>CM050514.1:103222424-103822424 GCA_027563665.1 Antrozous pallidus
CTTGCATACCTCCACTGGGGATGTGCTTGCATCCAAGGTCCATGCCCTTGCCTGGAATCGAACCTGGGATCTTTCAGTCTGCAGTCCAACGCTCTATCCACTGAGCCAAACCATTTTCAGTGAACTCTTTTTTTAAAAAAATAAATCTTTATTGTTCAGATTATTACAGTTGTTCCTTCCCCCGCCCCATAGCTCCCCTCCACCCCACCCTCTGCCCTTACCCTCCCCTCACTGTCCTCATCCATAGGGCTACGATTTTTGTCCAGTCTCTTCCTACACCCCCCACACTCCTCTACCCCAAGAATTATCAGTCTGCTCCTTTTCTATGCTCCTGATTCTATTATATTCACCAGTTTAATGTGTTCATTAGACTTTTTATTCACTTGATTTTTAGATTTACTTTGTGATAGATATGTATTTGTTGTCACTTTGCTGTTCATAGATTTTGCCTTTACTCTTTTGTTTTAGTTCCTCTTCTTAAAGAACACATTTCAGCATTTCATATAATACTGGTTTCGTGGTGATGAATTCCTTTAGCTTTTTCTTATCTGTGAAGCTCTTTATTTGACCTTCAATTCTAAATGATAGCTTTGCTGGGTAGATTAATCTTGGTTGTAGGTTCTTGCTATTCATCACTTTGAATTTCTTGCCACTCCCTTCTTCCCTGCATAGTTTCTTTTGAGAAATCAGCTGACAGTCCTATGGGTACTCCCTTGTAGGGAAATAATTGTTTTTCTTTTGCTGCTTTTAATATTCTCTTTGTCTTTTTCCATAGGAATTTTAATTATGATGTATGTGTCTTGGTGTGCTCCTCTTTAGATTCCCTTTGTTTGGGGTTCTCTGCACTTCCTAGACTTGTAAGTCTATTTCTTTCACCAGGTAGGGGACATTTTCTGTCATTATTTATTCATATTTTCAACATCCTTCTCTCTCTCTTCTTCTGGCACCCCCATAATTCGGTTGTTGGTACGCTTGAAGTTGTCTCAGCAGTGATTACCGTGGAACACTGAAAACAGGGGGCCTCTTAGGGCAGGGCTGTTGGTCAGCCATTGCTGTTTGCTCTGCCTTGTTGATTCCCTGAGACCCCGCCCCACCCAATTTACAACCTCACCCCACCTGTGTACAGAGGCTATCTTCATATTTTGGGATTCTTTTTTCTTTTTGCTTTTCTAGTTGGGTGTTTTTTGCTTCTTCGTATTTCAAATCTTTAACTTGATTCTTGAGATTCTCTAGTCTACAGTTGGATCTCTGTATGTTATTCTTTATTTTAGTCAGTGTATGCTTAATTTCCAGTTGGTCCTTTTTAATATCCTCAAGGGTCTCACTAAATTTATTGCCAGTTACTAGTAGATTCTTGAGTAACTTTATAACTGTGGTTTTGAACTCTATGTCCAATAGTTTGCTTTTCTTCATTTCTGTCATTTGTGACCTGTTTCTTTTTCTCTGCATTTTGGCTGCTTCCCTGTGTTGATAGAATGTCTTTGTGTGCTAGGTGTCCTATAAGGCCCAGTGGCTCAGGCTCCCCAGTTACCTGAGGTGGTCCCTCTTCGTGCACCCCTTTGTGGGCTGTGTGCACAGTCTTGTTATAGTTAACTTTTGATTGTTGTTGGTATCACTGGAAGGAATTGACCTCCAAGCCTATTGGATCAGTTGTGAGGATAAGTTGTGTCTATGATGGGAGAACTTCTGTGCTGGAGACAGCCTTATGAGGCAAGACTTGCTTTAGTGGGGCTTTGGTGCTCACTGAGTCTGCCCTCTGAGTGTGTCCCTTATGGATCTGAAGAGTTATCATCTGGATTGTCCCACTCTGACCACTGGGTACACTGGCTCTTGGATCTCCAGGTAGGTAAAATTTAGCCTCTGCCTGAGGTCATCCAGCAGGAGCTACGAAGAGATCTATAGATTCCTCTTCTTTGTTTGGGATTTGGAGGTACCCAGATGAGGCTCAGCTGTGAAGCAATGCAAGCTGCTGTGAGGCCTTGAACCTTATTTTGGGAGTTCTGGGGCTCTTTGACTCAGCTGTAGTTTGTTAGGTAATTTTAGATTGCAAAAGCCCAGGCCATTCATATGCAAAAGCCTCTGTGCACAGGTGGAGTGGGGTTGTAAATTGGGTGGGATGGGGTCTCAGGGAATCAACAAGGCAGAGCAAACAGCAATGGCTGACCAACAGCCCTGCCCTAAGAGGCCCTCTGGTATCAGTGTCCTGTGGTAATCACTGCGAGCACCTCTGAAAGCTGCCCTCATGTTCTGGCCCAATGCCAGATAGTCCAGTTTATCCCCATATGAGCTGTGTCCCCAGAGTCTCACATGGAACTAGAGTTCAGAGCAGTCAGGAGCTTGTATTTCTCTCCTGATAGAAAAAGACAAGAGCGTACTCAGTTGCCAGCCCCTTTCGACACACGTGTGCACCTCCACACTTGACTTATATCTCCTCCTAGTCTCAGTGTGCTTTTCTCTTCCCTTCTAGCTGTAGAATTTCCACTCAGCCAACCTTCCTGTGGTTCTGGATGATGTCCGTTTTTTAATTTAATTTAATTTTTATTATTTATTTATTTATCTATCTATCTATCTATCTATCTATCTATTTAGTTGTAGTTTTGAAGTAGTTGTGTGAGGCAGCAAGTTCAGGTGTTTACCTATGTTGCCATTTTGGTTTCTCCTGATTAGAACTCTTTGGAAAGGTGAAGTCTTGATTTCAAGTTGAGGATTATATAAATTTGTAAGTTCCTGGAGGCTTCATAGACTAAATTTTAATTTAGCATGCTTTGCTTTTCCCCTGATACAACAATGCATATTAATAAATGTCCCCTATTGGAATTACACATGATTCTTGGTCATGGGCATCTGTTGATGGTGATGGTGACTTGCTCTACAGCCTGTCCTGTGAATTTAATCTCCTCTGACTGAATGCTCACAAGTTGGCTCTGTTGGAAAGCTCACAACTTCTAAAATCACTATTGTTAGTGACCACCACCAATTCAATCACTGCTTACAACTCCTTATGCAAAAGATAATGGACAGATGAGTGTTATTAACATTGAAGCAAAGGAGCTATTTCACAAATAAATCTAATTTGTGACAGGCAGTCAAAATTACCTGCAGTTTCCTTCTCTCCATATTCTGTTTACAAGAGACATGACAAATGGAGCTTCACTCTGGGAGATCCTTCACTTAGAAAATCATGGCTATTGAGCCATGCCTGCAGTTGACATTGCTTGTTGGCATTGGTTAGAAATAGACTACATGCCATGCTGCCTTTGAGCAAGACAATTTCAGAATACTTTCAGCTCTGATTTATAGAAAATCTGTCTCAGATTAAATTAAGAAAAGGAAATGTATGTTTTATAAAACTAAAAGAGATTAGAACAGCTCTAATTTCAGGCACTGCTGGAACCAGGGTTCAAATAATGTGATCAGAAACTGTTTTTTGTTTGTTTTTGTTATGTACTGTGTAGTGTTAGCAGTAATTGATTCAATGGGGTCCAGGCTGTTATTTTCCCCAACTATTTCCAAAAAACATGTTTCAGTGGCTTGGATTTGATGACATACTTCGTCCAAGAACCAGAGCGAGTGGGAATGTAATGGACTGCCTAGTGAGGCTTGGTTCACATTCTCTACTTTTGGAGCTAGATGTGAAACATTAGCTACTACTGGGATTAAAAATGTAAATTATGTCAGTTTCCAGAGAAATTATATTTATTAACTTAAGGAGTAGGATGGATAGATACAGATGGCATAAACAGCAGATATTCAGAAGGAAGTACAACAGTCAGGTATACTTATAAATAGAGTGATTGGACCATAGCTATGAAATAGAAAATATAAATTTGATGTTTTATGTTCTTTTTAAGTTTACATCAGTGGAAAATGATTAGTATGGAAAGATACTTGTTTTCATGACTTTAAGTAAAGTAATAAGTGAGAAATAACCTTTTCATTGACAAATTCAAAATATATAAAGGAAACTTGTTTTTGAAATTATTTAAACTAATTTTTCTAAAGTTCATGCTCATATATACACTACTCAATTCCTTCTTAAATTTTCTTCCACAGATTCTATGACTTTACCAGTTATTCATTCTATTTATTCATTTTAAGGCTATTATTAATGAGGCACAATGGTAGATGGTATTTGAGATACAGTATATAAAATGTAATTTTTGCCTTCCAGATGTTTACAATTTCATTAAATTTTCTGTGCTGTAGAAGGACTAACCAATAAGAAAGTCAACAGATGCTTGAAATTGCTTTTTGTCACTCTTTGGACTTTTTTGGGTTAGTTAATTTGATGCCAATAAATGACTGATATAAAATTAAATTATTTGAGTCATCCATTTAGAATTTCCAGATCATGTAAACAACCATCCACACAACCTCAATACCAGAGAAAATTTCACAGTCTATAAGAATGTACCAGAAGCTTACTCACAAAATATCATAAAATTGTAGGGATCTGAATAATTAGCTTTCCAAACACAAATGTTTTCAACACAGGATATGCCATTAGTCTCCACAGTAAAAAGGTTAATGATTAAATTATGTTCTTCCATTTCAAACTTACTTTTTAGGTCTTTATTCTATTTCAAAATTTCCATGAGCATGTTGTGTTTGTAAGAAGTTGACTTCATCACTAAAACTTTCATGTTCACATCATCTACTTTCATTCCCAAGGTCTTAAACGTTAAGTTACTCCCTATAATTACTTATCCCAGTCACACCTGTCATTAATAATCTCGAAAAAGCCCATGCAAAATCACATTTGAAGGGCAGAAAAAAAGTGAAACTTCAAATGTCATTGCTCTTGTTAGTTTATTGGGAAAATATTGAGCTTTTCCTCACAGAACCATTATTGACCCAGCTGGGACCTCAAATAACAAGGCAAGAGTCTGAGTTACAAGAATTCTATTTTATGTGCAGATTTATACATATATTTTGTTAAAAGCTTTCAAAAATCTTGAAGATAGCAGAAGAAAAAAATAAACAAAAATATGACATTTATGCTGCCAAATACTTCTTGCCAGGTAAAGTTTTAAAAGATCTCAGAATACCAGTTATCCTCTAGCTACTGGCCACTGTTGAATATAACAGAATATTAGATGTATTTACAGACAAAAAAAGCTCTTAAACAAGCACTTTAATCTCAGGCCCTTAAGCAAATATTTATGGTGATTTTCACCCCAAGTACTTATAACTCAATTGACAAAACAACCTGTTATATATAGAAACCTGCTGACTATAAACCTGATGATAGTTGTCAGAGTGAGTGGTACTTGATTTAGGTTATTTGCTTATATGTGATGGTCAGGGTTAGATGAGTAGATATGATATGGCCATTATTGACTTTCATACATTTACCAAATATACAGACTGTTTCCCAGGATAATACAGTGCTCTCAGTCAATTTCCAGGCTTTCAAAGCTAGACTGGGCTTATGAATGGATGTTACTTTGATGGCAACTTTTGTATTGAAAGCTCAGAAAACAGTTAATATATGAGAATTCATATTTGGAGGTTAACTTTTTAAAGGGTCTTTAGTACATATTTTTTCACTCTCCTATAATATTGGATTAGTCCTGCTTATGTAAATATTAATTGTCATGATATGACACCAAAAATCATAGCTAAATGTCTAAGTTAGAAATCTAGATAATTTTCAATATGAATGTCTAAAATATTAGGGCTGGTAGAATAGCTTCAACAAAGTCTAAGTCAGACAAATAAGTGAGAGAGAGAGAGAGAGAGAGAGAGAGAGAGAGAGAGAGAGAGAGAGAGACCTGTAGTTGTATTAATAAATATTTTAGTTAGAAATTATGATTGTCATTATTTTGGAGACTCATGGGGTTCTTGTTAAACTAAATCTCTTTTTAGTAAAGATGTATCTATCCTTTTCAACCTTTTGTTTGACAACAATTTTATACTTGCCCCTACCTTACATCATATGAAAAAATGTCTTTCTAAACTTTATGTAATTACAATTAAACTTTGCTTTATGTTTTCATCAAATGCTTAATTCATGTGAGTTCTAAGATTGTTAGGATTCTGTGAAAATAATATAATATAAAAAAACATAAAATTACACATATGAAACATTTGGTATAGTAATCATATCAACTCATATTAGGTTTTTTCTGAAACTGAGTATGAACTAAAGAGCTATGGTGTTCAGCTGCTAGCCTTCTCTATTCATCTGGCACATATTAGTGATACATACACTGCTGTATGATGGCATATTGGTTTCACAAATGAATCTTTTTTGTCCCAACTTCCATCACTGCATTGAATGCAACCATTATGCACCTAGTTGCTTAAGCCTGAAATGTGAGAGTTGACCTTGACTCTGCTTTTTCCTCACTTCCCCACATCTGGCATATCAACAAATCCAGCTGTTCCTTTATTCAGGGTTCCCAAAGGAAGCAGAATTCATCCAAAAGCCTTCAAATAAAAATAAATAAATAAAGGGATTACTTATAGCGATGTGAGAAGAATTAAGGGACAAACAGGGAATGGTGAGGCAATCAGGACTAACAACCACAGGAAGCCATTAATGTCCCAAGGACTAAAGGAATAAAGAGAGAATCAGGATTGTTATCAGAATCAGAAAGACCCGAGGAGGTGGAGTGGAGCCTTTATGGAAGAAATGACACTCCTGAAGAAATGCAGGCATTCTCAGAGATTCGAGCCTAAAGCTGGAATTCAATAGTATGTAGGGATGCAAAGTTCCTTCACACTTTCCAGTTTCGTACTGGCATCTCCTGTTGGCAAACTCAGCTGGAAGAATACTGGAAAGAAAGCATGGGTAACTGTCAGCATGTTCAGCCTCATGCCTTCAGGATATAGCAAAGAAGAATGAGAAGCTTTGAGAGATACATAGGACAAATTGAGACAATGAACAGCATGTTTTACCTGAAACACATATTCAGAATCAGTCTTCTTCTTTTCATCTCACTAAACTACCCTACTCTAAGCCACTACCACGTCTCACCTGGCCCATTTCAGCAGATCTCAGCTACTCATTCTATAGCCATGCAAGCCTATTTACCAACATCAGAGCAATCTTTTAAACAATGAAATAACAAACCTCTGCTTAAAAATCTTACATAGCCTTGGTCAGTGTGGCTCAGTGTGTTAGAGCATTGTCACAAGCACTGAAGGGTCACAGGTTCAATTCCTGGTCAGGGCACATATCCAGGTTGCAGGTTCGATCCTTTGTCAGGGTATGTACCTGAGGTAACAGATGGTTGTTTCTCACATCAATGTTTCTCTTCCTCTCTAGAATCAATAAAAACATATCCTCAGATGAATATTTAAAAAGAAGGAGGAGGAGGAGGAGGAGGAGGAGGAGGAGGAGGAGGAGGAGGAGGAGAAGGAGGAGGAGGAGGGGGATAAAAAGAAGAAGAACCCTTTAATATCACTGCATCACGCTTGAAATAAAACCCAACTTCCTTAGCATATGGTGAACACAAAGCATAGGGTTGAAAGACAACAGGGTGACAGGAATCATCCTTCTTTTTCTGAGGCTTTTTACATTACTCACGGTAGCCATACTAACATTACTATTTGCCATAGCCACAGTTCTTGACTAGGCTACGTTTTTATTCACACAGGAATGAAAGTAATGAAGGTCAGATATTTCCTTGCAATGATAAGGAGATAAAAATACCTTTTCTAATTTAAATGTTTTATTTATTTAATCTTTATTGTTGAGAGTATTGCAGATATCCCTATTTTTCACCCAATTGCCCTCATCGAGCTGCATCCTGCACAGCCCTAGGCCTTCACCACCCTGTGTCCATAGGTTATGCCTATATGCATATAAGATCTTTGTTTAATCTCTTCCCTCTCTCCCACACTCCTTCCTTCTGAGAATCATCACTCTGTTCCATTTCCATGCCACTGATTCTATTTTATTCACCAGTACATTCTGTTCATTAAATTTCTTGTTCATTTATTTTGATTGTTAGATTCAATTGTTGATAGATAAGTATGTATTGCCTTTTTATTTTACATATTTTTTAACTTTTTTTTCTTCCTCTTCTTAAAGAATACCCTTCAACATTTCATGTAGTGCTGAATTAGTAGTGATGAACGCCTTTAGTTTTTTATTGAATGTGAAGCTCTTAATCTGACCTTCTAAATGATAGTTTTGCTGGGTAAAGTAATTTCGGTTGTAGGTCCTTGCTATTCATCACCTTGAATATTTCTTGCCATTCTCTTCTGGCCTGTGTAGTTTCTGTTGAGAAATCAGCTGATAGTCATAAGGTCATTTACTTGTAGGTAAATAATAGCTTTTCTCTTGCTGCTTTTAAGATCCTCTTTGTCCTTGGAATTTTAATTATGATGTGTTTTGGTGTGGTCTTTTTGACTTCCTCTTGTTTGGGACTCTCTGTGCTTCCTGGACTTGTAAGTCTGTTTCTTTCACCAGGTAGGAAAGTTTTCTTTCATTATTTATTTAAATAGGTTTTCAATATCCTGCTCTCTCTCTTCTTCTGGCACTTACATAATTTGGATGTTGGTACACTTGAAGTTGTCCCAGAGATTTCTTTCACTATCTTCATATTTTTGGATTATTTTTATTTTTGCTTTTTGGATTAGCTATTTTTACTTTCTCATATTTCAAATCACTGATTTGAGTGTCAGAATCCTCTATTGTACTGTTAAATCCCTATATGTTATTCTTTGTTTCAGGCAGTGTTTGCTTAATTTCTGACTGGTCTTTTTCCATGTTTTTGGCATTCTCACTAAGATCCTTGAAAGTTTTACTAAATTCATTAGAGGTCTCAAGAAGATTCTTCAGTAAACTTAGTATTGTGGTTTTGAACTCTGTATCCAACAGTTTGCTTTCTTCCATTTCTTTCATTTGTGACATGTTTCTTTGTCTCTGCATTTTGGGTGATTCCCTGTGTTTGTTTCTTTGTATTGGGTAGAGGTGCTATATCTAAGTTGATAGAGTGGCCTTGTGTAGTAGGTGTAATATAGGGCCCAGTGGTTCAGCTTCCCCAGTCACCTGAGCTGGGAGCTTCAAGCCCACCTCTTTCTGGGTTGTGTGCAGTCTTATTGTGGTTGAGAAATGATTGCTGTTGGTGTCACTCGGAGGAATTGAATTCCAGGCCAATTGGCTGTGAGGACCAGCTGTGACCACAGTGAGAGAGCTGCTGTGCATGAGACACCCTTATGGAGCAGGACTTGCTTCAGTGGGGCTTTGGTGCTCAATGAGTCTGCCCCTTGAGTGTGTTGCTTATGGATGTGCAGGGTTGTAATCTGGTATGATCTGACATTGACCAATGGGTCTCCAGGGAGGTGCAAAGTCAGCCACAGGCTGGGACCACCTGGCAGGAGCTACAGAGAGATCTGCAGATTTCTCCTATTTGTACCAGGTTTGGAAGTGCCCAGGCATGACCCAGCTGTGAAGCAAGGCAAGCTGATGCTAGTGCCAGGTCTTGGGCCTTTTATTGATAGATTTGGAGTTCCCTGACCCAGCTATAGCTTTTTTGAGAAATTTTAGCAATGGATTTTATTTGAAAGCCTAAAGCTCTAGTAAAGACTGGCAATTCATATGCAGAGCCATTGCCCACAGGCTGAGAGAGCTACAAATTAGATGGGGTGACGTCTCAGGAATCACCTGGGTGAAGCAAACAGAAATGCCTGCCAACCAGTCCTGTGCCCAGGGATATCCCAGCACAGGAAAAATGACCCCTGCCAGCATCTCTGTCTGGGAGACAAAATATGATGTCCCCTGAGTTTCTGCCCTGATGTCAGACAATCCAGTTCTTCCTTGTATGTGTCTGGGTCCCCCTAGAGTAATGGTTCTCAATCTTTTTAATGCCATGGCCCTTTAATATAGTTCCTAATGTTGTGATGACCCCTAACCATAAAATTATTTTTGTTGATACTTCATAACTAATTTTGCTACTGTTATGAATCATAATGTAAATATCTCTGTTTTCCGATGGTCTTAGGCGACCCTGCTGTGGGTCGAGAACTGCTAGCAGGGTTGCCTAAGACCATCGGAAAACACAGATATTTACATTACAATTCATAATAGTAACAAAATTACAGTTATGAAGTAGCAATAATTTTATGGATGGGGGTTACCACAATATGAAGATCTGTATTAAAAGGTCATGACATTAGAAACGTTGAGAACCACTGCCCTAGAGCCTTGCCCTGACACTGGAGCTCAGAGGAAGTGGGACCTTGTAAGTTCATTTCCTGTGCCAGTCCTGTAAAATGACCAGTTGTGTCTCTAGCAACCTCTGTGAAACTGAGCCCCAATCTCCATTGGGTTTTTCAACTCTTAGTTATAAGGACTTCTTTTCCAAGCTCTGGGAGCCTGGGGTTATGACCCCTTGCTCCTTATGGGCAGCCTCCACAAAGATAACCTCCGTCATGTTTAAAAAGATGGCACATGTGAGTGGCGTTCAGCACTTTCACCCCTCCTACCAATTTCAATGTGCTTTCTTCATTACTTCTCCAGTGTAGGACTTCCATTCAGCCAGCTTTCAGGTAGTTCTGGAAGATGGTTGTTCGGTATTTTAGTTGTAATTTTGATGTGGTTGTGGGGGACAGTGAATATAAGTGTTTACCTATGCCACCATCTTGGTTCTTCTAAATGTTTTATTTTAAAAGTTTATAATAGAAGTTCATTGTTTTTGTTTTTTTTTCTTTTCCTCTCCATTATTTTCCCTCTCATCCTCTCCCTTCAAATATCATGGAGCCATATGAGAAGGTAGTACCTGGTATATAGGTTTTCACAAAATTATAATATCTGAGATTTAAAATATAATTGAGAAAACCATTGGCCCAACTCTTTATATACAAGGGGGAAAAAGAAGCTTGACTGTATAAATGTATCTGTTTCATATAAACAGAGCTAGAAAATGGTAGATTCTGTTTTATAATTCAGGTCCTACAACTCCCAAGTCAGTTTTCCAAAAAATACATGATTTGCTTTGTAGTTTATATTTCTTGTGTCTAACAGTATTTAAAACTTATAAAAGGGTGTCTTTTCAATGTTTGAATTACTTAGTGCTGGCTTAATATGTAATATGATAAATAAAATACTTCTCTTTTGCTTTTATCAAATACATCCCAGATTTTTTAAAAAAAATTATTTGGTCACCAGAAATGCAATCCTAGTAATCACTGACTACTGTTTGGAAAAGTCAGGGAGGAGATTAATTTCCTCACTATTGTGTTTGTCAGTACTGTGACAACTTCTGGGTTTCAGTCTCCTTGTAGCCATGTGCGCTGATGCTCCCCATAGCAAACAGCTTGTAAGTTTTTTTATCATTGTCAGTACAAATTTTGTCTTTAACTTTATTGTTGTTTGTCATGGTGGATGCATACATATTAACAATAGCGAACAGATTTGATTTGAAAGCAGTATTCAATTTTATTTTAAGTGAAGGCATTCTTGTGATTTATTTATACTTTCTTCAGTACAATCAGAACAATAGAATTGTTTTTAGAATATAATAAAATACTGACTTCTAATAATTAATGTTTCCAATAAAGATTTTTTGCCTTTTTAAAATATTTTACTTTTTCCACTCAGTGCTGACTTTAAAAAAAAATTCTATATCATGTCATATTTGCCATAGAATGCTTTTGATTCTAATCCACAAATTTTCATGGAACAAGCACTTGCTAATTTTCTATTATGTACAAATCAGTGTGCTAAGAAACAGAATTATAAAGATAAATAGGCCATTGTTCGTGTACCCAAGGAACTAATATAACAGAAAATTAAAGTAATATTATGAAAGATGAATGGCATTTGATTTACTAATTTCTTCAACTGTAATCTATTAAATAGTCATGGTAAGCACTCTAGTTTCTAGGAATACAAAAATGAACCGAATGCAGTCTCTGTCTTTAATTGCTTCTATTGAGACAACAGACACACAGAGATCAATATAATATATTATTATGAATGTGCATAAGTATAGAGATATGTGAGTGGTGTTCTGGATACACAGAGAATTCAGACTTGTTGGTCAAGGAATGCTTTTCAGATGAGATGTTACCTATGTGGTAGAATACACTTATAAAGATATAAAGTTAGAAACGTCACTAAATATGGTGCACATGTGATTAATATAGTATAAATTGTAATACAATGAATGGTAAGGGATAAGATCAGAGAGTAAAGTAGGGTCAGATTTTGAAAGACTTTTAATGTCATGTCAGAGAGATTGACATTTACTCTTTGGTGAAAAAAGAATAATAAAATTGTTTTTAATAGATAAGCAATACAACTATATTTGCATTTTGATATATCATTTTTCTAGTATGTTATGCATTAAATTTTCTTGGTACAAGATACAAAGAGAGTTGAATTACAAGGTTGAAACATTTCAGTGGGCCAGTGATGGCCATAGGCTGAATGAAGAGGGTAGTGTGTTTACCACCCCAAGTCAAGTTTGATTTTAGAGTAAGATTATAACTTTCAGGAGGGAAGGTAAAAATATAATTTGTCAATAACCATATATATACTGACAAGCACAATTTATGGAATGTTGTAGTCATTTAGAATATTTATTAAATTAATATACAATAAAATAGATATAAAATACATTTGAAATATTAATTTAACATATTTACTAGTATATTCATATATGGATCTGAATCTTAGAAAGAAAGAAGCAATTTGCTATATGAATGTGTAACATAGAATGAAGTAATATAGAATTGGCTATATTTCTACTGGGAGCCATTAATGTATAAGTGGTAATTGAAGTGAAGAGAATGGATGGTTAAGTACCAGAGATTGTGATAGTTATATGAATAGAACCTTAGGAAATGACAAAAGTAAGTATAGATTGAGCAGAAAAGCAGAAATTTTTACACATATATGAGAAAAAAGTCCTGGAAATCTAGAAGAATTTTCACATATCTGTTCAATCAAATGTACACTGTGTGGAATAATGAGTAGGCTACCTTTGAAAGTACTGAAAGAAGTTATATGATGTGGGGAAAAGCTGGAATTTAATTAAAAGTTAGTGTATGGACCAAATAGACTAAGAGAACAATTTATTTTGTTCCATGATCTGTAGCGGAAATACTTAAAGGGAAAAATAAGAGATTTTATAAAGGAAAGGAAATATCCTAATATACAAAGAGCCAGGGTCCATCACAACCTAAATGACCAGACAGATGACTGAACAGCAGGCTCCATTGATCAGAGGATGGCTAATGGGGGAAGTGGGGTTCCTCAGGCATTGTTGAATCCATGGCAGCAGCAACTGGTGAGCAGGCGGATGGAAGGCAGATTGCTTGATCCTTCCTCCTGGCCCTTAGACTCCAATCAATTGGTGGCAGAGGTGGGCAGAACTGGGGACTGACTCCCTTTCTAGTCTTGCAGGTTCAATCTCCAGAGGACAGGATGGGCACCAATGCACTAGCACCACTGGCACGATCCTGACAGTACTGCAAGCCTCCTGGAACTTGGTCTTGGGCACTGCACCCGCTTCCCCTCCCTAGATGCTCCACAAAAAAGAAAGGATACCACCAGTAGTGCCAGGGGCAACCAGCGGTTACTGCTCTCCCTGTGTTTCCTCCAGGTCACTTGAGCTGGGTCCCCACCAGCCCTGCTCCAGATGAAGTGTGAGCACTGCACACAAAGGAGATGTGAATAGATAACACATTCATTAGATAACAATTAATAGATAACACTTAATTTCAAAAGATTTTGGACCAAGAGGAACCAAGATGGCAGCATAGGTAAACACCTATCTTGCTGCCCCACACAACAATTTCAAAAGTACAACTTAAAGACAGAGCGAACATCATCCAGAATCACCGGAAACCTGGCTGAGTGAAAATTCCACAAATAAAAGTGAAGATAGGACACTGACTCAGAGGAGCAGCTGAGGGCAGTTGAGAATACGCACAGAGTCAAAGGTTTGGAGCTGTGCGTGCGCGAGTGGATAGGGCTGGTGGCTGCAAACCTGGCTGGTTTTCTCAAACAGGGAGGGAGACAAAAGTGTCCCACTGCACTGATTCCCCAGTTCCAGGCGAGGTCCAGGGAACTCACACTTATACGGGGTGAAACTGGACAGTAAGAAGGAAGCACGCTGAAACTCGGGCATTGCAGAGGTCTGCAAGCTTTCAGAGAGGGTGCATAAACTTGCGAACAGCAGAAGCATGTGAGCATGCAGAGAGGACTCATGACTTGCTCTCTCGTTCGGGAAACCACCGGACTGCATTGTTTTACAACCCTGGGTGAGACTTTGGGTGTGCAAACTCATTTGGGGAGAGGCTGAATTGTCCAGCAGCAGGTAGAGATCGGTGGCAGCTTTCTCTCAGAGGTGTATGCAGCCATTACCACCAGGCACAGAAACCCAGGTGCTGCATAGGGCAGAGCTGATGGGAAATCAAGGCTGCCTGCTCATCCCAGAGACTCCGCCCATCCAACTGAGCAAAGCTGATCCTCACAGCCAATTGGCCAGGAGGTCAAACCCTCCTAGTGCTAACAACAATAATCTAGCCTTTACTTCAACAAGACTGTGCAACCCATAAAGGGCTGCACCAAGAGTATCCACCTCAGGTAACTGGGGAGGCTGAGCCATTGTCCCTTAGAGGACATCTAAAACACAAAGCTAATCGACCAACTCAGGGAAGCAGCCACAATGCAGAGACATGGAAAGAAATCAGATGTGAAAGAAATGGAGGGAAAAAACCGACTGGACATAGAGTTCAAAACCATGGTTATAGGTTTTTCAAGAGGCTCCTATAAAGGGTCATTGGACTTAATGAGACCTTCAAGGAAATGAAGGAGACCTTTAAGAATACGAACAAGACCCTCAAGGATATGAAAAAGGACCAACTAGAAATTAAGCATAAAATGACTGAAATAAAAAATATTATACAAAGACCTAAAAGTACTCTAGAGGACCACAAGAACCAAGACAAAGATTTGAAATACAAAGAAGCAAAATCCACTCAGCCGGAAAAGCAAGAAGCAAAAAGAATCCAAAAAACTGAAGATAGTGTAAGGAGCCTCTGGGACAACCTCAAACATACCCTGAATTATAGGGGTGCCAGAAAAAGAGAGAGAGCAAGACAATGAAAACCTATTTGAAGAAATAGTGACTGAAAACTTCCCTCACCTGGTGAAAGAAATTGACTTAAAAGTCCAAGAAGCACACAGAACCTCAAACTATTGGAATCAAAAGAGGACCACACCAAGACACACCATAATTAAAATGCCAAGAGCAAAAGACAAATAGAGAATATTAAAAGCAGGAAGAGAAAAACAGTTAGTTACCTATAAGGGAACACCCATATGATTGTCTGCGGATTTCTCAACAGAAACTATGCAGGCCAGATGGGAGTGGCAAGAAATATTCAAAGTGATGAATAGCAAGAATCTACAACCAAGATTACTCTACCCAGCGAAGCTATTATTCAGAATTGAAGGTCAGATAAAGTGCTTCGCAGATAAGAAAATGCTAAAGGAGTTCATCACCACCAAACCAATATTATATGAAATGCTGAAAGGTATTCTTTAAGAAGAGGAAGAAGAAAAAGGTAAAAATAAAAAGCATGAACAACAAATACACATCTATCAACAAATGAATCTAAAAATCAAGTGAATTAAAAATCTGATGAACAGGATAAACTGGTGAGTATAACAGAATCATGGGTATAGAGAGCGAATGGACTGACAATTCTTGGGGAGAAATGGGGTGTGGGAGGTGCTGCAAGAGACTGGACAAAAATCATACTCCTATGGAAGAGGACAGAAGCGGGGAGATAAGGGCAGAGGGTGGATGGGTACCGGGTGGAGGGGAGCTATAGGGGGAAAAGGGGGAACAATGTAATTAATAAACTGAACAATAAAGATTAAGATATTTTTTAAAAGATTTTGGACCAATGGTTCTGTTGGTTTGTTCCTCTCTAAGTATTTCCTCAACAACCTCACAAAATGAGCAGATAGTAATAGAAATAGTCCATTAAGGCTAATTAAATCCATTAAAATTACTTTTGTTTGGAGATTTATTGAGAAATTTGGGACTCCCATTGAGACCATTGATGCACACTGGGGAATCACCCACACGAGCCCCTGAAGGGACTGCTGCTGGGGGCTGAGACACAATGGTTGCCCCCGACCCTGCAAGTCTGGCACCAGCTCTGATGGGCTCTAGCACTCTCATTACTCTTCTCATCATCATAGCTGTACCTCCAACCCTTTTAGGTTGTGAGAAGAGAGTAAGAGGGTGTGAACCGTAAAGGCCAAACTGGGAAACATTTTCACAAGAAGGCAGAACCAGCCATCATTTTTATGATGTGGTTTGTGAACCATTAAATGTCCTCCCTTAAAATATGTCCTCACGACATGCCCAGTGCCAGAGAGCCCACAGGGAGTGGGACCCTTAGATCTGAGCATTCGGGGTCTCCTGAGGGTGTATGTCCCCTGATGGGTGAACTCCAGGCTTCAGGGAGGCCTCAGACCATTGTTTGAACTTATAGCTCTCACAATATATGAAGGCAGGAAAACTGGCTGTGACATTTGCATCCTGTCCCCAGGTGTTACAGAAAGACATGCAAAGCTAAACAGGTGGAACTGGGATGGTGCCTCAGCTGACTGAAGTGGGAGGGTGCCCTGAATCCCTGGACCTCTGTGATCGCAGGAGTCCTCGCAAGGGGCCAAGGGAGGCAGAAAGAGGACTGAGGAAGTGTGAGGGACTTGGCTGTTATTGCTGAAGGAAGAGTCTAATGCGAACCCAATGGTTCTTCCGAGACCCCGAGCAGAGACACACCTGCCACACCCAGTGCCACTGCTGCATCCCCACCAACAGAACTGCAAGTCCATTAGTTTGTGCTGCTGTCAGCCCATGTGTGTGGTCCTTCATTAAAGGAGGATAGAAACTGGCTCCCAGGAGGATGGGGTCAGAGGCTCTGTGGCCAGTGAGCCAGCACCTAGAGAGTAAGTGGCAGGGTGGGTGAGGTCAGCACTTCAGAAAGCGAGGTGCACTCAGGAATACATGGCAGTGGGGTGGAGACACTGAGCGGTGCAGGAACACAGGAGCTGAGCAGGTAGACAGCAGTACTGCATGAGAGGGAAGGTGGTGGCAGAGGGCACTGGGGGCAGTAAAACCCCCATGGACTCAACCAACAGCAGGCCTGGGTCTCACAGGTCCTGTGGTCAGAGTGTGGCAGCTTAGTGGACCCTCTGCTCCAGCTTTCACACACTGTGCGAGGCTGCGGCGAGTGGGGAGCCTTCTGGCCCAGACTCATGGGGATGCTGGCAGGACCAATCCTGGGGACTGTCTGACTAGAGGCCCAGTCCCCAAGGGTGCCTCTCCCTGTGGGTGTCACGATGGCACCGGACAGGCTTCAGGAGCCACATCCCAGTTCCTTGGCTGGGCTGTTAGGAGCAGCCAGAACCTCTCCTACACTTGAGTGGAAGCATTCATATGAGGCAGGATACCAGGAAGCAGGGCCACTGGCTTCTGCCATGGACACCAGTCACTCTGGACCCTGTCACAATGTTGCCTGAATCTAAATGTTGGGAAACGTCTGACTCCTGCCAACTGTTTGTCCAAGTAGATGACAGGTCCATTCTCAATGGTCCCCATGGGCAGTTGTCAGACTTTCCAGGAGGCCTTGCAAAGGCCGTCTTGCTAGGGGGCCTAGAGACTCAGATCTTTTGTCAATGTGAAATGGTCCAAGTCTCGCATGTCAGACACAGATTCCAGACAGGCTAAGGCACTAAAAGGAGAGGAAAGGCCTGCCCTATCCCCCTATCCTACAAGCTACTGGCACCACTGCCAGCACAAGTCTAATCAAACCACCTGGCCAAGACCAGGATACTCCCACAGAGCCCTGCTCCATCAGGGAAGAGAGTACATCTTAGAACAGGGACAATCAAGACATGAGACTCAAGGCAGACTCACACAGTGGGCTAAGGAGTCTCTCTGCCCACTAGACTAATAAGAGCTTTAACCCCTTGGACCTCAATCAGATTGCTCAGGGCTGAAAGGGAGAGTAACCCACATTGACCTGCATCAGAGATGCTTCCAGGGGCCCAGAAAGACACACCAACTGACCAGATTCAACAACATAGGAACAAATGCATTTTGATTGATACTGATATAAGGGTTGTTTCTCCTATTCTCTACCTAGATTTTAGAGTGTGTCATTTCTTTACACTCCTTCCTATTGCCTCTTTTGCCATAGTTTTTTCCTGAAATATTATACTTCACCTCCTGTCTGCCTTATGGCCTTCACATTAGATATTTCCTTTGCTTATTCTAGCCCCCACTCTACTTCATATCACTACACAGCTGCCCCCCTTTGCTGTTTAGGTCTTGTTCATGTATCGCCTCCACAGAGAACAGTGTAGTCATCTAGTGATTGCTTCACCCCTATTGACTGGATGAATAAACAAATTAGGAATAACAGACTCCATCATAGGAGCATGTATTGTGTATGTCAAGCATATAATTACTTGGTAAACAAAACAAAACAAAACAAAACAAAACCCTTAAATTATCATTAATTAGTGACCTGGCGCATAAAATCTATGCACAGGGGGGTCCCTCAGCCTGACCTGTGCCCTCTTGTAGTCCAGGAGCCCTTGGGGGCTGTCCGACTGACACAGAGGTGACCCACCTCTGCCACTGCACTCACCAGCTACGAGCCCGGCTTCTGTCTGAGTGGCACTCCCCCTGTGGGAGCACCCTGACCACCAGGGGGCAGCTCATGCATTGAGCGTCTGTCCTCTGGTGGTCAGGGTGCATCATAGCAACCAGTGATTCTACTGTTCAATTTGCAGATTAGCCTCTTATTATATAGGAGGATGGTATCATTATATAGAGAGAAATTTAACAAATGTTTGATGTCCTATGTGTTAGTGATTTAGGTATCTGTCAATCATTGCAATTGTCATAGGATATACTTTATTGGATCAGTGAAATCTAAAAACTCATTTTAAAAGTAAAATGCAAAAAAAAAGTAAAATTCATTTGATAACATCTCACACTATAGTATAAAGTTATTGCTACCTTTTAATTAAATCATTAAAAATAAACACAAATCTTAAAATGAATTCATGAAACACAAAAAAAGTTGATGCCATGCTTGTTTTTAATATTCATCAAAATATAGAATTACTTGGTTTATTTCAAAATAAAATTTAAAAATATTGATGGTACATAATAGAATAAGATGTGAATCATGAAATTTTAACAAAAACATATAGTCTACTAGGTAAACTATACTTTAGTTGCTTTTTAAAAGGAAGTCTGAGGTTTTATAAAAATTGTGAGTACTGTCAACTATGGCACTTATTGAGCAGTAACTTTTTTTCCCTAAAACCAATGGCCATGAAAGGGTCATCCATGACATGACAAGGAACTATGTTTAGCTTCTAAAGAAATGAAAGCAGCCATGAAGAACTTCTAGTGTCACAAGTTCAGGATGGATTTGACAGAGGAACTTCTTTGGAGAAATATAATTTTTAAAAAAATATTGACCTTCTAATAAGAAACTATTTGAGGGACAAGTGGAAGAGAATAAAATATTAGGGTTTGGAACTTCCATAAATGAGATGATGTCTATAGAAAAAAGTGAAAAGATTAAATATGAATTTCTCAGACTTCAACTTGTAGTTGTTTAAATTTTCTCACACATATTTTTACATTTAAAACAAAAATACCATAATAATTAGAGATAAAGGTTTTATAGATGCATGATCCTATTGAATAAATGCCAATGAGAAACATTTCAAGTGAAGTAGTGCTTAACTTACACAAAGTAAAATGTTAAATGTAGATAATCACTTATATCATTTTAACCAAAACAGGTTTGCCTCAGTTACCTAGGTTTTTTAATTGACATAGTTATTGCTTAAATAATTCATATTAATTGCAGCAATTCTCATTGTCTTTTTACATTTATAGACAGCTTTGGGTTCAAAGAAATTGTATGGTCTGCTTCTTATCATTCCGTCACACAGCTGTGTTCTGAACACCCTCAAAATTTAAAAATTCTTGAGTGAAATGGTGTGAGTTCATCTCAAATGCACTCAATGGGGAGCAAAAGGATTAGGAGAAAGTTTGGAAAATTACTTAGCTGGTCCTTTCAATTATTGATGTGATGGCAGAGTAATCCAGAAAGAGACTGCCTGCCTCCCACAGCAATGTATTCTCTGACAATTCAAAGGAGTTAATATCAGAGTGTGCTTGAATACAATAGATTGCATAAAAAATCTGCAAAAAGATCTTATTAACAAAAGAACACATAAAGAAAACTAATATGCACAATAACTAGAAGACATGATGAGCCCTCAAGCAAGACAGCCTCAATGAAAATATTAAAGTCAAATGGAAGCACCTCCAAGATGAAAGGAGGAATACTGAAGTAAAGACAGGTGCTTTGCAAAAGGAGGGAAATATCAAACAGAGCAGCCTAAGGTGGGGAAAACTGGAAACTGACAGCATGTATAAGAAATTTGTTGACATATATTTGGAAACAGATAAAGAATTATGAAGAGCATAAGTACATTCTTGGATATTTCTGTACTGCAGATCGCCAGAGCCTTAACAGAAAGAGGTGAGGAAATGTTTTTATAGATTGGCAAGGCTGTAGCAAGGCACATTTTTTGATCTTGGCAGGATTTTAATTGCTTTGCTGTTGATTGGCATGCAACTATGTGCATATGAAGGAAAAGAACACAGTATGGGAGCTAGTTCAAGGATTGCTTTCTGATACACTTCATTGAACAGCTTAGGTGGTTAGAGGCTATTTTGGACAATAGCCTAGAAATGGTTCTGAGTAGGATAAATAAAACTGAAATAGAAGAAAGTTGCTATCTCATGCTATAATCACAATAAACTTCATTTTAAAATACTCTTGAGAGGTCAGGAAAGAAACAAATACATTGTTGAGAGAAGCTACAAAATCTTAATTAGAAGAATGTCTGAAATGCTTGGATACATTTTGATTATACCCTTAATAGAAATGAATAGCAACAGTAGAGCTGTGTTCTGCTTTGAAGGTCAAAGCTCCCGTGTGTGTGTGTGTGTGTGTGTGTGTGTGTGTGTGCGCGCGCACACACACACATGCACACATAAAGGTCTGAGCAAAGAAAATTAACAAAGAGTTTTTGTGGATTGCTATGTTTTTCAGAACTTCCTTCTTAAAAGATGAGCTAAGGTGTGATATGATAAGACATGACAAGAGCAAGTGCCACACTATTGTGAGTTCTTGACAAAGTGCTTGTGTACTATTCTTTTCCTTTGGACTCATGATCTTGCACTATAAGTCTCAATCAGGGGAGTGTTTGGGTATCAGGATTCTCTATAAAAGGTATGTTTTTGTCCTATGATTCAGGTCTAAAGAATGACCTGAGGGAGCAAATCTGTTGGAACCCATTTTGAGTCTCCCAATTCAAGACATTTTTTAAAAAAGTATCTACTCTTGAGTTTTGTGGCTTTGTGTAGATGTTGTTTAACAATATTTGTTTTTATTTTTCATTATTCAAATATAACCATGGCATGTCCTATTTTTTTGAAATATAGGTTGTGGGCTATTTTTTAAGTTATTTCTACATCTCTCCAGAGGTGTACAAGGTTCCCACAAACTAGGTCGATTGTTTCTTTCTGCTGTCCATCAGAGACTAAGGGAGGTCTCACAAATGTTTATGATAATTCCAGCACCTGGATAAAAGCAAACAGATATGTTTCCTAGTAAATTTCTTTTAATATCAAGAATAAACTACTGGTTAAATTTTCCCCCCACAAATTCTAGTCCTGTCTGCATCAAAATTCACATTGAGATGAATATGGGAAAAGTTAGTTAGCCGTCTGTGGATTTCCTGTTTATCATGCCAAACACCCAGATTCTAATACAGAGAGAAAAGTGAATGCTGAGGGACTTTTTCATTTCATCCTGGGTGTTTTCTTTGGAACCTTTATTGGTTTTGTTGGTTTCCTGTTCCCTCTATAAAGCATCATCTCCAGTAACCTCTTCCAATCGGGACATTTCTCTAAAAGTCCCAAACTCTCTGGCTTTGAAGTGCAGTGCATTTTCTCGTGTCCCTGATTGCTATCTTCCACTAAGATTCTTTATAACTCTACAGCTTCTTCACATTAGCATAGCTTCTCATGTCATTCTCTTCAAGATTCCACTCCTTGGACTGTTTCTTGACTTCCTGCACTGCACCTTTATCAGCCATCTGATTTCGGCACCAATATGTTAACCTAAACAGGAACTTGAAGCCTTGCTGCGCAGGGAGGTGTATTTGCTTTTCTACTGACAAAGCTGTGTGGAGAGTAGTGTAATTTGAAAAGGGTAGTTGGTTTTTTCAATGCAGGAACTGTCTCTGCTCTTTAGCAAGAGCTCTTTAAACAGCGGAATGAACCAGGGTCCAGGCCTCAGCCTCAAGTTGTTGATGGAGGGATGATGACCCTGAAGGGGAGCACAGCTCAATGTAATCAGTCTCCCCCAGCAACACTAGGGTAAAATGATGGACTACCCCTCTTCTGCAGCCACCATCAATATGCACATCATTCACCTTCTCCTGCTGTGACTTTTTTTCACTGTGTCTCATGATTTTTCTTTTTCAACAATTGTCCTTAAAAGCATTCCAAGTAGGAGTATATCAGTGCAATTGGTGACTTCATGTGAAGATACTAGAATAGGGTGGTTTTAATTCAGCTTCATTATATGGAAAATAGGCACTTGGACTTAAAGGAAGTGGTTACCTATCTCTCCAGCTTGCTGAGACATTCAATATGTAGGATATAGAACTGAAGATTCAAAATCTGAAATTTCTGTCTGAACCAGTCTTGCTCCCAACTGCCACTACTGCAGTCTCAGTATATCAAAATCCATGGAATGGTCCACAGCCTCCAGTATATTCCCTTTGTCTAACTCATCTTCCATATTGCAGGTAAAACGCAACTTTACTAGAAAATATATAATACTAGAGGCCTGATGCATGAAATTCGTGCACGGGGGGCAGGGGATGTCCCTTAGCCCAGCCTGCACCCTCTCCAATCTGGGACCCCTTGAGGTATGTCCCACGGCCCATTTAATTAAACATCCTTCTCACAATTAAGGACTGCTCGCTCCAAACTGCTCACCTGCCTGCCTCGTTGATTGCCCCTAACTGCTTCTGCCTGCCAATCTGATCAACCACTAACAACTATGCTGCCAGCCTAACTGATGTCTAACTGCTCCCCTGCCAGCCTGTTTGCCCCCAACTTCCCTCCTCTGCCAGTCTGGTCAACCCTAACTGCCCTCCCCTGCAGGCTTGATCGCCCCCAACTGCCCTCCCTTGCAGGGCCGGGAACCTCCAAAGACCCTCCCCTGCTGGCCATCTTGTGTCCACAAGGGGGGAAGGATCTTTAACCACATGGAGACAGCCCTCTTGTGTATTGGAGTGATGGTCAATCTGCAAATTACTCTTTTATTAGATAGGATAGAGGCCTGGTGCATGGGTGGGGGCCAGCTGGTTTGCCCTGAAGAGTGTCCAGGATCAGGGTGGGGGTTCCCTTGGGGTGAGAGGTGGTCTGGCCTGGGGCCTGTGGTAGTTTGCAGGCCAGACACCCCCCCCAGTGACCCATGCAAAGGCCCTGGGATCTGGGATTAATCTATGTCTACAATTGAAACTTTGTAGCCTGGAGCGGAACCAAGCCTTCCGCTCACTCTTGGGCAGCAGCCATTTCTGTTTGAAATTTTGTAGCCTAGAGTGGAGGCCTAGGCTGGCAATGGTAGCTGAAAGCTTGGCTTCCTCCGTTGCCAGGGAAACCCAAGCCTCTGTTCTCTCCAGCTCAGTGGCTGCCGCCATTTCTGTATCTTTTATAATTGAAACTTTGTAACATTGAGTGGCAGCCTAGGCTGGCGGAAAGCTTGGTTTCCTCTGTTGCCAGGGAAACCCAAGCCTTGCTCCTGCTCTGAGTGGTGGCAGCCATCTTGGTTGCAGTTTATTTGGATACTTTGCTCTTGATTGGCTGGTGGGTGTGGTGAAGGTAAGGTCAAATTTGCATATTACTTTTTTATTAGATAGGATTCCTTCTATATACTGTTAAATTTCTCCTTAGAGCTTTCAGATAAACATCTTGAGGGGATAGTTAAAGTTTTTCTTCTTCTAATTTATGTCTACCTCTTTTATCTTATGCCCCTCCCTTAGCACCTAATTTACTTAGGATAATGAGTCCTTTGTTTCTCTAAACTCATCTCTATCCTTCCTGGAACTTTCTGTGTCATTTGTCCCCATGCAATACAAATCACACACATATACACACACAAGGATACATATGGTTTATCTTACTAATTCCTAGTTGCTGAAATGACATCTTTAGGAATCCATGTCTTACCATTGTTCATTTGTTATCATGATATTATGTAATCAGAGAATTATCTCTATCTCACATCAGATTGTTAGTTTCTTGAGGGCAAAGACCGTGTCTTAATTAACTTCATATCATTATGGCTGGGCAGGGTGTTGTGAATAGCAGGCATCATCTTTTGAGTGAAACTTGGCAAGGTGGAGTTTTCCCTCAGCTTTTCTCATTTTAGGGGTGAAGTGTTAAGCACATTCTGGGGCCCTGGCTCACATTTAGCACCGCTACCAGAAGAGGGCCTTTGAAAAAAAAAATGAAGGTGGTATTGTTACCATAATAGTGAAAACAGATGCCTTGTTAGGATCTGATGAGGGCCAAAGCGAACAATTTTTTTGCATTCCCTCTGGGTTCAATGTTTTGGGCCCAGTGCACAAAATTTGTACATGTGAGGTTGTTTCTCAGCCCAGCCTGCTTCCTCTCCAATCTGAGACCGCTGTGGGATTGGGCCTAAACTGGCAGTTGGACGACCCCCTCGCAATCCGACACTGCTGGCTCCTAACAGCTCACCTGCCTAACTGCTTGATCACCCCTAAGCACTTTGCCTGCTAGCCTGATTGCCCCAACTGGTCCCCTCTGCCAACCTGCTTGGCCCCAACGGTCTCCCCCCACCAGCCTGATCACCCTCAACTGCCCTCCCCTCCTGGCCTGATCACCCCTAACTGCCTCTGCCTCAGCCCTACCACCATGGCTTTGTCCAGAAGGACTTCTGGAAAGTCTCATGGTCTAATTAGCATATTACCCTTTTTTATTAATATAGATTATGTGATAGTAATATTTTCTTTCTGATAACAGTATCTGCCTATCCTTTTTACAGTTAAGAGTATTGACAAGAGGATAAAAAATTATGGCTAAAAGAATCAGCATGCTAGCAGCTAGGAGAGGTCTGAGTATGAGTTTCCATTTTGGTAGATTGGATTCCAGACAGAGAGGAAAGGGTATCATGAAGTTGGTCGGTCTGTTTTTTGCTATAAAAATAAATGGCAGATCAAATGTTTTATCATTAAAAATAAGAGATAACAAAAACTAACATTCAAATGTGGACTTAAAATTTATTTAGATAAATTACTTCTGGGAAATGTAAGGTAAACATTTTAAAAATTATATCACAGTATATATGTTAAGTGAAAAACACCAGGATATGAACACAAAATTTCAAATATGCTACAATATCAAATTTTTGAATCTATTTGTAAGAAAATATTATGTGTTTAAGTGGTCACTACCAGTGTTATTTCCTACATTTATAAAATCTTTAAAAGGAATATTTCTTATCCTTTCAATTGGGAAAAAATGTCTTTTAATTTTTTGTTAATTTCCTGGTGGTTTTCACAGAAATATGGACTAGAATAAATCCTTGAGTGCATCTGAGAACATTTGCGAGGGTGATGGGGTGCTTTGGTGTCGGGCAATTTCCACACTCCTCTTGTGAACAGTTCAGATTAATGACATTTGACTTAATCCTGCTTTTGAATGGTTACTTTTGATCATATTCAAGAGCATATATTTCACAGTGTCAATCCCAAAACCTGTTTGATAATGTTTACTGACAATTACAGGTTTAGCTAAGAAGTAACAACAGGGAGTAAACCAGTCTTTGAATAAAGTTGGCCTCAAAATGAACAACAGTAGGGGACTGATTGGCTCAGTTTCATTTAACATTTTTAAGCCTGATCTTTGACATTTTCATTAGTGTGCAGAAATAACACATTGATGCAATTCTCAGGTGACACAGAGAAAAAAAAATGCTAAATATACCAGAAACAACTAAATTACTTAGAAAATTCCCAATGTTTGAAAATGGACAACATTTAGGATGTGATCAGCTGGAAAGTTTGGCAATATCCCCTTCCCCTACCCATTTTTTAGGAGACAAAAATCTATTTATGAAAATCAACCATGCTGTTGTCAAAATTTTGCGGATTTATTTGATTTATGGCTATGTTTTACGCAAATAAGGAACTATTGAATATTTAGTGACACATTTAGTGCCTATTGAATATTTAGTGACAAGTTTTATTCTTGTTTTCTCAACTTATTTTCAGAAAGGTTTATAGAAGTAGTAAGAAATATTCCAACACCTTATCCACCAATTACAAAGAACAAACTAAAAAGGAAAAACAAGAATTAACCAGTAAATCACTCCAAGCTATTATATATGCTAATACACAATGCTATATAAAGACTGGAAATAGAACCTTTTTTACTGAATTTTCATCAGGTTACGTTTTCCTACTTTGGCTTTCCCTGATCTACCACTTTGATTCTCAAATAAGAATGAGACATCACCTGGGTCATGTGACAGTCTTCAGGGAGCTGACTGAAGATGGAATATTTTCTAAAATATCAATTGTTGATATATTAATAATATTATACTATTAACAGATATTAAATTAGTTAAGAACAATCTAAATATATGGTGATAGAAGAACATTTGACTTTGAGTGGTGGGCACACAGTGCAATATGCAGATCTGTAACATAGAAACCTATACCTGAAACCTATATGATCACATTAACCAACGTCACCCCAATAAATTTAATTTAAATAAGGGAAAAAGAGAATGATCGCTTGTTTAAGTGAGAGGTTGATAACACTGTCTGGTCACTGAAGCCTCTGTGAGAAAATGAATTTGAGGTTCAAATGACAGAGCTATTACTGAAAATTAAGAATTAAAAATCTGTTCCTAAAATTAGAATTGCCTGTACAGAGCTCATTTCTTCAATTACTCACTAATTTAGCAATCTATATTAAGCCAAAACATTTTCAATTTATTATAGGAACTAAGTTTAGCGACCTCCCATTATTCTTGGAATGTGAAGGTATTTTATTTTATTTTCCATCACCATTTATCCCCTTTATGTCCTCTCCCTCCCCTCACTCCCAATCACCACACTGTTGTCTTTGTCCATGAATTCTTATTCTCTCTTTATTTCTCTCTTGCTCAGTGCCTCCACATCCCCGCTCCGCCTCACCAGAGCTGTCTGCCTGCTCTGGTGAGGCGGAGCGGGGATGTGGAGGCACTGAGCATGAGTTTGTTTCCATTTTTCTTGGTAGTGTTGCTAAGAATCTAACCTCAAATTTTTCATTTAAAGATGAGGAGTTAAAGCTCAGAGATATTGAGTAATTTAAGTCTACTAAGGAGAGTAAATTTTCCAGCCAGAATTTGAATCTAGAAAGTTACTCAATTTCTATGAGCTTTAATTCCTCATCTTAATGAAAGGATTATGGTTAGACTCTTAGCAACAATACTTGCCATAAATAAGAGCATACAAATACTAGCTGTTATTTTTTCAATGATTTTTTTGATAGTGTGAAAACAAAATCCTTACAATTCAAGTAATTTCAATCACTGCCTGTAACTTTTATTAATCTCATATTGTTTGTGTGTGTGTGCACATATGTGGAAGAAAAAAATTAAATGTGTATATGGAAAATGGGACAGTCATGAAACAATGAGAAGAAAATGGATTTAAAGGTTAAAGGCCAAAAGTCCCTAAAGCCATCAGTCCTCCATACTGCAAGATTGAAAATACAAACAGGTTAGGGGAGTTCATAAACTGAGAAATTGAACACCAGTATAAATCTGGTAAAATGCTTTCTCTAGATTTCAGAAACACATCAGCTGGAACACTCTATTCAATATCATAGAAAATATGCATGATTTTACACTGTTATAGATTGGTGCTGTATCAGGTAGACTTATGAACAGCAGAAAGAGATAATGCTGATAATACAATGTGGAGTGATTATTTAAACTGTCAGGTTTTTTTCATATTAATGTTTATAAATTAAGGTAATGCTGTTGCCTAACTGAAATTTTTTTCAACTTATTTGAAAACTCAATAATATATTGTCAGCATTTCATACCAAAGGGAAAATTGGTTTAAGGGGCAATCCTATCAACTTTTAATTAATTCTTTGAAAATCTTAAAACAGAAGAGAGAGCATAAAATAATGATACAGATGTTGTTCTATGACCCTCATTTCATTCAAAACCACATTTTAAAAGGAAACTTATATGTGCAATACTTCTAAACTTCAACTAAAGATAGTTTTAATGACCAAAAATTCTTGAAATTGAAATAGAAAAAGAAGTCATCTGTTCCTTATCACTGAAAAGCTTTGAGAATAAAGTCTCAAAAATCAAAATGAATTAAGCAATCTACAATTCCCAAGAGAACTTGTGAAGAGATAAAGAACGATGATCTCAAATTCTCTTATTTTTTTTAACTTTATTGTTCAGTTTATTAATTACATTGTTTCCCCTTTTTATCCCCCTATAGCTCCCCTCCACCCTGTACCTATACCACCCTCCACCCTCACCTCCCCCTCCCCACTGTCCTCTCCCATTGTTGCTAGATTTTTGTCCAGTCTCTTGCTGCACTTCCCACAAACCTTTTCTCCCCAAGAATTGTCAGTCCATTCCCTCTCTATGTCCATGTCTCTGTTATATTCACCAGTCTATCCTGTTTAACAGCCTATCAATTCACTTGATTTTTATGTTCATTTGTTGATAGATGTGTATTTGTTGTTCATAATTTTCATCTTTACCTTTTTCTTCTTCCTCTTCTTAAAGAATATCTTTCAGCATTTCATATAATGTTGATTTGGTGGTGATGAACTCCTTTAGCTTTTTCTTATCTGCGAAGCACTTCATCTGACCTTCAATTCTGAATGATATCTTTGCTGGATAGAGTAATCTTGGTTGTGGATTCTTGCTGTTCATCACTTTGAATATTTCTTGCCACTCCCATCTGGCCTGCATCGTTTCTGTTGAGAAATCCGCTGACAGTCGTATGGGTGCTCCCTTATAGGTAACCAACTGTTTCTCTCTTGCTGCTTTTAATATTCTCTCTTTGTCTTTTGCTCTTGGCATTTTAATTATGATGTGCCTCGGTGTGGTCCTCTTAGGGTTCCTATATATTGGGGTTCGGTGCACTTCTTGGACTCCTAAGTCAATTTCTTTCACCAGGTGTGGGAAGTTTTCAGTCACTATTTCTTCAAATAGGTTTTCATTGTCTTGGCCTCTCGCTTTTTCTGGCACCCCTATAATTCGGATGTGGGTATGCTTGAGGTTGTCCAGAGGCCCCTTACACTATCTTCAATTTTTTGGATTCTTTTGGTTTCTTGCTTTTTCAGCTGAGTGGATTTTCCCTCTTTGTATTTCAAATCTTTAACTTGGTTCTTGGGGTGCTCCAGGGCACTTTCAGGTCTTTGTATAATATTTTTTGTTTCAGTCAGTGTATGCTTAATTTCTGGTTGGTCCTTTTTCATATTCTTGAGAGTCTGCTTTATATCCTTGAGGGTTTCTTTCATTTCCACATTGGTCTTGATCATTTCTTTGCAGCTCTCGTTTATATCCTGGAGGGTGTTGTTCATTTTCTTGTAGGACTCATTCATTTCCTTTATGGTCTTGCTTATTTCCTTATAGGCCTCGATCTTTTGTTGGAGCCTCTTAAAAAACCCTATAATCGTGGTTCTGAATTCCATTTCCAGTCGTTTTTTTTCCTCCATTTCTTTCACATCCGATTTCTTTCCATGTTGCTGCATGGTGGCTGCTTCCCTGAGTTGGTCAATTAGCTTTGTGTGGTAGACTTCCTACTAGGGATAGTGGCTCAGCCTCCCCGGTTACCTGAGGTGGGTATGGGCTGCACAGTCTTGCTGAAGTTAAGCTCAGTTAATCGTTGTTAGCACTTGGAGGATTGACCTCCAGGCCAATTATCTGTGAAGCTCAGCTGTGCTCAGGTTGGGTGGGCGGAGTCTCCGGGCCAAGCCGACAGCATTAGCTCCGCCCTATGCGGCCCCAGGGACTCTGTGCCGGTGGCAATGGCCGCCAGCACCTCTGAGAGAGAGCCGCTGCGGAGCTCCACCGGCTGCAGGTTGCCGGGGAATTCAGACTTTTCCAAAATGAGTCTGCATGTGCAATGTCTCACCCAGTGTCGTAAAACAAAGCAGTCTGACAGTTTTCCGAATGAGAGGCAAGTCGCGGTGCGCTCTCTGCGCCGTCACGCAGCGGAAAGCTGCCTTCTCCACAAGCCGGGAGACCCGGCAGCACCCGAGCTTCTGCGTGCCCTCCCACTGTCCAGTTTTCACCCCGTGTGATAGTGGGTTCCCTGGACTTCGCCCAGAGCTGGAGAATCAGTCCAGTGGGACGCCTTTGTCTCCCCATTGGAGAAAACTGGCTGGTTTTCAGCCGCCCGCCCTCTCCGCGGTGCGCACTCCAAACCTCTCTCTGCGAGCGAATCTTTCAACGCTGTCCACCGCCGCTCCTCCGAGTCACAGTGTCTTATCTTCACTTTTATTTGTGGAATTTTCACTCGGCGAGCTTTCTGGTGATTCTGGAAGGTGTTTGTTCTTTCGTTAAGTTGTAGTATTAAAATTGCTGATTATGACGGCAAGATAGGTGTTTTGCCTTTGCCGCCATCTTAGTTCCTCTCTCAAATTCTCTTAATAATGAATAATGAAAAGATATTTAACTCAAGTTCATAATATATTCAACTTCTTCAAGGAAATAGTAGAGCCTTTCTCTTAAAAAACAGTGCACATTCACATAACTATGCCCCACCAAAGATAATGTCACTTATTAGACAATAAAAAATAGTGCAAATAATTTAGGGCATTTTAAATCGAAATACTCAGTTTGGGAGAGGATATTTACTTGCACAACATAAATTGAAGATCGAATAAAGTGAGACACACACACATGATCCTCAGAATCATTTTTTAAAATATATTTTATTGATTTTTTACAGAGAGGAAGGGAGAGGGATAGAAAGTCAGAAACATCTATGAGAGAGAAACATTGATCAGCTGCCTTTTGCACACCCCCTACTGGGGATGTACCCACAACTAAGGTACATGCCCTTGACCGGAATCAAACCTGGGACCTTTCGGTCTGCAGGCCAACTCTGAGCCAAACTCTTTTTGGCATCAGAATCAGGTAATGCTGTTGCCTAACTGAAATTTTTTTTTCCTATGAAATTTTAGTGTAGAATTTTGACACATAAAGAGGATTTCTTTTATATAAAAGACTATTTATATATACTGCTTCTTCAAAATCTGATTGTAGCTTAGGAGTGCTGCATCTATACCAGTTATATTGTTTTCAATAAGCACACCATCTTCAATCGTCTTGGACCCATTAGCAAGGGACAAGGGTGAGAGAAAAGAATATCCTATGCCAGTGAAGCTGGCTCCAGGCAGGCTCAACACAAATTGTGTATTAAGTAAGAACACTTTGCCATAAGGTATGTATGTTACAAGAGAGAAGGATCAGGTACCTGGTCTGCATTGCTTATATTTATTCATGTTAAAGAAATGCACTCTGCTTTGTTCCAAAAAATAGATTTTAGTGACTTTTGGTCTAATTTATATGACTTACTTGGTCAGATTAGCAGTTGTTACCTTTAAAAAGTGAGAAAAATATGCAGAATATGGAGTGATTTCATTGCACCATGGGAGTTTAGGTGTGTTTAGAAGATCAGGGTGTCTTCTTGGAAAGTCATATAACAGAAGGATTTTAAACATCTGGGGAACATCATGAAGTCATCAAACACCTGGTATAGGAATAAGATGCTATTCTGAGACCATCTGTTTCCAAAGTTGGCCATAAATCAGTCATGTCTGTCCATACCTGGTTTTGCACCAGAATTCGTGCTGCTAAAAATGCTTTAACTTGTTTGTTTTTTTCAAAAAAATATCCACACATATTAGCCAATAATGTAAAGCAAACAGTTTGGAACAGAAGTGTTCAATATAAAAACTGCTTCATCTTTTGTTTTAGGCTTCACTTTTAACTCCAGAAATTTACATGTGCAGTAGTAAGGGATAATTTCAGAAGAAATATCTTGACTTTCTGTGAAAGCATTGGCTCTCATTCTGCATTATCTGAGGCTGTAGATAAGTAGATACATAGCGGAATATATGTTAATTTAGGTAATGAAGGAGTGCCTAGAAAAAGGAGGTTGTAAGTCTAATATTTGGGGCTAAAAATAAAATAAAGCCAAATTCCCAATTTCAGAAGATTTGATTGGACATTAAAATATTTATTAGAGGAAAACAATATTGAACTATCATCACATATCAAAAGGGGAGCTACACTGCTTACGTGAATTTTTCTTCACATAAATTAAATGTTAAATTACAATAATAACATAGTATAAGCCATACAAAATACCATTCTAACTTCTATTACAAAATGAGTTAGAACTATCTGTTTTGCTTCTATTGATCCATGAAAAATATTTTTTTCAGAGCTCTTTTTCTAAACAAAAGAGCTAGTGAAGCTACTATATCTGCATTTTTTTCAAGCTAGTTTTTAGCTTCATGTTGAGCCTTAGTAAAAACGACCTGTTCTTTTTCTTAAGCAAAGTGTTGCAATTAATGCCCCTGAAAACTTTTGTTTTTTTGCCTTGTAATTTGAAGTATGTGTTTTTGTTGTATAATCTCCTTTTACCTGTATCTATTTTCTTAGAGTTCAGAGCTATTGCTTTTACATGCTTTCTTTTTGCCAGCTTTTTTGAGGTATAATAAATTTATTACACTGTACACCTTGGTGTTTTGATATATCTGTATACTGTGAAATGGTCAGCACAATCAAGATAATTAACATATCTATTGCCTCATGAAGTTACCATTTTCTTTTCCTTTTTTTTAATAGACTTTTTCTATTGACCATACACAGCTCTATGTAAGGTGTAAAGAGAAAGAAAAACTAGAAAACATGACTGAGAATAAGTGGACTGTGAGAAAGAAGCAACACCAGGGAACACATCAGAAGTTATGGGAAGTGCAAGTTTCACTGTGGGAAGGGTGCAGGTGGACTATTTGGATGGGCCTTTGAAGCAGCAGTTTTGTGGAATTCTCCGATTGCAAAGGAGTTTGCAGACAGCTGGATTACAGGAGATGGAAATACCATGTTTAGAATACCACTTGGAAAATACTTGTAGTAAAACAAATTAAAGATGGGACTATGACTCAAATATGAAACTGGATTTTTGATGAAAGGTAATAGACAATAGCGAAGTTCCGAGTGTGTTTGCTTCCCTGCACATCCCCTCTGACATTCTTTTTTGTAACTTTTCCCCTTTTAAATCCTATTTACTGAACATTTGTCTTCTACGAGTGTGTTTTTTTTCCATTCATTTTACATTTCTATATATTTGCATGTATAATTTGATATGAATATATCAACTTAATAATGAATCAATGCTGATTTGTTAGCATGTTCTTTTAAAACCTATTTTTTATTATGCCTGCCACTCCCTTATTCATTCTTACCTTATTTTCCATATCACGATCATTATACATAATCTATGTTAACAAACCATTGCTGATGTTGCATTTCTCCCAGGCTGTAACCATACACAAACCAAACAAAAAAAAGTTATAGCATTTTTAAATTTTGAGAGTGTAGGTTTGGGGTCATTATTTTAAAAAGGAATCAGCTCCCCATTGTCCCCAATCAATATTAGTAGAAATCCTTCCAAATCAACTAGGAAAGCTTAGACTTATTTTTGTTGTTTTTGTCAGCAAAAAGTTCCATAACATTAATGTACAGAAATTTACTCCTTTTCCCTTTTGGTAACCATTTGTCTTTCTCTTTCTTTCTGCATTTTGTATTTAGCAATAGTGCTGCATTATGCAGACCTTTTCTAGACAATTGTACATACCAGTACTTTCATTTCTCTAGGACAGAAATCCAAACTAGATCCTGGTGTCTCATTTTAACAGTTATAAAATTGCTCTCCAAAATGACTATACTAATTCACTTTTTCTTCCTTAGCAATGTGAAGATTATTACTTTCCCCACATTCTAGTCAGCAATATATATAATTTTTTTTTCAATTTTACCAGTGGGTGAGAATAAAGTAATAATTTTTATTCATATTTGTTCTGTTCCTCCTATATATCACAACTGCTATAAGTATTATATTAAAGCAGTAAACAAAAGAAACACAGTGTGTTTTAATGGAGCTTATATTATAGGAGGAAGATACAAATACTTAAGAGGCAAAAAGTAAATATATGTCAGATGATGTTAAGTGCTATGAAGAAAAAATAGTCAAGTTAGGGAAATAGAGATTGGTAACCATACTATTAATCTCATTGTTACTTCATTTGTAAATCATCAACTCTTAATAAGCTTGATATCTTTTCATACAGTGATTGACTTTGGTTTTAGTTCCTCATATTACTCTCTTTATGTTTTATAGGTATTAGTCTTGTGCCATTGCATTATAAATTACTCCCCTAAGTTTGTTTGTCTGTCTTTTGACTTTATGATCTCCTTTGACAAGTTTTATGCCATCATAAGTTTCTTTCTTTTAAAGCTTTTTGTTTGCCAGTCTTATTTGAGCATACATTTTTCTACCATGATATTGCAAAACTGGACTCTAGTCTTTCTCCTGGTGTTTCTAAAAAAATAATAAAAAGTCTTAAAACTTTTAAAATCAAGATGATTTAGATTATCAGAAACAGAAAAATCAGTGTTGGCTAAAAATATTAAAATGTCTCATAAAGAAAGTGAAACCCAGTGCTAATTTCTAAAGAAAGATTAGAATTTGAATGGGTAAAGATAAGTCATAACATTTTTAAATTTTGAGTCATGCCTGAGAAGATGTAATATATATATATATATATATATATATATATATATATATATATATATATGTCTTGCAAAGATGGATCACTAAAATCCCATGTAATTAGTGATCTGAAAATTTAAGTCACTTATTAAGGTAGAAAATTACATGATTGCTACACACTTACAAATAAATAGATGTCAACTGTTTCATAATACATGAATAATTATGAATACAACAAAAGTACAACCATAGTTAAGCATTGATTATCTTGAGGTAGCACATAATTTTTCTAATCCTAATCAATAGAATTATTCCACCCATCTGATAGAAAGTTCTCTACCTTACATTCTTGTATGTGTTTTCCAGACTATTTTAAAAGATATGAATGATGTGTTATTTAAAATCTTCTCTAGAAAGTTACTCTAGCAATACTACAAATTATGGAGAAATGTTTGCATCTGTTACAAAGTGGATCTGAAATATAAGTCTTTTCTGAAATTAGGAGATAAAATTTCCTTAAGAAAAAGAAAATTTAAACTGTGAATTTCTCTTTTTTTCCTCTCTAAATTCTTCCCTTTTAAGTAAAGCTATTCTAAATATGACTAAGACATTTTCTCCACCATGTTTCTATTTCCACCTTGACTAGCTTCCATAATGAATAACTCATCATAATAAAAGTAATTTCATACTATCATCTTCATAAAGGAAGAATAACATGTGTATTTGTCCCACAAGTGTATATTCATAGTCATATAAAAGACTAAATTGGCTTTCACAATTACATTATTTTTTTCTGCCTTTGCCATGTATGGTATATGTCATAGTCCCTTGTACTGCATATCACTTTAAATTTCAAAGAATTTTATATATTATACACAATCACATTTAGATCATTATAGATTAATAAGGCTGCTGTCATTTTTTAAAATAAATTTTTAATTATTTTGCTTTTCACTTCTTTTAAATGGTGGTTTATGGTAAGAATATGGCTTTCAATATCATGTGGCTAAATGGTATGGATACATACACATGCTAACATACGTGTACTTTATTTTTATAGAATTAAGTTATTCAACCTTAGCACATTTCTGTAGCTTTGTTATTAGTTCACAGAAAATAATGCAAACTGCAGCATATTTGAGATAACTCTGTTTGTATAAACCTAAATCTCAATGAATTTTATTTTCTGCCTTATTGCATGCAATTTGCTTCTTCTCCTGTATATTTTTTCACATCATTACTCCTTTTCAAGTTTAATACATTAACTGTTTTGTAGGATTTTCTTTTAGTGTAATAGCCTTGCACATTCAGAATATAAATTGTATATACCACACCCATTTTTCTTACCAACTGCTGTGCGTTTAAAACTTGTTTACATGCCACTATTGTTTTTCAGATGAATCAGGTATGTCAATTAGAGTAGTTATGTAAATAACTAGGCTACTTTAATGGTTTTACAGAGTCCCCTAAATATAAGGTCCATATTTTTTTTTTTTAGCTTGAGATAATTGGGAAAATTAATTTCTATACAGAAGAGAAACTCCAAATTTTAGCTTCTCTGATCCTAGACAATTATATGATTATTCACTATTAGATAAGATAGTTCTGAAAACAGAACAAACATTTTGTTAAGGGCAGCATTCAGGTGACTTTTCCAAAGCTCTCGAGTTCCAGCTTTAAGATAAATAATTTGTAAATGCAACTTTAGTGTCATTCTGTAATTCCTACCTTGATTTTAAGAGCTCTTCTTAGTTGCAGTCTATTTTATTAAAAAACTATAACATATTGCTTTTTAAAATTTTACATTGATTCAATGATGCTGCAAGTTGGGTAAATCCAATGTATAGTATATTTCACACTTTACTAACCTTGAGAAGATTAGCACAAATTAAGTTTCACATTAACTAGCCTAAAGCCATGAGCAGAAAAGTAGGCTCCAGGGTATTTGGTTAATTGTGCTAGAAATATATTCATGCTATTTGTGCAGAGCATAAATGTAGAAAAATATTTCTTTAAATAAAATACTGTGAGTTTATTTTTTTCTGCTTGTCCATTCATTTGTAGATATGAATAATAATGACTATTTCGTTCTTTTGCAAATCTGGTAAGTTATTGCTCACCTTTTATCTATTTTTTTGTAAGTGTTGAGAGATATATATTTGGTAAAATTAGTTTTCTTTATTTTTTCAATTCAAGTTCTTTATTACTTCACTGATTTTTAACCATTTGGTATGGACATAGACTCAGATAATGAGAAGGCTAAAAGGCTAATTCCAATGTAACCCTGATGTTGGGGGGCTAGCGATTTGAATCTGTGCAATAACCTAATGTACATTCTTGATAACCTATAAGTCACTGCCCCTTTCCTCCACAATCTGTTACCAAAATGCTCACATTTTACAGAGGCCACAAACCATGAACAATACACAACCCTCAGAGGGGGTTATCAGTGTTGGTGGCACTCTAAGCCCTTAGATATGATCTCAAGATCTCCATCCCAACCCATGGGGCTTTTTGGCCCACGAAAGGTCCAGAAGTCCCCATCCATATTTAGGGGACAAAGAAACCAAAAGGGGATAAAAGAAGAGCTTCCACCATATTGGTTTGCTCAGACTCTGGAGGCAACTCCTGAGACTGCTGGTCTAATAACTCTATGTTAACTCCATTTCTCTAAGTGCTGCTTGGGGTTCTTCAGTCTTCTACAACAATAAAGAAAAATTATAATTAGATCAATAATATGTATATGAATTATAAAGGCTTGAGGTACAAAATCATTCCACTTTTATTTGTTCCATCTTTTAAATTTAATGATGAAAAGAAAGTATTATTACTTGTTTAAATAGACATGCATTTCTCTAAGGATTGCACCGAGAAGGATTTCATGAGATTTTGCAAAGATCAATGGCTCACAATATTCTTATATAAAATGTTAGATGCTTTTAGATGTTATGGTAGATTTTAAGGAGTTTGCAAGATCATTCTGGGATAATTGCCAGCCCTTCATAAGCTTACCAGGTGATTTTTCAAAATATCCTAAAATATTTATCAATGTGGCAGGCTGAAGTTTTACTTCATTTTTCTCTTGCTTGAATTTTATCAATGACTATGTAGAAAACAATATAAACAGTGGTTAAAGACATTGCAAGGTTTTAAGCCTAAATATTACCATATTCCATTATTCAATATCATGTTGAATTATATATAGCATGTTATTTTCTTGCTACTCACATTTACTGATAGACCATTAGCCATGAAAATTTGCTCTCTCTATTATTTTCCTTCATTTTGTTGGTTTAACAAGTTTGTGACATGGACAATGCTACCCTTTGGCATATTCTATCTTCTATTATTTAGCTTAGGATTTGAATTGTTAATATGTCTTGATTATTACAAGCTCTAACTCATTGGATTCCATTTCTGAGCCTGGAAGTAGAAACCCACTCAGTAAAAGGGAAATCAGTAGTCCATTTGAATGCTAATTGCTACACAAGTCCTGTACACTATATCAAAACAGCATAAACATGGTCATCAGGGGAGTTTGGGAAAACCATTAAAATGCTCCCCAGGAGGCTGAGCTCATTAGAACCTACACTGATATCCAACAAAGAAGGGAAAGAGTTGTTTTGCTGGACTGGTTCCTTTTTTGCATGTGTAATCCATATACTCTCTAAGTGTGAGTCAGGTAAGTGTTCTGTATTCCAATGAGAAAGAAGATTAAAAATTTTTTTCTTAGGCATTTTTCTTAGGCATTCTTAGGCATGTACAGTTTAAAATCTGAAGCTAGGACAAAGGATGCTTCAGTAAAAAGAGAATACTGTACAGAGTGAAAGCTGGTTAAGGCTGTATGAAATAGGTTTCTTTCATAGAAAAAGAAAATTACTGTTCTACATTTTACACCAAGGAATTTTCTTTTTTTTTAAAAAGTGGAAGTTATTAACAAAGCACTTCTTTTCACTATCTTTTATCTATTACGTACTTAAGTATAAATACCCATTTATCTCATCTGGATTGCCTCATGCAGTTTTAACCAAGAGTTGATTTAAACATTTGACTAATACCTCTAGAAAGTTATTACAGTCATTAGAAGTTTTAGCTGGCACATAAAGTAAAATCTTGATTCAAGGGAAAGGAACAGGCATGACATTGGATAGAAGCAATACTATTACCAAATCAAATTCTTCTTGACTCTTAGTTGCATTTTATATTTTATTTAATGCTAATTTAAATTTATATTTTCAGTGTAACTTAATTAAATCGGTAGCAGTTTTTCCAGCATGCAAACTATATTGTTCTTATCAGTTCCTTTAATCAATAGCTTTTAAAATTTGTGTGCATTAGGTTACCTGGCATACTACCTGGAATTACCTGGAAGATTCCCAGTGCCCCTGGGAATCTTCATGTTTAATAAGCAGTCTGGGTAATCATGATATAACCAGGACTACATTATCTCAAAAAATAGCACTAATTAAATGGTGTCATATACATTTATTTTCATTGAATTCATTTTATTGTGCTTCCCTGGGAGATTTGGATGATATATTATTGGGACTACATATCTTTTAAAAAACAACAAAGAGAACAGAAAGAAAAGAATGTGTTCTAATGTCTATGGCATTTTTTACTCAAATTACTATATCTTCTCACTTGAATTAGATTTCACCTGATTTTAGGGTTCTTTTATAAATGGTCTTTGTCATATCACAGTTTTAATTATCATATCATATAATTTGACATAATATCATGTTATTTTCTAATATGCCCCAAAAGGAGTATGATGGATATTGTATAACAAAAATGTGTATTTGGACTTTGCCCCCAGTTCTTGGCACAGAACCTTTGTAATTTTCTTAGTGAGAGGAGTATCTTCTATTATTCACAAGTAACCTCTCTTGATCACAGTTGAGTTTATGCTAAAAGTGAAGACATAGGATAGATGACTTAGATAACTTCAGGATGGGGCTGATAAGTAGGGAAAAAAAGTGGTTAGAGAGTTGGAACTTTCAGGTCCAGCTACTGATTTCTAAGAAAAGGAAGGTGGGGGGTAGAGATTGCATCTAAAAATATTTGTAAATAATAAGAATTTGTAAGCTTTCATGTTGAAAAAATGCTAGAAAGGTGACATGCCCAGAGAGGATATGCATACTCCACTCATGCCCACTCCACACAAATGCCCCAATATCTCTTCCATCTGACCATTCCTGAGTTATGTCCCTTTATGTAAATCAGTAAAACGTTTCCCTGAATTCTGTGGGTCATTATAACAAATTATCAAACATGAAGTGGAGGTTGTTGGAACCCCCAATTTATAGCCATTTGATCAGAGTACAGGTTACTACCTGGGACTCATAGTTAGTACATGCAGTGGGACAGCCTTGTGGGACTGAGCCCTTAGTCTGTGTGCAGTGGTCACCACACGAGCCGAGCGTGTATTTATTGTCTGATTCACATGTGTTAGGGCATAATTTGGAGGACTGGTGAAGAGCAGCCAGAGGTGTGTTTACAGAAATAAAATAAAAGTTGCCTAGAAAAGTAAAAATTCATCCAAGGAGAAAAAGGGTCGAGAAGGGCAAGGCTGGTTGAAGGATTATTGGCAAAAATTGAACATCAATGAGAGGAACGCTCCTGAGCATGGTTTGTGTCCAGAGACGATTACATAGCTAGATCTGGGTATGTCCCACTCAAACCCTCAGGCGAGGGGGCTGAAACAAACTTAAAAGTGGCTGTTGGGAGAGCTCTTGCTTTATAATTGCTATGAGACATAGGCATTGGCAGCATTGGTGCTAATTGTGTTAACAGCGCAGTTGGGGCATGACAGTGGTAGTGCTCACTATTTAAATGACAGCAACAATATTGGCAACAGCACTGGTGACCATGGCATTGGGAAAGTTGTAAACACTGGCAATTCCAACATGTTGGCTGGGGTGCCTTGCCGGTCCTGCACCTTGGAGGATAATATAGAACATGAGGGAGAAGGAAGGGTCAAGGGTGAGTTCCAGGTTTATTTCTTTCATAAATGGTGGTGCAATTTTCTCAAACAGAGATCTTGGATAAGAATCAACTTAAAGGAGAATAAAATTTCATTTTTGGACATATTGAACTTGAGCTGCTGTTTTATATACAAGTTGCAATGAATATATGTGTGTGATGTTCAGAAAGAGGGATCATACCCCCACTTGGAAGTCATCAATAACTGAAGATACGAAAAGTGGTTGAAATAATACAGGGAGAAAATGTATAATGCTGAGAGAGATGGGGGAGGGTTTAGAACAGAAAATTGCAGAGCAATAATATTTAATATCTGTCTTGGGTAAAGTAAATTGGTGATGAGTTTGAAGCATGAAAGTACTGACTAAGTGAATTGAGGATAAATCATAAAGGCCAACCCAGACAAAATATATAGCATGTGAAAAATGCAGAGATTAGCCCAGCAAGTGTCGCTCAGTGGTTGAGCATTGACCCATGAACTAGGAAGTCATAGTTTAATTCTTGATCTGGCACAATGCCAAGGTTGTGGGCTCAATTCCCACAGGAGGGTATGCAGGAGGCAGCTCAATGTTTCTTTCTCATCATTGATGTTTCTATCTCTATCCCTCTCTCTTCCTCTGTAAAATGCAGAGATTAGCGACCTGTTCTGATGCACTTAAAGAACCAAAGGAAGTTCAGTATTGTGGTAGAGTAGGATGACTGAAGTAGGAGGAGATGAGGCAGGAGACTTAGGCTGAGACCTGATCACAAAATGCTTTATGCCGCATGTTCAAGACCATAGGAAAATGGAGACCATTATAAAGGTTTTAAGCAGGGCATGGATATAATTAGATTTGCATGTTAAAATATTACTTTTTTTTGCTTAATTAAGGAAACACTAAAAGGCTTAGGCTAGGTAGGGACAGCAGTTAGAAGGATATTTTGATAGCTCAGGAAAACCCTAACAGAGGTCTAAACATGTAAGTGAAGGTGGCAATGGATAAGGGACAATGCACAGATCAAAAGAAAAGGATAGGTCTATTACTAATCATGTCTTTATTTAGATGCTAGAGGCCCAGTGCACAAAATTTGGGTGGGAGGGGTTCTCAACCCAGCCTGCACCCTCCCCAATCTGGTACACTTCAGGGGATGCCCAACTGCTGGTTTAGGCCCGATCGCACAGGAGCTGCTGGCTCCTAACCACTCACCTGCCTGCCTAACTCTGCTTCAAGCCCACCACCATGGCTTTGTCCAAATGGATGTCCAAAAGGTCATTCAGAAGATATCCAGTCTAATTAGCATATTACCTTTTTATTAGTATAGATTTGGTGTTTTCTTCATTATGAATTTAAAAATGTTTGATTTTAAATTTTTTCACTATGTATTATTTATGTTTAGAAGAAGAAGGAAAAGAAAGGTGTTATTGAGGATGATCCATTTCCTGGCTTAGGAGAATGAGCAAATTGGATTGCCCTAAAACAAAAATAAAGAAGGAAGAGGAATTTTTATTTATTTATTTTTTTAGTTTCTTTATTGATTAAGGAGTTACATATTGAGGGAGAGGAACTTTTAGAAAGTAGATGAAATATGATGATTGTATGAATATGATATGAAGCTACTCAGATATCAGTTGGCTTGAAATGTACTTCATCAAGATAACTTGAAGCACCAAAGCAGAATAGATTGCTTAGGGGAAAGGTGTGGGTAAAGAAGAACTGCAAGCCACTTAAAAGTGATTCTGTTGAGTGCCCACCCAGGTAGACAGAGGTCACCCACTGGATTCCTGGTCAGGGCACATACCCAGGTTGTGGTCTGAATACCCAGTAGGGTATGTGCAGGAGGCAGCTGATGGATGATGTTTCTCCCTCTCTCTTTTTTTAAAATACATTTTATTGATTTTTTACAGAGAGAAAGGGAAAGGGATAGAAAGCCAGAAACATCGATGAGCTGCCTCTTGCACACCCCCTACTGGTGATATGCCCACAGACAAGGTACATGCCCTTGACCGGAATGAAACATGGGACCTTTCAGTCCACAGGCTGAGGCTCTATCCACTGAGCCAAACTGGTTTCAGCGATGATGTTTCTCTTTCAATGATGTTTCTATCTCTCTATCCCTCTCCACTTCTCTCTCTAAAATCAATAAAGAAAAAATATTTTTTAAAGGGATTCTGTTCCACAACATATAAATTAGATTCAAATTTGATTATTCAAAAAGAATTTTATGGGGTTTTCTTAACAGATTCAGGGATAGGAATAAGCCTGGACCAAAAGGAAAATTGATAATTGAAGACAGTGACTCAATCATCATCAGGGATATTTATCTCTATTTGGTATTTTTTAACTATTCCTCTATACATATCTACTCTCTCTCTCTCTCTCTCTCTCTCTCTCTCTCTCTCTCTCTCTCTCTCTCTCTCTCTCTCTCTCTCTCTCCCACCCCCCCCTTCCTCATCTCCTTTTATTATTTTCTCTCCATTTTGTTGATGCATGTGAATATGATGATTCTGGAGACTTTCAATATCAGTTCCAGTTCTAAAAACTACAGGAAAAATTTCTCCTCTGCAACACTTTCAGGCAGCAGGACAGAATCATAATCTGGAAAATGTTTGTCCCATGCATAACAATGTGAATCTTGGAACTAAATTTTTAGAAAAGTGTGCGTGTACTTGTATGTGCTTCAGGTGAGGATAGAAAGGAAAATATTTAACCAAAAAGGAAAATCAAACATAACATTCTGTCAAGTAAAAACTTATTATTTAATTGGATGAAGAAAAACAGATAAAATATATGCAAGTCAAAAAGATTGAGAAGAAAAGTTTAAAATGATAGTGAGAAAGAAAGCATTATGATGGGCGAAAGGGAAGAGAACTTTCATAAAGAGAACTTTATGAAACAATAGATAATTGATTAGATAATGCCCTTAGAGCCAAATACACATTTGCAATCTCTCAAGACACATTGCAAAATAAGCAGTTTGTGGTCATGGTATAATAATAATTGCAAAAAATGAATGAGATCAAACAAATGATCTCAATCATGTGTAATAATAACATCTTCTTGTTTCCTAATGTCACACTCTAGCTCCCAATGCTTAGAGTGTGTATATTGAAGCTCATAGCTTTCTTTCTCTTCCTTATACCATCTATATACACACACACACACAGGAGCATACACACACAAATTATTGACTTAAGTCTAGACAATGATGCCTGGGGTGAGAGCTTTCAACAGCTGAGAATACAAATTAAAAACTACTATATACAACTGTCATGTTCTATTTCATGGTTTCTCAGGCTCAACACTATTGACATTTGGGGCTGGATAATTGTTCTGGTGGGTGGTTTGACTATTCATTGTAGGATTTAGTAGCATTCCTGGCCTTTACAAGTGACCTGATACCAGAAGCAATCCAATCCCAGTTGTGACAAATATGTCTTCACACATGGTCATAGGTCAAGGGCAGGTTAGGTGTACAGAAGGGAACAAAATTGCCCTCCATGAGAACCACTGCTATATTTAGATTCACTTCCTTTAAACTATTCTCTTGCTTTCTCATTGAAGATATCTTTCCTCTGCATTCTTTGTCTTTTCAAATGTTATTGGTAAGCATCCCAGACTACTTCCTATGTGAGAAGAGCACTTCTATTAGACTACATTTTCCTAAAAAAGTATAGGCCTATTAGGGGACTATTGAAAAAATAACCTTCTTTCATTAAATTGCTTCTTCCTTTGCATCTCTTTGTTCCTTCTATCATATTGTTTCGAGGATAACATGAGTAATTTATGTCAATACACAAACTCTCCTTAGCAAATAATAAGCAACTCATTTTATTCACATAAGTATTTAAGACTCTCTACACCTAGAATGTATATATATAATCATAGTGTAGCTGTTTAATCTGTTCAGGCTAGACAAAAGTCCATGAGGCTCAATCCAGCTCATGTCCACCAGAAATTTCATAAAAATTTTGGATCCAAAGTATGAAACAATAAACTATGTGTGGTCTTCACATTAAGGGTATACATGTCCAAAATTGTATTTTTAGGTATGTATTAGGAGTATAAAGAGTCAAATAATGATGTAATATTTATTAATCAGCATCCATTTTCATTCTCACCTCTTTCTTTCCTATCTTAGTGGAAAGAAATTCTCCTCCTATACTTGACTTATTTCTTCATATGCTCATTCTTCCTCTCAGTCCTCATTAGTCAGAAGTCACTTTACATTGCTTTCCTTGAACACAGCACAAGCCCATGTACCACCCTCTTCTCCTCAGCTTTCTCTGCTATTTATGCAAGCATTTTGAAATGAGAGTGAATAAAATTGTTATAAGTGTAGATAATAATTTTCAATTTGTATAGATAAAATAGAAAAACATTTATCAACTTTAGAATATTTACTATATATGTGTGTGTATATATACATATATACATACATATACATATACATATACACACTAATAAAAGGGTAATATGCAAATTGGTCAGGATGCCCTCACAGTAACAACCAAACAGCAGGCTGCATGGGGCAACCAAGCCCGCAGGGAAGCATTGTAGGGGGACCAGGCTCATGGAAGAGAGCAGTTGGGAGTGAGCAGACTGGCAGGGCAGGGGGGCAGTTAGGCATGATAAACCCAGCAAGCAGAGGCGATTAGGGGTGATCAGGCTAGCAGCCAGGTAACAGTTAGGAGCCAGCAGTCCAGGATTGTGAGAGGGATGTCCGAATGCCCCAAGGGGTCCTAGATTGGAGAGGGTGCAGGATGGCCTGAGGGGACCACCCCATGCATACATTTTATGCACCAGGCCTCTAGTATGTGTGTGTGTGTGTGTGTGTGTGTGTGTGTGTGTGTGTGTGTAATTAGTGGCCCGGTGCACAAAATTCATTCATGAGGGGGTGGAGGGTGTCACTCAGCCCGACCTGCACCCTCTCCAATCTGCGACCTCTTGGGGGATGTCCGACTGCTGGTTTAGGCACACAGGGATCAGGCCTAAACTAGCAGTTGCACATCCCTCTCACAATCTGGGACCGCTGGCTCCTAACCACTTGCCTGCTGGCCTGATTGCCTCGAACTACTCTGCCTGTCAGCCTGATTGCCCCCAACTGCCCCCCTCTTCCAGTATGATCACAACTAACTGCCTTCCTCCACTGGCCTGATCACCCCCAACTACCTCCCTTGCTAGCCTGATCACCCCCAACTGCCTACCCGCTGCTGGCCTGCTTGCCCCCAAATGCCCTCCCCTGCCAGCTTGATTGCCCCTAACAACCTCTGCTTCAGCCCTGTCACCATGGCTTGATCCAGAAGGTCTCCCTGTCTAATTAGCATATTACCCTTTTATTAGTATAAATTTCTATTAATACCTGCCTGCCAAGTCACTCCTCTGTTTCTTCTGGCACCCAAATAAACACAACTTGATTCCAGGTCTTCATTTAATGTAGCTAATTTGAGAGACAGGTGAGCCTGGACATGTAACATCCAGTTACTAAGCACTGATTTGTAAGCATGGGGAATGTCCTGGTGATGTTACACACATCACCTTATTTCATCTTCACAGTATCTCTCCAGTAGCGGTGGCATGTTGCCTGTTTACCAATTTGGAATGAGAGGTTTAGAGGGGCTTCAGTAACTCTGCAAGGAAAGTAGTCTACCCAGGATTGAAACTCAGTTTTTGTTTTACTCCTGAACCATTGCTTTTGCTCCTTGCAACATCACTTCCCCTGTAACTTGGCCTATTTCAGAAATCAATTTATCATGGAATAAGCAGTTTACTCTCCTAGGTGTTTGACCTATTTTCTGTTTTGTAACATTGCCAGGTAAATAATTTAAGACTGTGTGTGTTTTTAATTGTTTGTCTATATGTCACTGCTACTGTTATTTAAAGCAAATAAACAATAACAAAGATCAAGTAGCCAGGAAGCCAGCCTGCACATAGGAAAAAAGAAAAAAGAGAAAAAGTAGCTGTGCTAAGTGAGTCACCTCTTCACCTGGTGTCATCTCTCCTCTTGGGCATATGCCTTGGAGCATTGGGGCCTCCAGGTACTTATTATTGCCTTAATTATTTAGCTCAATAATTGTTCCATGTGCATATCTTTATTAGAAAGGGATGAACACTGTATAGTATTGAGGTCATGTAATGAAATTCTGATTTAAAAAAACACATGAACGTCAATATTGACTGGAACTGGTGGATAACCAAGTAGTTGTTTCACTATTTGTTTTGTTTTGTTTTTTTTTACAAATGTGAAAATTAAGTTCTAGACCCCCTTCCTGGGCCAGGGCTGCAGCGATTGGGATCACAGCTGCCACCCCAGACTTACCAGGGCTGGGCTTCAGGAGCAGCAGCAGGAGTCTGAACCTTCTGCTGGGCCTGGGGCTGCAGCAATTGGGACCACAGCCACCACCCCAGGCTTGCCAAGGCTGGGGTTTGGTGGGGGTCACGACCCTCTGCTGGGCCTGGGGCTGCAGCAAGTGGGACCACCACCACCGCCCCAGGCTTGCCAGAGCTGGGCCTTGGGTCCAGTCGTCATCTTGCTTGGGGTTAATTTGCATATTGCTCCTGTTGGCTGATAGCATAGCAAGGTACGGCCAATTTGCTTATTACTATTTTATTAGATAGGATAATTGATTTCAGAGAAGAAGGGAGAGGAAGAGAGAGATAGAAACATCAATGATGAGAGAGAATCATCCATTGGTTGCCTCCTTCACATTCCTCTTCTGGAGATCGAGCTTGCTACCCAGGCATGTGTCCTCACTGGAATTGAACCATAACCTCCTGTTTCATAGGTTGAGGCTCAATCACTGAACAACACCAGCTGGGCTAGAACATTTTTTTAATGGAAAAGAACTTATTACCCATCCCACCACTGATTAAAACATACCATTATCAGAGATAGTACTCTAGGCCCTCTATAATGACCATGTTTTATCAGAAATATGAAAGTATCTGCATTTATCCCTAGCCAGTTTGGCTCAGAAGATAGAGCATTGGCCTGCATACCAAAGGGTCCCAGGTTCGATTCTGGTCAAGGGCACATATCTTGGTTGCAGGCTCCTTCCCAGCCCAGGCCCTGGTCAGGGCATGTGCAGGAGGCACCCAATTGTGTTTCTCTCACAATGATATTTATCTTTGTCTTTCACTCTCTCTTCCACCCTCTCTAAAAAATGCAAAAAATATCCTTGAGTGAGGATTAAAATAAATAAATGAATAAATAAATAAATAAATAAATAGATAGATAGATATCTGTACTCATTATGACCATCCTTTAAGTGCCAAGTGGATTATCTATATGTATATTTACTTAATCTTCACAATAATCTTATCAGGTATATTTTATTATCACCAATTATTATATGAAAAAGTGTTTATGAAATCCACTCAAATCTCACTACTTGTAAATTCTAGATATGATTTGGGTTCAAACTCAATATGATTCCAAATGTATTTTCTTATTCACCATGCTATGCATCACACAATAAACAGCAAAAATGTATGATGAATTATTAACTCTTTAACCTATATATGCTTGTGTATATAATTAACTTTCCTTTGTGTTTTATGAAATATTGGCATAATTTTCATTAAATGTTTTGAAACCTTTAATATGGAAGTGAATTACAGATAGCTTAAAATACAAGATCATCCATCCTGAAAGTAAATGAGAACATTTTGCACAAATGTCCCATATAATATTATTGTAAAAACAGGTAAGTGGCATATGCACATGCATGCAAGAAATTAGGTTGTCTATAAACATTACACACATATCACTTCTACATGAATATTCTCAATTCCTTATTCCACTGAGCTTTCTGAAACAGTGATGACCAAGTTGCATACTTTTAGATGGTTTTATATATGATATGTTATTTATCACCCTGAAAACCACCACTTTCCACAGGAGAAAGCTTATCTAATTGGGGAAAAATGTGATAAAGAAAATGTAACTTTAGAGGCTACCCTGGTACTAATGACTTTTTCTGATAGGCCTTTCCTGAGGGCAGTAAATTGAGGACAAGTAAAATGTTGTCAGAAGTGCATACCTGGATTTCTTACTCTCTTTAATTTATTACCTGAATTACTTTAATGAAAAATATAGATATCTTAATTGACCTTTTACTTTCAGAGAAAATAACAAAGTTGCATGTTTATAAATCTGCCAGTATATAGAAATAGTAGATGAAAGCATCCATTGTAAGAAATAAAGGATTTTGCAGTTAGTCACCAGTAACATACATTAACATAAGAATATTCCAAATACAGCTCAAATAATTTTTTGAGTGTCTACACAGTGTCACAGTAGGTAGTATGTGATACTTTATAAGACAAACAAAAAGAAAAAGCCTGAGATCCTGCTTTTTAAAAGATATATTGTACTGATTTTTTTACAGAGAGGAAGGGAGAGGAATAGAGTTAGAAACATTGATGATAGAGAAATATCAATCAACTGCCTCCTGCACACCCCCCACTGGGGACATGTCCCCAATCAAGGCATATGCCCTTGACCGAAATTGAACCTAGGACCCTTCAGCCCATAGACCAACACTCTATCCACTGAGCAAAAATGACCAGGGCTTGGATTCTACTTTGAATGTCATTGTAATCTGGTTTGGAAGAGATTCATTGTGTACTAGAGGCCCAGTGCACGAAATCTGTGCATAGGGTTGGGGGGCGGGTTGTCCTTCAGTCCAGCCTGTACCCTCTCCAATCTGGGACCCCTTGAGGTATGTTCAACTGCCTGTTTAGACCCAATCCCAATGCGCAGTTGGACATTCTTCTGACAATCCAGGACTGCTGGCTCCCAACTGCTCGCCTGCCTGCCTTCCTGATTGCCCCTAACCACTTCTGCCTGCCAGTTTTATCACCCCCTAATCACTCCCCTGCCAGTCTGATTGATATCTAACTGCTCCCTGCCAGCCTGTTTAATCCCAACTTCCCTCTGCTGGCCTGGTCACCCCTAGCTGCCCTCCCCTGCAGGCTTGATCACCTCTAACTGCCCTCCCTTGTGGGCCTGAAACCTCCTAACTGCCCTCCCTGCTGGCCATCTTGTGGTGGCCATCTTTTGTCCACATGGGGGCAGGATATTTGAGCATATGGGCAGCTCTCTTGTGTGTTAGAGTGATGGTCAATCTGAATATTACTCTTTTATTAGATAGGATAGAGGCCTGGTGCATGGGTGGGGTCAGCTGGTTTGCCCTGAAGGGTGTCCCAGATCAGGGTTGGGGTTCCTTTGGGGTGTGGGACAGCCTGGGTGAGAGACCTGTGGTGGTTTGCAGGCTGGCCATGCCCCCTAGCCACCCAAGTGGAGGCCCTGGTATCTGAGATTTATGTTCTACAATTGAAACTTTTTTAAAAAAATATATTTTATTGATTTTATACAGAGCAGAAGGGAGAGGGATAGAAAGTCATAAACATCGATGAGAGAGAGACATCGATCAGCTGCCTCTTGCACGCCCCCTACTGGGGATGTGCCCACAGCCAAGGTACATGCCCTTGCCGGAATCGAACCTGGGACCCTTCAGTCCGCAGTCCGATGCTCTATCCACTGAGCCAAACCGGTCTCGGCTACAATTGAAACTTTGTAGCCTGGAGCGGAGCTAAGCCTTCTGATCCCTCCCTGGTGGCAGCCATTTCTGTTGGGACATTTACCTTCTATAATTGAAACAATGTAGCCTGGAATGGAGGCCTAGGCTGGCCAGAACTGCAGAAGCTTAGCTTCCTCCCTCACTCGGGCAACCCTAGCCTCTGCTCTTTCCAGCTCCATGGCTGCTGTCATTTCTGTTAGGATATATCTTCTATAATTGAAACTCTGTAGCATTGAGTGGAGGCCTAGGCTGGCAATGGCAGGTGGAAAGCTTGGCTTCCTCCATTGCCAGGGAAACCCAGCCTCCCTTCTGCTCTCAGTGGCCACAGCCATCTTGGTTGTGGTATGTGCTCCTGATTGGCTTGTGGGCATGGCTTGTGGGTGTGGCTTAATCAGAGGTACAGTCAATTTGCATATTACTCTTTTATTAGATAGGATTACACAGCTAACATTACAAAGGGGATAAAATGTGTGCAACAGCCTTGACTGCACAGAAGAGGAATGCTTAAATTCTCTTGGTACATTTTTGATAAGTTTAAGGAGAAAATTGTACTGAAACTCAATGGCTGATACTGAGCAGAGAGAGAGATATTATATGCATTTTTAAGAATAATTTGATATAGCAATAGACAAAACTTTTGTCTTATAAACATTTACCTTTGAAAAAATGGTAGAAAATGTATCACAAAAAGTGTTAATAGAAAATATAACTATTAAAAAAGAAACTAAAGCAGATTTAAAACTCTGCTTAATAAAAAGGCTTGTTTTAATATCTGAACAAAATGGACAAGAAATAATTTCCTAAATAATAATTTTGAGCTGCATTTGAGATATAGAAAATAGCATTGGGAAAGAGCAGTGTGCCAGAAATTTAAAAGAGTTAGTACAAGTTTTGCCTCTAGTACTTATAGCAGGCCTCCTGTCACATAGAGCATGATCAGTAAGTGTCTGAATGATAAAAAAAGAAAAGAAAATGAAAAGAGATCATATAATGCTTGATGATTAATTCATTTGATATTTCAGTTTAATTTTCATAACTATAAGCCAGCATCAATAATTATTTTCTTACCTAGTGATTTTAAATATTAAATAAAATATGTGTACATATATGTATATGTATATATACATACATATATGTGTATATATTTTATATTCTTTTAGAACTAGGGAGAGAGGAGAGAGAGAGAGAGAGAGAGAGAGAGAGAGAGAGAGAGAGAGAGAGAGAGAAATATATACCTAGAAGAAATATTGAAATTGGCTATAAGAGAAAACTGTGAAGCATATAGCCTACAAAGTCATTCTGATTGTGAATAAGTATGCAGTATGGGACATGTCTAACCACTGCTGAGATCCTGCAGTGGATGGCATTCCACTTTCAAGTTTTATATTATCAAACAAACCTACCTGTTGTGACCTTGCAAAAGCTCTTTGAGCCATGCTGAGTTTTAAAGCCTTAAATCAAGATCCTGCCAGGATGATATGTTTCTTGCAAGAATGATAACCTGCAGATAAGGTAAAATGAAATTTAGTTGGATCTTGAAATAACTGGGATAACATTAGCAATGGAAATGTCAATCAAAGGCCCCTAAGTCAAGGCTATATTCAAACTTGTGTTTGGCTCCTAAAACTGGATACCTTGGTTTTTATTGTTTCTATTATATTTATACATTTTCAACTTTAAATGTAAAAATGAAAACCAGAACCCTGAAGTGAACAAATATCAGAGGCCCAATACATCAGAAATTTAATTGGAAGTAAGATAAAGGAGATTGGTTTTAAATCCACAGCATTTGTACCTTGTAAATCAAATATTGGCACTAAGGACTCTAATTTTTTATGTCTTGTTTTGTGTTTTTGGTTGCTTGCTTTTCTTTTGGAGTTGATTCTGGAGATGGTTCTGGGTAGTTTTGGAGAGTCACTGAGGAGAAACAACAAACACATTCTTTGAGTAGTCATATTTCATATGGAAACATTATTTTTGGTCATTAGATTCTAATGTATTCTATACTAATAGAAAATGGATTATACTTCTTATTTCAACCAACAGATGTAACTGGCTTTTCTCTCTGTGTCAGAGAAATAGGGAATTTTCTACTGTTACAATACTACACTATGAGAAGTAGTTTGGATATGTGTCATGGCCTTGACAAAGTCTTACACTATAAATATAGCTTTCAAAACAAAATTTGAGGGTTATATAACTTTAGATTATTATTTTCTAAACTGAAAGCACCAGCTTCTACTTTGTAGCAAAATATCAATCCCCTCTGCTGCAGAAACTGCTAATTGTTTTTCATTATCCATCCTCTCCTTCCTTTTGGTAATAAAATATCCTGAGTTTTAAAGGGGTGCATAGATGCCTAACATATATTACTTTTCCTGGTCTCCCTTGCAGTTAGTTATGGCTGTACGACTGAGCTTCGGTCACTGAGATATAAGCTGCAGTGATGTGTGTATGCAACTGTGTTGGTTATGTCTTTCAAAGAGGAAAGCGTTCACCTTCACTGCTTTCATTTCCCCCTTTTTGAAGGCTGGGACAGAAAAGTGATGCTAATCAATCAACTTGAACTAGGAAGACTAGTAAATATCAAGAATACCACTGAGAATGGCATCTTAAGAATAGTCTTGAAACACCACATCAAGCTGAGTCACTTACCTGCCCTGAACACCCATCTATCTCAAAAGTATTAAGTGACAGAGATTCCTTTTTTGGGGGAGTGGGGGGAGTTACATAACATAAAATGAAGCATTTTAAAGTGTTAATTCAGTGGCATTTAGCATACACTGTTGTGCAGCCACTACCTGTATCTACTTGCAAAACATTTTAATCAGCAACAACCAATCTGCTTTCAGCTTATCAGCACCTCGCTTACTCATTCTACATATTTCATACATGAGCTTTTGTGTCTGAATTATTTCACTGAGTATGTTTTTTCCCCCACTGAGTATGATTTTGAGGTTTATCCACATTATGGCATGTACTTCTTTTCTTTTTATGAGTCATTTGTGTGTGTGGGTGTGTGTTTGTACTACATTGTGTATTTCATCTATTGGTGGGCATTTGACTTATCTTTCAAGTTTTTGCTATTATTAATAGTGCTACTAATGAACATTTGTGTACAAGTATTTGTTTGAATATCTATTTTGAATTATTTTGAATTATTTTTGATATATACTTAGAAGTGAAGTTGCTGGGTTGAATGGTAATTCTAAACTTAATTTTTGAGAAACTGCCAACCGTTTTCCACAACGCTGACTCACTTTTTAAATCTCTGGGTTAACCTATATCCTGATCATTACACTTACTCAGTGGTGGGTACTGCTGTTGTAAACAAGGAACTCCTGTCTCTTAGTGAATACAAAGAATAAGAGCTGTTACAGAAAGATGACCAATATTTCCACAGAACAGATTTGAGAAGAAAATACAGGTAAGTTAGTCGTATAGTGAGAACATTATATAGGTATGATAGTGAAAATACCAAATTGCACAAAAAGGAAATTAAAGATTATGAAATAGAGTAATCCACAAATGTGAGAGGGTCTTAAAATACAGGTAGAATATAAGGGATTTGATGCAGATAATGGGAAAGCTAATATCTGTTCTTGAGTAAAGAAGAAGCAAGATGTTAAGCGTGCTTTCAGAAAACTGCTACTAAGATAGTACATGCTATAAAGAAGGAGAGATTTGGAATTGGTTAGAGTAAGACATATCAGAAAATGTCAAACTGTGTGTGTGTGTGTGTGTGTGTGTGTGTGTGTGTGTGTGTGTGTGTGTATGTCTGGTATGTGGTGGTTTTAAAAAATATCTGTTGGAAGCCACCCATTGTCTTCACTAGCAGAAATGTGAACAAGGAACCCAGAAGGTTGGTCAACCTTGAAGCTCTGAAAGGACAGAGCCAACCACCAACCTGTAGTTGAGACAATGATAGCTAAAGGAACCTCCACCTTTTAATCTTATATAAATCCTTGCTGATTGGCTATTACTGAAATTGCCTGCCTAGAGCTATGGGTGGATCCCATAGTCTTAATAAAAGGGATCACTAGGCCAGAGCAAAGCGGAGTCCTTCCCCTTGAGTTGGGCTCCCGCCTGGCCCCCAACATTTCCAAATTAATATTTTCTAGTCTCTTTCATTTGTGTGCGGCCTCCTTCAGAGCCTGAACCCTGAACCCCACGGGATGTGAAAAGCGCTCACTACAAATATCAAATGTAATCTTTTGTTCATTCAATATAAATTTATAATGTGAACTATGTCCTATAGTTAATAAATAGATACTTATTATTACTTTCTACAATTGAGGGAATTGAGGCACTGAGAATTTAAGGAATGTGCCAAAGATCATACAGCTAGTAAGTGGGAGATCTAACTAAATAAGATGAATAAGGTGTCTTCTATACTAGTGTGCTGGTTTTGCTTCAAATGTATATTACGCATAGAAACACACATTGTATTTGTCATCATAAATTCTAATAAGATATATTCATCCTTGCTTTTGAGCTTCACAAATAGATATTGTGTGTGTGTGTGTGTGTGTGTGTGTGTGTGTGTGTGTGTGTGTGTGGTCAGGACAAAGGGACAGTGAGGGATGTTCTAACATAAGATTTAACAGCACTGTAGACTGGCTATTTCTTTTTAATCAGAAATTGAGGTTCTATAAGGATTTTCTTTATGTCTGTAAAAATTATTTTGTCAGGAGGTAATGCCTGAATTTCCTTGCTGCCTGACCCCTCAACAGTTGATTTCCTTTCTTCCTGCTAATTGTTAAAAAGATAATTACAATGTCTGACTAACAAGTGAAGAAGAGGCCAAGGCCATTCTAAGTGTAATTTTTTTTCTCTGAAAATTATAGAACAGGCTCAAATATTTATAGCTTTTATGAAACCTATAAAACTGACCCCAACAAAAAAAAATTACCTGGATTGCCAGCACCAAGACTATAGATATGAATATAATATAGATCTGAATCTTAAATTATTATCAAACCCTTGGCTTTGAAGTTCCACTTCTTAGCTGCATGCCAAGTCTAGGAGCTGTGTCTATGTCAACTAAAAGGCAATCGAATAAAAATGTGGGTGTCAAAGAGAACTAATAGTCTGTCAAAGTCAACACAGTTAAGTGAGAGTGTGGATTCCAAAGTAATAAATAGGCCGATTTGAATTTCAGCTCTGCCACTTATTATTAGCACATAATCTTGGACAAATTATTTACTCACTGCTTAATTTTCCTTGTCTATAAAATGGGAAATATAGCATATCTACCTAATGGGGTTGAAGTAAGGATGAAATGAGTCACTATGCGTAAACAGAGTTTTAATAACATCCACACATAATTATACTGTGCAATGCTCCCTGCTAATTGCTATTCACTCATCCCAATCCCCTTTAAGAATCTCTCTCTCTCTCTCTCTCTCTCTCTCTCTCTCTCTCTCTCTCTCTCTCTCTCTCTCTCTCTCTGACTCTCTTTTACACACACACACACACACACACACACACACACACACACACAAGAATCTCCCCATCTTTAGCCTCTATTCACAGAAAAACATTGAAAGAATAATCGACTAGACAGTTTCTGTCCTCATGAAGCTTCTAGGTAGGGAACAAAAAGACATGTAGGCAAAATAATGCCAACTTTGGTTAGTATTGTGACACTGATAATAAGCTTTAGATAGGATAGTTAAAGATGGCTAATTTTGTGACAACTAAGGGAGATGAGATCCAGAGCTTTGGTGAAAACTTTGGCCTTTCATAGAAAAAAAGACAGTTCCTCTGTTGTAACTACAGTGAGAGGGAAAAAAAGAAAGAAAGAAAGAAAATATAGGCGGATTTGTTGCTTTGATTTTAGAAAAGTAAACAATCCATGTTAATGGCTGCCATATTTGATGCTGAATTAAAAGATTAATGATTATGTAGAGCACTGTGTGAGGTGAGAAAGAAAAAAGGGCCTTCTTTAGCCTTTGCCAAATATCTCTACACTTTCTTCTATTCAAAGTGGTTTACTTCCATTCTGTGTATCAGAATCTCATACCTAAATTATCATCCTACTTAATTCTGAGCACATTTTGGCAAACAATAAAAGAAGTACAATCACAAGAGCTGCTAATAACATTCTTGTTACTCAGATTTAACAGCCATTAAACTGTTTGGCATTGTGCTATGGAGAGAGATGGGTGGTCTTTGATGAATGTTTGCACCCCTACAAATAACTCAATTCTGACTTTCCAAAACTGAAAGCTTTTTCAAGGCTTTGTACATTTATACAAGAGTGCAGTCTTTCTTTGCTGTAAGTTAATAGCTTTAGCAGACATGTAGCCAAGATGGTTTTTGAATAGAAGGTGACCCTTGAAGTTAAGTCACCTTGCTCAGCATATCAAGATGGAAATAACTAATTATGTGTGGGCACGATAGAACAACTGTTGCTATTTTGTGCACTGGAAATATAATGCACTAGGGACATAATACTCCTTGATTGAAATTGAGATAATGATAACCACTTCCTTTTCTGCTATCTCCAAAGATATAATTTTATTTTCTGCATAGGTCCAGACACTTGCCTACTAATACATAGTAAAAGATTATAATTATAATCTTATAAAAATTGCCATAAAATGGAATTGACATATTCTAAGAGCTCTTTGAGAGCTACATATGCTCTATAAAAATGCAGAGAAAAAAATGACCTAGTCATTCTATATTACATTATATTATCTCTGCCCTGCTCTATATGCTATTGAACTTGTTTTATAATCTAGTTTATTACTAGTAGTATCATCATTATTTGCCTTTTAGGTAAGGATGAGAAAAATTCTCAAAAATACTAAATGTTTTCAGGGATGGTGGTGTTGTTTATTTTATTCAAATTGGACCTTTTATTAATATAAATGTCTAAGATGAGTTTCTAAAATATTACTTTCTTAATTTTCCCACCCTACCTCTTTATTTAGAAAATAAATGTTATAACATTTAAAAATATATAGTAATCAGGTTAAATTAAAAGCTATGTACAATAATCAATTAATATGATCAATAATTATAATTACATTCATATACTAGTATAGTTTTCAGTTTATAACATGTTTTTACAGCCCCATTTTGAAATAAAAAAATTCAGGGAAGATAAGAAATTAACCAATATCATCCAAATGCAAAAGATTTTTAATACAGATTCCATAAGTCCTAGTTTTATGTTTGGTCCATGCTGCCTATCTCTTTTTATAATTTTTATAAAATCAGATATTCCTGATTTTATGGTTTTTATGTCAGATAATTAATCTAGTAACTTTCTATAGAGTAAACTGATTTATTAAATTTTCAGTATATGTGAGTTTAAGTGTATAATTAAAAATAAAAATGCAATTAAAAATGAGAAGAATTCTATTGCCAGTCAATTTGTAGTGTTGCATATTTGTTTGCTCCCAGGTAACAGGGCAGTATCACAAATGATGATAGCATTACACTTCATCAAATTATAAAGCAAGGCATTCCTAGGACCATGTGAATAGTCATCATTACATTTTGCAGACATTTGTCAGGATCTTTTACTCCCGCCTTTACATGTTTCTTTTGTTTGACTTCCTTACGTTTGTTCATATATCTTGTATTACAGTACTTGATGTACAACACTTACTTGGTAGATTTTATGTTGCTTGGGATCTATACAGCAAGAAGAAAGCCAGTCTACACTCTAAATCAAATGGCTGAAATGAATTAGAGTTAGAAGTGCTGCTACTGGCTTATGTTTTTTGTTCTTGGGGAGAAATAGGAGTCAGGACACCTAGACAATGTATAATTCATCCTATTCTTTTGGTCATTCAACAAATATTTACAGAGTTCCTATTACATGCCAGGGACTGTGCCAGGTGCTTGATATATGAAAATGAACAAAAGAGACATGACCTTTGCCTCGTGAATCTCAGAGGAATACTCAGCCAATAAATAAGTACACCTACACCCACAAATAGTGACTTGCAGAGAGCAAGGCTTCTGTGAGATGAATTAATATAACACAGTTTATGTTTAAATGTTTGGTCTGGGAATGCAGACTGGAATTTTACCAGGCACATGCCATCAACTATGTGCTAAAAACATATCCCTTAACTCTTCTAGTCATTCTTGAGTTTCTCTTGTTTTGTAGCATGTGAGAAAAAATGGATGCAGTATTTGGTAATGTTCCTAGCAGCTTAAGCAATAACCAACCAATAATATGATAGACATATTTCCCAAAATCTAGTCAAAATTCATATATTGAAAATAGAATCACTTAAATAATAAAATTAATAATTTAAAGAAGTAAAACTGCTGATGGAGATTTCTGAAAAATGAGACCAATTCATCTTGGGTAAAATTTCAAGTTGCTAAATAGTTACTCAATTTTTGAAATGTAAAAATGTAATTTATTATTTAATTTGTTAATTTTTGTTATTTTCTCTTTATCTCATCTTAGCTCCTTCTCTGAAAATTAATGTTCGGCTATAATTTTATGTCAGCTGGACTAAGCCAGGAGATGTCTGTCCAAACATTATTTGGGTGTGTCTGTGAAGGTTTTCCAGTATGAGATTAACATTTGAGTCAGTAGACTGAGTAAAGCAGGGTGTGCTCCCTAATGCCTGTGGCCCATCCAATCAATTTAAGCCTTAAATAAAACAAAAAGACTGAGTAAAAGGAGAATTTCTGCCTTACTGGTAGAAAATGGAAACTTATTCTTCTCTGGTCTTTGGACTTGGACTGGAACTAAAATATTGACTCTTGTTAGTTCCTGAGACTTGGCTTTTGACCTGGAACCAAATTAGACTTAAGCGATCATGCTACCCAACAGTACCAAGTGGTGAGAATGTCATAGGCAAAAAAAAGGAAGAGAATAAGAGAATGAAATATTGAAATTGGAAAGTGTGAGAAGTCTAACTAATCTAGAAGACTAATGAAGAATGAGGAACCTTTGAATTCCATGTTGTTAGCCAATATTGCAAAACTCATTTGTTCATAGAAATATTTCAAAAATAATATATTGAAGGAAAACCACATATGAGATAATATGCATATTTGTATTACAAAAGACAGCAAAAAATGGTCATTAGAAGTAATTACTTACTCTGAGAAATAAAAATTTTATTTTATATAAAACTAGAGACCTGTTGCATGAATTCATGAACAGGTGGGGGCCAGCCAGCTCGCTCTGATGGGTGCCCATCAAGCTTGGCTGGCAGAGGGGAGGGGCCGCAGGCAGTTGGCTGGCAAGCCCCACCCCCAATCAGGGTTTTGGGGGCCGATCAGGGATGGGGAGGTTGATCAGGCCTGGATCAGACTGTTTGGCTGCCTCAGTGCACATCATAGCTACTAGTCATTCTGGTTGTTCCACTGTTCTAGTCACTGGGCTTATATATATATATAGATGAACTTTAAATATCAACAATATTTTTTAAATATTAAAATGCATAATTTAAGCAGTTATAACCAAATAGGCAATGTGATACATAACAAGTAATAAGACATTGCTGCTTTGGTTTTCAGAGCAGAGATTTCATACTAAAAATGATTTTCTATGCAATTTCCTAATGTTTTCTACACTAGAAAGCTATTTCCCCAAATCAATTATAGCATGATAATAGTTTTCTAGCACATATACTTTATATGTAAGAAGAAAATATTATTTTTTTATGAAACACATATTAATGTATCACAAAAACAAATTATCCCACCAAGAAATCTGGGAATGAGGGACTTTAAAGCAGCAGTTGCCAACCAGTGGTCCGCAGACCTCTGTGGTCCATGAGGTCTGAAAGGTTGGCAACTTCTGCTTTGAAGAGTCCAATGCAGTGACTATGTTTAGAAAGGATAGGAGGCAGATGTGGCTTAAGCCTTTGGAGATTAATTAGAAAACAGTTGGGAAAATTAAAAACAAAAATAAGAAGCACACACACACACAAAACCAGAATAAGCATCTAATTTCTCTGTTATTCAAATTTTGAAATTTAAAAAATATAATTTATTTTTGGAGTATTGAAAATAAGGAAAATACATAAATTATAGAAATACTAACAAGTTAGAATATGTATGATTTAATAATCAATTGTATTTGGTAATAAGAACAAGGAACCAAGAAAAATTACTCTAAGCTTCTGTGTTGGAAGATGGATTGTGTTGTGTTGCTATGTTTGTTTTTTATTTTCATTGTTTTTGCTGTTTTTTTGTTGTTTTTTGGGAAGTGAGTGAGAAAAGGAGGGAAAAACACAATTAATTAGTGTCTAAGAAGCTTATGGGATGTCTGAGAAATAGTGATTGTTCAGTAAATGCTTATTAAATATATAAATTTTTTTCTTGTTAAATGCCAATAGAGGGAATTGAGTTAGAATTATAGGTTTTGGAATCATGAACTCTCAGATTGAAGCTGAAGTCATGAGGATAAGTGGTTGATAATATAAAAGTGGTATATACTTTGTATTTAGTGAATAAAATGCCTGTTGTGTTTGACAATGTAAATGAAGACTTTAAACCAAAGAGTTTTGGTGAAGTGATGGAAGTAGACCTCAGATTGCAGTTGAATGGGGAGTCGGGAAATAGAAAGGAGGAGGCACTGACAAGAATGTTGACCTGCATTTCTCAAAATGTTCTGCCAGATTCTCATGCTGAGATTGTGATTTAGTTTGTTTGGTAGAGCAGTGGGACTCAATGTGTCTCACAGTGTGATTCATACTGGTGCGTTTTTATCAGCAGTGGTAATACTAATCTTAGCTAAAGCTTTAAGACTATTTTAGAATGAAAAATATTACAGAGGTAATTTTAAAATGATTTACTTGTTTTGTTAATTAAAGTGTTTTAATTGCCTCTGTAATATCTTTTTTACTTTCTCCCATTCCAAATGCTCTTTTGAATAATAGGAAGAGCCCATGCAGTAAGGATTATGTATAGGCTGACTTGTGTTGAGCCTGCAAAAAGCATTAAAAGCTACCTGAAACCTTGACAATGAATGTTTAAGAAATGTAAGTTGAGAGGAGAATCAAGATGGTGGTGGAGCTAAATGCCTGTACTCACCACCTCCCTCAACCACATCAAAATTACAACTAAAATACAGAACAAGCATCATCCAGAACCACCAGAAAGCAAGTCCTACAATTAGAAAAGTAAAGAAGAAATTACATTGATACTGGTAGGAGGGGCAGAGGTGCAGACCAGGCTGGACTGGCACCCACATATGCTGCCTTTTTAGTCTGGGAGAAGATCTTCTCTGAGGAGGCTTCCCTCCACGAGGAGCCTCAGTCCCAAACCAGGTTCCCAACCTGGCTCCCAGAGTTGGGAAGAAAAGTCCCCATAACTACAGGCTATAAAAACCAGTGAGGATTGGGGCTCAGTGACACAGAGGCTGCTGGATACATAGCTGATCCTCTTTAAGGGCCAGCACATGAACTGAACTTACACAGTCCCACTGCCTCTGAGCTCCACACCAGATTGAGGCTCTGGGGGACTGAGACACATACGAGGAGAAACTGGATTGTCTGGTATCAGGACAGGGACTGAGGGGCAGCTTCTCCCAGACAGAGGTGCTTGGAGGGGTAATTGTACCCATACTGGGGCTTCCCTAGTCACAGGGCTGACTGGCAGCCATTTCTGTTTTCTCCACCCTGGTGACTCCCTGAGACTCTGTCCCATCCAATTTGCAGCTCAACTGAACCAGTGGCTTTTGCATATGACTGGCCTGTTCTTGCTCAGGCTTCAGACTTTGCTAAAAATCTCTCAAACAAGCTATAGCTGGGTCAGGGAACTCCAAACCTATTAATAAAAGGCCCAAGACCTGGCACTAGCATCAGCCTGCCTTGCTTCACAGCTGGGCCTTGCCTGGGCACTTCCAAACCTGATACAAATAAGAGGAATATGCAGATCTCTCTGTAGCTCCTGCCAGGTGGTCCCAGCCAGTGTCTGACTTTGCACCTTCCTGGAGACCCATTGGTCAGTGTCAGATAAAACCAGATTACAACTTTGCACATCCATAAACAACACACTCAAGGGGCAGACTCACTGAGCAACAAAGCCCCACTGAAGCAAGTCCTGCTCCATATGGGTGTCTAATGCATAGCAGCTCTCCCATTCTGGTTGCAGCTGGTCTTCACAGCCATTTGGCCTAGAGGTCAATTCCTCCCAGGGACACCAACAGCAATCAAGTCTCAACCACAACAAGCTGTGCACACAGCCCACAAAGGGGTGCACCTAAAGTTCCAGCTCAGGTGACTGGGGAAGTTAAGCTACTGGACCCTCTAGTACACCTACTACACATGGTCACTCTATCAACTCAAGGAGACATAGCAGCTCTACCTGATGCATAGAAACAAACACAGGGAAGCAGCCAAAATACAGAGACAAAGAAACATGTCACAAATGAAAGAAATGGAAGAAAGAAAACTACTGGATATGGATTTCAAAACCACAGTTATAAGGCTATTGAAGAATTTTCTTGAGCCCTCAAAGGAATTTAGTAATACTTTCAAGGATCTTAATGAGAATGCCAAAAATATGGAAAAGTATCAGTCAGAAATTAAGCAAACACTGACTGAAATAAAGAATAATATATAGGGATTCAACAGTATAGTAGAGGATTCTGAGAATCAAATCAATGAATTGAAATATGAGGAAATAAAAAACACCTAATCAGAAGAACAAAAAGAAAAAAGAATAAAAAAATATAAAGGTATTGAAATGAGGATCTGGAACAACTTCAAGTATACCAACATTCACATTGAGGGCATGCCAGAAGAAGAGAGAGAGCAAGATATTGAAAATCTATTTAAAGAAATGACAGAAAACTTCCCCTACCTGGTGAAAGAAATAGACTTACAAGTCCAGGAAGCACAGAGTCCCAGACAAGAGGAACCTAAAGAGGACCCCACCAAGATACATCATAATTAAAATGCCAAAGGCTAAAGACAATAAGAGAATCTTAAAAGCAGCAAGAAAAAAGCAGTTAGTTACCTACAAGACATTGCCTACATGACTGTCAGCTTATTTCTCAACAGAAACTACACAGGCTAGAAGGGAGTGGCAAGAAACATTCAAATGATAAATATTAAGGACCCACAAACAAGATTAGTCTACCCACTAAAGCTATCATTTAGAATTGAAGGTCAGATAAAGAGCTTCACATACAAGAAAAAACTAAAGGAGTTTATCACCATCAAATCAGTATTATATAAAATGTTGAAGGGTATTCTTTAAAAAGAGGAAGAAGAGTGGGAAAAAATAAAAATATGAACAATAAATACAAATTTATCAACAATTGAACCTAAAAATCAAAATAAATGAATAAGAAATCTAATGAATAGAATAAACTGGTGAATGAAATAGAATCAAAGCATGGAATAGACCAATGATTCTCAGAGGTAAGGGGGTAGAGGGATGGGAAGGAATTAAAAAAAGATTTTATATGCATATATGCATTACCTAAGGGCACAGAAAGTAGGGTCCAAAGGCTTGGGGTGGGTGGGAACTGGGTGGAGGTAGGCAATGGGAGAGAAAAAAGAGGGACATTGTAATACTCTCAATAACAAAGATTAAAAAAAGAAATTTTTAAAAAGAAATGTAACTTGAGGACAGGTGGATGAATGGGTAGCCATGTACAGGCAAACATTGCTCTCCACTAGCAAGATAAAGTAGGAGATAAGAATGAATATTTTTGCTGATAAGTAAAAACTTTAGTTATAGAAATTCAACAAATAAATGCTTTAATATATATAACATATTTTCCATTCCTAATTTAATAAAATCAAAATATGTGATACATGCTGAATACAATACATTTATTTAAAATTTATGTAATAAATAATAATGATTTGTATTTTTAAGTTTTTTAAAAATAAGCATTATTTTCATTGAAAATCTTAATATAAATGATTTCTTTAATAAGTCATATCAATGTATAAACCACTTACAAAATTATGTGTCAGAGTGTCTAAATGTGAGTTTTTGTAATGAATGCTTTTTTAAAATAACTGAATTAAAGCTTTATTCTTATTGGGAAGCACAAGGGTTTGGGGAAATACCACCTAAGAAAAGAGCTTGCCTGGTTTGGCTCATTGGATAGAGCATTGGCCTGTAGACTGAAAGGTCCCAGGTTTGATTCTGATCAAAGGCATATACCTTGGTTGCAGGCATATCCCCAGTAGGAGGTGTTCAGGAGGCAACTGATTGATGTTTCTCTCTCATCAATGTTTCTAACTATCCCTCTCCCTTCCTCTCTGTAAAAAAAAAAAATCAATAAAATATTTAAATAAAAAAAGAAAAGAGCTGCTGGAAAAATAACAGCAAAATGTTGGAATAATTTGCAACTCCCTTAACGACAATCTTCACATTTATCAGTCAGGGCACAAGGAACCTGTGAGAAAGAGTAAGAGGAAGTAAAATTTCTTACAACCTGTAAGGTTCAAGGCGCAGGAGATGGGAGCCCGAGACCAATACATTTAAAAAAAGGAGGGGGGGTTATTATGGATGAAGTAGAGAAACCAGGTTTAGAGGAGGGAGGAGAAGACTGAGGGACCACAGCCAGGCTGCCTCTGCAGCCTAAGAGACTGCAGCATGTGCAACAGTGAAGAAGCCTTTTGAGGGGAGGAAAGGGAAGGGGTTGGGGCCAGGAGGGAACAGGAAGGGATGGGACCAGGGCACTCTGCATGCTCTGATTGGTGGTTCAGTGTCTCTGGGATGCCTCAGCAGCAGATGTCTGTTATGTCATAACTCCGCCCACCAGTTGGGGGGAGGGAGGATCTATCAGGGATATAGCTTGCAGGTGCATCGGCTCTGGACTTCCCTTCCTGCATCGACCTAACCCAACTCTTTCTCTAAATTGGCTTGGCATAGTGACAGAAGTTTTACAGAAAATAAATAAAGAAGGAAAGAAAAAAAAGATAAAGGGGAACTGATGAGATTCAGGACATGCTACACCAACATATGGCGCCTTGGCATACTTCATGAAGTAGTTTTCTTGGAAGCAGGAAAGATCCCTGACCTCTCCTTTCTCCCCTGAAGTAGGTTGTAAGATTCTCATGTAAGAGATGTCAACAAAAATCCAGAAGACTTTTTTGAGAGGCAAAGAGAGTTTTATTTATATATGGTTTGCAAACCAAGGAGATCTAGTCATTGGCATATACCAAAAGTATATTCCAAAGAGAGACTTGGGACAAAAATTTTAAAGAAAAAAACAACAAAGAACTGATATCAAGGAAATTGGTTGATAAAGAAAGCAAAGCCACAGTACATGTTGCACTTTTTTACTGGCTTGGGAAAGGGGGCTTTTCAGGTTTTTAGTTAACTTAGGATCAAGGTGGGATCAGGAGACTGGGGCAATGTTTGGTGTGATAGGCATGGTAAGCACAGGGGCCACATCACAAGAATGGACCAATATCCCAATTTACCCAGGATCCTGAAAGAAAAACTGCTAAAACATGTTCTATGGTTAAGTGAACAATGCAGGGAGTGCAGTTTATCATATAGACAGAGGCAGAGTTCAGACTGCCAAAGTGCTTAGTCATTCTCCTGTGAGTGGAAATTAAGCATTTCTGCTGTGGGGCGACTTCCACGACCAGTTGCAAATGACCAGAGAGGCAGTTAAGTTGGTAATAAGCAAGCAAGGATTTTTTGAACTGGCCAGGACAGTTGGAGGGCACCACGCCAGTGGAGACCAAATACTCACGGCCATCCCATCCCGGTGTAGGTAGTCCTTTTATAGGGTCTGAACCATAAATTTTCATTGTTTTAAATCCCACAAACAGGCTGCAGGGATCTGAGGTAGAGAAGTGCCAGTAGACTATGATTGACTCTGTTGCCTGCATCTTATCTCTAACCATACATTTTGTTGGACATGGTAATATAGACCTATCTCGCAAAAGCCGAAGGTACAGCTCAACTTCTGGCACCACTGAGTCAATAAGAATTACTTCTTTATGGTTCTGGTCCTCAAATAGATTTATGTGAGTTTTCAGGTCTCAATCTGGAAGCTAAAGTAACTACCCTTTTGTTTTAAGGAAGCAAACAAGATCAAAATTCAAACAGCAGTTTTATCCAAGATGAATGCTACCATATTTCCAATTTCCATGGGATCATGAGAAACGCATTTCAAAGATGCATACATGGGAGACTGTGATGTGGTGACAAGGTGATTTATTTGTTGTAGCTGCCAATGTTCCATCTCACTCCAACCCACCATCGAAAAGTCCAATCCTGTCTTCGGCAGTGCCAACATAAAAGCCAATGTCCAGAGTTTCTGCTTCATATTAAAGCTTAGTCCTGTGGAGCCCACACAGCCTGCTATGGGCCCCAAGACCCACATGGTCATGTGCTCCCAGAGAAGACAGTGTGTCATTGAACAGGTGTGTGCGTGGGGGTGGGAGGAGAGAGAGAGAGAGAGAGAGAGAGAGAGAGAGAGAGGGAGAACAATCTCCTGGGGTTACAATCAGGAGCTTTTTAAAAAAATAACCCATCAACTTCCTAAGTTTTCTAAGACTTGTGGCTTGCATTGAGGTCCATTTCCCAGCCAACAATCTTTTTCCCAGGATAGACTAACAGTCCTCTATGCTTAGTATGTTCCCTTTTGCCATCTTGGCTTAATTGTGCATGCCCTTATCTCCCATGGCACCCCACATACAATCTGGTGCTGGAGGAGGAAAGAGAGAGGTCCTAATTCTCTTGAAGGAACGTCGCCTTGGCTTTCTGATGAAGTACCCAGGCCTCTGCTTCCCAACTGAGTATGCTCAATGATGTTTGACCCCGTCCTTGCTTCCTTTGCCATCAATAATTAGCTAAGTATGGTAACATTTTAAGCAGGGCCAGAGATTAAATTCCAGAAAGATCTAGATATTTGGTCACCAAACTATAATATTAAAATACTCAAAGATGTTCTCTCTATACTGAGAAGATATGAACATCCTCACCTTCAAAGACAAAGGGACAGTAGAGAAATCTCAATGAATGAGCCTTCCTAATTTCCTCCATTTTGAAGATGGTGGGAACCACACCAGGTGTCTGACCCATGGGGTCAGACCAAACATGGGTTTGGCAACCTTGGTACTTGGATTCTTGCTAGGAAAGAATTCAGGGCAAGAACCAAGCTGTAAGAGAACATTTATTGGGTAAATTACAGAAGTAGAAAAAATAATTCATAGAAGAAATGAGCTTAGAAAACAAGCTATGGAGGTAAAGGAAGGGCCCATGGAGCTTGGGAGTGAGGAAGCTAATGGTTATGTGGCCGGTGAGAGGTGGGTGATGAAAGGGGAAAGGGAGAAAAGGAAAAGGCACAGGCATGCTCCTGAGAGAGAGAGAGAGCAAACTGGTTCCTCCTTCCTAGGGGTTGTAAGGGTGGAGATTTTACGGGAGGTCCCAGGGAAAGATCTTAATAGAATATTCTGTAGCTTTGTCCATTCAGGGTTGTGATCTCCACTGGTTGATTGGCCTACACCAGGGGCCATTATTCAATGCAGCTGGTCCTGAGGCTGACTTTGTTGTTTATCTGGGCCTGGAGCTGAAATACAACTTGAGCCATAGAGGTTATCTCTAGGGAGGAAAGGTTAGGGAGTCCAAACCTCATGACCAACAAACCAGATGCTAGGGGAGGAAAAGTCTCCCTGAAGGTAAGGTCCCAATCTATTATTGATTGTCCATTGCTGGGCACCTATTGCTTACCACCCTGATGCGCTTCTGTCCCCTGGCCCATCATCCTTGCTCTGTTCACGTCTATGTAACTGCCTACAGCAATTTGACTTCCTAAGCTTATACACATTATAACATTTCCCCACAACTTGCCATTTTTTATCAAAACCTACTGAAATAGGAATTTTTAGGGTGAGATAAGCAGGTTTAGGAAATTTTTAAAATTAAGGGGGTCCATGGAAAAAGCACAGGGCTACAGAGCTGCAAAAGGGTACATTTCCATAAAACAAGGGAGTTGGGAGAGGCAGCAGTTACATTTCCATAAGATAAGGACACTGGGAGTAGCAAATGGTACATATTTAAAAAATAAAGGAAAGGCAGCCTCCTCATTCAAAGAGGGAGGAAGAAAGCCCAGAGGGAATAGGAGAACAATGGAGGAGGAGGGCCTCACCGGTGTCTCAGGTGAGGTTTGACCTTTGTGCTCAGGAGTTACTATAGTGACCAAATAAAAGGGGAATAGTGACCAATCAGAGGGGATATCAAGGCACAAAAAAATTGCAGCCTTTATAAACCATGGAAAAAGGAATTCCATGGGACTCTTTCCCCCTTCCCCTGTGAGAGTCTGTGCTTTTTCTTCAATAAATTTCCCCCTTTGCTATACCACTTTCCATCTGTAATTTCATTCTTTGACTAAATGGACAAAGAGCCAGGGGAAGCCATCCTGCCCAGGGCAACACAGTGTGTTCCAGGCCAAATATCCCGTATCACTACTAAAAAACTTTCAGGTTTAACAGTTTCCTGGGAGTCTTCATTTCCTTATGAAGGCTTCTATGTCATTTAAAACTTTGTATTAAATTATTTTTTTAATTTTTTTTCCTAGAAATCTGTCTTTTGTAAGTATAATTTACAGGGGTCAAAGCAGAAAACCTGGAAGTGTGGAGGACAAATGATATATTTTTTCCTGCCCTATAGAAAGAAAACACAGCTAATAGTAATAAGAAAAAAGGACTAGGGATGGAGTCATCCAGGCTCAGCCACCTGGTGTGCGGATGATCAAATAAATTAATAAACAGTCAAAAAAAGGGGAGTGGGGGGAAGGAAAAGAAAAAAAGGGCTTGGAAATAAATATATTTTTTAAAAAAGTAAAACAAACAAAACAGAATATGACACCTCAAAGCATGCCATTTTGGCATAAGGGTTACTTTGAGCTAAAGATAATTGAGGAACAGCAGATGAAGGAAAAGTTCTAAAAGACAGCGTAAGTTTTATTTTTGTAAAGAAAATTTACATTAAAAAGGAAATTGTCATTTGTAGAGATGTTTCTTTCTCCCTAGCAGGAAAAGGATGATTCTGAACTCTTACCAATGGAGAAGAGATTCAGTAAATCTGCACATGAAACCTTGCTAAACAAAACTTGTTTTCTACCTTTGCATTACTCTCCTCCTGAAGTTCAAATTCTTCTCTTCCCCCCTTGAAATCTATATATATAAAAGCCCAACAACCTTTACGGTGGAACAACCAGAATGACAGGTCTCTATGACGTGCACTGACCAGCAGGGGGCGGACCCTCAATGTAGAAGCTGCCCCCTGGTGGTCAGTATGCTCTCACAGTGGGAGTGCTGAACAGCACAGAAGCCGGGCTCAAGGCTGGCGAGCCCAGTGGCAGTGGCAGAAGCCTCTCCCGCCTCCACTGCAGCACTAAGGAGAGGTGAGCCAAGCAGTAAGGAGTGAGCAGGTAGGTGGTTTAAGAGCAAGGATTCGCTGATTGTAAGAAGCGACAGGTTGGGCTGAGGAACACTCCCCCACACCTGCCCATGCATGAATTTTGTGCATTGGGCCTCTAGTAATATATAAAAGCCCCAATTATTGAGTCTCACTTCTTTGTGAACTCCTGTGCATATCCCTAGAATTATTTTTTTCTCTTATTAATCTGCCCTTTTTAAATGTATTTTTCTTTCTTTATTGATTAAGGTATATGTCCTTACCCCCTCCCCATTGCCCTCCCCACCTCCCACTCATGCCCTCACCCTCCTGTTATCTGTGTCCATTGGTTAGGCTTATATGCATGCATACAAATCCCTCTCCCTTACCTCCACACTTCCCTACCTTCCCTCTGAGGTTTGATGGTCTGATCAATGCTTTGTTTTTGTCAGTTTAATTCACAGCACTCCCAGCCACTGAACCTAGGGAGGTGTGTGTGTGTGTGTGTGTGTGTGTGTGTGTGTGTGTGTGTGTGTGTGTGTTTGAGGGTGGGGGGAGGGAGGGAAGGGAGTTTTCCTTCTCTATAGATACTATTAAGGTGAGTCTTATGGATGAAAAAGGACCACATGCTAACCTGACTAACTAGGGAAGGCCTTTGTGGTGACCTTGTAAACTCAGAGGCCTACAGTAACCACAAAGGATGGTCTGAAATTAAAACCTTTTAATTAGAAAACAGTTTATAGTGGATATTTATGTCCTAGGCCAGTATATTCCCTGACAAAAATCAACTTCCATCTTTACTGAGCCTATTGTCTTTTTTCATCTAAGATAACATACTGTGGAATGTCAGGGTAACTAGTAACTTTCGTAGTCCAGGCACCTCAGGGCACAACAAAGGATGCCAGGGGACAGAATCCCTCATTATTATTGTTACCCAGGTTTAGGGATTTTTTAGAATTGGGTTCCATGGAAAAAACATAGGGCTACAGATTGGGAGAAGGTACATTTCCATAAGACAAGGAAGCAGCAACAGGTATGTTTCCATAAGACAAGGGAACTGGAAGTAGCCAAAAAAGGTCTATATTTACAAAATAAAGAAGGAAGAAAGCCCAGAATGAATAGGGGGACAATGAGGGAAGAGGGCCTCAGGAGTCACTATAGTAACCAATTCGAAAGGGAATATTGACCTATCAGAAGTGATATCAGGACATAGGAACTGCAGCCTTTATAAAGCATGGAAACAGGAAGTCAGTTGGACCCTTTCCTTTTCCCTATGTGGGAGCCCATTTGGTGGGAACAAGTCTGTACTTGTTCTTCAATAAATCTCCGCCTCTGCTATACCACCTTCTGTTTGTGGATTCATTGTTTGACTCTGGTGGACAAAGAATCTGGGTTCCAGTCCAAAAATTCCATATCATATGTATGCCCAGTAAAGTTTGGGTGACATAGGGAAGATACTTGTATGTCAGCCATACTTGGAAACAGGTCATTGGCCAGGATAGATATGGCCACTGCAAGGCTGCAAAGTCTGAGATATTTAAGGTCCTGAACAAAGGAGTTCCCTCTCTTGCACACAGGGCTCCTGGCTCTCTTGTTGCAGGCATGTGCTCCCCTGAGTTTACCTACATGGCTCATGGCCATGTAGATGCTACACAATGCACTATAGAACTGTGACTAGCCTGATGCTACACCAGATACAGTTCCACCATAGAATGGAAACTCTGGACACTGGCTTAGCTTCCAGCTCAGCTGAATCCCAGCTACACATCTTCCAGAACTGGTTTAAAGGAAATGGGACTTTGCAAACCCAGGGATATAAATCCACATAAATAAAGCTCCCTACCACATCTCATCCTCCTGTGGGGCCCTCCAGTAATGCTTATTGCAGCGGTTCCCCAAGAACCCTACTCCCATTAGCAATGGAGAAAGACCATTTATCCATTTCTCCGATAACAATTATTACTCATTCTCACTTGTGGTGAATTATCTATATTTTTGTCTATTTAAGATATGTTCATTATGATCTTGTTAGTCCTTTAATAGTGAAATACTTATTTTCCAATACTATTAGGAAATGTATTAAACCTCTGCATCAAATATTTTAAATACATTCTACTTTAAACAGGAAATTGTACCTATAAATACAATGTTAAACAGAAGATCAACTAAAATCTTAATAAGTTTCTTCTCTGGCATTGGCTATATTATTTGATGGCATTCTTAGCTTTTTATTCCATTGATTTAGCCTAATAGATACTTGACATGTTTCATATTTATTTATTTTCAGCAAAAGTTTCGTTGAACCAATTGCTTCTTTTTTCTTCTTATACCCTGAAATCCTATCTAATAAAGAGGGGATATGTTAATTGACTGTCACACCCTCACAACATGATAGCACCCACCACCAATAAAGAGGAAATATGCTAATTGACTGCCATGCCCCCACAAGATGGCAGCACCCACAGCCACAAGATGACAGCACCCAATCCCCTTAGCCCCACCTCATCCAGCCGGAGTCCCCCAGTCCCCTCAGTCCTGCAGGGGAAGGCAGTTGGGGACAATCATGCTTGCAGGACAGCAGTTAGGCATCAAACAGGGCAATAGGGGAGTGGTTAGGGTGCTATCAGGCTGATAGGCAGAGTAATTAGGGGCAGTCAGGCAAGCGGGTAGGTGAGTGGTTAGGAGCCAGCAGTAGCACAGTCAGACCTTCCTTTCACTGGCAGTCGAACATCCCCCATAGGGGTTCCATATTGGAGAGGTTGCAGGCTGGGCTGAGGGACATCATCCCCCGTGCACAAATTTTGTTCACCGGGCCTGTAGTATGACTATAAAGGCATTAGGCTGGCAGAAGACTGTTAATTGCCCAGCATTAGTATAGGTATGAACAGAAAGGGGCAGCACACTAAACCTGACAAGCTCAGGAGGAGCCTGCATAGCAACCAAATAGTCTGAAATTAGAATTCTTTTTTTTCTGACTAAAAGTTGTTCATGGTAGATAGTCATGTCCTAGGGCAGTATTTTTTTCCTAAATAAGGTCAATATTCACCTTAATTGAGCCCATCTTTTTTTTTTTTTTTTTTGGCATATGGTATAACAAATCTGATAAACATGCATTTGCAAAAACAAAATAATTCCCCTTTTTTTAGGACACCTCAAAACACAGGCACCCCACCTGCACAGAGACCACAACTCCCCTCATTGTTATTGTTATCAAGTTCATTGTTGACTGTTAACTATTCTATACCCACCTATGTCAAAGAATTATGTGTCTACTAGAGGCCTGCTGCATAAAATTCATACATGGTGGGCAGGGGTGGGGGTGGGGGAGAATGGTTGTCCCTCAGCTCAGCCTACACGCTTTCCAATCTGGCACCCCTTGAGGGATGTCCGACTGCCCATTTATGCCCAATCCTGGTCGAACATCCCTCTCACAATCCAGAACTGCTTGCTCCCAACTACTTGTCTGCCTGCCTGCCTGATTGCCCCTGCTTCTGCCTGCCAGCCTGATCACCCCCTAACCACTCTCCTGCAAGTCTGATTGATGTCTAACTACTCCCCTGTCAGCCTGTTTGCCCCCAAATTTCCTCCTCTGCTAGTCTGGTCACCCCTAACTTCCTTCCCCTGCAGGCTTGATCGCCCCCTACTTCCCTCCCCTGCTGGCCATCTTGTGGTGGCCATCTTGTGTTCACATGGGGGCAGTATCTTTGACTACATGGGGACAGCCATCTTGTGTGTTGGAGTGATGGTCAATCTGAGTATTACTCTTTTATTAGATAGGATAGAGGCCTGGTGCATGGATGGGGGCTGGCTGGTTTGCCCTGAAGGGTGTCCTGGATCAGCGTGGGAGTTCCTTTGGGGCATGGGGTGGCCTGGGCGAGGGGCCTGAAGTGATTTGAAGGCTGGCCATGCCCCCTGGAGATCCAAGTGGAGGCCCTGGTATCTGGGATTTATTTATCTTCTGTAATTGAATCTTTGTAGCCTGGAGATGAGCCAAGCCTTCTGCTCACTCTGTGGCAGCAGCTATTTCTGTTTGGGTTTATTTACCTTCAATAATTGAAACTTTGTAGCCTTAAGTGGAGGCTAAGGTCTGCCAGGGCTGTAAAAGCTTGGCTTCCTCCATCACTGGGCAACCCTAACCTCTGCTCTCTCCAGCTCCATGGCTGCCACCATTTCTGTTGGGATTATGTATCTTCTATAATTGAAATTTTGTAGCACTGAGTGGAGACTTAGGCCAGTAAGGGCAGGCAGAAAGCTTGGCTTCCTCCATTGCCAGGGAAACCCAAGCCTCTCTCCTGCTCTCAGTGGCTGCAGCCATCTTGTTTGGAGTTTATTTGTATATTTGCTTCTGATTGGCTGATGGGTGTGGCCTCTGGGCATGGCTTATAGTTGTAGCAGAGGTGTGGTAAATTTGCATATTGCTCTTTTATTAGATAGGATAATTTTACTTTTTATCCAATCCCAGAGGTTCCACCCTTCAACATCATCCTATACCCAGCCCACTCCCACCACCACTTTGCTTCCTCTCATCTCCCTAATCTATCACCAATGGATTTCATGTAACCCACTTACAAATTTTATTTTTATTATAATGTATAATGTACAAAATAGCCATGTTTTGGAGCACTTTCTCAATCTGTGGAGGTTTTCCTTCCTAGTCATTGTCATCAGTTTGGCTCAAATAAACTGATAAAAATTCTCTATGGGTTTAAATATTTCTTAGGTGAACATAAAGGGGGAAAAATAATTTTATCTCTACCCTTTTGAGTTATTGGCTGAGGCCCTGTTAATTTCTCAAGTTAACAAGAGACAATAGAAATATATTAACATATAAATCTCAGGAATATGTGGGAGATTAGTTGGGGAGGAACAAACTTCCCTCTACCCTCAAGGTTCTTATGGCTGCTTTAATAATCAAATAGACATCAGGCAGATTATCAAGAGAAAATAACCAAATTTAGTACATACACATGTATGGGAGCTACAGCGACTCCTACATGTATAAGATGTTGAGATATAGAAAAAAAGGATGGAGGTATAAAAAATGTCTTGAACTAGAATAAGGTGACATTCCTTGAGGCTTCAAAGGGTCACTGAAGGATGATAAAAAGAACACATGTTTATAAGTAAAAGTGTGACTCGACATGTATTAAAGTTTATCTTTTATGGACAAGGTATTTGATTAAAATACCTTTGATTATTCTGGGCAATTATGAGTGGGGGCAGAAGTTTCTCCAGAGCCAATCACTAATGTTGCCTTTAGCTCAAAATAATCTGCATAGCACAAAGACACATCTTAGATTGACTACTTCTGAACCCTTATAATTACCCAAGAAAAATTAGTAACTCTCAGATGGACCAATCCATCACCTTAAAACACATCTTCAGCTAAGGACAAAAGAATGTTAGGGGTATAGTTATGGGATATTACAAAAAAACAACAACAACAACAACACACAAAACATACAAAAAAAGCATCTATCTAATAAAAGAGTAATATGCAAATTGACCATCACTCCAACACACAAGATGGCTGCCTCCATGTGGTCAAAGATCCTGCCTCCATGTGGACACAAGATTGCTACCACAAGATGGCCAGCAGGTGAGGGTAGTTGGAAGGGACCAGGTCTGCAAGGGAGGGCAATTGTGGGCAATCAGGCCAGCAAAGCAGGGCAGTTGGGAGGGGCCAGGCCTGCAAGGGAGGGCAGTTGGGGGCAATCAAGCCTGCACAGGAGGGTAGTTGGGGGGGACCAGGCATCAGGGGAGGGAAGTTAGGGGTGACCAAACCTGCAGGAGAGGGCAGTTAGGGATAATCAGGCTGGCAGGAGAACAGTTAGGCATCAATCAGGCTGGCAGGGGAGTGGTTAGGGGATGATCAGACTGGCAGGCAGAAGCATATAGGAGCAATTAGGAAAGACAGGAGGGCAAGCAGTTGGGTGCCAGAAGTCTTGGATTGTGAGAGGAATGTCTGACTGCCCATTTAGGTTTGATCTTCCTGGGATCTGGCCTAAACGGGCAGTCGGACATCCCTCGAGGGGTCCCAGATTGGAGAGGGTGCAGGCTGGGCTAAGGCACATACCCTCCCCCCCATGAGCGAATTTTGTGCACTGGTAATAAATAAGAGTAAGGTTTGTTATTATATTTAAGTTGGTGCCCTCTCCATTGATTAGATTTTTTATGATTTAGTCATTATTTATTATTTGGAACAAAGAGAAGATGCCTTTACATGTGGAGATTGTTGTTAGGAATATTCTTGTACCTCATTATGCTCTTCTTAGGGCTCTCACACTCCCTGGGATTGTTCTGTTATTCTCATTACTAGAGGCCCAGTGCATGAAAATTTGTGCACTCAGGGGTGTCCCTCAGCCCAGCCTGTGCACTCTTGCAGTCGGGAGAATCTGAGGGGATGTCTGACTGATGTCCTGGAGGGAGTGGGCCTAAGCTACAGTCTGACCTCCCTCTGTGGGAGGCAACTGGGCAGGCTGATCAGAGGAGAGAACTGGCCAGTGAGCGGTAGGTCCTGCTCCCCACCATGTCAGCCACCACTGCTGCCAGTGGCCTTCCTGTGCATGAGGTGACAAGGCAGGCAAATCAAGGGATGGCAATGGCCAGTGAGCAGCCAGCCCTGCCTCCTACCCCCGATTACCTCTCTGCCACCACTGGTTACCACTGCCCCCCAATCGCAGTCTCCTCCCTCTGTCCACTGGCAAGTGTCTTGGCTGGCCTGGCACTGCCTGCTTGCCGTCCCCACCCCCATCAATGGGTCATTCTGCTGTTTGGTCTATTTGCATATTATATTTTTATTATATAGGATAGGTCTCATGATTAATGGCCTTTGGCTTCCTGTAAACCACCTCACCCAGTTTTCAGGGGACTGCCTATACTTGGTCCCCAACTGTACCTGGTCCAACTGATTACTCTGACTGACCCTTATAAGAGACATAAATATCCCCCTTCCCCCACTCTGCCCTGCTGATGCCATTTTTGGTCTCATCCCTTCTTCTATAAGGTGTAACAATAAATTTAAAATTCTTTACCCCTTTTGGCCTTATGTGTTCCTCCTTCAACAACCCTAACATTTGGTGCCAAAACCCGAGAGGGTTCCATGGGGAAGGGGAGATTGCTATATGGATAAGGTATGGGCAGTGACAAGTAGACTTGGGCTTCCCCCCAAATCCTAATCAGGTGACATGATTGCTGGCCTTGATTAGGCCTCCCTGCCTTACAGGCCCTCTGGAACCAGCCAAGAAAAACACCAGATTGGGGACCTCTCCTTCCCATTTCTGACCTGGCACTGGAGACTGGCTCATTTCATCTCTGGTAAGTGACAATTGGATCACCAACCCCTCTCAAGGTTTCTGACTTACCATCTCAGACAAAAGACCTAGTGCTAAGCTAGAAATCCTCTATAGTCGCATGCCTTGGCCTTGGGACCAGGTCCCACAGTCTTCCTTATATTAAGGGACACCTGCCACATGGATTAGTCTGTCCTCCTCTCTCTGGAGCCTGACTAAAAGGTGGAGATGCTCTCTCTCTAGTCTAGCTCACTGGATGTCCCTTTGTTGCTGACCTCCTCTTTCTAATTAACACCATGGGGAATTCTTTTTATGTCCCCCCAAAAAATCATTCCTCTGGGGTGTCTTCTCCATAGTCTTAACAACTCAGTCTTTTCATGGAGGTCTGGCCAAAACACCTTATCTTCTACTAGAGGTCCAGTGTATGAAATTTGTACATGGAAGGGGGGAGTTTTGGTCTCTCAGCCCGGCCTGCACCCTTTCCAACTGGGACCCCTTGGGAGATTATCTTGCCCTCCCCTGCCGGCCTAGTAGTTCCCAACTGGGGATTGGGTCTTACCAGTCAGATATCCCTCTTGCAATCCAGGACCACTGGCTCCTAACCACACACCTGCCTGCCTGCTTAATGCCTCCATCTGCCCCCTCCACTGGCCTGCTTGGCCCCAACTGACCCCCATTCCAGCCTGGTCACCCCAAACTGCCCTCCCCTGCAGGCATGGTCACCCCCATCTGCCCCCAGCTAACCTTCTCACTCCCAACTGCCCCCCCTGCCAGCCTGCTCAACCCAAACTGCCCTTCCTTCTGGCCTATCGCCCCCAACTGCCCCCTCCTGCTGGCCTGATCACCCCTAACCACCTTTGCCTTGGCCCCACCACCATGGCTTTGTCCAGAAGGATGTCCGGAAGGTCTCTTGGAAGGTGTCCCAATCTGATTAGTATATTACACTTTTATTAGTATACATTGTAATACTGCCTGACCACAATATAAATTAGAGAATGATTTACATTGGCCCAAGAATGGAGCTTTCTATTTTAACATTCTCTAAGACTTAGACAATTTCTGTTACCACAATGGGAAGTGGTCAGAGATTTCCTATGTCCAGACCTTATTCACACTTTGTAACTGTGCTTCTCTGTGTCAAACCTGCTCTACCTAGCAACTCCCACTTCTCTACTTAAAACTCCCTTCTGCCAACCCCAGAGCTTTATACCCCGAGGCTTTTGATCCATCCTTCCCTGACTGTCAGGTCCTTCAGTTGCGCCCTTCAACCCTTCTGATCACTGGATTCTCCCTTTGCCTCTAGGTTCCAGGAACCCATCACCTTATGCCCCTCCAATTGCCTCCTTTTTTGTTCACCCCCTCAATCTCCTTACCAAGTCTTCCTCTTACTTGTTCCTGGACAGCCCAGCCTCCAGCCCCAATCCTCCCCCTCTAAGAGTAGCTGGGGCCAAGAGTATTGTCCAGGCACACATCCTATTTTCCATTTCTGACCTTGGACAGATTGAGAGGCATATTGGGTCTTTCTCCATCAACCTTACCATTTTACTAAGGAATCTGAGTACCTGACCCAGTCCTATGACCTGACCTGGCACAAAATCTATGTCCTCTTGTCCTCCTCTCTAACCCCAGAGGAAAAGGAGCGTGTTTGGCTAAAGGCTCAGGACCATGCCAATGCCCTCCATAGAGAAGACATGGCAGCCAACCCTATTGGCACTGATACAGTCCCCCAAACTGACCAAAGATGGGACTGTTAGGTCAATTCTCCAGGATGCCAGCTCCATAGCCATATGACTATCTGTCTCATTGCCAGACTCAAAAAGACTGATCTCAAGGCAGTCAACTATGATAAACTTAATTAAATCACTCAGGGGGCCTTATGAAAACCCAGCTGTCTTCCTTTCCCACCTCATGGAGGCCTTACAAAATTTACCACCTTGGACCCCACCTTCCCAGAGGGAACCCTTATTCTGAACATCTGTTTTATATCCCAATCAGCCCTTGACAGGCTGCAAACTTAAAAAAAAAATAGACACAGGTCCATAACCTCCTCAAAAAGACCTAATTAACTTAGCTTTTAATAATAGAGATGAAGAGATACAAATCTAAAAAACAAAGGCAAAGTCAGGCCAAGGTTGAGGCCCAGAAGGAGGACTTCCAGCTCCTAGCCACCACTATTATAACCTGAAATGAAGTGTCAGTCCTCCAAACAAGAGTAAGTCAGTGGCTAAGCTTCCTCCAGGCCCATGCTTTCAATGCAACAAGGACACTGGGCCAAGTCCTCCCCGTATTGGAGATTTCTACCTGGCCCTGCCCAAGGTGTAGAAGGGAAGGCCACTGGAAATCAAACTGTAGTCTGGACCCTTTAGGTCAGACCTCAGCCAGTCCAGTAAAGCCACCCTCTGGATTCAATTTGGAGCTCCCAGACTTCCTGGGACTGGCCACAGAAGACTGAAGCTGTGCAGGCCCTGACAAGGCCCCATAAACTTAAGCACCAGGACAGAGCCTCGAGTAATGATTATGGTGGAAGGTAAGCTGATCATTTAATTGACACTGGGGCCACTTATTATACTTTTTTAAAATTCATTGAGACCCTTGTCCTCTCCTCAGTCTCTATTATGGAGGTTGATGGACTAGTCTCACAGTCATTAGCCACCTCACCTATACACTGCATCTTACTAGACACCCCCTTTATCCACTTTTTTGTAGTTCTACCTCGGTGCCCAACCCCCATCATAGGGAGGGATATTGTCTCCAAGTTTCACACCTCTATCATCCTAATTTCCCTTGACCTTTATCCCACCTATCATCTTTGAAATTTCTTCTTCTCCTGACATCTCTACCCTTTCTATTTCAACCCATCACCAACCCACTTCCATCCATATCAAGGACCCTAATACTGGCCCTTACAAATTTCAATATCCAATCCCATTAGAAGGACAGAAGGGCCTCCAGACCATCATTAACAGACTTTGATTGTCCATCTTCTTAAATGTCACCAATTCTCCCTACAGTACCCCCATTCCTTCTGTCTGCAAAGCAGACAGCTCATATCACCTAGTCCAGGATCTTTGTATCATCAACAAACCTGTCCTCCCCATACATCCAGTACTTCCCAAACCTTATACCCGCCTCTATTTGATCCCAGCTACCACCACCAACTACACCATCCTAGACCTCAAAGATGCCTTTTTCTCTATTTCCCTTGCAGAAGACTCCCAAAACCTACCTGCTTTCACATGGACAGACCCTGATTCCAATATATCACAGCAACTAACCTGGACTGTCCTGCTATAAAGATTTAGGGACAGTCCTCCAGGCATCCTACAGTAGAGGGACACTGAAGCCCAAGTGGATAGGCACACACCTCCTGAGTACTCGTGATAGCAGCCACACCACAGGGTTATCCATCTTGGATCCACTCCTCCAAGTTGAAGAGAGTCCTTATACCCCAGGCTCCACTGCCAATCAGTTTGTATTGGAGCATTAGACTCAGACCAAGTTGTCTCAAACTTATAAAAATTCCTGAGAATCATGAGCCCCAGATCCTTACCCTAATCCACTATGAGCTAGTCTCCCTCCATTGCCCCTCACTGTCCTGTTTGTGCTGGTCCCTGTCTCTCAGCCCCCACCCCAGCCAGCCCCCTCCCTACCCAACAACCAAGAACAATTCTATGATCTTATTCTATCCTTACTCAAATAAGTTTCTTCTTTTATCTCCAGTACTGAAACACAGTTACTGACTTTCTTGTGGGATTGTTATCTTCAGGGAGATTTCATAGACTTTTCCTGAGACTAAATAACCTCTTGGGTAGAAGTCAACTCTGGGGATCAACTTAACTAGAATTTAGTCCGGGAAGGCCTTTCTCATTCTTTATTCTGTCTGACAGTATTCCTCATGATATCTCTTGTCATTTTTGCTTTTAATGTGCCATTACCTTATACCATCTGCTTGAAATTATACCCATCACTATTAGAGTCTACAATGACCCCTCAAAAAACAAACAAACAAACAAACAAACAAACAAAACGCACATTCTCCTTCTCTTATTGTGTACATAGGTCTACTCCATACCTCTTAAACATCTTCTAAGCCCTCACTATTTTGCCAGAACCTTCAACCTAAAACATAACCTTCTCAATACTACCAATCCCATTCTCGCACAGGACAGCTGACTCTGCCTTCCCCTCTTATCAACTAGCTATATGACACCCTCCCATCTCCTTACACACATGGGCCAACTTCAGTCTATCCTTCCATTTTAAGATACATGAAGGGCCTCTGTTCCAACTCATGTACCTTGATGAACTTTATAAGGTTCAAATCACAGGCAAGAAATGGCAAGAGGAACACTTACAGGCAGAGTGGTTCAGTTAATCCAGTTATAGTTAAACAACACAACTGAACCCTCATCCAATAAAGTCCCCATCTTAGGACCACTTACAACCAACATTTTCCTAGCAAATCAGGCACCTCTTTGCATCAACAAAACACTCCCTGAAGGAAAGGTTTTAGAACATCTTGATCAATGCTTATACAACTTTACTCTCAACCTTCAGCCTTCTTCCAACTGGGGTAACTATTTTGTCACTCAAACAGCACCTTTTCTGAAAGCAGTTTGGTTCTCAGCCTGGCCCACCATCTCAGTGACTTTCCCAACTACTGATACCTCTCAGTTCTGTTTAAGTTGACCTTAGCTATTTCTCATGGCAGAATTGCAATTCACAATTGCCATCTAACTGCTGCCAACTCTCCTCCCATGATCTCACACATTCTGAATTTTTGGTGGAGACAGAGAAAAATAAAAAAAATAAAAAAATACATAATATATCTATATATATCTATATCTATCTTTATCTATCTATATCTATCTATATATCTACATAGATATAGATATATAGATATATAGATATATGCCAGGGTGATGGAGGCCTAGGCAGAGGCAGTTAAGGGTGATTAGGCAGGCAGGGGAGAGTGGTTAGGGTGATCAAGCAGGCAGGCAGAGGGGTTAGGGTCAATCAGGCAGGCAGAAGCAGTTAGGGGAGATGAGGCAGGCAGGCAGAAGGGTTAGGGGTGATAAGGCAGAAGCAGTTAGAGGTGATCAGGCAGACAGGTAAGTGAGTGGTTAGGAGCCAGTGGACCTGGATTGCGTGCGAGAGGGATGTCCAACTGCCAGTTTAGGCCCTATTGGAGAGGAGAGGGTATCCAGATAGGAGAGTGTACAGGCATGGCTGAGGGACTGTCCCCAACCCACCACCATGCATAAATGTTGTACACCAGGCTTCTAGTATATATATTTGAGAACACCACCAATAGAGCTACACAGGTCCATCCCAAAGGCATTTTACAGCCCCTTACAGGGACAATCTTGGTTGGAACTTTCTCTGTTTGGGAAAATGAAAACAACAAGGTCACCTCTTCACCACTAAAAACACTTTCTGATTCAGAAATCAGGGAATCTTCTTTCTGTGTGGCACCAATACCTATCACTCTCCCAGACAACTGGACTGGGACCTGCACCCTAATCTATCTCACCCTCAAAATAGACAGTGCCCCTCTCACTACTTACTCTTGGCCCAGGAGGGGCATTGCCCTCTTTCCCCTCTTGCCAGCCTAGGGATAGCTACAGGCCTGGGAACTGGGAGACGGGGACTGGCAACCTCTCTTTCCTACTATCAGAGCCTATCGAAAGACCTTGTGGATGGCCTAGAGCCATGCTTGGCAAACTGCGGCTCATGAACCACATGCAGCTCTTTGGCCCCTTAAGTATTGCTTTTTCACAAAATGCCAAGGCCTGCGAGAGTCTGTTTTGAAAAAGTGGTATTAGACAAAGTTTAAATTTTAAAAATTTGGCTCTCAAAAGAAAGTTCAATCGTTTTACTGTTGATATTTGGCTCTGTTGACTAATGAGTTTGCCGACCACTTTCTTAGAGGAAATTGCCCAATGTATTGCTGCAGTACAGGACCAGTTGAATTCACTGGCAGCAGTTACCTTCCAAAATTGCTGAGGACTGGAGCTCTTCATAGCTGAGAAAGGGTGGCTATGCCACCTGGCTACAGAATCTTAACTTGACCTCCTGGCTTTTGTCTCTAGTTGGATCCTTCATAATGCTCTTCCTGGCACTCATTTTTGGCCTCTGCATCCTAAGAGTCCTTTCTTCCCTCCTCCAAAACCACATTCAGGCAATTACCAATAGAGCCATAGGGGAAATGATGCTATTCCAGACCTACAGCAGATAGCAACCTCTCTCTCAATCATCAGCTAATTAGGGACATCTCTACACTCCACCTAAGCATGAAGAAGCTACAGAAGAATGAGATCATCACCCCTCATCAAGGCCAGCTTGCAGGAACCCCAGTGTATAGGAACCCCAGCTTAAAAGAAAAAAGCAAAAGAGAGGGGCTGGAATGTTAGTTAGGCACATTCGTGCACTCCATTTTGCTCTGCTTGGGGCTCTTGCCCCTCCTGATAATTGTCCTGTTGTTCTCATTATAGGTCTCATGATTAATGGCCTTCAGTTTCCAGTGAACCACCTCACCCACTGCTAGTGGGCCACCTTCAACTGACCCCATCTGCACCTAGTCTGACCAGTTCTGACTGACCCTTACAAGAGACATAAATATCCCCTCCCCTTAGTCTGCCCTGCTGATGCCATTTTGGTCTCAACCCTTTCTGCTCACAGATGTAATATTAAATTTACAATTCCTTATCCCTTTTTTCTTTATGAATTCCTCCTTAGGTGACCCTAACAATCTTTCTATATGTAAATTAGAAAAGGGTGACTTTTATTCTGTTTTCAGATTCTCCTGTGTCTGCAGTTTCTCAAAAAATTTAGCTTGTTATAAAAAAAAAATAAGTTAAAAAATGAAGTCACTTTAGTTCAGCCTCACCAAGATTTAATACCTAACCTAACTGCAGTTTCATCCTCTCTAAGAATGAGATTTTAAACCAATCAGCCTGAAATTTCCTGATTAAAACTAGTAAGATAACCTGCTCAATAAGACTATTTTTGCTACCTTTCCCCCAAAGAAAGGTGACCCCTAAAACAATCCTTTATTTTCTTTTGCTAATAACTTTGTCTATGAAGACCTTCAATTTTGTACAAATTCTCAGAGCACCTCTCTGTTTTCTAGAAGAGATGCTACCCATTTCATGAATCACTTAATAAAGCCAAGTAGATCATTAGATTTACTCAGTTGAATTTTTGTTCTTTAACAAGTTCAAAATAATCCTTATACCAAAGAGGTATATTTTGGAGTGGCATATTCTGCTATTTATCATTAGTTTGGGAGGGAAAAATCCATTAGTAAAATATTCTTCTTTTCTCTAGTCTTCCACACTGTCTGCTTGGGATGGGGAGAGGGAAGTAAGGCTTGTTCATGCTATTTTGAATTAAGTTAAAAACAAATAAACCCAAACACACCTCTTTAGGAAAAATATAATAAGTTGACAAGCTACAGCTATTGTATGTACTAATCAAATCATAACAAGAATAACCATAGCACATAATCTAGTGTAATAAAAATCATGTTAGTTCATATAAAATTAATATTTCTGTTTTAATGATGTTGTTACTTATGTGACATTAAAATGAGATCATGTTATTTGATTGCATAGTATCTGTCTATTTATATAAATATATATGCCTTTTTCTTTGGGGATCATAGGTTTCCATATGGTACTAGAATCTCATTTTGATTTCAAAGGAAAATATTCTTCATGTTAATCCATTACTAACTAACTATTTATACAATTAAATTGAGCATTACTCCTATGAGAGTAATGCTTCAGTTTTTAATATTGTAAAACTGTGGGTCCAAATGTGTCTTTTTCTGGCTTTAATTTAAATAATTTTACTCATTTAACAAATTCTATATCATAAGAATTTTAACTAACAGTCATTTATTGTGTATCATGTTGACAGGAACTAGGGTAGGTAGAAGTAAAGAAATGGAACAAGAGTCCCTGGCCATAAGTATTTACATGCTGATGAGGAAAGCTCAATAAATCTATACTAATAAAAGAGTAATATGTTAATTAGACTGGGTCAACTGGCCATCTTCCAGACGTCTGACTTCTTTCTGGACAGAGCCATGGTGGTGGAAGTCAAGGCAGAGGTAGTTAGGGGCAAGATCAGACTGGCAGAGAAGGGCATTTGGGGGCAAACAGGCTGGCAGAGCATGGCAGGTAGGGGTGATCAGACAGGAAGAGGCAGTTGGGGGTGAGATCAGGCCAGCAGGGGAAGGCAGTTGGTAGACAGGCAGGTGAGTAGTTAGGAGCCACTGGTCCTGAATGGATTGCTAGTGGGATGTCTGACTGCCAGTTTAGGCCCAATCTCACAGGCAGTCGGACATCCCTTGAGGGGACCTGGTTTGGAGAGGGTGCAGGCCTGGCTAAGGGACAGCCCCTTCTCCCCCCGCCTGTGTGCAGATTTTGTGCACCAGGCCTCTAGTGTTTAGATAAACTACCTAGGTACAACGAGGTTTCATAAAAGAGGCAAGTCAGCTCAAAATTTGATTACTGCAAAGAGTTAAAAAAATTTTTTGTCATATAGTATTTGTTATGGCTGACTTACTATAGTGTGTGAGTATCTGTATGTGTGTTTTTGTGTGCATAAGTTTGAGTATGTAGATTTAATTCTGGCTGATAATATATGGTAGCAAAATAAGGTAACTAACAACTGTATATAATTAAGTTCTTTGGAGTTCATAGCTTGGTTTGTTTTAAATAGTACAAGCATATGAATTTAGTTATGTTTAGCTTTGGGATGGGGAAAAACAATAGCAAACAAAATTAAGCTAAGTATTTTTTTGCTTTGGAGACTGAAACTATTGTGAGACTATTGGGATAACCAGCAAAAGATTAAAACAATTATTCTCTGTCATTGTAAGGCTTTTATATACTTGTGGTTAGAAGAGGTCAGGTTCCCGCAAGGAAGTCATTTGTCCACTTTCACAAAAACTGAACTTCTAGCAAGTGATGGAGGTCCTTTGAAATTAAGTACAATTTCAATGAATTGGTGCAACTTGAAATCAATGACTAACCATGAACAATAAACAGTTCAAAGGCCTGGGGCAAGATTGAAACCATTTGGAAACCAAACCTCTCAAGTGAAGAAGAAAAAGGGAAATAAATTTTCTGTGGGTTGTAAATGCACAGCTGAGAGTTTCATAGTTTTAAAGATTCTCTTTCATTAAAAGAAATAACCCATAATATTAAAGCATTTGGGGTAAATAGTTTGGGCAGGAGCATTCATTCTTTCCACAGAAAGAATGGCTTGTGCCAAGTCACATGCCTAAGTGGCCAGATGTGACCGGTAGAGTTCCATGTGTTTAAATGGTAGCACTTGCAGGCACAAGTCGATGACTGGACTAATGGCTCTTGGCATGATATCATACAAACCAACTGAATGGGTGTTTTTGTCCTGCTGTGAAAAGACTCATCTTATTATCCACTTGTTGGAATGCCATCCCATGAATCTAAAACAGGAACTGTCTGTTCTTATCACCTGCCATATTCTAAATAAACAGCTAGTGTGTTATATTGAAGCCAAGTTATATTGATCTATATACATAATCATTAATTTTTTTCAAGTTTAAAAATGATTTTTGATGTACTAAATAAACTTCAATATTAATTTCTTATTCAATCTGAAAATTTTATTGTTACTAAATACCAAATGTCTTTCATTTTAGAGAAAGCAACCATTATATTGCTATTGTAGAAATGCCTGAAATGTTACTAATTTTTACATCGTTTATTGAAAATAAAGTTGTAAGACTTTAAAAAACCCTGACATGCCTGGCTAGTGTGGCTCAGTGGTTAAGCATCAACCTATGAACCAAGAGGTCACATTTGATTCCCTGTCAGGGCACACGCCTGAGTCGCAGGCTCAGTCCCTGGGAGAGGGCATGCAGGAGGCAGCCAACTGATGTTTCTTTCTCATTGATGTTTCTATCTCCCTATCCCTCTCCCATCCTCTCTAAGGTCAGTAAAAGACTTATTCTTCAAAAAGTGAAAAACACCGACATTTTCAGGTTAGTGACAAATTTTTCATGTAAAATACTTTTGATAATACAATCAGAAATTCACATAAAATGTTTGGATCACTTTTCTTCTTTTTTCCCCCCCTTCCATTAGCCTTTCAGAGTGCTATTGATTGAAAAAGATAATTCCTATACAAATACTGTGCTCATTTGGTAATTAAGGAAAATGTAATACACCTTATTCCTTGCTTAAATGTCCAAACAATGTCACTGACAAAGTATGATTTAATATTAGAATCTCTGAATTTTTACTTATGAGCAAGAATCTGTCTTTTTACTTATGAGGCCACATTTCAGTGACAGGTTATTAATTTCTTTTTTCAGCTTGGTTTTTAATTAACTCTTTAATTCTAAAGAGATACATGATTTTTATAATCAGAGAGTCTCATTCTTAAGATGATTGTTTTAACTAATTTCATCCCCTTAATCTATTTTTTGTGAATCTTCATACTTGGGATTCAGACTAAATATAGACATTTCTAGTAATTATAATGTTTCTTCTGGATTTTACTAGTACCAGGAAATCATCTATATTCTATAAAAATAGCTAGACACTTTTGACATAGCTTTGGGACATTCCTTGTGATATGGGAAAATTGGACTGGAAACATATGGTGTTCCCCTGGGCAGGATGGTTTCCCGGGCGCTTTGTCCGTTGGAGTCAAAGGATGAAACCACAGACAGAGGATGGTACATAAAGGTGGAAATTTATTGAGAAACAAGGACAGAGTCCCACGTGGGGAGGGGGAAGAGTCCCACTGAGTTCCTTTTATCTATGGTTTATAAAGCCTTCAGTTTTTTGTGCCTTGATATCCCCTCTAATTGGTCACTATTCCCCTTTGGTTTGGTCACTACAGCAACTCCTGAGCTCAAGTCTCACATGAAGTACCTGAGGTTCTCTCCTACTTCTCCCTTATTGTTCTCCTATTCTCTCTGGGCCTCTTTTCCTCCCTCTTATTTTGTAAAGGTATACTTAATGCTATTCTCAACTCCCTTGTCTTATGGAACCTTAACCTTTGCAGCTCTGTAGCCCTGTGCTTTTTCATGGAACCCTTAATTTCTAAAATTTTCTAAACCTGCCTATTTCACCCCTAAAAACTTCTTTCACTTGTCTCTCCTCATTTTTTTTTACATTTAATTTTTTATTGATTTTTCTGCAGTATAACTTCTATTTAATAATAGTGCACGTTTTCCTTTCCTCCCTCCCCGATATCTTCTCCCCAGCCTCCCCTACCCCCCAGCACATTTCCCCACCCACCCCCCTCCCCGACCCAGGGTCTTTCATTCATTCATTATGCTCATATGCATGCATACAAGTCCTTCGGTTGATCTCCCCCAGCATCCGCCTCCCATCCACCCAAGCCTTCCCCCTGTAGCTTGACAGCCTATTCAAGACCACCCTGCCTCTATATCAATCACTCTCCCCTGTTTCTTTTCTTCAAAAATATCTTGCCTTTGCATACTAGAAATAAATGTATAAGAACAAAAAATGTTTCAGTCTCAGTTTCAATGTCCAACTGTTCTGAGTCCCAGTTTCAGTGTCAAATAATTCTTTATGTGTACATGCCGGCAATGGTATCCAGATGGTGGACACATCGTGGCAATGCAAGATCCATCCTCTCTGGTTTGGTCCTGAGCCACCTGCAGCCACGCAGAGGTGCTGACTGCTAGCATGGCAAGGTGTCATCAGTGTCCCCCATCTCTAGACCATCCTCGTGACTGGAACAGACCCGTCAGTTCCTCACTGTTGCAGGACCCCACATGGTCTTGGAGTTGTTCTCTGAAAATACACAAACACCTTCTCGACCAAAAGTTAACAAAGGGATCCTCTCTGCAAAATAGACTTGGGATTCTTTTTATTTTTGCCTACATGATTTTCTTTTGGCTTATTTTGACACCATGTGTGTTTTTTCATGCATGTCCTACAGTTGGTTTTACAAATGTACTTTACTTTTCTGGAGTAAGAATTTTCTAGATGTATTTTACTTATAGGATATTTTTCCTTACATGATATTACCCCACTCCACCCCCCCTTTTTATTAATGGGGGCTTTTGGAAATTTTAACTTGCAGTCTTGGTAATTATAAATTTTAATTTTTGCACACAAATATGACTGCTTTAGGTTCTTTGGATGTTAGGCAATTTTGCAGTGAGATGAACTACTAATAGATATTTTAGTTAATGTTTTAGGAAAAGCTTTTTATCCAGTACACTTAGATTTTCTTGAGTATTCACTTATTTCACTTGGCCAATTTAAATTAATCTGAAAACTTGATGACTACTTTAGTGTCAATTTTAATACTCAAGCAGAAATCTTAGTTTACCCTGTAAATATTAGTGGAAAGGAATATTTGCATTTTTGAGTAGGTCCTGAGCATTCCTGGTAATAGGTTGAATTTAGATATAGAGCAGCTATTGCTGGCCGAGTCTCTGTCTGCCACCTGGGTCCCCGTCTGAGTTGTGCATGGGAGGCAAAGCAGCCGTGGGGGTAGGAGACCTCCCTCAGGAGGGGTGAGAATTCAAGCCCCTGCAAGGTTTGTGGATGAGGGTCTGTGCCCCACCTCTGTTGACCTTTTAGTTCTCTCTTGTTGGCCCCTCTGCGACTGTGCCTGTCTTAGGTTGTTCCTTCCCTGAGGAATCTTACCCATCTCTGGCTAACCAGCCATCCTCCGGGGCCAAACAGGGTGATGTGAGGTTCAGTTCTGTCTCCTTTGTAGTCTATTCTCCCGTGGCCTCCACGTCCAGCACCTGCCTTGGGGTCCCCTCGCCTGCTGACGAGGTCCCGGTACTGATCACATATCTCGGGGGACCCAGGTTTCTTCTCCAGAGAGGGCCCAGCTCACACCATTGGTCGAGTGTCTCTCCTCATTTTTAATGGAATGTTTTTCTTCTTCCCTGAAGATGGTTAGTTGCACACAGCTTCCTCACTACCATAGATACTAGTAGACTTAGTGTTTTGTATATTTACACATGCATGAATGTATATAAAAAATTATTGTTTATAAACATTACATGTGTGAAGCTCATACCTTGTGGTTTTATTATCCAACTAGAGGCCCAGTACATGAAAAATCCTTCATTGGAGAGGGGAATTCCTCACCTGGCCTGCCCCCCTCACAGTCTTGAGTGAAAGGCACCCCAGTGATCAGGGTAAGACAACATACCATCACACCTCTGCTTCTGCCACTGCTGGCACCACAAGACTTGGCCAACCCTGGTTACCTGAGCCTCGGACAGCCCTAGGTAGCTGGGCAGCTGCCATCTGAGGTTTGCCTGTGCCTTGGGCTGGCCTGAGGCAGCTGGGAAGCTGAGAAGTCTGGGGGAACTCTGGAGGCAGGCACATGGAGGGGCCGGACCTTCCTGGGAGCAGGCACAGCCATGCTGTACATCTTCCACCCTGGTGGGGCTGAGGGGAGTGGGAACCACCATCTTGTGGCTGTGGGGGCCTCCATCTTTGAGGGCATAGCAGTCAATTAGCATATTTCCTCCTTATTAGACAGGACTAGAAGCCCCAGGGGACAAAATTCATGCACGGGTAGGATCTCTAGGCCTGGCCAGTGATCAGGTCTGATCTGGTAGGAAAATTGGGGAACCTGCTGGTGCAGCTTGCTCGCCAGCCCCCCCCCCCCCCCCCCCCGCTGCTGCCAGTCACCCCCTTCTGTGGGAGGCAACCGGCGGGGTGATGGGGGTGGGGAGGCGGGGGCCTGCTGTCACCTGCCTTGGCTGGTCTGGGGCTTGAGGGTTGGGGAAACTCCTGCATTGAACATCTGCCCCCTGGTGGTTAGTACCATTATAACCACTGGTTATTCCACCGTCATCTGCCATTTAGTCGATTTGCATTTTAGGCTTTTACTATATAGGATTAACACAGTGTGTACTGCTCACAAGTTTTCTCATGTTTCACACACCATCTGTAAAGGACCGCTCACGAGTTTTTTATTTTTTCACACACCATCTGTTATGGAACTTAGATGTCAACACAGTGTCTTGTCCCCATCAAATGAAGTGATCTCATTGGTGGAAACCGTGCAGGTCAATCTATGAAAAACTATATAATTGCATGAACACCCCCACTCTTACAAATGTTTGAAGGTCATGCTTGGGTCACTACAGTTCTGTCTCATTGTGACTCTGTACCCTCTGTGACCAATCTCTTTTTTAATGATGAATTGTTTGAGATGTGCAAAGAGCTGTCCAACTATCACGATCAAACTGCAACAAAATGCAAAACACCATCTAGAACACCAAAGTGGTCTCCGGTTACACAGAAGGACATCAAGAAATTCCTTGGCCTAATTATTCTGATGGCAACAAGAAAAAGATTGCTGGAAAGACTATTGGTCAACAGATCCTTTGATATGTACCCCTATATTTCCAGACAATGAGTCGCCATAGATTTGAGCAAATATGGACATTCTGGCATTTCGATGATAAAGTCAAAGTGGGCAGTCGCTTGGGGAGACTTTTCAAGATCCAACCTGTGCTGGATTATTTCCTGCATAAATTTCAAACAATAGACAAACCAGAGCAACAGTTGTCTTTGGACAAAGGATTGATTCCATGGAGAAGACGTTTAAAATTTCACAAGTACAATCCAGAGAAAATAAGAAAATATGATTTACTTGTTCCTATGGTTTGCAAAAGTGACACCGGCTATATCTGCAATATGGAGATAGATACCGCTGAAGGAAAGAAATTGCAAGAAACTGTTCTTTTAGTCTTTGGACCCTATCTTGGCATATGGCAACATATTTACCAGGATAATTATTACAATGTTACATCTACTGCTGAATTGCTGCTTGTGAGAATAAACAAGCCATCTTTTCTGTCAAAGAACAGTTTAGACAGCCGCCATTTTGGACTGTTTGACTTGGCAGCCACCATGTTGGTCGCATGGTGTGTAAACTCACCTGGGGCCAGCATCTTGAAATCGCAAAGGCCAACCCCTTCCTTTGAATTAGCCAATAGTGAAAGACTGTGCACCTGAGTTCCAATCAAGAGCAAAGAACAGGTCATGTGCGTCAGGGATTATAAAGCTGAGCACACTGTCTGCTGGGTGTGCACGCCCTTCCAGATCATGTGTGTGCTCCCTTCTATGTTGAAGTAAATATGTTTGCCTTGCTGCCTGGCTCCCGAGTGTTTAGTATTCTACCAGAACCCCTGACTTGCGGGGGGTGGGGGGGAAACTCACCTTATTTCTAACACTGCTACAGAACAAAAAAAGTGTCTGTGGGACTATTAGGGAGAGTAGAGGTTTACCGCTAAATTTGAAAATGAAAACATCAAGAATGAAGAAAGGTGAATCAAGATCCAGAGAACCAAGATGGTGGCATAGGTAAAACACCTATCTTGCCGTCGTACACAGCAATTTTAAAACTACAGCTTAGCGAAAGAACAAATACCTTCCAGAATCACCAGAAAGCTGGCCGAGTGAAAATTCCACAAATAAAAGTGAAGATAAGACACTGTGACTTGGAGGAGCGGTGGAAAACAGCGTTGAAAGATTCGCGCGGAGACAGGTTTGGAGCGCTCGCCAACGGATAGGGTGGGCGGCCGAAAATCGGCCAGTTTTCTCGAACAGGGAGACAAAGACGTCCCACTGGACTGATTCTCCAGCTCTGGGCGAAGTCCAGGGAACCCACTATCATACGGGGGAAAAACTGCACAGTTGGAGGGCACGCCGAAGCTTGGGTGCTGCAGGGGTCTCCCGGCTTGTGGAGAAGGGAGCTTGCGTGTGAACTTGGGAACAGCACAGCTGCGTGACCGCTTAGAGAGCGCTCCCGACTTACTATCTCATTCGGGAAACCATCAGACTGCTTTGTTTTATGACCGTGGGTGAGACATTGGGTATGCAGACTCATTTGGGGAGAGTGTGAATTCCCCAGCAGTTGGTGGAGCTTGGCAGTGGCTCTCTCTCAGAGGTGCTGGTGGCCATTGCCACCGACACAGAGTCCCTGGGGCCACATAGGGTGGAGCTAATGCTGTCTGCTTGGCCCGTAGACTCTGCCCATCCAACCTGAGCACAGCTGAACTCCACAGACAATTGGCCTGGAGGTCAACCCCTCCAAGTGCTAACGACGATTAACCTGAGCTTAACTTCAGCAAGACTGTACAACCCATATCCACCTCAGGTAACCGGGGAGGCTGACCCACTGTCCCTTGTAGGAAGTCTACCACACAAAGCTAATTGACCAACTCAGGGAAGCAGCCACCATGCAGAAACATGGAAAGAAATCAGATGTGAAAGAAATGGAGGCAAAAAAACGACTGGACATGGAATTCAAAACCACGGTTATAGGGCTTCTAAAGAGGCTCCTACAAAAGGTCGAGACCTATAAGGAAATAAGCAAGACCGAAAAGGAAATGAACGAGACCCTCAAGGATATAAATGAGATCTGCAAGGAAATGATCAAGACCAATGTGGAAATGAATGAGTCCTATAAGGAAATGAAGGAGAACCTCAAGGATATAAAGGAGACTGTCAAGGATATGAAAAAGGACCAACCAGAAATTAAGCATACACTGACTGAAATAAAAAAATATTATACAAACACCTAAAAGTGCTCTGAAGCACCTGAAGAACCAAGTTAAAGATTTGAGATAGAAAGAGGTAAAATCCACTCAGCTGAAAAAGCAAGAAACCAAAAGAATCCAAAAAATTCAAGATAGTGTAAGGGGCCTCTGGGACAACCTCAAGCATACCAATATCCGAATTATAGGGATGCCAGAAAAAGAGAGAGAGCAAGACAATGAAAACCTATTTGAAGAAATAGTGACCGAAAACTTCCCACACCTGGTCAAAGAAATTGACTTAGGAGTCCAAGAAGTGCACCGAACCCCAAAATATAGGAACCTAAGAGGACCACACCAAGGCACATCATAATTAAAATGCCAAGAGCAAAAGACAAAGAGAGACTATTAAAAGCAGCAAGAGAAAAACAGATGGTTACCTATAAGGGAGCACCCATACGATTGTCAGCAGATTTCTCAACAGAAACAATGCAGGCCAGATGGGAGTGGCAAGAAATATTCAAAATGATGAACAGCAAGAATCTACAACCAAGATTACTCTATCCAGCAAAGTTATCATGCAGAATTGAAGGTCAGATAAAGTGCTTCACAGATAAGAAAAAGCTAAAGGATTCATCACCACCAAACCAATACTATATGAAATGCTGAAAGATATTCTTCAAGAAGAGGAAGAAGAAAAAGATTAAAGTGTAAATTATGAACAACAAATAAACATCTATCAACAAATGAATCTAAAAATCAAGTGAATTAATAAGCTGATGAACAGGATAAACTGGTGAATGTAACAGAATCATGGACATAGAGAGGGAATGGACTGACAACTCTTGGGGAGAAAAGGGGTATGGGAAGTGCAGCAAGAGACTGGACAAAAATCATGCAACTATGGGAGAGGACAGTGGAGGGGGGTGAGGACGGAGGGTGGGATGGGTACCAGGTGGAGGGGAACTATAGGGTGAAAAAAAAAAGGAACAATATAATTAATAAACCGAACAATAAAGATTAAAAAAAAGAATCAAGATCCAGAAAGAAAGAAAGAAAAAAAGAATGAAGAAAGGTGACATAATATTTTCCAGAAAAGGTGATATTCTTCTCCTAGCATGGAAAGACAAGTGGGTTGTCCAAATGACATCAACGATCCATGACACATCTGTCTGAACAACAGGAAAAAAAAGAAAAAGAAAAATAGGAGAGAATATTGTAAAACCTCCCTGCATCAAGGAATACAATGCCCACATGAAAGGCATTCACTGTGCAGATCAATTCCTTTCGTGTTGTGCCATTCTAAGGAAAACGATGAGATGGACAAAAAAAGTAGTGCTGTACCTTATAAACCGTGGACTTTTCGATTCATTTAGAGTGTACAACGTCCTCAATCCACAAGCAAAAATGAAGTATAAACAGTTTCTGCTATTGTGGCAAGAGACTGGATAACGGATGACAATAATGAAGGTTCTCCAGAACCAGAGACAAATCTGTCCAGCCCTTCCCCTGGGGGTGCAAGGAGAGCATCTTGTAAAGATCCACCCAAAAGGTTGTCAGGTGATATGAAGCAGCATGAACCAGCGAGTGGAAAGAAAAAATTTCCTACGAGAGCCTGCAGAGTTTGTGCTGCCCATGGAAAAAGGAGCGAATCTAGATGCTTACGTACATTTTGTTTGGTCCCTCTTCATAGAGGAACATGTTTTACGCAGTACCTACCATACGTTAAAAAAGTACTAGGAACTTTAATTCTTTAATTGCTTTTGTAAATAAAAATGTTATAGTTATTGAAAAACAACACCTAAAGGGCATTATGATATGTAGCTATGATGATTTAAATAAGGTGCAGTTTGCCCAAAAAGTGCGGTCCCTGGCATATGTCTTAGAGATTTTTATGAGGTACGCAATGTGTTAAGATACATAAATGCTATTCCAGCCAGCTTTGGAAAGTTTTAAAAATATTTCTAAGGTCATGATTTAGTGGTTGCTTTCTCAAAATAAGATATAATCTCCCCTTTGCTTACACTGTGTATAAAGGAAATGTCATTACAAAATTTCATTAATATGTAAATTGCAGCATTTTGATTAGCACTTGCAGACCTCTTTTGTTAAGAAAAAGAAGATGGAAGGAAATAACCAGATTGCAATAATTTACATAATAAAAAATCAATGGCAGCAATTCTACCAAGTAGAGAACCTAAAGAAGGCTAGAATGTCTTCTTCAAAATGCTTAATGAAGTATCAGAATCACAAAGTACAAAAGAAGAAAAAATAATTATTTTTTAGCTGACAAACTTTTTTTGTGGAAAAATTACAGGTAGTGCAGATTACATTAAGATGATAGCAATGAACATGTAGCCAACAATGTCAACAAATATATATATTTAATTTCAAATCTATCAATGATCATTATTGTGTAGGGATTTAAATACCATGTCTTCCCGCCTATAAGACGACTGGAACTGATGATGATGGGAGGAAGGTAACAAACAACAGAGAGAGACCAAGTGCCGGGCAAGTCTCTGGCGAGTTAGCAATGCCCATCATAACTGCAAGCTATGGTATTTTTACACCCAGTGTATAAGACAACCCCCGACTTTTGAGAAGATTTTCCTGGGTTAAAAAGTCATCGTATACACTGGAAAATATGGTATAAAATACAAGCATCAATTCATGAAGTTGATTTGGATAAAGACATAATAACCTGGGAAGAGACTTCATTTTGTTGTGGCTATAACTAAATCATGCTCATTTAAGTGATCAAAAATTGTATCTCAATTTTATGTGAGAAATTTGAAAATACTAATTTTTGGTACTTTGTAACCTAAGTGGCATTTTATGACTAGGTCATCTAAACAGAGTAAGCCAAATATAAAACCTGAAATAATATTCTGAATAATTTTTTATAGAAGGGAGTTATGATGAGACAAAGGGAAGCTAAATAGTCAATAACTGGGACCATTGCCAGGGAGCGGGGGAAGGGAAGAGGTAGAGGAGTGAAATCAAGAACTACCTAGGTGGAGTTATTAAGGCACCTTAATTGGGTGGGGAAGGAAGGGTGTGGGCCAGAGGCATAATAACTGACCAAGTAAAGACTGGATCATGGATCTGCAGGAGGGTGGGGCAGCGAACTACAATTGGGTAGCAGAGAGCTGTGGGAGGGGGCAGGGCAACAAATAAGTGGGAGGTGGAGAGCTACAGGAGGGGCAGGGCAGCAAGCTATGAAGGGAATGTGGGGAGCTACAGGAGGGCATGGCAGCGGGCAGAGAGCTATAGGAGGGTGGCAGCAATATACTGGTGCACAAATTTATGTGCAAGGCTAATAGTTTTATTATAATTAGTCCAGGCCCCAGGTAAGGTCATATTGAGGTCATGTTGTTTTCTTCTGAGTTTGTGCCAAGAAGTGACTAGCTCTGAACCTGCCTACTGGCAGTCTGCTGAGCTGCCTATAAAGAGGCAGTCTGAACGCAATGTTGGTTTGCGTTCTCCTGTTCAGGACAGGCCCCATCTCAGCCATTCATGTCTAACTTCCTACCTAACAGAACCAGACATCTGATTAAGCCAGAGTAACTAGGAAAGGACAGCTTCACAGTGATTCTAGGCATTGGAGTAGGCAGGAAAGAGGCTTTTCAGTAAATTCCCCTGGGTTAGAGGGTGTAGGGTGGGAGGATAGCGAAGGGAGGGAAATTGACAATCTAAAGGAAAAGAAGTCAGTGCTCCTGACTAAATAGGTATGGCATGTTTTAAAAATTCTTGTGGCACACTGGTTGAAAATTACTGTACTAGAGGAATCCATATAATAAACTTTACTAACTAGGCCTTCTATTTCATTGAAACTCAAAGTCATTTCCCTTGTCTTATGGCTTCTCTGAACATCTATTATGCCTTTGTTAAGATGCTGTATAAGCCTGCTTTGAGGAACTCATCATTGAGTACTTCTATGTGTATTAGAGATGCATATTAAGAGACTTTTTTTTCTATTATTAATGTATTTTGCTTGTTAATATGGCTTTAGTCTCATTCACAGGGCCCCCCCAAAATGAACCCAAGATAGGTAGAGAAAAACTACTTTTCATACACAGTGCTACCTATATATTTCTAAGAACAATTCTTTTTTGTCAAAGTGTTACTGAAGAGGAACCAAGATGGCAGCATAGGTAAACACCTATCTTGCTGCCATACACAGCAATTTCAAAACCACAACTTAACAAAAGAACAAATATCATCCAGAATCACTGGAAAGCTGGCTGAGTAAAAATTCCACAAATAAAAGTGAATATAGGACACTGTGACTCAGAGGAGTGGGGGAGGACAGCATTGAAGATACGTGCGGTGTCGGAGGTTTGGAGCCGTGCACACGCGGATAAGGCAGGCAACTGCAAACTTGGCAGGTTTTCTCGAATGGGGGAGACAAAGGCATCCCACTGCACTGATTCCCCAGCTCCCGGCGAAGTTCGGGGAACCCACAATCATACAGGGTAAAACTGGACAGTGGGGAGACAAGCTAAAACTTGGGTGCTGCAAGGGTCTGCAAGCTTGTGCAGAGTGCACGTAAACTTGGGAACAGCAGAGCTGTGTGACCGCGCTGAGAGGACTCGTGAGTTACTCTCTTGTTCAGGATACCACCAGACTGCATTGTTTTATGACCCTGGGTGAGACGTTGGGTGTGCAGACTCATTTGGGGAGAGGCTGAATTGTCCAGCAGTGGGTGGAGCTTGGCAGCAGCTCTCTCTCAGAGGTGCTTACAGCCATTACCACCTGGCACAGAGACCCAGGTGCCGCATAGGGTGGAGCTGACGCTGCCTGCTCGGCCCGGAGACTCAGCCCATCCAACCTGAGCACGGTTGAACCTCACAGCCAATTGGCCTGGAGGTCAAACACTCCTAGTGCTGGCAACAATAAGCTAGGCTTAACTTCAACAAGACTGTGCAACCCATATCTACCTGAGCCACTTTCCCTTAGAGGACATCTACCACACAAAGCTAATCGACCAACTTAGGAAAGCAGCCACCATGCAGAGACATGGAAAGAAATCAGATGTGAAAGAAACGGAGGGAAAAAAATGACTGGACATAGAGTTCAAAACCACAGTTATAAGGCTTTTCAAGAAAAGGCCGAGACCTACAAGGAAATGAACAAGACCTACAAGGAAATGAACAAGACCTACTAGGATATGAAAAAGGACCAACTAGAAATTAAGCATACACTGACTCAAATAAAAAATATTATACAAAGACCTAAAAGTACTCTAGAGGACTGCAAGAACCAAGGTAAAGATTTGAAATATAAAGAGGCAAAATCCACTCAGCAGGAAAAGCAAGAAGCCAAAAGAACCCAAAAAGTTGAAGATAGTGTAAGGATTCTCTGGGAAAACCTCAAGCATACCAACATCCGAAATATAGGGATGCCAGAAAAAGAGAGAGAGCAAGACAATGAAAACCTATTTGAAGAAATAGTGGCCAAAAATTTCCCACACCTGGTCAAAGAAATTGACTTAGGAGTCCAAGAAGCACACCAAACCCCCAAATATAGGAACCCTAAGAGGACCACACCAAGGCACATCATAATTAAAACGACAAGAGCAAAAGACAAAGAGAGAATATTAAAAGTAACAAGAGAAAAACAGTTACCTATAAGGGAGCACCCATACGATTGTCAGCAGATTTCTCAACAGAAACAATGTAGGCCATACGGGAGTGGCAAGAAATATTCAAAGTGATGAATAGCAAGAATCTACAACTAAGATTACTCTATCCAGCAAAGTTATCATGCAGAATTGAAGGTCAGATAAAGAGCTTCATAGCTAAGAAAAAGCTAAAGAAATTCATCACCACCAAACCAATATTATATGAAATGCTGAAAGATATTATTTAAGTAGAGGAAGAAGAAAAAGATAAAAATAAAAATTATGAACAACAAATACACATCTATCAACAAATGAATCTAAAAATCAAGTGAATTAACAATCTGATGAACAGGATAAACTGGTGAATATAATAGAATCATGGGCACAGAGAGGGAATGGACTGACAATTCTTGGGGAGAAAAGGAGTGTGGGAAGTGCAGCAAGAGACTGGACAAAAATCATGCACCTATGGGAGAGGACAGTTGGGGGGAGGTGAGGGTGGAGGGTGGGATGGGTGCTGGGTGGTGGGGAACTATAGGGGGAAAAAAAGGGGAACAATGTAATTAATAAACTGAACAATAAAGATTTTTTAAAAAGTGTTATGGAAGGAGGGCCAGGACCAGGGCAAATGTGCCCAAACATGGTCTGGACATCGGATGCTTCTCTGGTATCAGATGTGAGTTTTTAAAGTGTTAATGGGAAGATTTATTAGAGTGAAAAGAGATAGTACACTCTCAGAGAGACAGAGAGCAGCAGGCTATAGTGGCTGCATCGAGGTCCTTGCTAAGTTTCCATATCTTTTATTGGGTTTGAAGAGCAGTCTTTCTTTCAAACTATTCAATATCTTTCTAGGCTCTTCCCAGGGCTGTGCTAATGCTTTCCTCCAACCCAATCCCCTTCCTGGATTTCCTGGGGTTTTATGCCCTTATCCTATCCAGTCTTTTCCTCAGATTTTCCCAGGCTAGTCTCCTCCCTCTTTTGATCACCATGTTAGCGTCTACTGTGCATGCACTCAGTGAAAGGAAACAGTGAATTTCCTTTCGACTGTCTAGTAAAAATAATTACAACAGCCAACATAATAGCCATTTGATGTGAATAATTAAAATTATGCATTTTTTGTCAGATAGGCAATAAATATGTCTTTTGGTGTGCTATAGACTTTTAGGAGTTAGTTTATGTGTGCCATGTGATGAAAAGGTTGAAACTCACTGCTCTGGAGCTGGTAAAGGTCTAGAGTTATCTCCAATGACTAACTTTTCCCTTCATGGTAGAGAGAGCAGGGGGCATACCTTTACAAACTTATGTCCTTCTTTTAGGCAAAGAGTTGTTTAATATACACTTCTCAATTACTTGCAGCTCAAAATAATCCTTATGCCAAAATGGTATTTTTGTTTATGGTTGGCATATTCTGCCACCCTATAGCAGAAATGGGACAACTAAGAGAATTTTTCAAGTTATTGCCTTTCCCCCTCCACTCCACTTATTTGTTAAATACATCTCCACGTTCAGTTGATGTACATCAAACAAAAATTCAAGATTATGGTATGCTGCTATATAAAAGTATACAAGAAAAATATTATTTAAAACTTTTTAAATGATTTTGTTCCAGACGAAATTTGATAGCAGAAACTGTCAACAAAATAAAAAAACAGTGAGGTAAAGGGGAAGGGAGGATTTGTTAATTAGTCTGTCTTCAGCTGAATCCAACAAGTCAGGAATCATACTTGGAGACAATAATTGGTTTGTTGTTCAAAGGAGTTAAGAATTGCCCTTAAGAGCTGAATGTTACCTAAAAGGGAGGCAATTCTGGTTTCAACGCTTTATCTTTCTGTATTGTTCTTATCTTCAGTGTCATAGCAATTAGGTTAGCACTAGAGAAACCTATTAATCATTTCTGTAATTGCTAAATTGCATAAGTACTCTATTTGGAATGTGGGGTGAAAATAGAAGATTAATGAGTTGACCTTAGTTTGATGTGGTAATCCAAGAACTGAATATCTGGTATCTGTCTTGTTCTGCAGAGTTATAATATAAAGTTTATTCTGTCTAAATTTTACATTAATATCAAATAGCAGATGGGGTGAGGGATTGACTCAGAAATAGGAAAATAAAGAAAGATAAATGGAACATTGAACCAAGCAACATCCAATCAAGAGTGAAATATTGTTTAGGTATAGACTTAATGCATTATAAGAATGTCAAATATTGATTCCTTTCATATTCACTGTGGCAATTTTGATGAGTCTTCCCCCATCTTTATGTGCTACTTTCAGGGAGATCACTTGGATTCTAAGTCTTTATTAGCCCTATTCAGGTGTAACTGGCAGAATCCCCAAGATCTACTTTGGTTATTCAACTTTCAAACATGTTTAATATTTATTTCACACCCTTGGTCTCCCAGTTCTAATGACTGTGGCTGGCTCTGATGTGTTTTACAGCACCAAAAAAAAAATTCTAACCTCAGTTAGAAAACTGATCAACAAAGGAGTGGGGAAAGAAAAGTTTGACAGACAGAATACACTAGACTAATTTATTATAGTTGGAATTATTGAGATTATTTTGAGTGTATCTCCCCATATATGTATATTTTTAAAAGTATATAGTCTTAGAGCAATTTTCTTTTATGTAATTTGACAAAATTCACACCTACCTCCCTCCACTTCACCCCCCCACCCCCAAGCTGGCTATCATAGAATTGCTATCATAGATTTTCTATGATAGAAATTCTATTATAATGTAACTAAAGCAATTATTGGTATAATATTTAAGAATAACAACATCTTTTTATTTCCTTAAACCAGAGATATTCTAGTTTATTGGAAAATAGTTCATATGAAGTAGTGCACTCATGGGGAACTTAATATAGATTAAACAATTAAAAAAAACAAAACAAAAAGAAAACCTGCAGAAAGGTTTGTGGTTTAGTGAAACCCTCAGACCATTTACCAACATTTTTGACATCTTAGCTGTAATAAAACTTTGACAAATGTTTTGTTCAGAGGAAATTACTCATAGCATTAAAAGAAAAAAAGATGAAAAGAAAGAAAAGATAAAAAGAAAAACAAGAGTCTACCACTTCCAGCCACAGGAAGGTTTTCTACATAAATCAAATGTTACTCTGCAACCACATGATAGAAAGGTGTAATGTGAATATCAATTTTATTTTTGAATCTTTAGGATACATAAAGTTGGATGATCCATTTGCACATTTGTACACAATCAAAAGGAAGAAGACAAATAAATTAAAATACTTATAATAGCTAACTCTAAGAGTCTAAAAAACCCATAAAATTGTTATTTTTCCTGGATGTTGAAATAGTTCTCTAATATTTATATTTGTGGGAGAATTAATTGGATATGTATTTCTGTTTTAAATTTCAACTTGTATATTTAAGCACAAGTCATGACATTTATGATGTTTAAGCGCAGAGTGAATATGTAAGAAACAGTGCTAACATTCTGCTCTGCCTTGTTGCAGAAAAATTGTATATTCCTTTGGGAACATAAGCTCTTGATATATTTGGAGAATTAAAAGACCAAATTATGATTTTACTTTTATCATGTGCAAAGTTCAAGCTACATATTATTACATGCATCAAATACCAACTAACATTTTCCATTGTAACGTAGATAGTAGGTAACATCTAAAATTTGAATCCAGGTTTCTCTAACACCAAAGTTTCTCACCCTAACTTCTGTATCTACACTGTCCATCGTAACACTCACAAGGGAATGATTAGAGGAAAGAAATGCATCCCTTTCTTCTTCTCAATCCCTTGCTACATTCTTAAGGTCTTAAACTTAGGAAGCTGTTGAAGATGGGAGATTTTGTAATATGTTTGGAATTGATTTGTAATTTGCAGTTATGTTTGTTTTCAAATTAATTGATTCATTTAATAATTGAATAAAATAGTTTGCTAGCAAGTGATTTGGTCGTGACAAAGGACATGTTTCTCAAATGCAGAATAAAAAGCTATCACCAACATTTTCTGAGTATTACTTTATACCTGTTATAGATTATAGAAAGGCCCATACAGTTTAAAAAGTAGAGTACAATAGGAATATGAATGAATAGAAGCATAAATAAATGACATGTGCTAATGTAACTGGCATTTTTGCAAAGTACAAGGAACAATCTATGGGGAAAGTTGTCTTAGAGATGGGCCCTGAAGTGTGGGTATGTCAGTGACGGGTGGGAAGCACAGAAACACCATTATAAGGAGCAAGGACAGCAATAGTAAGATAGGAGGATGTTTAGATCATGAACCCTTTTTGGAATTCACCTGATAATAGATACTAGTAAACACTAGTTTCTAGCAAGGCAATAATAAAATGAGAGCCATATGTAAGAATATTTTAGTAACTTTGTATGGGGTGTATTGCTATAGGAAAAGAAATGTCAAAGAAACTAGCATACTGATTTAGAACTCAAAGTCTGCATCCAGAATATTATCCTAAACAAGTTTCTCATCTAGGAAGCAAATAATTGTTGCAAGCTTTAAAAAATAAATTATATCTTATAATTTTAATGATAGCTAACTATTATAAAGATACTTATAAAGCCAGGCAGAGAAAGTTAAATATCACATGATCTCACTCATTTGAGGAATATAATGAATGACATACATAGACTGATGAACAAGAATGGATCCAGAGACTGAGAAAGGTCCATCAGAATGTCATTCCTCAGGGTAAGAGTCAGGTGGTGGGAGTAAGGGGCAAAGTCAAAATATTTGAACTCTTGAACTAAGGTAAGTAATTTGTGTTTTTACATACCCACAAAGTTTATATAAAGTTATTTAAAAAATTGGCAGCTAGTTTGAGATTGAAGTGACATTGCCTAGAGCTTGTCATCTCCTATGGACACCAGTCATTAGACTAGGCCCCCCTTAACCTCCCTTGACACCATAATACCCTTACATGATATTATTCTACAATGTCATTATAATTTTTGATATTTGACAACAGCATATTATACAATTATCCCAAATAAACTTACAAACTAATTCTTTGAATGTTGGGCAGCAACTTAAAAAAAGGATAGGAAAGGAATTAATCCCTTTCCGAAGGAATTTAAGGCACTGGGAAGGCATCCGAGCATTTTATATTGCCCCTCTTGCCCTTTTTGCCAAGAGGGACCCTCTTCTTACAATCCAAATACACACTGCTGTTGCCTGGGCTTTTGGTTCAAGTTGTGGCTGAAGCCTCTGGGCAGCTGGCACCATGGATCTGTCTCTCAACCAATGGTGTGAGCTGGGTCCTCTCTGGAGAAGAAACCTGGGTCCCCTGAGATATGTGATCAGTACCGGGACCCCGTCAGCAGGCGAGGGGATCCTAAGGCAGGTGCTGGATGTGGAGGCCACGGGGGCATAGACTACAAAGGAGACAGAACTGAACCTCACATCACCCTGTTTGGCCCCGGAGGATGGCTGGTTAGCCAGAGATGGGTAAGATTCCTCAGGGAAGGAACAACCTAAGACAGGCACAGTTGCAGAGGGGCCAACAGGAGAGAACTAAAAGGTCAACAGAGATGGGGCACAGACCCTCACCCACAAACCTTGCAGGGGCTTGAATTCTCACCACTCCTGAGGAAGATCTCCTACCCCCACGGCTGCTTCGCCTCCCACGCACAACTCAGACCGGGACCCAGGTGGCAGACAGAGACTCGGCCAGCAATAGCTGCTCTATATCTAAATTCAACCTATTACCAGGAATGCTCAGGACCTACTCAAAAATGCAAATATTCCTTTCCACTAATATTTACAGGGTAAACTAAGATTTCTGCTTGAGTATTAAAATTGACAGTAAAATAGTAATCAAATTTTCAAATTAATTTAAATTGACCAAGTGAAATAAGTGAATACTCAAGAAAATCTAAGTGTACTGGACAAAAAGCTTTTCCTAAAACATTAACTAAAATATCTATTAGTAGTTCATCTCACTGTAAAATTGCCTAACATCCAAAAAACCTAAAGCAGTCATATTTGTGTACAAAATTAAAATTTAAAATGACCAAGACTGCAATATAAAATTTCCAAATCCCTCATTAATCAAAAAAGGGGGGGACAGTGAAGTAATATCATGTACGGAAAAATATCCTGTAAGTAATATACATCTAGAAAATTCTTACTCCAGAAAAGTAAATTCCATTTGTAAAGCCAATAGCAGGACACCCATGAAAAAACACACATAGTGTCAAAATAAGCCAAAGGAAAATCACTTAGGCAAAAATAAAAAGAATCCCAAGTCTATTTTGCAGAGAGGATCCCCTTGTTAACTTTTGGTCGAGAAGGTGTTTGTGTATTTTCAGAGAACAACTCCAAGACCATGTGGGGTCCTATTACAGTGAGGCACTGACAGGTCTGTTCCAGTCACGAGGATGGTCCAGAGATGGGGGACACTGACAACACCTTGCCATGCTAGCAGTTGGCAGCTGTGCATGGCTGCAGGCGGCCCAGGACCAAACCAGAGAGGATGGATCTTGCTTTGCCACGATGTGTCCACCATCTGGATACCATTGTTGACATGTACACATAAAGAACTATTTGACATTGAAACTGGGAATCAGAACAGTTGGACATTGAAACTGACACTCAAACATTTTTTGTTCTTATACATTTATTTCTAGTATGCAGAGGCAAGATATTTTTGAAGAAAAGAAACGGGAGAGTGATTGATTGATATAGAGGCAGGGTGGTCTTGAATAGGCTGTCAAGCTACAGGGAGAAGGGTGGGGTTGATGGGAGGCGGATGCTGGGGGAGATCAACCGAAGGACTTGTATGCATTCATATGAGCATAACCAATGAATGAAAGACACTGGGGTGAGGAGGGGGGTGGGTGGGGACATGTGCTGGGGGGTAAGGGAAGCTGGGGGAGGATATTGGGAGGAAAAAGGAAAACATATGTACTACTATTAAATATAAGATATATTGCAAAAAAATCAATTAAAAAAGATACTTATAATAATACAGCTACCAATGTGTACACAGTGATTACCTTCTATTTTTATGATTTTAATATTCTTAAAAATAAGTATATATTTAGTATCTTAGAAAATTCCAAAAGAGGAGGAAGAAGCTGCATTCATTATGGATTTATTATAACATGGTTCTTTCAGTAAAATAAGAACTACTTTATGATTAATTTATTAGTATATATTAGTTTTCATATCTGGAATAATTATACTCAGGTACTGAATAGAAAAAACAACAACACTGCAATATTCACATGAACAAAAAAATAGTTTTTTTAATCTTAAATAATGTCTATAAAAATGATAAATACAAAAACAAAAATCCCTGAGTATTAGCTTTAGGTAATGTACATTCTTTCACTGAATTGTAGAGTTGAACTACTCTGACCTAGAAAGAAAATAATAGAGTAACGTTGTGTTAAAAAAAAAATTGGAGTCAGCTAATCAATTTTCAGTAACTCTCTGATTTATATGTCTAATAACCTGCCTGGCAATTTATAGTCTCTATCATTAAGTCTCAAAACACAATTTGCTACAGCCATAAGCAATTTGTTTAGTGTAAATGGCCTTTAATCCCATTGATGATTGATTAATCTATAAATCACCAAAACAGCCACAGAAGTGTGAAAAAATAATGCTCTAGCTTTCTTTTTTAAAATTAAATTCTGTGTTATTACCAATAAAAAAAATAGGTCAACTGTCCAAACATCCAAGTTAAAAATGGTCTTTAGTAAAATATGAGTACTCTAGTTATTATTATTATTAAATCATTTTTAAATAAACTCAGCAAAACACGTAGGATCATTTGAGGGTTTAGGGATACTTAAAGGCAATTTAATTTAATTTGCTTGAAAATCCAATAGAAGTGTGTTTGATTAGCTAGGTCATAAAAATATTCATCTTATTTCTCAATAAGAAAGTTTCCTTGTCATTTTGGTAGATAAAACTATTTTTGAGAATATAAAACACAAAGTAGGATATTCATTTAGAAATATAAAAAATGGTCATTTATACAAGTGTGGGCAAAAGTAGGTTTAGAGTTGTAAGTATGAAAAACAGAGTAAAAAAAAAAGCTATTGTAATAATCATAACCTGCATGTCTTTTTCCACACGAATAACTAAGCCTACTTTTGTCCAACCTATATATTTAATGACACCATGTAATGACAACTCAGTTTACTACATTTAGAGAGAGAAGGCAACTGAAAACACAATATGACTAAAGTGGGAAAAGTACAGATTTGAATAACTATTTTTTCTTCTTCTTAGAAAGGGAAAGCAGAAAGTTGGAGTGACACATAATATGGCATTTTCTCATGATTTTGATTAATGAGCTTGTTGGTAAGGACTATTATTAGAGGATTGACCATAGTAACCTATATTCATCAACTTTCTATATGTATTTTAAAGTCCCATAATCTTGTTAGTATCTTACCTAGGGTAACCTGCATATCCCTTCTCCTTTTATACTCCAAAAGGGAAGTTTTTAATGTTTCCAATCTTACTCGACTTAAGAAAAAACACACATATATTCTTGTGAAACACAACTTGCTCAATTTTTGACAGTTTCCATGATCAAAGCCAGTTGTTTGCCATTATCTTTGTTTCTCCCTATGAAGGTGGCCTCAAGTTGACATTGGACTTTCAGTTATTTGAAACCTGGTCAGTTTGGTTATCATACTTTTTCCCTTAGGCTGAAAGCAAGTTGAAAAAAATTTGATTGTATTGTTTCCTGTTGGAAGATTTTAAAATACTCAGATGTCAAATGAGAGAAATTGATTTTTATAGAGTTTTGAGCTTAGCTTGTGTAGGCATGTCAAAGGAAGTGATTCACTAGTTGCTTGCTTTTTGTTGAAGCCTGAATAAAGTGACAGGAACCTTTTAGGGATTGTTCTTGGCCTAGTAAAGGTAAGATATTCAGCTAAAATAAATACTTGTGAGAGTCATAAGTGCCATTAAGGACTTGGATTCAAAAGAAATGCTGAAGTTTGACTTGAATAAGGGGGGAAAGGAGAGGATTTCATTGTTATGGTTGTTGAAGTTGGCAGATATAATTGTTTTCTCAGGTACAATTTCTTTACTATCTGTAGATTGCTAGTGCAAGAGAGGAAAGAGGGAAAGAAAGGTTTTGTCCCTTCCTCAGTCCCATCATTCACCCCCTGCCAAGGGAAAAAATATCTAAAACATCAGGCCATGGTCTCTGGTGGAGGCATGAGGAATCTGAAGAACTTTAGAAGCTTTCATATTGACCTCCTCTTCTCTCCCCTCTGATCACCTTCTCTCCCTTCCTCTCCTCTCCTCTCTTCTCTCCTATCCTTTGGCTCTCTCCCTCATAGTCAGTTGGCAAAGTACATTTTACCATGTAATTATTAACTGGTTTCTTGTCTTTTTATGTGTTTTTTAAAAAGATAAACAAAAAATTATTTTCAAGAAGGTGGTGAGAGATTTTCTACAAGACAATGAGCAAAGTGAGAAGATAGACAAGTTTTTTCACACCCCTCCCCACCCCACCCGCCTTTTTTTGGCCTGCAGCACCAAGATGCTGGATGCTTTGTGAATATTTGAGGTTGGCTGGCAGAACATTTTATCAAGGATGCCAAGCTAGTGTAAAGACCTAGTCCATAACCTCTAATCTTATAGACATGAACTCTATTATTTCCCATTAAAATTAGAGGTTACCAATTGTAGCAGATGTCCTTAATAGACACGTCTTTATTACTGGGGAACAGTAGGTAAATGAAAATTGAAGCTTTATTTTAAGTTTCAGTTCATGAAGATACAAAGATCCATAGCTGGATCTGGCATTTTAAACCTAAATTATAAAAGTCTTTATATAATTTGCATTAATTGATACATCAGCAATTTTTCTAAATGACTAAGTATGAAATAGTGAGAACTAAAAACAATTGAATCCTAGATTCTCTAAGCAAACTACAATATTTGACATCCTCTAATTCATAGAGACTGTGTAGTACATTTCAATAGCAAGAATATCTTAATTAACTGTTAAGAGAATAGAGCTTAGGGTGGAAATCTTCCAATAGAACTATAATAAAAGCAAGTTGATGGATGAATAACTTGATATAAAAGAACTTTATAGCTATGTGTATTGCAGATGTTTGAATATTTTAAAATAGAAAGATTAAGATGATCTCTACATGTAGGATAGTTAAGCTACAAACAAACACACAAAATATAAATAAGAGACAAAGACACTTTGCTAAAGTTGTTGAAATTAGATATGCAACTATGAAATTGTTCCCAATGTCATACTTAACAAAATTTAAATGCATTAATATTCTATATTCCCTCACTTACAATGCTCAAAAAACTGCTTTAAAAATACTTGACAGTAGAATTAACTTTATTACAGTATCTATGTATAGGCAGGTAGAACATTTAAAGAGATGGAAGTGTTTAGTGCTTAGAAACAAAAAATAATGCTTTTTATTTTTATTTTTGGAGGGGTGTGGTGAAGAACCGAACTCTATTCAGCTAAATTGTGATACAGCTCATCTGTAAGGTGGCCCTGAGGCCAGGTACCTCTCCCACCAGACAGCTCTGCTCTGCAGGTCAGTGGTCTGCCCACTGTGCTCTGGTCTCTCCACTCTGCTGCTGACAGACGTCTTTGGAGTTTCAGCTCAGCCAAGGAAACTGAGTGTTAAGTCTTTAGTGGAAAGGGAAAGTGTGCTCCAGAAGAAATGGTTTTTGAATACAGAGGTTTATTTTTATCTCACATTGATGGATGCCATGTTTTTAACATCTGTTTAATTAGTAAAAGTATTCCTAGGATATTTAATATAACCAGAAAGATAGCATGCACAGCTTTAAAAATGTTTTGCCAGTTCTGCAAATGGCAAGGAAAATTCTGGGTCAATCTGGAGAAAGTGTGTTCCCTACACACAAGGGGAAATGTCTGACAGTAAAACCACAGTAAGAATCACAGGGAGGCCCGGCTTATGTGGCTCAGTGGTTGAACATTGACCCATGAACCAGGAGGTCATGATTTGATTCCCATTCAGGGCACGTGCCTGAGTTGTGGGCCCCATCCCCAGTAGAGAGCATGCAGGAGACAGCTAATTGATGATTCTTTCTTATCATTGGTGTTTCTATCTCTCTCTCCCTCTTCTTTCTTCTCTCCAAAATCAATAAGAACATATTTTTAAAAAATCATAGGAGGATTTCCAATCCATCATGTTCCAGCAATTAAAAAGCTTGGGCCCTAACCCATTTGGCTCAGTGGATAGAGCATCAGCCTGAAGATTGAAGGGTCCCAGGTTCAATTCCAGTCAAGGGCATGTAACTTGGTTGCAGGCACATCCCCAGTAAAGGGTGTGCAGGAGGCAGCTGATTGATATTTCTCTCTCATTGATGTTACTAACTATCTATCCCTCTCCCTTCCTTTCTGTAAAATAAATAAATAAATAAATAAATAAATAAATAAATAAATAAATAAATAAATAAATTTATTTTTTTAAAAAGTAGCTTGGAAGTTGTCACTCTGTTAGAACAAGTAAACAGCTAAACAGAGAAATCAACAACTCTTCTTGGACCCATCAGATAAGTGATATAACAGAGCAAATCACTCTCCCCCAAACATAGTATTTGCCTTGTATGGGCTGACAAACAAATACAGAGAATCACAACTTACCAGAGCAGAGACCTCTGTTAGAACCAGTGCCAGATTAGAAAAATCTGAATGGTATTTGATAAATTGCAAAGGTTCAGTGTGGACAAGTCTAGAGATAACATCTCTTCTCATGTTGTTGCAAATGACAGTATTTCATCCTTTCTTATGACTGAATAGTATTCCATTGTGTATATGTACCATATCTTCTTTATCCAGTCCTCTATCATGGGACACTTCTTTTGTTTCCATGTCTTGGCCACCATGAATAATGCTGCAATGAACACAGGGGTGCACATATCTTTAAAAATACATACTTTTGAGTTCTTTGGATATATATCCAGAAAAAGGATTGCTGAGTCTTATGTTAGCTCTATTCTTAACTTTTTGAGGACTCACCAGACTGCTTTTATAGCAGTTGTACCAGTCTACATTATTACTTGTATGTGGGATATAAACTGAAACTCATGAACACGAACAACAGTGTGGTGGTTGCTAGAGAGTAAAAGGAGATCCTGATATATGGTGACAGGAAAAGATTTGTCTTTGCGTGGTGGGCACACAGTACAATTATACAGATTTTGTAACATGGAAACTCACACCTGAAGCCTACATAATCATATAACCAATGTAAAAAAAATAAGGCCTGTACTCAAAAGAAACTATTTTACCAAAGCCTAAACTATTGGGGTTTTATCAGTGCTTAACTGACCTGAGAATGGAAATACTATACCCAAACCCCAGCCCACTTGAACCATTTCTTATATCTTAGGAGGAGGAAAACTAAGAACATAGATGGAAGCTAACTAAAGGATGAAGGCTTAAGAATCCTTTTTCTGCCCCCAAAACTAAAAGACTGTTTATGAACCCACTATAACATGTCTGTCTATTAGAAAAGAAATTATAGAGCACATAAAAGGCAAAAAACTCAGTTTAAAGAGACAGAGAAAGTATCAGAATCAGATGCATATATGGCAAGGAGGTTGAAGTTATCAGACCTGGAATTTGTAACAATTGTAATTAATATGTTAAAGGTTCTAGTGATAAAATAGACACTTTGCAAGAACAGATGAGCAAATAAGCAGAAAGATGGAAATTCCAAGAGAATGAAAAATACTAGAGTCTGTCTGGTATGGCTTAGTGGTTAAGCATCGACCTATGAACTAGGAGGTTGCAGTTCCATTCTTGGTCAGGACACATGCCTGGGTTGCAGGCTTGATCCCCAGTGCGGGACATACAGAAGGCCAGACGATCAATGATTCCTGTAATTGATGCTTCTGGCTCTCTTCCCTCTCTCTTTCTCTCTGAAATCAATTAAAAATATATTTTTTAAAAATACTAGAGATAAGAAACACTGACAGAAATAAAGAATATCTTTGATGGACTCATAAGCATACTAGAGTAGCTGAGGAAAGAATCTCTGAGCTTCAGGACATGTCAAAGATTCTAAAAGAAAAGCAAAGGGGAAAATCCGACTAAAAAAAAAGCCACTGAAAAACAGAATGTTCAAGAACTGTGGGACAACCGAAACTGTGAAAAACACAAGTGTGATGGATAATTTTATTTGTTAACTTGGCTGGATCATGGAATGCCCAGATATTTGGCTAAAGATTATATCTGGATATGTCTCTCTCTGTGTGTTTCCAGATGATATTAGTAGTCAAATCAGTAGACTGTAAAAAAGGATAAGGCCTTCTCTAATGTGGATAGATAACAGCCAAATGTCTGACATGAATAAAACAAAATAACAGACAGAGGGAGAATTTGCCCTTTGTGCCTGACTGCTTAATCAGGTCAGATTTTCTCCTGAATTCAGAATGAGATTTGAGCCATCAGCATGCATGGGTCTTAAGACTTCAGACTCAGACTGAACTACACTATTAGCTTCTTTGTGCCTCCAATTTACATAGGCAGGTTATGGAATTTCTCATTCTCCATAATCGTGTGAGTCAATTTCTCATAGTAAATCTCTTCTTTCCTTCTTTCTAACTTCCTATTTCTTTCCCTTTCTCCTTTCTTTCTTTCTTTCTTTCTTTCTTTCTTTCTTTCTTTCTTTCTTTCTTTCTCTATCTATCATCTATCTATCTATCTATCTATCATCTATCTATCTATCTATTATCATCATCTATCTATCATCTATCCTATTTCTCTGAGAAGCCCTGATTAATACATAGGCATAATGGAAATACCAAAGGGAGAAGGAAAAGAGAAGAGAATGAAGGAAATATTCAAAGCAGCAATGACAGAGAATTTCCCCAAATTAATGTCAGATGCCAGACACTAAACCACACAACCATGTGATTCAGAGGATAACAAGCAAGATAAATGCAAAAACAAACAAACAACCTGTGCCCAAGCACACTATATCAAATTAAAAACAAAAAGCAAACATTAAGAAAAAGTCTTGAGAGAAGTTGGAGTTGAAAATCTCCTTAACTACAGAGGAACAAATATAACCCTATATAATAAAAGAGTAATATGCAGATTGACCATCACTTAAACCTACAAGATGGCTGCCCCCATGTGGTCAAAGATCCTGCCCCCATGTGGACAGAAGATGGCCACCACAAGATGGTCAGCAGGGGAGGGCAGTTGGGAAGGACCCAGGCCTGAAGAGGAGAGCATTTGGGGGGACTAGGCCTGCAGGGGAAGGCAGTTAGGGGTGACTTGGTGGCAGAGGAGGGAAGTTGGGGTTGACCAGGCCTGCAGGAGAGGGCACTTAAGGCAAACAGGCTGGTAGGGGAGCAATTAGGCATCTATCAGGCTGGCAGGGGAGTGGTTAGGGGATGATCAGGCTGGCAGGCAGAAGCAGTTAGGGGCAATCAGGAAGGCAGGCAGGCGAGCAGTTGGAAGCCAGCAGTCCTGAATTGTGAGAGGGATCCTAGATTGGAGAGGGTGCAGGCTGGGCTGAGGGAAAACATCCCCCCATGCACGAATTTTGTGCACTGGGCCTCTAGTATTTACAATAAGAAACTATACAAGCAGGAAGAAAGTGGAGAGAAATATTTAAGGTGTTAAAAAAGAAAACCCACTCACCTAGAATTCTGTATATTGAGAAATTATCTTTCAAAAATGAAGTAGAAATATAGACTGTGTCAGATGAATAAAAGTTGAGGGAATTTATTGTCAGTAGGTCTGCCTTCAAAAATTCTTAAAAGAAGGTCTTCACTAAGAAAGAAAATGATATAGGTTAGAAAATCAGATCTATTTAAAGAAAGGGCCCTAACTGGTTTGGCTCATTGGATGGAGCATCGGCCTGTGGACTGAAGTGTGAGGGGCATCCCAGGCAAGATCCCTTGAGCATTCCTTAACTGTTTGTGGGCTAAATCCAAGACGCCTGCCTATCCCTTTTGTTAAGACTATGGGATCCGCTCATAGCCTTTAGCCAGGAAATTCCAATGACAGAAATATACAAAAACCAAACAGAGGTGGAAGCTGCTTTAATTAACAATGTTTCAGCTCTGATCTTTCAGAGTAATTAGGGTGTTTACCAGCCTTCTGGGCTTCCTATCCACATCTTTCTATTAGCGAGATGGGGATTGGATTCTGGCACCTTTGTATTTTTGGAATATAAATAAACTGCTGCTGTTTGGGTGTCAGATGCTGTCTCTTCATCAGAGAACAGACATCCCACCCAGGCTTCAGATATTTTTTTCTATTACTGCATCTTTGTTTTCTATACTTTTATTTCTTAATTCCCAGCTCCTCTACTCAGAAACTGGATCCAATCTCTCTCTCTGTGCTGGACAGAGAAGATAGAGAAAAACACCCACACTGAAGGGTCCCAGGTTTGATTCCAGTCAAGAGCATGTAACTTGGTTGAGGGCACATTCCCAGTAGGGGATGTGCAGGAGGCAGCTGATCAATGTTTCTCTCTTATCGATGTTTCTAACTCTCTATCCCTATCCCTTCCTTTCTATAAGAAATCATTAAAATATATATTTAAAAAAATAAAGAAAGGAAGCAGTGAAGGTAAAATAAAAACTTTTATTTTTTATTTCTTAGTGACATAATAGATAACAGCTTATTAAAATAATAATAACAATATTTGATTATGTGGATATAAAAACATATATACTTAGATATAAGTGAAATGAGAGACAGCATTGATATAAAAGATAGGAGAGTAGAATCAGGATCATTTTGTTATTATAAACTAGAGGTCAGGTGCATGAAAATTCATGCACTGGAGGGGGTGGGTCCCTGAGCGTGGCCTGCCCCCTCTATAATCTGAAAGACCTCAGGGGTGGAAAGTGACTTGGCAATCGGGGGAAGGCAATGCCCTCATCACACCTCTGCTGCTGCCACTGCTGGCAGCACAAGCCTCAGTCCACCCTGGTTACCTGAGCCTCAGGCTGGCCCTGGGAATACCTGTGCCTCCACCAGCCATCCTTACCTGAGCCTCAGTCAGTGAGAGCGACAGGAGGACCTGAGGCTCCTGTTGGGGGTGATGGGACTCCGGCAGCAGGTGTGCAGAGCAGGTGGCCCCGCCCCCACTGTGGACACCGCCATCTTGTGACTGTGTGGTCAATTTGCATATACCTCTTTATAATATAGAAAGCTCAGACTATGTATGAGGCAGTATAGTGTTATTTAATAGTGGATTTGGATTGATTGTACATGTATATTACCAATTTCTAGGGCAATGAATTTTTTAAAATTGTAAATGTTCAACTTATACTAAGACAGAAGAAAAATTGATTATTTAAAATGCTCAATTAAAATCACAGAAGGTAGAAAAAAAGTAAAATATAAAACAGCAATTAAGAATAATGCAACAAATAGAAACAGTAACAACTATGGCAGATATTAATCCAAATTATCAATAATCACATTAAACATTAATGATCTAAATGCACCAATTAGGAGATAGAGAATGTCAGAGTGGATTAAAAAAACATGACCCAACTACATGTTGTCCACACAAAACCCTTTTTAACTATAAATACATATATAGTTTAAAAGTAAATGGATGGAGAAAGATATAACTTGTTATAACTAATAAAAATAGTGTAAGTAGCTATATTAGTTTTAGACAGCCAACTCCAGAGCACAGAGTTATTGGGGATAAAGAGAGACATTGCTTACTGACAAGAAAACAATAATCTTTAATGTCTATACATCTAAAAACAAAGCACCAAAATATGTGAAGCAATAACTGATAGAACAAAAAAATATATGAATCCACTGTTATGGTTGAAGATTTCAACACCCTTCTATTAGAAATGGACAGATCCATCAAGCAGAGAAATCATTAAGATATAGTTGAATTCAAGAACATAATCAATTAACTGGATATAATTGACATTGACCTCTATAAACTATTTTATCCAATGAAAACAGATTACATATTCCTCTCAAGGTCATATGGACTATTTACTATCATAGATCTCATTTTGTGCTATAAAACACACCTTAACAAATTTAAACTAACAGATGTCATATGTTGTCTGATCACTATAAAGTTGAACTAGATATCAATAACAGAAAGATAGATGAATAATTCTAACATACTTGGAAATTAAACAACACCCTCCTTTAAAAAACACTTCAAAATAACAATAAAATTATCTTGAATTAATTGAAAATTAAAATACAACTTATCAAAATTTGTGGGATTCAGTGAAAGCAGTACTTAGAGGGAAATTTATAGCATTGACTGCAGATATTTGAAAAGAAGGAAAAACTAAAAGCAAAAATGTGAGCTTATTATTTTATTTTATTTTTTTATTTTATTTTATTTTTTAATTGTTTCAAGTATCATGTAAGTCTCCTTTTTCCCCCATTGACAAGTTCCTGGCTGCCATCATCCCCTAGCACATGCACTCACCTGCCTCCTCCCCCCCAACACATCTGTGTCCATTAGTTATACTCATATTCATGCATATAAATCCTTTAGTTGATCTCTTACCCCCTCATCCAGCTTTACCTCATAGGTTGGACAGTCTGTTTGATACTTCTATGAGTCTGGTTCTATTTTTGTTCATCAGGTTATGTTGTACATTATATTCCACAAATGAGTGAGAACATGTGATATTTATCTTTCTCTGACTATCTTATTTCACTTAACATAATGCTCTCCAGTTCCATCCATGCTGCTGCAAATAATAAGAATTCTTTCTTTTGTACAGCAGCATTGTATTCCATAATGTAGATGTACCACAGTTTTTTAAATCACTCTTCTACTGATAGGCACTTAGGCTGTTTCCAAATCTAAACTATAGTAAATTATACCACTATGAAAATAGGGGTGCATATATCCTTTCTGATTGGTGTTTCTGTTTTCTTGGGATATATTGCTAGAAATGGGATTACTGGATCAAATTGAAGTTCCATTTATAATTATTTTTGAGGAAAAGCCATTCTGTTTCCCACAGTGGCTGTACCAGTCTGCATTCTAACCAGCAGTGCAAGAGGGCTCCTTTTTCTCTGCATCCTCTCCAGCACTTACTACATGTTAATTTGTTGATGATAGCCATTCTGACAGGTGTGAGATGGTACCTCATTTTTATTTTGATTTGCATGTCTTGGATGATTAGTGACTTTGAGCACGTTTTCATGTCTCTTGACCTTCTGCATGTCCTCTTTTGAAAAGTGTCTATTTAGGTCCTTTGTCCATTTTTTGATTGGATTGTTTATCATCATTTTGTTAAGTTGTATGAGTTCCCTATAAATTTTGAAATTAAACCTTTATGGGAGATAACAATAGTGAAATTGTTCTCCCATGCCATGGGATTTCTTGTTTTGTTGATGGTTTCTTTTGTTGTGCAGAAGTTTATTAGTTGATGTAGTCCTGTTTGTTTATTTTTTCCCTTTGTTTTCCTTGCCCTAGGAGATGTATAAGCAAATATATTGCTACAAGAGCTGTCTGAGATTTTATTGCTTATGGTTTCTTCTAAGATTTTTATGGTTTCATGACTTATATTTAAGTCTTTTATACATTTTGAGTTTATTTTTGTGCGTGTTGTAAGTTGGTGGTCCAGTTCCACACTTTTTGCATGTATCTCTCCAATTTTCCCAACACAATTTATTGAAGAGACTGTCTTGATTCCATTGCATTCTCTTGCCTCCTTTGTCAAATATTAATAGAGCATAATGGCTTTGGTTGATTTCTAGGGTCTCTGTTCTGCTTCATTGATCTATATTGGTATTCTTGTGCCAATACCAGGCAGTTTAGAGAACAGTGGCTTTGTTGTATAGCTTAATATCTGTTATTGTGATTCTTCCAACCTTATTCTTTCTCAAAGAACAAAGGATCTTTTTCTGGAGGTCTTTTTTGGTTCCATACACATTTTTGGAGTAGCTGTTCTAGATCCGTGAAATGTGCTCTTGGCATTTTAATGGGAATTGCATTGAACCTATAGATTTCTTGGGTAGTATGGATACTTTAATAATGTTAATTCTACCAATCCAGGAATATAATATATCTTCCAATCTTTTATATCTTTATCTCTTTTTATCAAAGTCCTGTAGTTTTCTGAGTACATGTCTTTTACCTTCTTGGTTATTTATTCCTAAGTAACTTATCTTTTGTTGTTATTACAATGGCAAATGGGATATATATATATATATATATATATATATATATATATATATTTCTCTTTCTGAGAGTTCATTATTGGTGCATAAAAATGCCATTGAGTGCTGGCTGATTTGGCTCAGTGGATAGAGCATTTGCTCACTGATTAAAGGGCCCTGGGTTTCCATTCTAGTCAAGCACATGCACCTTGGTTTCAGGCTTCATCCCCAGCCCTGGTCAGGACATGTGCAAGAGGCAACAAATCGATGTATCTCTCTCACATCATTGTTTCTCTCTTCATGTAACTCCCCTTCCCTTCTACTATCTCTCTGAAAAAACTGAAATAATTAACTAATTGATTAATGGAAAAATATCCTCAGGTGAGGATTAATAAAAATTAAATTAAAACAATAAAATGCTGCCAATTTCTGGATGTTAATTTTGTATCCTGTTATGTTGCCAAATTCATTTATTAAATCTAGCAGTTATTTGGTGGAGTCTTTAGGGTGTTCTAGGTACAATATCATGTAATCTGCAAATAATAACAGTTTTATTTTCTCCTTTCCAATTTGTTGTCTTTTATTTTTTTTCTGTTTGGTCATTGTGGCTACAACTTCTAGTAGTGTTCCCACAGTGGAAGCACAGCTCAGCTGACCAACGGGTGAGCTCAAAGTTGGCAAATGCCTCCATGGCAGTGCTACCGAGTGGTGGCAGCAGGAGGCACAGTGGGGCCAGGATGAGTGGGAGCAGCGCAGTCCTGGGTCCAGGCTCAGGTTCCTCATTGGCCGCCTGCCACTTTAAGCGCTATTACATCTTCGGAGTCATCCTGAATTGTGAGAGGGCACAGCCCAGGCTGAGGGAATCCATTATGAATCCATGCACCTGGCCTCTAGTGTTGAATAAGAATGGTGAAAGTGGACTTCCTGTCTTTTTCCTGCTCTTAAGAGAAATGGTTTTAGTTTTTTCCTATTGAATATGATATTACTTATAGGTTTGTCATATATGATCTTTATTATTTTGAGGTATGATCCCTCTATTCCCACTTTGCTAAGAGTTTTTGTTTTTTTTTAAATCAAAACAGGTGATGGATTTTATTGAGTCTTTTTTTGCACCTATTGATATGATCATGTAATTTCTGTCTTTTAATTTGTATAATGTGATGTATCAGATTTTATTGATTTACAAATATTGTTCAAGCTTTTTTTAGCATCTATATTAATCAGGGATATGAGCCTATAATTCTTTCTTTGTAGAGTCTTTATCTGGTTTTGGAATTAGGATAATGCTGGCCTTGTAAAAAGAGCTTGAAAGTATTCCTTCTTCTTGGAATAATTATATTAACCTAGGTGTTAGTTCTTTGAATGTTTGGTAAAACTTCCCTGTGAAGTATTCTGGTCTAGGGCTTTTGTTTGCTGGAAGTTTTTAAATTACTGCTTCTATTTCATCAGTAGTTATTGGCCCATTAAGGTTTTCTGATTGAGTATTGGAAGATTTTATTTTTTTCTAGGCATATGTCCATTTCATCCAGGTTGTCTAGCTTATTAGAATACAGTTGTTCATATATATTTTTATGATCCTTTTTATTTCTGGTGTCAGTTATTACTTATCCTCTTTCCTTTCTGGTTTTATTTATTTGGGTCCTCTCTCTTTGTTTCCTGGTGAGTATGTCTAAAGGTTCATCAATCTTGTTTAACCTTGCAAAGAACCAGCTCTTGGTTTTATTGATATTTTTATTTATTTTTTTGTCTCTATGTCATTTATTTACACTCTGATCTTTATTGTTTTCTTCCTTCTACTTACTCCGGGTTTTTCTTATTGTTCTCCTTATAACTATTTAAGTTGTAGGGTTAGATAGTATATTAGAAGTTTTCCTTATTTTCTGAGGTAGACCTATAATGCTATGAACTTTCCTTTCTGGACTACTTGAATTGTGTACCATAGATTTGAGGTTGTTGTGTGTTCATTTTTTTTTTTCTGGAAAGTTTTTTTATTTCTGACTTGATCTCTTTGGTAATCCATTCATTGTTTAATAACATGCTATTTAGCCTCCATGTTTTGGAATGTTTTTTAGAGTTTTATTGTAGTTGATTTCTAATTTCATGCCATTGTGATTGGGAAGATACTTGATATGATTTTAATCTTCTTGACTTGTAGAAACTTAGTTTGTGTCTCAACATGTGGTCTCTCTTTGAGAATGACTCATGTGCACATTCTATAGCTCTGTAAATGTCAATTAATTCCATCTGATCTAGTGTGCGATTTTTTGTGTGCATGGCACCGTTCTTCCTATTATTTGGGGGAAAATACACTTAAAAGAAATGATAAAAATGTGGTCTCTATTATAAAACTTCACAGAAAAAAATATAAGTGTAATTTACCCACTTACTTGTCCTATATAATAAAAAGATAATATGCTAATTAACCTTAATGGCATAATGACTGAGAATGACTGGTCACTATGATGTGCACTGACCACCAGGGGCAGTCACTCAATGCAGGATCTTCCCCCTGGTAGTCAGCATGCTCCCACAGGAGGAGCTCCACTCAGCCACAAGCTGGGCTGATAGCTGAGCAGTGGTGATGGTGGGTGCCTTTCTCGACTCCTTGCCAGCTTTAAGGTTGTCTTATGGTGGGTTGGGCCCATTCCCCACAAAAAGCAGGCCCAAGCAGTCAGTGGGACATCCCCTGAGGGCTCCCCAGCTGCCAGAGAGATCTCTGACTGAGGAGTTGGACTGCAGGACCCCCACAAGTGCACAAATTTTCATGCAGTGGGCCTCTAGTTTATTTATAAGAATTATTTTTTGTCTTCTAATTATAAAAAACAATACCTTCTCATGTCATGATTGTTATTTTTTTATGAGATTGATGATTGCATAAAATCACAGAGTCTGTAAATTATTAAAATTACTAAAGTAGGAGTAATTTTGCAGTTATAGGGGTAGCACTTTGCACATCAGGGCACAAATTATAGTCAAAGATATAGCTAAATTGAGACCTATTTATATATCTCTCTCTATATATATTTAAATTCCATCCTCTTACAATGCTGATTCTATTCTAACTTAGATGTATTTTCTGCTTTATGAGGAAAAGAAAAAAGAAGGAAGAAAAAGTTGACATGCAGTTCACAGGGCAAATATATAATACCTTTCTAAGGAAATCCAAAATTGCCTTTCTGACTAAATAACCCCCTATTTTTTTCTAATAAATATTGTCTCTCCTATATCTGCTTGCATTTTCTAGTAAAAGGCATTTACATTTAATATTTTTTTCAGTTAAGTAATCAATTAATTTGCTCAAAATAACAGAATGAACAGCACCTGCATTTATATTAGCCTCTAATCTTCTGACCAACATAGATGCCATTCTTCTATATTTTCTCAGTTGTTCCTTGTGCATACCACAAATTTGTTGTTTATGAAGAGCAAAATTACTCCATGCTCTACCATTTAATTCCTATAGTTAAACTTCATCCAATCCTCTTGGAAGTAGTCCCTGTCATCACTTTGTATTTACTAGTTTCCTCCCCTCTTTCTTCAGCTTTTAAAAATTTTATCACATTGCTATACATGATATACTATATTTAATGTCTGTTTTCAACAACCAAATAGTGATCCTTTGGATTTCAGACCTATACCTTTTTTTATCTTTATAGCCTTTATACATAGTAGAGTGCTAGTAAATTGTAGGTGCTGATGAATCTATGTTATAGAATCCTTATGTTGAATTAGTGAAACCTACAAAATAGAATAACTTTAAAGCACTCTACATTGGCTAACAATATGTTGTATAAAAACATTCATGCCCTGGTTCACTTTCTGTGATTCCAATTTAGACATTCTAAGAGAGAGTGCATTGCCCATATCTATATTTAGCCCATAGATCATGCTGATGCACATTAAGTTTGGAGAAATACTGGTCTATGTGTTTGTTTTCACAATATCTTACAATATTATGAATATGTTTTTCCTCAATGACATTAATCTTATACATGTTATAATAAGCCATAACCAGTTTGACTCAGTGGATAGAGCTTTGGCCTGCAAACTCAAGGGTCCCAGGTTCAATTCTGGACAAGGGCACATCCCCAGTAGGGGGTGTGCAGAAGGCAGCTGACTGATGTTTCTTGCTCATCAATATTTTTAACTCTCTATCCCTCTCCCTTCCTCTCTGTAAAAGATCAATAAAATACATTAAAAATAAAATAAATGTTATAATAAAATGCTAATTATTTGATAAAATGCTCTTTAATTTGATAAGATCATTATTAGTTTCAACAATTTGGTTCCACAAAACACTAATTTGCAGTCTGGAAACATTATTGATTTTAATAAGTATATTCTTTTTCTCTACCTAATCATTTAAAAATATTAAAAAAATAGATTACTATGCTAATGGACTGTGGAACAATCTAAACTTTTAATTGTTCTCTGCTAGGGAGAGAACTGTCCCTTTGGGGTGTTGAGGTTGTCATAAGTTTGCAGAGCAGCAGGCATTTAGAAAACAAGGGTCAGTGATGATAAATTCCTGCTATGTTGTGACAGTCTTGCAGAATAAAAGCTTATTGTAACTCAAATATCAATAGCACTACTTTGAGAAACAATAATAGAATCCATTTAAATGAGAAAGAAGAAATGATGATTCGATATGCCAAAAGAAGTGGAGTAAGGAATCTAATAAAAAAGCCATTGCTGTTTTTGTTAAGCTCTGCATGTGCCCTTAGCAAAAGAACTATCCTATATAATACAGAGGTAATATACAAATTGATCCTCACAACATCACACAAGATGGTCACCCCCATGTGGTCAAAGGTGGCCATCATAAGATGGCCAGCAGGGAAGAGTAGTTGTGGGAGATCAGGCCAGCAGAGGAGGGCAGTTAGGGGTGACCAGTCCAACAGAGAAGGGCAGTAGGGTGGACCAGGCCTCCAGGGAAGGGCAGTTGGGGGCAACAAGGCCGGTAGGGGAGGGCAGGTGGGAGAAACTGTGCCTGCAGGGGAGGGCAGTTGGGAAACCGGGCCTTCAGTGGAGGGCAGTTGGTGGTGACCAGTTTGGCAGGGGAGGGCAATTAGGGATGACCAGGCCTGCAGAAAGGGCAGTTGGGGGTGACCAGGCCAGCAGAGTAGGGCAGTTGGGGACAACTGGGCCAGCAGAAGAGGGCAGTTGGGAGTAATCAGGCTGGCAGGGGAGAAGTTACACATCAATCAGGCTGGCAAGGGGTGATCAGGCTGGCAGGCAGGTGAGTGGTTGGGAACAAGTAGTCCCGCATTGTGAAAGGGATGTCGGATTGCCTGTTGGACATTCTCCAAGGTGTCCCAAATTGAAGAGGGTGTAGGCTAGGTTGAGGGACATCCCTCCTCCAGGGCACAAATTTTGTGCACCAGGCCTCTAGTTCAAACAATATGAGTGGTCTCTTGCTTCTCTGTATTCACTCATATGAATCTTAGAGTAGTTTTATTTCTGAAACCAGAGGCCTGATGCATGAAATTCATGCACGAGTGTAGGAGGGGGGGGGGGGTCGCCTCAGCCCAGCCTGCACCCTCTCTAATCTGGGACCCCTTGGGGGATGTCTGACTGCCAGTTTAGGCCTGAAACCGGCAGTCAGACATTCCTCTCACAATAAGGGACCACTGGCTCCTAAATGCTCACCTGTTTGCCTGCCTGATCACCCCTAACTAACACCCCTGCTTGCCTGGTCAATTCCAACTGACCGCCCCCCCCCCCCCCGCCAGCCTGGTTGCCCCTAATTGCTCTCCTTGCCAGCCTGATTGTCTCTTACTGGGCCCCCTCCTGCTGGCCTGGTTGCCCCAAACTGCCTCCTCCCACCAGCCTGGTCACCCTAACTGCTCCCTTCACTGTCCTGGTCACCTGTTACTGACACCCCTCCCTCCCACCAGCTTGGTTGCCCCACACAGCCTGCTGCTTGATTGTTTGGTCACCCCTCACTAATCTCCCTGCCAGCCTGGTCAGCCCACACTGTTTGTTCAGTTGTCCATTCAGTTGTGACGGTTGCTTAGGCTTTTATATATCTAGATGGGCTTTTCTCTGTATCTTAAATCCATCGCCTGCCCAAAGATACTGTGCCAACATTTTCCATGTACTATCCCATTTTCTCCTCATCACAATATTCCTAATATGCAGGTGACTAAATAAGATGAAAGAGACTATTATTTGTATTGATTTTAGAAGGCAAAATATTTTGCCTGAGTTCACATACCTTGTGTATAGGAGAACTAAAATTAAATGTCCAAATCTATCTAACTAGACAGCCAATAAGTGTAGGTTTCTGGGATACAAACCACATACACACACACACACACACACACACACACACACACACACACTCACTCACCAAAAACAAAACAAAACAAACAAACAACAACTCTTTCCTGGTCAAGTGAACAGGAAAGAAGGTAATTTGAAGGAGATAAGGTATGACATTCATGTGAAGCCTATAAAATCGGTCACAGAATTTGTACTGGAACCAACAAGACCAAGGTCATGTCTTTGCTAGTAAACTTGCTCTCGCTGGACAGTCATTGCCACTACAGCTGATACCACTGCTGCAGGGCAAACACCAGCTCACAGATGTATTCTCAACTCTGCCATCACTCTTCTTTCTCCTTGTAACTTTGCTCTATTCAGAATTTAGAACAACAAGGATGTGTACCCAGTTTGCTGACCCAATGTCCTCAAGTTCCCAGAATAAGAGGGGAAGGGAATGAATACCCCCATTCTTCAACCTTAAATTTCTTTCAGTCTCTGACAGGAGTTTTTTTGACCCTGATAAGGCATTTCCCCCAAGAAAAGGTGTTACAATCCTGGTGCTCTTCACATTCTAAGCAAAGCAGTAGTTCTGGGTTAGTTATGGACACATGCATTACACTATTATTTACCGGTGCCCTGGGAGTTTTCCAATGCATGCAAATATGCAAGCAGGCCTCTATGTAAGACCAGGTTGTATTCTATATTTAGAACAGGTTTAGAACAAAAAGTAGACAATAAGCAGTACATCATGCAGGTCAATTAAAAAATGTCTATTTAATTTTAGTGCATTGTTTATTTCAACATTTTGCATGGGATGCTTTGCAGTTACACATTTTCTTTCCATATATTATTTTAGTTAGTTTAAACTTCATTGCCTCATGAACCATTTGCACTCTTTAAAGAGCTTATGTTTATAGTCTATAGTTTAATCACTATTAACCATTATAAATTTAAATTAAGAGATTTAAAAATGTGTTTACCTTATTCAAAATAAATAGTAGTAAACTCATTATATATTTACATTTTCAGAACATTTTGAATATTTTCAAAACAAAACAATAACTCCTGAGAAAAGTGACATTTTAAAAATATTTTGGGAAATATTTAATATCTTGCTTAATAAAATACATTAATCTGGGTTATTATACCTGCTTTTGTACTTAATCTGTTGTGATATTAAAACAGGAATTTTGGAAATTAAGGGGACCATGGAGGAAGCACAAAGCTGCAGAGCAGCAGAAGTTGTATTTCCATAGAACGGGGGAGCGGAAAACTGCAACAGGTATATTTCCATAGAGTGAGGGAGCTGTGTACAACAGAAGGTCTATATTTACAAAGTAATGAGAAGGAAGCCTTTCAAGAAGAAGAGGAAGAAAGCCCAAAGGGAACAGGAAAACAATAAGTTAGGAGGGGGGAGAACCTCACCTGCGCCATGTGAGGTTCTATCTTTGAGTCCAGGAGTTACTATAGTAACCAGTATGAGGGAATAGTGACCAATCAGAGGGGATATCAAGGCAGCAGGATTTGCAGCCTTTATAAGCCATAGGGAAAGGGAATCCAGTGGGACCACTTACCACCTTCCTACTTGGGAGTCCATTCTGTGGGACTCTTCCCCTCCCCATGTGGAAATCTATACTTATTCTTCAATAAATTTCCACCTTTGCTATACCAATTTCTGTTCATGGATTCATTCTTTGATTCAGGTGGACAAAGAATCTGGGTTCTAGTCCAAAAATTTGGTATCATTATCATATGTCCCAGAGATCCTGAAAAAATCTAATATATATTCATGAGAAAATATGAATAAAAAAGACAAATAAGATCTTATAATCATTATTAAAACTAGAGGCCTGGTGTACAAAATTCATGCACGGAGGGCAGGGGTGTCCCTCAGCTCAGCCTGCACAACCAATCTGGGACCCCTCGAGGGATGTCTGACTGCTTGTTTAGGCCTGATTCTACCGTGATCGGGCTTAAAAGGGCAGTCGGACATCCTTCTCACAATCCAAGACTGCTGGCTTCAAACTGCTCACCTGCCTGACTCCCTGATTGTCCCTAACCACTTCTGCCTGCCAGCCTGATCACCCGCAAACCACTACCCTGCCAGCCTAATTGATGTGTAACTGCTCCCCTGCCAGCCTGTTTGCCCCCAACTTCCATCTTCTACTGGCCTGGTCACCCTAACTGCCCTTCCCTGCAGGCCTGGTCCCTCCCAACTGCCCTCCCCTGTTGGCCTGATCACCCACAACTGCCCTCCCTTGAAGGGCCTGGAACCTCCCAATGGCCCTACCCTGCTGGCCATCTTGTGGTGGCCATCTTGTGTCCACATGGGGGCAGGATCTTTGACCACATGGGGGCAGCCCTCTTGTGTGCTGGAATGATGGTCAATCTGTGTATTACTCTTTTATTAGATGGGATAGAGGCCTGGTTCATGGGAGGGGGCCGGCTGGTTTGCCCTGAAGAGTGTCCCAGATCAGGGTGGGGGTTCCCTTGGTGCGAGGGGCAGCCTGGGCACAGGGCCTATGGAGCTTTGCAGCCTGGCCATGCCCCCCAGTGACTCAAGCTGAGACCCTGGGATCTGGGATTAATTTATGTCTACAACTGAAACTTTGTAGCCTGGAGCAGAGCCAAGCCTTCTGCTCATTCCGTGGTGGCAGCCATTTCTATTTGAAACTTTGTAGCATTGAGTGGAGGCCTAGGCCAGCAATGGCAGGTGGAAAGCTTGGCTTCCTCCATTGTCAGGGAAACCCAAGCCTCTGTTCTCTCCAGCTCAGTGGCTGCTGCCATTTCTGTATCTTTTATAATTGAAACTTTATAGCAATGAGTGGATGCCTAGGCCAGCAATGGCAGACAGAAAGCTTGGCTTCCTCTGTTGCTAGGAAACCCAAGCCTTCCTCCTGCTCTCAGTAGCGGCAGCCACCTTGGTAGGGGTTTATTTGCATAATCTGCTCCTGATTGGCTGATGGGCGTGTCTGTGGGCATGGCTTGTGGGTGTAGCGAAAGTATGGTCAAATTTGCATATTACTCTTTTATTAGATAAGATAGTTGTAATCTTGTGGAACTCCTAAATGGTGCGGGGTACCATCAAGTGTTCCTCAACCACACTTTGAAAGCTGAAGTTTTAGATGAACAATTATGGTGAGAGGATTGTAGACATTATTATTTCAAGTTTGTAGAATGAAAGCATAGTAAGTTTTTAAATGCCCTATTTTTATATACTATTGTTAATGAAAAAAACCATTGAAACCAGTAAAGAATTTTAGTGAGTTTATTTGAGCCATCCTGTTGATATAAGCCGGGAAGCAGAACCTCAATGAATTGTGATAATGCTGTGCAGAATAGAATTACAATTCTATTTACACATTGCAATCAAAGGAGGGACATAGGTGTGTTACATGAAATTCATTGGTGATGGATTTAGGAGGAGGGCTAAACAATCCCACCTGGGATTAGATAAAAAGTAAAATGATGGACACATACTTAGATGAATGCAGGAACAATTAACATGATAATGAAGGAATTTGTCCTGGCACCCACCACATTTGATTGTGCCTGAGGGGCTCCAGAAAAAGGGAAGTTACAAGTTTCCCAGACATCTCAGAGATATGTTATCTTAGAGGCAAAAAGGGAAATGTAAAGATATAAATTGATCTTTGTCAGTGAAAATACAGGCCTAGGACATGACTACCCACTACAACCTGTTTGTAGTTATATTTAATTTTTAAACCATCCTTTGTGGTTACTTTAGGTCTCTTGTTGTGATGTACCCCCATTTTACATAAGATGCCTCAAAAAGTAGAATTATGGAGTCATTTATTAAAAGCCGGTGGCATAAGAGTGGTTAATGCTCTTCAAACCTTGCAACACATCTGGCTTATATTGGCAGAATATCACAAAAGTATTGATTACATCTTTGGGTCTGGAATGAGGAACCCACTTTTAAGAAAAAGCATTTTTTTACAGAAGCAAAAATTGAGCAAGTTAGTATCTAAGAATCACTAAATCAACAGAAACATTACCTGGGACCACCTGGGCAATTTAGAATAATTGTGCTGTCCAGATTCTGGAATCACTGAGTCAATAGGAATGCACTATCTGTAGCTACTGAGGCAATTTAGGGTATGTTCTGATTCTGGGACCACTGAGTCAACCGAAACTCAGTTATCTGTAGCTACTGAGACAATTTAGGATAATTGTCCTGTCCTGGTTCCCAGAGGAATGTGCTTCTGTGACTAGTGAGATCACAATCAATGGGATATTTAAACCACCAGCAAGGGAGTATTGGATAGCATACATAAGTTCCAGAAAATCAAAATAACTTTCTATTGTTTTAGCAAACAAATAAGTACAGAACCCAAACAGCAATTTCTACGTGAGATGACTGCTACCATACTTAACTCTGAGTTTTCAAGACCGCCAGGCAGACCTCCCCAGAGCTTGTCAGGTTAGCATGTGGCTCCTTTCGTCCATATTGTTTAATTTTCAAAGAAATTTCATATATAGTTTTCTTTCTGTGTTATATTGATACTGTTAAGTAGACGAGAAATAGTATTATTCCTATTTTACCAATGAGGAAAAATAAAAGTACAAAAGTTTAAAATTTGCCCAATATTAGTTAGCTATTAAGTACACAAGTAGAAATCAGAGCTAGACATTTGGCTCTTGATTCAGGATATTTTCTGCACAGCACACTAAAACTGTGAATGGTACTTCAAATATATCCAAGAATAATTCTTAACTGATTCTAAGGGAGAGAATAAGTTCCAGGAGAATCCACATGAGATTTTTGTAATAGTGATAATGGAAGGGTGGTAGTGATGGCTCCCTCAAAAGGAAGTGGCATTGGTGTAGCCACTATGGAAAACAGTATGGAGTTTCCTCAAAAAATTTAATATGGAACTTTCATTTGACCCAATGATCCAACTTCTGGGAATATTTCCTAAAAAACCCAAAATACAAATCATAAGAAATATATGCACCCCTCTGTTCATAGCAGTGTTATTTATAACAGTTAAGATCTGGAATCAGACAAAGTGTCCAGAAGAATGGATAAAAAAACCTGTGGGACATTTACACTATGGGATACTGAAAGGACAAAGGACTATCCTCCATCTGAGGGGCTGGTCAGCCTATCTCCCCTTTCCTCCTGCAGGGAGTGGCTACAGGGGTGCCAGGAATGTCCTGACTCCCCCAGCCACTGCCTGAGCGGACCAATGCTTGCCCAGGGACATAGCTTAGGTCCTAATAAGGCATAACCAAAGTCACTCCCTGATCCTTGTACTGTGAGACCCTCGCTGAAAAATCCTGACCTAATAAGGCTATCTCTGTAACCCACGTCACTTCCCTGGGACCACCCAAATGACCAACCCTTTATAACCTATTGTTCTTGCTGGGCTCTCTCTCTCTCTCTCTCTCTCTCTCTCTCTCTCTCTCTCTCTCTCATAACCTATTGTTCTTGCTGGGCTCTCTCTCTCTCTCTCTCTCTCTCTCTCTCTCTCTCTCTCTCTCTCTCTCTCCTCGCTACTGTGCCAGATGAAGGTTGAGGGCCAAACCCGGGTTTGAATAAAGGTTCTATGCTATTGTAGCCGAGTTGGGCCCCCTAGTGGTCTTTGGGGATCATGAAATCTGGGCATAACAATACTACTCTGCTGTAAAATAATAATAAAAAAGGATCTCTTATCCTTTGGGACAACATAAATGGGCCTGGAAAATATTATGCTAAGTACAATAAGCCAATCTGAGAAAGAAAAATATCATACTATCTCAGTTATTTGTGGAATCTAATTAACAAAATTAATTGACCAACACAATAAGACCTGAAGCATGGAACCATGGAACAGACTGATATAACTCAATGTAGATTTGGGACGACTAGAACAGATAAACCAAATAAATTATATGCATAGCCCATGGACATGGGCAATAGGTGGTGATGATCTGGGGTTGGTGGTAGGTAGGGGCTAGGAGGAGGGGGGTAAAGAAGGGGAAATGGGAGATTTCTGTAATACTAGTAAAGCAGGAATATTAGGGGGATATAGGTAGGCTTAGGGATTTTTTATAATTGGGGTCCATGAAAGAGTGTGGGGCTGCAGACTGGGAGAAGGTACATTTCCATAATACAAGAAAGCCAGGTGCAGTTACATTTCTGTAAGACAAAGGAAACAGCAACAGGTATATTTCCGTAAGACAAGGGAACTGGAAGTATCCAAGAAAGGCCTATATTTACAAAATAAAGAGAAGGAATCTCTTCATTCAGACGTAGAGGAAGAAAGCCCAAAGGGAATAGGAAAACAATAAGGAAGAAGGGTGGAGAACCTCACCAGTCCCCCTTGAGGTTCAAACTTTGAACCCAAAAGTAACTATAGGAACTAATTCTAAGGGGATAGTGAGCAATCAGAGGGGATATCAGGCACCAGGATCTGCAGCCTATATAAACCATAGGGACAGGAACCCACTTGGGAGTCTGTACTTGTTCAAAAAATCTCCTCTTTTGCTACACCACTTTCTGTCGGTGGATTCATTCTTCTACGCCAGCGGACAAGGATTCCGGGTTTCAGTCCAAAAATTCGGTATCACTATCAACAATAAAAAATATGTTTTTATAAAAGGGAATGGGAATCTTGTAATTGGGAGCCCAAACTGGTTAAGTTGGTGCCTTGTTTGTGGTGTAAGGATGTCCTTTTCAAGACTTTGTTAATTATTTAACTTGAGGGAAGTTACAGTGCCTTCACCTTCCTGTTGTTCAGAATAGAAAACAAAATAGTAGGCTTTGAAAGTCTTCAGACTTAAAGTCTTCTGACATATTCTACAATTGGTTCCTCTTAATCATTTGAAAATCGGGAAGTGATGGTATTTTCTTATAAAGGAATGTAAGCTTCAAGGCAAAGATTGCTGCTCTTATTTACCATGGGATCACCAGGTCCAGGAGTTCAAACCAATAGGTATTTGCTTCATAATGATAAACAGTAGTTATTCATTTTCATCTATGGAAGGAGAGTAAATGTGATTTAATTTCTCTAGCCACCCAACTGCTGAGTATGAAATTTGTCAATTAGAGGGCTGATTGAACCTGCTGTGAGCTAAGCCACACCCCTTTTACTTTGAAAGGCTTCACAAAAGGTGGACCCCAGGATAATTAACAATGCTGTTGACACCTAATTGGTTTCAAGTGGTTTTCATACACCTACGGAGAGTGAATAGGCTGCCCCTTTCCTTTTCTTTTAAAACACAGGTTTTATTCATATGAATTAACTAAATGTAAAAGTGAAAGTCAATGAAGATTAGAGTCACTTCTCCACACTTAGGAATATGCCTGAAACACTGAATGGGTGGCCAACAGAATGTAGCATATGAACTTCTGGATTGATTCATTTCCCTGCAGTGGGGTGTGTGTGTGTGTGTGTGTGTGTGTGTGTGTGTGTGTGTGTGATGCTTGTGTGTAATATACCCCTTGTGCAATGTTGTATTTCAGGTGATATTAAGCCTTTCTACTATAGACTGTGTTCTCACAATCTTGCACATATTATTAGATGCTAAAAGGCAATAAACAAAAACCATGTGTAATAAAATGGTTTAAATCTGTAACAAAAAAGTTGTCCAATACATACTTTCATTTTTACACGGTGTATTAATTGAGAGCACAGCACTGCTACTAGTGATGCCCAAAACAGCGAGCCCAGGTTTTGAATGACAAGCCGAGTTTTTTTTCCTGGGGCCGTGTCTTGCAAAGCTAAAGAATGGTATCTTAGACCAGAAGGTTTAAGCAATAGTGTGTACAATCTATATCAACAAAAGGATAATATGCCAATTAGAGAGGACATCTTCCAGACATCCTTCTGGACAAAGCTGCAGTGGCTGTGAGGGTAGAAGGCAGGCAGTCATGCCAATGGCTGCGAGGCCCTGGGCTCAGGCAGCCGTAAGCCCCAGCAGCCGCAAGGCCTGGAGCTCAGGCCTCACAGCCCTGGCAGCCAGCAGTGGCAGCAGCAGAGGGGTGATGGAGGCAGCTCCTTCCCCTGATCAGCCTGGCTGCCTCTCACAGAGGAATGCCAGAGGCAGTAGCAATGAGAGGGTGATGGGAAGTGGGCCTGAGCCATCAGTAGGACATCCTTTGAGGGCTCCTGGACAGTGAGAGGGAGCAGGCTGGGCTGAGGGACCCCCTCAGTGCAAGAATTTTCATGCACTGGGCCTCTAGGCTATATATATCAAAAGCTAATATGCAAAATGTCCTCTCAGGGGTTTGATTGGGAGACTAGGAGTTTGATCACTCACTATGACATGTGCTGACCAACAGGGGATGGTGTGAAATGAAGGAAGGCCCCGGCCAGCAGCTGGGGAAGGAAGGGTTGGGTAGCAGCTTGCAGCAGGCAGCTGCGAAAGGAAGGGCCCAGCTGGCAGCCAGAAGGCTCCAATTGGCCCTGATTGTTGCCTGGGCCTAAGTACCCTATCCTTGCATGAATTCCATGCACAGGGCCTCTAATTTATTATAAGTAGGTTCTGACTCCTCACACAGGGAGGGGTCCCAATAAAGGGTTGCCACTGAAGCTTTTTAGTCTAGGGGCATATACTGTATTTGCTATAAGCCTATTCTACTATATCTACTCATGTAACCACCTGATTGATTCTCTCAATTGTTCTTGCCAGCAATGGGACCTGAACTTTCTCTGTCTCTATGCACCAGTTCACCTTATTGTTGCAGATCCTCCCTAGTTTCACATACCTCCTGCTCTGAGTCTAAAAACGTTCTGTTATTTCAGCATAGTTGGTTTCTGTGATTGGGTTCGCTCTAACTGCTATGTCTGCCTCTGTCTGTGTTCCACCTGCCTTTGTTTTCCACTGGACCCCTGCCCTGTCAGCCTGCATGTCAAGTGAACGCCTCTCTCTAGACTACCTGGCTTTTAATCCAGACACTAGTACAAAGTAGCGTTGGACTCAGAGCAAATACAAAAATTTTCCAGTGCCAATGGTCCCTAACATGTAATATGAGGTAATAATTGTAGCCATTGAATTCTTTGGAGGTGCAGGTAACCAAAAATATGACTTTCCTCCTGCCTTTGTCAATATAAGAAATGTTCAAACCTCTAGATAATTTTTCAGGTTTATGTGAGCCAGATTGACAAAAATTGTAGGGAAGCAAAACTTCAAAGGTTGAGAAAATGCTCTTGGAAAATGGCAGTCTTGCACCTTATTTTATACATTATAGTCAAAAGAGAAGATGCAAATGGTTTACATTAAAAACATTGGTGATAGATTAGGGAGGTGGGAGAAAGCAAAGTGGAGAAACTTTTGGAATTGGATAAAAAGTAAAATGATATACACAAATTTCTTTCACAGAGGGGGGCACAGGACAGTTAACAATCAACAATTAACTTGGTAAGAATAACAATGACGGGATTTGAGATCTCAGCTCTGGCGTGGTGCTTGTGCTTGGAGAAGCCCACAAAAAGGGAAGTTACATTGTTATTCCAAGGCAAGGTTATCAGGCCTGTTATCATAGATGCAAAAAGACAACACACCGGCTTAGTTATGATGAAGATTTGACCTTTGTAATGGAAAAATACTGCCTTAGGACATGTCTACCCTCTATGAACCCTTTTTATTTTATTTATTTTTAATTTAATTTTACTTTTTAAAATTAAATCTTTATTGTTGAAAGTATTATGTATGTCCCAATTTCCCCCGCCCCCCCCACCCCCCCCCATTGACCCATTCTAGCTAGACTCTACTCCCTAGGCCTTCACCATCCTATTGTCTGTGTCTGTGGGTTATGCACATATGTATACAAGTTCTTTGGCTGATCTCTTCCTAGTCACCCATTGTCCCCCGCCTTATCTGAAAGATTCCCCAGTCTGTTCTTGCTGCTGTATCTCTGGATCTATTTTGTTCATAGCTTATTTTGTTCATTAGATTTCACATATGAGTGAGATCATGTGATACTTGTCTTTTTCTGACTTATTTTGCTTAGCATAATACTCTCTAGGTCCCTCCATACTGTCTCAAAGGGTAAGAGATCCTTCTTTTTTTACTGCTGCATAGTATTCCATGGTGTAAATGTACCACCCCTTTTTTATCCACTCATCTACTGATGGGCACTTGGGCTGTTTCAGATATTAACAATTGAAAATTGTGCTGCTGCAAACATAGGGGTGCATACATTCTTTCTGATTTGTGTTTCAGGTTATGTAGGATATATTCATAGAAATGGAGTTTGCCAAATGGCAGTTCCATATTTAATTTTTTTTAGGAAACTCCAGACTGTTTTCCAGAATGGTTTCACCAGTCTGCATTTCAACAGCAGTGTACTAGGGTCCCCTTTTCTCCACATCCTTGCCAGCACTTGTCATTTATTGATTTGTTCATGGTAGCCATTCTGACAGGTGTGAAGTGATTCTTCATTACTGTTTTAATTTGCATCTCTCTGAGGATCAGTGACTGAGCATTATTTCATATGTCTCAACCATCCGAAGGTCTGCTTTGGAAAAGTGTCTATTTAGGTCCTTTGCCCATTTTTTTAATTGTATTGTTTGTCTTCCTTTTGTTAAGTTATATGAATTCCCTATATATTTTGGATATTAACCCTTTGTCCGGTGTATCATTGCCAAATATGTTCTCCCATACAGTGGGATCCCTTTTCATTTTGTTGATAATTTATTTTGTTGTGCAGAAGCTTTTTATTTGATGTGTTCCCATTTGTTTACTTTCTCCTTAGTTTCCTCTGCCTTAGGAGATGTATCCATAAATATATTGCTGTGAGAAATGTCTTATATTTTGCTGCCTATGGTTTCTTCTAGAGTTTTCATGACCTACATTTAAGTCTTTTGTCCATTTTGAGTTTATTATTTTGTACATTGTTAGCGGCCTTGTTTCATTTTTTTTTTTTGCATTTACCTGCCAATTTTCCCAGTAGCATTTATTGAAGAGACTGTCTTGACTCCATTGTATGCTCTTGCCTCCTTTGTAAAATATTAATTGAGCATAATGGCTTGGATAGATTTTGGGGGTTCTGATCTATTCCATTGATTTATATGCCTGTTCTTGTGGCAGTACCAGGATGTTTTAATCACAGTGGCTTTGTAGTATAACTTGATATCTGGTATTGCGATCCCTCCAACTTTGTTCTTCTTTCTTAAGATTGCTGTAGCTATTCAGGGTCTTTTTTGGTTCCATATAAACTTTTGGAGTATTTGTTCTAGTTCTGTGGAATATGTTGTTGGTATTTTGATAGGTATTGCATTGAATCTCTAAATTGCTTTGGGTAGTATGGACATTTTAATGATGTTAAATCTACCAATCCATGAACAAGGTATATTCTTTCACTAGTCTATATCTTCCTCTATCTCTTTATTCAAACCTATAGAATTGTAGTTTTATGAGTACAAGATTTTTTGCCTCCTGGGTTAAGTTTACTTCTAAGTATCTTAATTATTTTGTTGCAATGGTAAATGGGATTGTTTGTTTAGTTTCTCTTTCTGAGAATTTATTATTAGATTATAAAAATGTCAATGATCTCTAGGTATTACTTTTGTATCTTGCTACATTGCCAAATTCACTTATTAATTCTAGTAATTTTTTGGCGAAGTCTTTAGGGTTTTCTATGTACAATATCATGTCATCTGTGAATAGTGACAGTTTTATTTATTTATTTATTTCCAATTTGGATGCCTTTTATTTATTCTTCTTGTTTGATCACTATGACTAAGACTTCTAGTATTCTATTGAATAAGAGTGGTCTGAGCAGATATATTAATCTTGTTCCTGTTTTTTGAGGAAATAGTTTTAGTTTTTGCATATTGGATATCATGTTTGCTGTATGTTTGTCATCTATGAACTTTATACTACTAATATATATCCCTCTACTTCTACTTTGCTGAGAATTGTTATAAAAAATGATGTATTTTGTGGAGTGCTTTTTCTGTGTCTATTGATAGGTGGTTTTTGTCTTTCAATTTATTTATGTGATGGATCTCAATTGTAGGTTTGTGAATAATGTACCAGCCTTGCATCCCTGAAATAAACCCTACTTAGTCATGGTATATGAGCTTTTTCATATATTGCTGGATTCAATTTGCTAATATTTTGTTGAGAATTTTAGCATATGTGTTCATCAGGGATATTGGCCTGTAATTCTCTTTCTTTGTAGTGTCTTCATTTGGTTTGGAATTAGGATAATGTTTGTCTCATAAGAAAAGTTCAGAAGTGTACCTTCCTCTTGGATATTTTGGAATAGTTTGAGGATGATATGTGTTAGTTGTTCCTGAAGCTTAGATAGAACACTCCTGTGACGCAGTCTGGATGAGGGCTTTTGCTTGCTGGAAGCTTTTTATTTTTATTTTTACTGCTTCTATTTCATCAGTTGTTATTCGACTATTCAGGTTTTTTGATTCTTCCTTATTTAGTTTTGGGAGATTCTGTTTTTCTGGAGTTCTCAGTGGGAACCCTCTACGGCTCAGATATCTCTCTGGACCTTCCGGTGCTATCTGTGGGAGCCCAACCAGCTCTTTCATGCCTCTGCCCTTTCTGCCAGTCTCTATGTGGTCTCTGCTTTCCATCTTTGTTTATCATGGTTCTCTTCAGCTAGCCTTCAGTTGATTTTTCATGGTGGTTTTCTGTGTTTTACGTGCATTTTCTATATAGTCCTGGGAGAGTGTCCATGAAGCTTTCACTTACTACACTGCCATTTTTTAACCCCCCCTGCTCCCGCATGGACCCTTTTTAATTAAAAACTTTTAATTTCAGAGTATCATATGTGGTTACTTTAGGTCTCTAAGTAAGGACACCTGCAGGCCTCTTCTGAGCTTGTCAGGTTTAGCATGTGGCCCCCTTTAGTGCACATGTCCCTCTTTTGGCCATAAACTCAACTTGTTGGTTGAATAAGAAGTTCCCATGTTTCTAAAAGGTTTATTCCTAGGAAGTCTCAATGTTAGCATTTGTTCTGCAGAACAGGGTGTGCTGCTGGGAGAGGGCAAGACCATAACCTTGGATTGAAGTGAAGGCCAAATTTTTAGCAAAAATGAAAAGTAGGTAAATGCGAGGCAGTCAGGTCTTATGGACCTTTATTAAGAAAACACTCTGGATCATTTATAACCTATAAACTACCATGACCCAGTAAACAGTTAGGCGTGGCTAGAGTGTTAGGGAGAGGACTATCGGAGGAGAATGTAAAAGAGAAACGCAGCTGAACCTCATGGGCAGAAACCCGGTCACCAGGCACACCCTGTCCTGTGTAAAGTCACCAGCACAAAAGGCCCTGATCCCAGCCTCAACGTACAGGGTGAGGGAAATGATCAGAAATCCTGGATTTTGAAATGTATGGATTTTGCTAAGGCAGAATCCTTTGAAAGAACCAATTAAGAGCTAACAATGCATTTATCCACCCCTAAACAAAGAAGCTTCCATCAACCTGCTTGGGTCCCCTCTCGGCAGCAGGAAGCTTTTCTGTAATAAACCTTTATATTCACTCATTTCTTTTTCCACGAGCTCATCCTTCAATACTGTGAAACAGAAATTTTAGGTATCACTCAGTTTTGTTGCCTGTCTCACTTTTCTATATTTTGCATATAGTACAACTATTAATTATAGTTCAAGGACTCATCATACACCTTTTCAGATTTTATAATCTGACCATAAAATGAATTCATATTTACTATGGTCCATCTACTTCTCATTAGAAACACTATGTGTGTCCCAATTTAAGCTGTTGTTATTTATCTGATTCTCACTACTTGTATATTTGGAAGCTATAACCAGAAGTTTTAATCAGGGCCAAGGTTGTAAGAACATTATACTATAAATTACAATTACTATTTAATTCAAGAGGCCAGGAACACAATAAGAGTTTCATAAGTAAAATTTCCTGTGTCTCAGCAGTAGTCATAAGAGGGCATTTTATTTTTTTATTTTCCATTTTTTAGCCATTTCAGCTTCTATCTTTATTAATATAGTTAGTGGTTTTTGTTGGATTAGGGGGTAAGCATATTCCTATAATTAGCTTCTGGCATTTACTAGTATATACACAATTCCTTTATGTTTTTTTTGTGTTTTGTTTTCTTAAAAAATAACCAACTTATTAGGACAAACTACTTTCTTTTAACTTCTTTTAAATATATATGCATCTCTTTCTTTCCTTTTGCAATTGCACTTATTCTAAATTTCAAAAGAGAAACCATAAAAAGAGATACAAAAGTTATTCTATCCAATTATTAATAGTTGGGCTGTATACACAAGTTTGAAGAAACAAAATAAAAAGACCCAAGCATAATTATTATAATACTAGAGGCCAGATGCACAAAATTTGTGCATGGGGTGGGTCCCCTCAGTCCAGCCTGCACCCTCTGCAATCTGGGACCACTCAGGGAATGTCCAACTGCTAGTTTAGGCTTGATTCCCCAGACCTAAATTGGCAGTTGGACATCCCTTTCACAATTCTGGACCGTTGGCTCCTAATCATTCACCTGCCTGCCTGCCTGGTTGCCCCTAACTGCCCCCATGCCAGCCTGGTCACCTCTAGCTGCCCTCCCTGCCAGCCTGACTCCCCACATAACCTTCTGTTCAGCCATTTGGTCAATCCTCACTAACTCCTCTGCCAGCCTGGTTGCCTCATGCAGCCTGCTTGTTCAGTCATTTGGTTGTTCCTCACTAACCTCCCTGCCAGCCTGGTCATAAGCAGCCATCTTGTGAGGGTGTGAAGGTCAATTTGTATATTACCTCTTTATTATATAGGATTACTATTAGCAGACAGATACAGACAATTAAATAAATAAAGTTCAATATCAATTTGTATATACATAGGCCTTGTCCAAGTCTTAGGATAGCTGTCTGTCTCTAACGTCAGCATCTTCTCATTCTCCAGAAGTCTTTGATCTTTGCTATAGGTGGTCGTAAGTATCAGAGACAGGGGCAGATGTCCACTCAAGGTTAAGCCCCTGATAAGGTCCCTCCCAACAACATTGAAGAAAATGTTAAATGTATTTGCCAATGGACTAAACTCCTCTGGTTGTAAGCTGATGTCTTTGAAGTCTTTGTCTCCTGGGATTGCATTGTGAAATGAATGTTACTATAAGCTGGTTAATGAGCCTTTGATAATGCAGAATGTCTCCTTTAAGTTTTGCTTTTTTTTTAAACAAAAAGATAAAAAAAATCAGCAATATTTTGAACAAAGACATAAAAATAATAATTATCCTCAGTTCCCATAACAATTTTTTTGGTTTATCTTGATTATTTGCCACTATTTTTGTGAATTCAGTTATTTCTTCAGAGTTTTATAAATCATCTAGTTCAAACATATGACCTGCTTAGAAATCTATAATTGAGAGGGAGTCAGGGTCCTTGTCATAGATGTAACATATTTGCAAATGCATTAGAACAAGTTTGCCAGATTCACTGCCTGCGGACCACATGTGGCCCACAATGAATATTTTTTGTGGCCTAGCCAATATAATGGTATAAGAAATGTTTTAATAAAAATGTTGTAACTTAATTTTTACAATATCCTGTTATACATAATTATTAATAACAAACTACAACATTCACTAATGACTGATTTCTATAATCACGTTGCATTCATTTCCCTTACACGCCTTACATGCAGGTGCACAATTTAGCCCATTGCTACATCATTAGTCTTGAGACTGACTTGTTTGGTATGCGCAACAGGAAAGATTTTGCTTTTGGAGAATAAGAAAAATAGGTTTACTTGTGTTATGCTTATTAATTTGTGCAGTTATTCTGTCTCTAGTAAATTAATTTTCAAGAAAAAAATTTTTATTAAAATGTTATTTTATGTTAATGATTACTCATTTATTTCAGTCCTTTGTATTCAGCATGTCTCTATCAAAATAAACATTTCTATGGAAACTGAAGCTTTTTTTTGGGGGGGGGGCCCACATAAACTTAAACCTTGTTTATTTGGCCTGTATTAGCCTTTGAGTTTGACCTGCTTGTATTAGACTGAAACAATGACTGTCTGCAAATGACAAAATTTAAAATGCTGCAGATATTAATCTAATGCAATTGATAAAGACAAAAAACAAAAATATCTTTGCTTTTCTGTAAGATATAATATTCCAACATAACAATTTCTTGGTCAGTAGTAATTATTTCAAAATGACATAAAATAACTATATAAAGCCCATATGTTTAGATTTAATACACAATTCTAATATGTAAAAAGCAAATAATATGCAAGATTTTAAAACACTGCAAATGGCTTATTAGAAGTTTGCATTGAGTCTTGGAAACAATTGATAAACTATAAATGTGTGAATCACAAACACCCAGAGTACCACTGTTGGACGACCCTGCAAAGAAACATCATTCTTGGCTTGTCTGGTGACATTGACAGGAAACCTATTACTCCGGAGACCTCCCAGATTGAACTTGGCTCTGGATCTTTGTGTTTCCCTTAAGCAGCCTGAAATCTCTAGAACATCAATTTTAATAAAAATATACAAATGGAACATAGTTATTATTTTTTAGGCAAATCTTTCTATGAAATTGCAAGCTTATCAAAATAGGCCTTATTTGTTTTAAAATTTCTGTTTTATAAGGAGAGAGAGCAAATCCTTGAGGTATTCCAGGGGCATATTGAAGTAATTCAAAGCCAATTCTTGGTGAAAAAAAGTCTCTCAAAATTTAAACTTTGGGAAGGTTGTCAAACATATTTAACCAAAAGAACATGACATTAACTTTTTATAATCCCAGGTAAAACAATACACTGTATAGTAATAATTCTGAAAGATGTCAATCAGTTTTATTTTTAAAAATTTTATTTTATTGTTTAAGGTATTAGAAATACATATCTCTCTTTTTTCCCCCCATTGATCTCTCCCTGGCCTCTCCAACCCCCAGGCACATGCCCTCACCCCCGACCCCAGTGTCTTGCGTCCATGGGTTATGCTTACATGCATACATACAAGACTTTAGGTTGATTTCTTACCCTCTCCCAACCCTCCCCTGTTTTCTCGCTGTAGTTTGACAAATTGTTCAATGCTTCTTTGCTTCTGTGTCTATTTCTGTTCATAATTTTATTATATTCTACCAATAAGTGAGATCATATGGAATTAATTTTTAATATCAAATATTCTGTTCAGACTACAGAATTAATTTATATAAATATTTAATCTCTTTAGGCCAATGGTCAGCAAACTCATTAGTCAACAGAGCCAAATATCAACAGCACAACGATGAAATTTCTTTTAAGAACCAAATTTTTTAAACTTAAACTTTTTCTAACACCACTTCTTCAAAATAGACTTGCCCAGGCCGTGATATTTTGTGGAAGAGCTACACTCCAGGGGCCAAAGAGCCACATGTGGCTCTCTAGCTGCAGTTTGCCAACCACTGCTTTTAGCCAATAAAATATTACACCCCAGTAATGCTATCCAGAGGCAGAAAACAACCAAACATACTATACAGATGAACAAGTTACATAAAGACCATACACATAAAGACAATACACATAATCTAAATTACTGATTTTTGTAGAGAAGGGATCCAGTTTGCTAATATTTTCTTGAGGATTTTAGCATCTATGTTAATCAGGAATATTAGCCTATAATTTTCATTCTTTGGAATTAGGATAATCCTGGCCTCATAAAATAATCTTGGGAATCTTACTTCCTTTTGAGTTTTTTGGAATAGTTTGAGAAGAATAGATGTTAGTTCTTCTTTGACTGTTTGGTAAAATACTATCTTGTAGTGTTTTGGCACTAGATTATTTTTCTTAGGTACCTTTTGTATTTAGGTACCTTAAGTATGTTTCTTTCTTATTTTGCTTACCCTCTAGTTTTCTAAACAGGTGTGTTATAAACATACCTGTTTTATTAAGATTTTTTAAATCTACTTTAAAAGTTGAAGCATGTAGAAAAATACAAACTGACATTTACCTAAATTCCCCACAAATAAGACCACAGAGCTCTTCAAGGATATTCTCAACACTCTCAATATAAATTATTATAAAAATTATTTTAGAGACATATAAAAAGGCATTATCTTATATGCTATTTTTTAATATGCAATGATAATTTGAAGTAAATGAAAATACATAAATGTTAGCCATTAGTTCTTTAATGCTTAAATTTTACTAATACAGAAGTTTAAGTTTCTGTGATGCTTTATGTCATAAGCGTTCATACAATGTAATTATCAGAGAAAGTTTATTATGTAGATTAAGTATAATATTAGTCCAGAATGAGACAAGACATGATCTCTTCTAAATGTTTGAAATTTAACTCTAGCTTCCTTTTCACCAAACTTTGGTTGTGCATATTGTGTTCTCAAAGAGTCATTTGGGTGATGATGAAATAATGGATTAAAAATATATAATATTTTATAAAAGAGAAATTCTACCAATTCTTTGTATCAAAATTATACAATGTATGTAGAAACAAAATAAATACATTTTCTTCAGGCATGTTTAGTAAAAACCATAAAGCTCAATTATTAAATTTTCTTAAGCACATTTACAATTATTTGGCCTCATATAAAAACTTTTACAGTCCAAGAAGTGGTTATTCACCATTTAAACTATGTAGTTGTTACATGTCATCTCTTCTAGGCCTATTTTCATTTTTATATTCTTCCTTACATAATGATATCACCATTTTGAGAATTCAGAGAATTCATTTCCCTTTTCTCATTCTTGAAAATAGATCCTCATACCTACAACATAGAATTGTTCTGAGGATTAAATTGGACACTGTGTACCACATATTCAGGGCAATGCCTATCATATAATAGGATACAATGAATAGTAGATTTTATCACCTGTCCACCTACTACATTTTAAGCCATAATACTATCATATTTTTTATTAAGAATATGTGATACTGTGGGTAACAGTATGAAGTTTCCTTAAATATCTAAAAAATGGAACTCCCATTTGACCCGGTGATCCCACTTCTAGGAATATATCCCAAGAAACTAGAAACACCAATCAGAAAGGATATTGCACCTCTATGTTCATATAAGCACAATTCACCATAGCTAAGATTTGGAAACAGCCTAAGTGCCCATCAGCAGATGAGTGGATTAAAAAACTGTGGCACATCTACACAATGGAACACTACGCTGCAGTAAAAAAGAAAGAGCTCCTACCATTTGCAACAACATGGATGGAGATGGAGAGCAGTATGCTAAGCAAAATAAGCCAGTCAGAGAAAGATAAATATCACATGATCTCACTCATTTGTGGAATATAATGAATGGCATAGACTGATGAACAAGAACAGATCCAGAGACTGAGAAACATCTATCAGAATGTCAAACCTCAGGGAAGGTGAAAGTTGGTGGGATTAAGGGGAAGGGATCAATAGAGGGACTTGTGTGCATGCATATTAGTGTAATCAATGGACACAGGGGGGTGGGACATGAATGGGGGATGGGAGGTAATGGGGGAATAAGAACACATACATAAAAAATAAATTAAAAATAAAATAAAATTATAAGAAAATTTTAAAAAATATTAAATCTAATCCATACTAGTGGTCATCATAACTTTAAGAGAAATTGTTTCATGTGACAAAGATTTTTAAATGAAACTCTCAATAGCCTAAAAATTATTTTGGAGGTTAATAAAGCGAGCTTTCCTTCAAATATCATAAGGATGGGTATGGAAAGTCAATATATTTGGCCTCTTGAGTTGAGGTGAGTAATTTGTGTTTTTACTTCTCTTACAAAGTTTATACAAAGTTACAAAAAGAGATTGACAGCCAGTTTGAAATTGAATTGAGATGGCCTAGAGCAAAGAATATCCTTACATGATATTATCCCACAATCTCATTAAAACTCTTTATATCTTCAACAACAGTTTATTGTACAATTTTCCCAAACAAACATACAAAATAATTCCTTAAATCTTTGGCAGCTATTTAAAAAGAGGACATGAAAGGATTTAATCCCTTTCAGAAGGAACTAAGGCACTGGGAAGGCACTTGAACATTCTATATTGGCCCCTCTTGCCCTTTTTTGCCAAGAGGGACCCTCTTCTCACAATTCAATAGCCCACAACTGTTACCTGAGCTTTCTGCTCATGCTGAGGTTGAAGCCTCGAGGTGGCTGATACCATGAATCTGTCTCTTGCCCAATGGTGTGGACTGGGCCCTCCCTGGAGAAGAAACCTGAGTCACCGGAGATGTGTGACCAGTGCCAGGGACCCACCAGCAGGCAAGGGGAGCTATGGCAGATGCTGGGCATGGAGGCCACATGGGGCATAGGCTACCAGGGAGACAGAACTGAACCTCACACCACCCTGCTTGGCCCTGGAAGATGGCTGGTTAGCCAGAAATGGGTAAGATTCCTCAGGGAAGGAATAATCTAAGACAGACACAGTTGCAGAGGGGCCATCAGGAGAGAACTTGGGGGTCCACAGGTGAGGGGCACAGAACCTCTCCACCCCCAACCTTGCAGGGGCTTGAAACTTCATCCCTTCTGAGAGAGGTCTACTACCCCCATGGCTGCTTCGCTTCCCACCCCCAGCACAGACCAGGACTCAGGTAGCAGACAGAGACTTGGCCCAGCTCAGATGGTGATCCAGCTAACAGAGAGAGACTTTATCGACAGCAGTTGCCCTATATCTAAATTCAGCCTAGCACAGGAATGCTTAGGGCCTACTCAAGAATGCAAACAATCCTTTCCATTAATATTTACAGGGTAAACTAAAATGGTTGCTAGAGTATTAAATTTGACAGTAAAATAATAATCCAGTTTTCAGATTAATTTAAATTGGCTAATTGAAATAAGTGAATATTCAAGAAAACAATTGTACTGGGCAAAAAGCTGTTTCTAAAGTATTAACTACAATTTCTGTTGGTAGTTCATCTAATGGTAAAAATGCTTAACATGCAATGAACCTAAAGCAGTCATATTTTTATGCAAAAAATTAGAATTTAAAGTTGTCAAGACTGCATTATAAAATTTACAAAAGCCTCCATTAATCAAAAAATGGGGGGAGGGTAGTAGGGTAATATCAAGTAAGGAAAGATATTCTGTAAGTAAATTACATCTAGAAAATTTTTACTTTAGAAAATTAATTTTCATTTGTAATGCTAACAGCAAGACAACCATGTAAAACACACATGGTGTCAAGATAAGCCAAATGAAAATCGTTTGGGCAAAAATAAAAAGGATCCCAAGTCAAATTTATAGAAAAGATTCCTTTATTAACTTTTGGTCTAGAATATGTTTACATATTTTCAGAAAACAACTCCAAGACCATGTGGATTCCCGTGACAGAGAGGAATTGAAAGGTCTGCTCCAACCACGAAGACAAGAGGAGAAACAGTCCAGAGATGGAAGATGCTGATGGCACCTTGCCATGCTAGCAGTCAGCAGCTGTGCGTTGCTGCAGGTTGCCTAGGCCCAAACCAGAGAGGGTCAGACCTGCATTGCCACCATTTGTCCACCACCCAGATATCATTGCTGACATGTACACATAAGGAACTGTTTGACATCGAAACTGGGACTCAGAACTGTTAGACATTGAAGTTGGGACTTAAACATTTTTTGTTTTTATATTTTATTTCTAGTCTGCAGAGGCAATATTTTTTAAAGAAAAGAAATGGGGGAAATAAAAATAGATACAGAAGCATGAAACAGACTGTCAAACTACAGTGGGAAGGCAGGGGAGATTGTTGGCGGCAGGGGGTGGGTGCTGCAAGCAATCAATCGAAGGACTTGTGTGCATGTATAAAAGCATAACCATAGAACACAAGACACTGGGGCGAGGGGTCAGGTGAGGGCATATGCTGGGGGGTTAGGAAAGCCTGGGGGAAGTCAAAGGGAAAAAAAAGAAACATATGTACTACTATTTGTAATACTTTAAACAATAAAAAATGTCACACTGAGAAAAGGAAAAGAATATGAGAGATACATTTTTTTTTGCAATCTAAAAGTTTCCTTCTTTATAAAGATAAAAACATTGTGATTCTGTGCAATTCTGAAAAATTCTTCAGTTTTCTCACTTGCCCTTGTAGATTTTTACATAAGAATGAATATTTTATTAGGACTTGGGAAATAAGGGGGATCTGATCAGCTCTTTACATTAAAACAGTAGTATCAGAAATAGCAATTGCTTTTCAGAATTGGACTAAGATGTGCTTCTTGCATTGTCAATTAAGAAATATGCTATAGTAGCACAGCTTGTGTTATTTTTGCAATTTCTAAAAAATATCTTTTCAAAAGTAACATTTCAATAATATTTTAAAACTAGATTCTTGTTTCTTATGAAATCTAATTTTGCATTTACACAAAGTTGTAATATTGGGAACATTGAAAATTAAATCCAAATTCTGGGAAATCAGTTATATCAGTACCAGTATCAGTAATGATATCTTGATTTAACTTCAATTCAGATATTATGTAAGGCAAATCAGGGATTGTATAATGGTATCAAGATGGTTAATCATCATTATTAAATTGAGGGCAGATGAGTCAAGTATATGAAATGAATGTGTGGACTCATTCCAATTCCTTTGTGAAAAACCCTATAATTGGAATCAATTAGTCCTCTTCTTGGCAGTTTAAGCAAACCATCTGAAATTTAATAAACAGAAACTTAAATGCAGTTGCAATGAAAGACCATCATCTTGGACATTGATGAGAGTTGATTAGCAAATTGGCAGTTGGTATTCACTCTCCCTCAGCAAATATTGACTTAGTTGACTTAATGCTTTCCCTTCCTTTATCAGCATAAGGCTTCATTTTTAGCTTTTTCAAAAATAAATTGAATATCCTAAATAAATATTCCTGCAACAGTTTTACTTTGGCTTCCTAGAATATACACTGATATTAATGCGTGTGCTACAGAGAAGTTAGGAAACCTCAGGTGCCGCTTGCTGCATTGATGTCATACACATTAAATAAAGCTATGACCTTAAACAGTTGATGTATTATCTCAAATGCCTAATTTAGTTATGGGGATTTGAGTTACTCACTGAGAGATTCTGAAGAACATTCTCATTTTAAACGTACAACATTGTAAAATAGGAGATGGCAATTTTCCCCTAATTTATCTGTGAGGTAACATGAGGCACCAACCCCAAAAGAACTTAGATGAAGAAAACACACAAAAAAATTTTGTTTTCTTTTCCTTTTTAACCTCACAACCACCAAGTCTGTTTTCAAACTTGACTAAGGTCCTTAAATTTAGCATTAAGGATATATACCTGTGCATGTTTTCAGTTATAGAAGAATCTTAATATGGAGGTATGTAGAAAAATATTAAGGAAAATATTAAGACAACTCATCTGTCATGTTTTGTCATTTCATAATGTTAAGGTAATTCGAAAAATTTTCTCTTTTGACCATTAAATAAGTTTCTCTTAATAAGTGTATTTGTTTATGATTTTGTACCTGTTTTGTTTTAATTACCTAAAAATATATTATCTTTTTCTCTAGGAAGCACAAGTGCTAATACCCACATCTGTTAAAATTTATATTTAATATTTACTTTTAAAATATCTACTAAACAATGTAATGAACACTGAAAAAATATGGAACAGTATGATCTATTTTAGGATTCATCTAATTCATATATTTCTAATAAGGGGATGATATTTATCTAAGTCTATTTTAGAAATGTATATTTATACTAACTATATTTTGAAAAATTCTTCAGTGTGCTCACTTGCCCTTGCAGTGAGATCCAGGGTTCAAAACATGGGAGCTGAAGCTGAGTTGAGAAGCTGCCTTTGTTCAGTGGAGATGAGCCACTGCTCCTTGCACTTTGGCATGTGGTATAGTGACTCCATACTAATGGGGTTCATGTAAACCAGAAAGTAGGATAATATGTGTTAAAACTTTATAGAGTGATGTAAATCTTCATGAAGCTTTTAGAGTAAAAACATACATATCACTTGAAGTCATCTTATGACACTTGAGGAAAATGGGCTGGGTCACTCCTACTACTGCAAGAAGGGCCTCACAAAATATATGTGATTTCTAATGGTGTGCAATCACAAGCCCCCTCTGACTCTTTTACTTCCATCTTATCCTTTAGGCTGTACTCACTTCTTTGCTCTGTCTGAATGCAGATGTGGTATGTCACCTTTGCTTTGATTCAGCCCAAGTATTTGGCCACATCTTTAAATCTCCCAAACTTTTTTTTTCTGGCATCTTATCCATTTTATTTATTTAGTAAAGCCTGGTGCATGAATTCATGCACATTGAAAGGAAATTAATTAGAATAAATATTTTAATATTGTTATTCAACCTTTCTCTATAATAGAAGTATCAACCAAACTCATGATCAACAATGACAGACGGAAACACTCACCTGTGATTGGTGCCCGTGAGAGCTTTATATGTATCACCCATGCGCGAGTCAACTTAACCTTTTATAAATATAGAATAAACTTGCTTAATTAGACCTGCTTTCTGATTTAACTAAACTTTTTCCAGCCCAGTGAAGCACCTCAACTTCTCTTTCAGGCAATTGTCAGCAACACAGCAGTAAATATCAACATGAAGCAGATTATTATTGTAGATCACACAGGGAGAACAAAGGGTAAAATATTTAGCTGCAGCAGTGTTTGACTACATTTTGGGCAGTGAGAAAATCTGAAGTAAATTTCAAGGACCACCATTTCTTCTTTTCAGGCAAATCAAGTTTCTGAGCTTTCTAAGTCTCCATTTTCCAGCTAATGAAAAAAAAAAATTCCACCAAGTCTCTTATCTACCTACTCTAGGACTTCTGTGAGGATCAAATGAGATGAGGCATGGGAAAATGTTTCCACCTGGCTATAAAGCAAGTTATGCTCCTGGGCAGAAAAAACTGTAAAGAGGATAGTCTTCACTAGGGAGAGGAAGCTGGGCATTGCTACATGATGTCATTACTCGGCACTCACAGCCGCCATTTCTGGGCTGGGCTGGGCTGTGGGCCACATTTTGCACCATGAGGTCTAGGCAGTGTTGGCTGCAATTTGGTGGGCTGTCGCTCCAGGGTGATGGTGGGGGCTGTGTCCCACTTGGGGGAAGCTGAGTGTTGCTTTGTCAGTGCCAAGTCCATGGTTCTACTTCTCTGTAAATGGCCAGTGTGTATCATGGAGCTTCTGGATTGAGAGCATCTACCCCTTGGTGGTCAGTGTGCATCATAGCGACCAGTTAGACAGTTGGATACTTAGCATATTAGCCTTTTATCTCTCTTTCTCTCTCTTTCATCTTTATTATTTTTTAAATACATTTTTATTGACTACAGAGAGGGAGGGAGAGGGAGATATATATATAAACATCAATGATGAAAGATAATAATTAGCTAGCTGTCTCCTGCATACTCCCTACTGAGGATCAAGCCCACAACCTGAGCATGTGCCTGTGACTGGAATTGAACTTGGGACCCTTTAGTCAGCAGATCAACACTCTATCCACTGAGCCAAACCAGCTAGGGAATGGCATCTTATCCATTTTAATTTGTTTGGCTCTCCCAATGTGTGTAGACAGAGGCTCAATGTTTTGCTCTGCTAAACTAAAAGGTCTCCTCCAGGGTCATTTTTTTCTCAGAGAAGAAATGAAAAAGTTGGTCTTTTCTTTCTTAATTTATCTACTGGTCACTGAAAATGGTATAGGAGAGAATTATAAGACAGACTTACTTTCATCAACTTTGGTTATAAATAGTGTTTTTGTTGTTTTATTTCCAAAAATATCACATTGCTCTTTAGCAGTTTTATTGCCATACCACAAAGGTCAGATTTCATTGCTATGGTAAGTTATCATTTTTGTCGAGAGCATAACAACTTTTCAGACAACAAATTCAATGTTCCCTGCACTGTAGCTTCACTGAGAATACACACACACACACACACACACACACACACACAAATAGATGGCTCTTAGTAGCTTCTACATGATAGAAGAAATCCAAAGACAACTATCTCTATGACTTCAACCAGAAGTTGATCATAGAATGAAATCTGGAAAAAATAATTCTGACCTTGCATGGAAAAAAAAATTCCCAGTATGTTTACTATTTATCTAGAAGTTCTTAGAGTAGTAAGATTTTTATAGAAGTTAAATATTCTAAAACCAAACTATCCCAAATTAAATACAGTACTATTTGTCTCTTTTTAAGATTTATCTTTGCAGGAGAGGAACCAAGATGGCGGCATAGGTAAATACCTATTGTTCTGCCCCACGCAACAATTCAAAAACTACAACAAAACAACAAAACAACCATCACCCAGAATCATCAGATAGCTGGCTGAGTGAAAACTCCACAAATAGGAGTAAAGGTGGGACACTGAGACTCAGAGGAGCGGCGGGAGCGCAGCCTTGAAGATACACATGGAAACAGGTTAGGAGCCGCCACCCACGCACGGCTGTGGCTGGAGCAGCAACCCCGGCTGGATTTTGCTAACAGGGAGGGCGGAGATGACCCACTGCACGGATTCCCCAGTGCCAGGTGAGGTCTGAAGTCCGGGGGATGCACCCTGGAAGCCGAGCACAGCAGAGGTCTCCTAGTCTGAGGAAAAACCGGTTGCTGGGAAAAGCACTTTGCACGCCAAAAGTGTGAGACAGCACAGCCGTGCGACTTGCTCCTTGGTTCGGGAGACCACAGGACTGCTTTGTTTTACAACCCTGAGTGAGACTTTGGGTGTGCAGACTCATTTGGGGAGAGGCAGAGTTGTCTGGCAAGGGGAAGAGACTAGCGGCTTTCTCTTGGAGGTGCCTGCAACAATTACCACCCAACAGAGACTCGTGCGACAGCGCCACATAGGACGTAGCTGACACTGAGGCTAACTGCGCAGCTCAGAGACTCCGCCCATACAACCTGAACACAGTCTCCCTTCACAGCCAATTGGCCTGGAGGTCAAACCCTCCTAGGGCTAACAACAACAAGCTGGGCTTAAATTCAAAAATACTGTACAACCCATAAAGGATTGCAGTAAGGGTACCCACCTCAGGTAACTGGGGAGGCTTATGGAAAGAAATCAGGTGTGAAAGAAATGGAGGAAAAAAGACGACTAGACATAGAGTTCAAAACCACAATTATAAGGATTTTCAAGAGGCTACTAGAAAAGGCCGATGAACTTAATGAGAACTACGAGAAATAAACCAGACCAAAGAGGAAATAAACAAGACCAATGAGGAAATGAATAAGACCTACAAGGAAATGAGTAAGACATAGAAGGAAATAAATAAGACCTACAAGGAAATGAGCAAGACCTCTGTGGATATGAATGAGACCCTCACGGATATGAAAAAGGACCAACTAGAAATCAAGCATACACTGACTGAAATAAAAAAATATTGCACAAAGTCCTAAAATCAGTCCAGAGGGCCACAAGAACCAAGTCAAAGATTTGAAATACAAAGAAGCAAAATCCACTTGGCTGGAAAAGGAAGAAACACAAAGAATCCAGATAATTGAAGATAGTGTAAGGGGCCTCTGGGACAACCTCAAGCATGCCAACATCCAAATTATTGGGGTGCCAGAAAAAGAGAGAGAGAGCAAGTTAATGAAAACCTACTTGAAGAAACAGTGGCTGAAAACTTCCCCACCTGGTGAAAGAAACTGACTTAAAAGCCCAAGAAGTATACAGAACCCCAAAATATAGGAATCTAAAGAGGACCACACAAAAGACAAATCATAATTAAAATGCCAAGAGCAAAAGATAAAGAGAGAATATTAAAAGCAGCAAGAGAAAAACAGTTGGTTACCTATAGGGGAGCACCCATACGATTGTCAGTGGATTTCTCAACAGAAACGATGCAGGCCAGATGGGAGTGGCAAGAAATATTCAAAATAATGAATAGCAAGAATCTGCAACCAAGATTACTCTATGCAGCAAAGCTATTCAGAATTGAAGATCAGATAAAGTGCTTCACAGATAAGAGAAAGCTAAAGGAATTCAACACCATCAAACCAATATTATATGAAATGCTGAAAGATATTCTTTAAGAAGAGGAAGAAGAAAAAGATTAAAGTGTAAATTATGAACAACAAATACACATCTATCAACAAATGAATATAAAAATCAAGTAAATTGATAGTCTGATGAACAGGATAAACTGGTGAATAGAACAGAATCATGGACATAGAGAGGGAATGGACTGACAATTCTTGGGGAGAAAAGGGGTGTGGGAAGCATAGCAAGAGACTGGCAACAATTGGAGAGGACAGTGGGGAGGGGGAGGTGAGGGTAGAGGAAGGGATGGGTACAGGGTGGAGGGGAGCTATAGGGGGATAAAAAAGGGGGAACAATGTAATTAATAAACTGAACAATAAAGATAAAAAAAAGATTTATCTTTGCAAACCCTTTTTAAAAGCTCTTCCAGTATCTGTTCTACTTGAGATAATTGTTTCCTATTATGCCAGGACTTTCTTATTATGTTGTCAGCTAATAATGCTCAAGCATTTAGAGGGATTTTAGGAGAAAATTCGGAGAACTGAAAAATTATTCATAATTAAATGAGTGAAATGTAATGAAGGCTATTCAGGGAATAAAAAAGACATTTTTGGACTAGAGCCCTATAGGCATTCATATCATGTCTATTTATATAAAATCCAAATCAGTGTCTTACCAAATATCTACACTAATAAAAGAGTAAGATGCAAATTGACCATATCTTTGTTGATGCCCACCAGCCAATCATGAGTGAGTATGCAAGTTAACCCAACAAATATGGTGGGGTAATTTGCATACACAGGTGCCAAGAACCCAAGGGTGTGATGGGATGCTTGTGTCATCACATGGCCATCATGCAGGCATTCCACACTACCCTAGCCGCTCTGGGCCTCTAGGCAGTGTGAGAAGGTAGATAGGTGACTCCGGAACAGAGCAAATGTGGTGTCAGCAGCCAGGGGAAGGAAGGCCTACTCTTGCACGAATCTTCATGTATTGGGCCTCTAGTATATTATATTGGTGCACAAAATTTGTGCATGGGGGTGTCCCTCAGCCCAGCCTGCACCCTCTCCAATCTGGGATATCCCTCTCACAATCCAGAACTGCTGACTCCCAACTACTCTCCTGACTGCCTTCCTGATTATCTCTAACCCCTTCTGCCTACCAGTCTGATCACCCCTAACCACTCCCCTGCCAGCCTGATTGATGCCTATCAGCTCCTCTGCCAGCCTATTTGGCCCAACTTCCCTCCTCTGTTGGCCTGGTCACCCCTACTGCCCTCCCCTGTAGGCTTGATTACCCCCAACTGCCCTTCCCTACAGGCTCAGGGGCTGAAGCCATCTTGGTTGGGTTTATTTGCATATTTGTTCCTGATTGGCTTATCAGCATGGCTTGTTGGTGTAGTGGAGGTATGGTCAAATTGCATATCACTCTTTTATTAGATAGAACTAGTGATCTGGTGTATGAAATTTGTGCACATTAAAAGGGATTAATTAGAGGAAATAATTTAATATTGCTATTTGCCCTTTCTTTATAATAGAAGTGTCAGAGATAGAAGAAAATTAGTAAAATATATATGAAAATCTTCCTCCTGTCAGAGTCTGCGACACACTATGGTATCCAGAGTCAAGTCCCTACTTACCCACATGCATCTCAAAATCATGTGAGACCCAGATCCAGCCAATACTCCTGCATTGAGCTAGATCCAGACCCAGCCAGTCCCACCCTTGTCAAGCCCTGCTGGGAAGGGGGTGTAGCCTGAGGTCCCTTGGCCTGGTGATGGGAAGGGGGCATGGGCTGAGGTCCCCTGTCAAGCCCCACTGGGTGGGGGGTGCGGTCTGAGGTGCCCCAGCTTGGTGCTAGGGTAGAAGGCACAGCCTGAAGTCCTCTGTTAAGCCCCACCTGGTGGGGACTGCGGTCTGAGGTTCCCCGGACTGGTGCTGGAGCGGGGGGAGTAGGCTGAGGTCCATTAGCCAGCACCAGGACAGGAAGTACACCTTGAGGTCCCCAGTCAAGCCCTGTTGAGTCGGGGGCACAGCCTCAGGTCCCCTGGCTTAGCACTGGGGGTGTGTGGCCTGAGGTCCTTCAGCCTGATGCCAGCGGGGGGGGGGGGGGGTATGACCTGAGATTCCCTATCAATCTCCATGGGGGCAGGGGAGGGCATAACCTCAGGTTCCTGCTGATTGCTCATTAAGGCTCATTATGGGAACTTGGCCTCAGGTGTGGGTAGAGCCATCTTTGTGATGGAGTGATGGTCAATTAGCATATTCCCTCTTTATTAGATAGGATTATATTATATTATATTATATTATATTATACTCTCTAAATCTAATAACACAGGTTAATATATGCATATAAATTATGAAATTATTTTATCTGATAATATTTATAAAATCTTTAATACTGCTTGTCATTGTTTCACCTATCTTTGACCATCTTTCTATTATGTTTCTCTTAGCAATTATTCTCAGCATTTCAACCTTTTCCTGAATCTTACCTCAACTGATGATTGTGCTTTCTAGTCCACAGAGAAAACTGAGGACATAGGCATGCCTTCAATTAAATTCATGTTCATTACCTACTCAAATTTCCCAATAGCCTTTTTTTCTTCAGAATCATAGAATGATTAAGAATCAGTCATAAAATAAGTTATTTTTCTTTCTATTCTAAGACAATTTTTCTATTCACCTGCCTCTTCATTCCATTTGCTCCTACTTTCTCTAGACTCTTCCTCACACTATTTTTTCTTGCTTCCCTTTTAGCTTCAATATCTCCTTAACTACTGTTTCCCTGCTTTTAACCTATATAAATCTGATAAACTCTTTCTATTCCAAAAATCAAGCCAAAGCAAAACAAACAAACAAAAACTATCACTTGAATTTATATTCTTCTTCTCATTCAAAATTTTTAATGTAATTATCTTCTATCATAGGTTTCCTTACCATTGAATAAATGCACAACCAGGTCCTGTCAATCAATTCTGCTTTGTTCTGTTAGTGAGATTACCCTTAGATAGATTACCCTTAGATAGATTTGCCTTTATCTTAAATTAAGCTATTTAAGAAATTGCAAGTCCATCAGGCATATCTCATGAAAAGTTTTGGATGCACTTGATCATGATTATAGCCTGGGAATTACTAGGAACAAGTTGGCCACTGGTTCTCTATTTCCTGGAGTTTGTGTCATATGGAAACAGAAATACCGTTATTCCTGCAGGGCTAGTCCCCTTGGTTATATAGCCATGTCTTAGACCCACTGCTTTCTAATCTTAGTTTTCATTTTTCATTTCCCCCCTTTTAATCAGCTTAAGTCCCTTCTTTTGAAACCAGGTTTCTTGTCACTACTTGAGCCAATTAAGCAGAGACAGAGTTGAATAACCTGAGCAATGTTTTATTTTCCAATATTGCTGACAGCATGGAAGAGCAGCAGGTCATCCACAAATATCTGCTCTTCGTCGACTCCCCGCCCCCCCCATCCCCAACCCAAGCCATCTGCTTATATTAGGTAGGAAAACAAGGATTACATGGGAAAATAGACAAAAGGAATAAGACTGATTATGCAAAAGGAAAAAAATTGGTATAATGGTTTCAGGCAATGAAGCTTAGGGTTGCAAAAAGTAAGTGACTCTGGGATTCCATTATTTCAGCAACAAGGCTGTTAATCTTTTTTTTTTTTTAATTTTGAGTTAGCTTTTATTTATTTAATTTTTTAACATTTAATTTTTTATTGATTTTGTTTGCAGTATAACTTATATTTAAAAGTAGTACATGTTTTCCTTTCCCCCCTCCCCATTATCCTCCCCCCAGCCTCCCTTACCCCCCAGAACATGTCCTCACCCACCCCCCCTCCTTGACCCAGGGTCTTTCATTCATTCATTATGCTCATATGCATGCATACAAGTACTTTGGTTGATCTCCCTCGGCATTCACCTCCCATCCACCCAAGCCTTCCCCCTGTAGCTTGACAGCCTGTTCAATGCCTCCCTGCCTCTATATCAATCACTCTCCCCTGTTTCTTTTCTTCAAAAATATCTTGTCTCTGAATACTAGAAATAAATGTATAAGAACAAAAAAACTTTCAGTCTCAGTTTCAATGTCCAACTGTTCTGAGTCCCAGTTTCAATGTCAAATAGTTCTTTATGTGTACATGTCAGCAATGGTATCCAGATGGTGGACACATCGTAGCAATGCAAGATCCATCCTCTCTGGTTTGGTCCTGGGCTGCCTGCAGCCATGCACAGCTGCCAACTGCTAGCATGGCAAGGTGTCGTCAGTGTCCCCCATCTCTGGACCATCCTCGTGGCTGGAACAGACCCGTCAGTTCCTCATTGTCACAGGAACCCACATGGTCTTGGAGTTGTTCTCTGAAAATACACAAACACCTTCTCGACCAAAAGTTAACAAAGGGATCATCTCTGCAAAATAGACTTGGGATTCTTTTTAATTTTTGCCTAAGTGATTTTCCTTTGGCTTATTTTGACACCATGTGTGTTTTTTCATGGGTGTCCTGCAGTTGGTTTTACAAATGTACTTTACTTTTCTGGAGTAAGAATTTTCTAGATGTATTTTACTTACAGGATATTTTTCCTTACATGATATTACCCTACTCCCTCCCCCCCTTTTTGATTAATGGGAGCTTTTGGAAATTTTATATTGCAGTCTTGGTAATTTTAAATTTTAATTTTTGCACACAAATATGACTGCTTTAGGTTCTTTGGATGTTAGGCAATTTTACAGTGAGATGAACTACTAATAGATATTTTAGTTAATGTTTGAGGAAAAGCTTTTTGTCCAGTACACTTAAATTTTCTTGAGTATTCACTTATTTCACTTGGCTAATTTAAATTAATCTGAAAACTTAATTACTATTTTCCTGTCAATTTTAATACTCAAGCAGAAATCTTAGTTTACCCTGTAAATACTAGTGGAAAGGAATATTTGCATTTTTGAGTAGGTCCTGAGCATTCCTGGTAATAGACTGAATTTAGATATAGAGCAGCTATTGCTGGCCGAGTCTCTGTCTGCCACCTGGGTCCCGGTCTGAGTTGTGCGTGGGAGGCAAAGCAGCTGTGGGGGTAGGAGACCTCCCTCAGGAGGGGTGAGAATTCAAGCCCCTGAAAGGTTTGTGGATGAGGGTGTGTGCCCCACCTCTGTTGACCTTTTAGTTCTCTCCTGTTGGCCCCTCTGTGACTGTGCCTGTCTTAGGTTGATCCTTCCCTGAGGAATCTTACCCATCTCTGGCTAACCAGCCATCCTCCGGGGCCAAACAGGGTGATGTGAGGTTCAGTTCTGTCTCCTTTGTAGTCTATTCTCCCGTGGCCTCCACGTCCAGCACCTGCCTTGGGGGTCCCTTCTCCTGCTGGCGGGGTCCTGGTACTGATCACATATCTCAGGTGACCCACGTTTCTTCTCCAGAGAGGGCCCAGCTCACACCATTGGTCGAGAGACAGATCCATGGTGCCAGCTGCCCAGAGGCTTCAGCCACAGCTTGAACTGAAATCTCAGGCATCAGCTGTGTGTATTTGGATAGTAAGAAGAGGGTCCCTCTTGGCAAAAGGGCAAGAGGGGCCAATATAGAATGCCTGGATGCCTTCTTAGTGCCTTAATTCCTTCTGAAAGGGATTAATTCCTTTCCTATCCTTTTTTAAATTGCTAAGGCTGTTAATCTTTTCTGATGATAGGCGGATCTCGGATAAGAAGAACGGACCATATTTCAAGGTTAACTCATAGGTCTTTGGGCTTATAACTCGTATGTAGGTTAGAATGTACTCTTTCATCAGAACTAAACAATCAAGAACTGGAGTGATATTCCTTACAACTGTAACTAATTCCCACTATTCTATGTCTCCCTCTTGCCCCTAACACTTTGTCTCCATATTCTCTTGCTCTTCTCTCTAGAAATACTTCTCTTGTTCCTGTGGGGTTTTCTTCAGAAACATGAACTTCCTTTTTGCTATTTCTGAATGCATTACATTTCCTCCTTCTGCTTCATTCTTTCTCTTCTACCTGCCATTGATGTTGTTATTTCTTCTGTCTGTCTTGCTTAGTATTTAGTTAACAGGATTTTTCCTCCCTGGGAGTCCTCTCTTCAGCAACTTTTGAGCCACTTCCCCTCTCTTTTTTCTTGTGAGTTTTTCCTTCTGCCTTCTTTATCATTCCTTCTTGGCTGCCCTCCTTTCAGCTAGCAGTCTTTTGTCCCTGCAGAGGACTTAGTAGAAGTAGGGTCAGGAAAATTGCATTATCAACATAGGTAGCTAGTTATTAATATAAAGAAGAAAGCAAAATAGAACTAAATAATAAGCTTAATAACCTGGGAAACTGAAACAAGTATCAGTGTGCTGCAAAACTGGATGTAATAGTGTAAACAGACTCATTCACAAACTTCAGGGGTTGGCCACAAAGTAGACTTACTCCTCCAAACAAGAACAGAAAGGAGCTCTTACTGGTGTTGTTCAATGGCTAGAGTGCCCATAGCCTGAAGGGTCACACTTCGATTCCTGGTCAAGGACAGCTGGGTTGCAAGTTTGATCCCCCACCTTGTTTAGGGTGTGTATGGGAGGCAACCAATATATGTGTCTCTCTCACATAGATCTCTCTCTCTCTCTTTCTCCCTTCAACTCTCTCTAATAATCAATGGAAAAAATATCATTGGGAGAGGCTTAACAACAACAACAAAAAATAACAGGGGTGTTGCTGGCCCAGTAGCAAATTCCCAGAGGAGGGAGAAAGGGGAATTCCTCTGCTGTGCAAATGTACAGTAGAAACCAGATGACTATAACAGAATTTTACCCAAGCCTGGAAAAAAACTAGAAAGGTAATTGGATTGGATAGAGGTCATGGGACCCTAATAGATCCAAGAAAAGGATTTGCTGACTCAGGCCTGGGATGATTCAGAAAGTTGGGTTGGATAGTTTCAATTGTGCTTTGTTCTTTACTAGTATACTAGAGGCCCCTTGCATGAAGATTCATGCAATAGGCCTTCCTTCCCCTGGCTTCAATCACTGGTTTTCCTCCAGCACCCAGGACCTGGGCCTTCACTCTTGCCACTGCCTTCAATCTTCTCTCCACCTGGCGCGCAGGTCTTGTAGCTCCCTCTGCCCCCTGCTCTCCCGCTCATAGCAGGCATCCCACCCCACCCAGCAATTCTGTGCCTGCATGCATGCTGCCCAGAGACCCAGAGCAGCTGGGGGGCAGGACCACTTCCATCTTCGTCATGTTAATTTGCATACTCACTCTTTCTTGATTGTCTGGTGGGGTCATGAAGTGATGGTCAATTTGCATGTTTGTCTTTTATTAGTATAGATGAACCAAGAAAATACATGAAGGATTAATAGGAGCCTTGTAGCATCCTCTGTGTCCTTTAGGGTATATTAATTCCCTTAAATCAAAACAAAATCTTTCTAACATGTTTAAATTTCTCCACATGTGAGCCTTTGAAACTCTTTTCTCATTACACTGCTAAAGAACATGTTTTTAGTGTTAACAATATGACCAGGTTGTGACCAAGACTGGGACTGTGGCTGTGGCTAGAACAGCAAGGTTGTCTTTGGGTGACCAGTCTTTACTTTGGAGTTTTGTTTGCCTTCACTAAAGCTACTCTGCCCTTTAGAAAGGGTTTACTGGCACACAGGCAGTGTGGTTCTGTGGTTGAGCATTGACCTATGAACCAGGAGATCATGGTTTGATTTCTGGTCAAGGCACATGCCAGGGTTGTGGGCTTGATTATTAGTAGGGGCATGAAGGAGGCAACCGATCAATGATCCTCTCTCATCACTGATGTTTATATATCTATCTCTCCCTCTCTCCCTTCCTCTCTGAAATAAAAACACATTTAAAAAGTAAAAAGAAAGGTTCACTGGCAGTTTCTTTCTCTCAGTTTTCTTTCTCAGGCAATGCATCTGACTTCTTTTTTTGCAGGAAAGATACCTGGGACTAAGGTCAGGCCTAAGGAGCTCATGGCCAGAAGAAAGCCAGGAGGAAGTTCATCTGGGTATGCCAGGCATTGAGTAAAAAACTTGGATAGAAGCCATAGATGGGAGGGCCCAGGTGATTTAAATTTGGGATTATGGGTGGGATTTAATAGAGTCCATCTGATGCCAAATGTAATGCACAATGGAAGGGCACATATATTTTCTCTCTCTCTCTCTCTCTTTTGAGTTCTCCTGCTCACGAGTCCTTTGGTGCTGTTACAAATAATTTATTCACTTTGTAGGACATAATGTTAACATCACTGTGAAATGCTGCATCTTTGGACAAGGCCATTGTGCATTTATCTCTGGTTCGGAACCAAGATGTGAGCATCAGGAAGATATTAAACCAGAGGAAGAATGTGTGGGGTTAAGGAGTCAGAAGTGACCCTGGGAAGGACTGCAGCATTGCACAACAGCTGGTGATTTTTTCCTAATTCCTCATGTTTTAAAACTAGCCTGTAGTATATTAAATGTTCTTGTAAAGTTTTTATGAGGATTGAAGCTCATGTCTTTCTTAGGGAAGTGCCCAGCATATAGTAAAATGTTCAAAACTCTTACCTATTAATACCTTTTAAGGGTGTCCTACTAATTACTGTGGGAAAACAGAAAATCTCAAATAGCATGAAAAAATATGGAAGTTTAATAATTTCTTACAGAAGAGGATTCAGGGAATATATTTCTTTACTTTTACTAAGATGGTAGTTGGAAGTTTATGGATTTTTTCCCCTAGGCTTTTATTACTGAAAATGAGATTTCAGAATCCACATCTATCACCAAATGACATCTTTTACTAGAGTCAGATCAAAAGAATGTGGCTTTGTTTCAAGAGGGTAGTTTGGATTTCTGAGGCCTTCCATCTAATAAGTACCTTTTCATTAAACCTGCCATGAGCTCAGGAATGAATTATACAGTTAAAACAATAACTGATCTTTAACTGAGTGCTGTGTTGACCTTTAAAAATAACCCAGAAACAACCTAAATATATTTAAAATATATTTTTAGTTGGCTTTTTTGTTCTCTTGCATCATGTTTTCCCTTTATTTTTGGGTGTGTGTTTATACTACTGCTAATAGATGCTTGTTGTATAAATCAAAAGAGGAATGTACTAGAAGTATGCTCTAGATTAAGTGTTCCTTCCTTCAGTGACAAGAAAGAAAAACTATCATTCAAAAAAGTCTTTCTGGATTTTGTTTTCAGTTGATTCCATTCCATTCAACAATGTATGCTTGGGTCCCATGAAATGTCATGCAATGAACCAGGTGCTATTTAGCCTTTTTATTAAATATTACATTAAAGAACTGGATTGGATGCAATAAGTATGCTTTTAATTTGGCAAATATTTGCTTTTTTGCCTTATATGTAGCTTAAAACATAGTTACTATTACTTATAAAATGGAGTACAAATTGAGTCCCTATGATTTTATACTGAAAATAAATCTATCATTTTCCCTTTATGTCAAGACATGGCAGTGGGCACTTTGTTATAAAAGAAATAAATAACCCCATATTAAATATTAAACTCATTTTTGCTTTTTGACTGCCTTAGAGCATTTATAGACTGAACCCTTTCAATAGTAAACATTAACAATAGAAACTCTTGTTATTGAGATAATGAATAGAGTATGGTAGAAGACACTGGCATATTCTATTTGTTTTTATTAAAAATGTATGTTATTTATTACTTGAATCCTTAAGGTCTTCCTTTTGGTGAGAGCTTTAAGTAGAGCAAACAAAACTCCAGGTAGCGCTGACTCTCAAAACTTTACAATTCATTTTTGACCTTCTTCTGGCCTGTGGAACAGATCCAGGTTGAAGCCTAGAAAAGTGCACCACATAGTGTCCAGCTTCAGAGAGATCAGGCAGAGCAATAAGAAATATGAGTAACACTGCGTCGGGTTAGAGGAGAAAGCAGTGGTTACCACATCTTTTATAAAGACTTTCAACAATTTTTTTAAATCTGTATACGATTAGCACATACATCATACACCTGCTATACTTAACATGAACACCAGGCAAAGGGAAGAACTCAGCACCAAGTCTTTGGATGCTGATTGCAGTGCTACTATAAAAACTGGCAATGTTAACTAAAGAAAATCTGCTAACTTAATTAAAATCTCAATTTCCATCCAGATTGGGAGTAAAATGCTGAGTGTGATCTAGAAGATAATCTGTCCAGTTTTGAAATGTAAATGTTTGGACTCCTATAAGGGAAGTAATAACAGTAAGTAATCAAGTAATATAGATGTTTTGTTTTTCCAGCAGGGTAAACATGACCTTGTTTAGAAAGTTGGCTAAAAGCAGTTCTTATTTTACAAAAGGTTGAGTAAATTTATAAAGAAACACACACACACACACACACACACACACACACACACACACACACACACACACATAAACACCCCAATTATAACGTTCTTGACCGGGTAGTTTAGGAATTTTCAACTAAAGATATGAATAAACTCCCATCTCTTTTCAGTTTTAAATCAATAGGTTCTTTGGCTAAGGCTATGAGTAAAAGGTAGTCAGACATGTTTTTCAATAAAGTTTGTTTCATGCCCAAAACTTAACCAATAATACACTTTTATTCATTAATTTATTAATTCAAGCGTATATCTTAAAGGTCTACAAAATAGGTATTAAGGCACAGACTCTGGGGCCTCACTCTAAGTTCAGATCCCAGCTCTTTCATGTCTAGTTGTATGAACTTAACCGGGTTTCTTAACCTCTCTGTGCCCCAGGTTTCTTACATCTGAAACTAAGAAGATTGTAGTATCTATTTTATACAAAATTATATAAATGAATGATGCAGTGAGAACTCTGGTTAGTTATTATTAGTAACATGTGCTAGACATCTTACCTAATAATAGACAATCATGTAAATTGATCGTACTTCTGCTACGCCCATAGTCAATCAGAGTGAGTATGCAAATTAACCCAATACAGATGGTGGTTAATTTGCATACATAGGGGCCCAGTGCCTGTGTCCCAGGAACATCCTGGTGCCCGGGTCACTGTGAGGTAAGCCATCAGAGCCAAAGGGGCAGGGGCGGAGCAAGTGATCTGAGGGGGCTGAGGGTAACCTTCCCCGGGCCAAAAGCCTCTACAAGAGGCAGGCTGGGGCTGGAGTGGAGCCAGTGATCAATCCATGGCAGGGTGCTGGGGGTCCCCTGGCCGAGGCCAAAAGTAAGCCATCAGTAGGACATCCCCTGTGGGCTCCCAGTAAGTGAGAGGGGTTAGGTTGGGCTGAGGGACCACCTACCCCCAGTGCATGGAATTTATGTGCTGGGCCCCTAGTTAATTAGATATAGGGCAAAATGGTTGACTTCCTAGAGATAACATTCTAATAGAGACACATTAAGCAAATAAACACTAGTAAAATGCAGGTTATGATAATTGTCCTAAAGAAAAATTAAATGGGGATAAGTATATAATGTTTGTGTTGGGGTGGAGGGAAAAGTATGGGACTAGGTTATTTAGACTAGGGAATACAGGTCATTCTGGAAAAATAACATTTGAAAGAGATATAAACGGGGAAAATAAGATTTATAAATACTCAGGTAAGAATATTATTTTATTTCCCCTTTCCTTGATTCTTGCCCACCTTATACAATATTTTTAAAAAATTGATTTATCATTTGATTAATATTATACATTGAGTAATGTTTCATATGTTTCAATTGAATATACACAAATTATATTTAAAAATTCAATAGAGGTGACATGTGAACTTTTGTCATGTAATAATAGGGGAGAGCCAATATGTTCTTGATATCACAGGCATAAAATCATTGAAACATACTGAGTAATATCTGTTTATAGAATTTAACCAAAAGTTTACAGGAATTTTGAAGACATATTGATGGAGGGAGAGCTCGTTAGAGCTGGAATGGTGATCTAGTTTCCATGGGAGGGACATGAGTAACACTTTTATATAATAAAGTATACTGGTCATGAGTACCTAGACTCTGTGAGTCTTAATTATTGTGAAAATTAACTAGAATTAAAATTGTAAAAGCATTTTACAAGTAATAACATGATCTGTGTAGAAGTTATTTTTCAAAAAAGATGAAGATCAATTATTCTTGTAAATGAAGGGGAAATAGCACTAGAAACATTTTCATTTCATGCACCATTCAAGCTTAAGATAAATTATCATAATGCCCTGCAGGTGGAGAAAATGTATAGTTTTGTATAAAATGTAAAATAGATATTTCCTTTGTGTTACTTCTCTTGACTGGAAAAAAAATTACAAATCAAAGGAGTAGAATGCTCCCTGTAATCATCCTCTTTCCTCTCTGAATTATTTTTGTTTTACTCCTAGATCCTAGATGAAGCTGTAACCATGTCAGGATATATTAGCCACTGAAATCTGAACAGAAGGGCAATTTCTAATCAAATTGGCACTAATTTATCTCAGTACAAATTATCATCATTCACAGCAAATTTACTTTCAGTGAGCTGTGCCAACTTGAGGTATGGTTCTCAGTATTTTCCTCTCCCCTCATCAATACAACAGATAAAATCATTTTTAATAGCTATGTCTCTCTCCCTCCTATTTATTGCAACTCTCTTCCTCTTAAAAGTACCATAAATGGATCTGTTTTTCTTTATAATATCTCTTATTGTAATAAATTTGGTTAAAATAAAAATTTTAAAATGCATATTGGAAATATTGTACTAATATTAAGAAATATTAGATTACTTATCTATTGGGTACTTTTAATATGATTTTGCCTAATAGTTTATATTCAAGAAGATGTATGTGTGTGTCAAACTTCATATTTATATTTCCAACTGTTATGCTACTATATAGAAATTATACAGACTTTCAGGTGTCATCATAATATTTATATATAGTTCTCTTATTCTTCATCACTTATAGTTGCAGTTTGCTGTGCCATCTGCTCAAAATATACATTTTAATAGGTTTATACTAATGCCATCAATTAAATTGTTTGCCAAATTGCAAATATTGCTAAAATATTCCAGAAAGATAAAAATATGAAGCAATGGTCTATGATTCTGCAATCTTATACTCCTCTGCATATAATTACCTTTTGATGTTGCTTAGGTGCAGTGCCATATTGTGCAAACTTGTGGCTAGCAAGTTTTCATAATTATGGCTTTATTATTTCAGTTTTATAGTATGAACCACAACAAGATAAAAGAGTTCATCTGAAAATAACCATCTTTACCAGTATAAAGTATTCATTACAACATAAATAATGTCAGTGACAATATTGGAAAATTTCAGGTTTAATTAAGAATACTACAAAAATAGAACTGTCATAAAACTTGACATTTGGACAGTTTTAATTCCTGTGTGAGTTTTACTACTTAAAAGGATCACATATAGAAAGTGAGAAAATGAATATGTCATTTGTTGAAAACATATTCTTCAAGTGTGTACCCAAGCTGAAGCGTAATATCCACTCACAATATGTTATAGTGACAAAATGTTTTCAACCACGATTTCCACAGAGAAACATGTTCATTTCTATGTATTGCTGCTTTCTCTTTCATTTTCCTTAGATAGGATGAGAGTCTAAGCCTATCTAGATAAAACACAGTTCTTCAGACATATTTTGAAAAATTGTGCCTTCCATATATTATTTATCTAGGTTCAATAATCTTGAGCCTTGGAAATAATCATAACCAGAAGAGTAGGATATATTATAAGCCCAGTGGAATCACAGAAGCAAAGCCTCATACTGCAGGGCAGTACTCTTCCTGCCAATAATAAGATCTTAATTCTTATAATTAAAAATTAAACCACCCATTGTCAAAATCATTCCAGGAACTCTTTGCATAACACTCAGAAATTCATAATGCCTAAGGATAATACAAAATGTAACTTCCCTGACTACTTATAACTGTAAATACATGGTTTTCAATGACAGTTTTAAATAATCAAATGGAGATATTATTTAGTAAGTTGAATAATAAAAGCCCCAAATAAAGAATAAGAAAAAGGAGAAATTGGAATATGATTGTATATTTAAAAAGATCAGAATTTATTTTGCTTTTATTTTTAACAATGTAATTTTAGCAAAAAAAAAATATTGTATGGCTGTCACCCCCAAAGCTCAACATTCAATGGGAGCCATGCCAACAATTAAATGAATAACCAGCAGGATTCCCCAAACAAAGCCAATGAAGTGATGAAAAAAGTCTCATCTGTGACATGGAATCTATGTCTTCATGATACAAAAGGGAATAAGATGTTGCATATGGGTTCTGGTGATAGTCCTTAACTCTAAAATGTCTTGTATAATAATGAGTCAGCCTTGAACAAAATAGGTGTTAACAGCCCAAACAAGTAGGAATAGATTATTAAGGTGGTTATGTGTCTTCATTCAAATTCTGACATAGGCATTGCTTTAGCTTAAAACATTCAGTGCCTTTATGTTCTCTTCTACTGATAATTTATAGATCCTTCTTCATCTTTGCTTTGCACATGAAATAATTCAATTTTTAGAGAAGAAGTAGCCACATTTCCTCCAAAATGACTAAGAGGAATCCTTTATATTTTCATCAGAACAAGGCAGAACTTGCCCTGCTCTCTGTTCTCCTTACCAGTTACTAGTTACCCTCCTGTATAAGAAGGCTTCTGGGCCTAGTGATGATCCACATTTGAATCTGGATCACCTGCTTTGAGGGGAGTGAACTGTTAAAAGCTTAAGTCTATTATCTCTCTGACCCCTACACTTTCAAACACAGTTTTGGGTCCCTACCACAAATGAAAGCCAAATTCATGAGACAGGTGCTGTTGAAAAAGGAAAGAGATTTATTCAAGTGCTGGCATGTTGAAAAGATGGGGGCATTTTCTCAGTCCTCAAAACCCCATCTTAACATCTTAGTGCAAATATTTTTATTAAGAAGGAGAAAGAAAGCAAAACAAAGATATCAGGGGGAAGGTACTATGACATGCAGCCAGTGTCTTGCTGGTCTCAATATGGATTTTCAAGGTCAGCATCCTTGAGTTGGCCATTTTGTTTGAATTCCTGTGTCTGGGGGCCTTGAGGTCAGGCAGCTCTTAAGGTTCAAAAAAGAACTGAAATTGCTAATTCTAGTAAAATCACTTAAAAAAGAAACTTTTAACATGTAAGCTAAAGTTTTGAGAGGACAAATCAGATTAGAATAACAAAATTGGTTTAACATTTATTAAGAATAATATGGGTAGCTTCATATAAGTATAGTCTATTCATTCCCTGTTACAAGAAATTATGCTACAAAAAGTTCACTAAGCAAAATTAGAAAACCCTGAAAAAAGAGGAGACTAGACTCTTGACCTCAGACTAGATGCTTTTTGGGGTTGAACACTACAAGGTTACTCAAATTATGGCAGAGAGAAAGAAGGTGAAGAAATTCTTGAACAGGTTTGATAGCCCTCCTTGGAATTTAGGGATGTGTGAAAATTTAGTACATATTTCTTACCAGGAGACTTCAAAGCTGACAGAGTTTCAGGAAAAAAAATTTTCCCCATTTGTTTTTAACTTAGTGTAGAGTACCAGAAAAGAAAAATAAGAGCCTTTCCCACAGTATATTTCTTTCTTTTTTTAAAAAAATTCTTTATTGTTTAAAGTATTATATATGTCTCCTTTTTTCCCCATTAGCCCTCTCCCCAGCCACTCCCACCCCCAGCACATACTCTCACCTCCCTACTGTCTGTGTCCATTGGTTATGTTTACATGCATGCATACAAGTCCTTTGGTTGATCTCTTAAACCCCCACACGCTCCCATCCTCCCCTGTCTTCCCTTTGAAGTTTGATGGTCTGTCCCACGCTTTGAAGTCTCTGGATCTATTTTTACTTATCACTAGATTCCACTTACGAGTAAGATCATTTGATACTTACCTTTTACTAAATGGCTTATCTGGCTTAGCATAATGCTCTTCATGTCCATCGTTGATGTCACAGATGGTAAGAGTTCTTTCTTTTTTATAGCAGTATAGTATTCCATTGTGTAGATATACCATTTTTTTTAACAAAACTCATCTGCTGATGGGAACTTAAGCTATTTTCAAATCTTAGCTCTCGTAAATTGTGCTGCTATGAGCATAGGGATACATATGTTCTTTCTTATTGTTGTTTCTGATTTCTCGAAATATATTTCTAGAAGTGGGATAATTGGGTCAAATAGGAGTTTCATTTTTTATTTTTTGAGGAAACACTATACTGTTTCCACTGTACCTGCACCAGTCTGCATTCCCACCAGTAGTGCATGGTTTTTTTTTATCTCCACATCCTCAACAGCACTTGTCATTTGTTGATTTATTTTTTAAAATTAATTTATTTTAAAAAATATATATTTTATTGATTTTTCACAGAGAGGAAGGGAGAGGGATAGAAAGTCAGAAACATCAATCATCTGCCTCCTGCACACCCCCTACTGGGCATGTGCCCTCTATCTCATATTCAATGGTTTATAGTTTTTCGAGTACAAGTTCTTTACCTCCTTGGTTAAGTTTACATCTAAGTACTTCCATTGAGTTACTAGTATGTACCTATTCATGTGCTAGTGACAGGCTCTTTTAAGCACAGTGGCTTTGGAGTATAATTTCCTACCTGATATTGTGATTTCTCCAACTTTGATCTTCTTTCTCAAGGTAGCTGCTACTATTTGGGATCTTTCTTGGTTCCATATAACATTTTGCAGTGTTTGTTTTAGGTCTGTGAAATATGCTATTGGTATTTTAATAGGGATTGTATTGCATCTGTACATTTATTTGGGTAGTATGGATACTTTAATGATATTGATTCTAGCAATCCATAAACATGTTTATTCTTGCATTTGTTTACATCTCCCTCTACCTTTTTTTTTTCTCTCAACATCCTATAATATTCACAGTGCAGGGCTTTTACCTCCTTGGTTAAGTTTATTCCTAAGTAAATTAAGTTTCTGTTGCAATTGTGAATGGGATTATTGTTTTTAGTTTCCCCCTCAAGAGTTCCCCCCAAGTATATAAAAATCTCATGGATTTTTAGGTGTTAATTTTGTTTCCTGATATGTTTCCAAATTCATTTATTTAAAATATTAGTTTTCTTAATGGAGTATTTAGAGATTTTATATATAATCTCATGTCATCTGTGAATAATGAGAATTTTACTTCCTAATTTCCAATTTGGATGCCTTTTAGCTCTTTTTGTCTGTTTACTATGGCTAGAACATCCAGTACTCTGTTGAACAAAAGTGATAAAGGAAGTTATCCCTGTCTTGTTCCTGTTCTTAGGCTTTAGATTTTGTCCAAGGGTATGATGTTGGATGTGGGTTTGTCATATAAGGCTTTTATTATGTTAAAGTATGTTCCCTGTATTCCCACATTGCTGTGAGTTTTTACCAAAAAAGGGTGTTGGATTTTGTCAAATATTTTTTCCATTAATTGATATGATCATGTGATTTTTGTCTTGCAGTCTGTTTATGTGCTGTATCACATATATTGATTTGTCAATATTGCACCAGCTTGGTATTCCCAGAGTAAATCCCTTCCTGTACCCCACTTGTTCATGGTAATATGATCTTTTTATTTATTTTTATTTTTTTATTTTTATATTTTTCTTTTTGAAATTAATTTTTTATTATTTTTTGCAGTATAACTTATATTTAATAGTAGTACATATGTTTTCCTTTTTTCTCCCCCATTATCCTCCCCCCAGCCTCCCTTACCCCCCAGCACATGTCCCCACCTGCCCTCCTCCCTGCCCCAGTGTCTTTCATTCATTGGTTATGCTCATATGCATGCATACAAGTCCTTCGGTTGATCTCCCCCAACATCCGACTCCCATCCACCCCAGCCTTCCCCCTGTAGTGTCCCTGCCTCTATATCAATCACTCTCCCGTTTCTTTTCTTCAAAAATATCTTGCCTCTGCATACTAGAAACAAATGTATAAGAACAAAAAATGTTTGAGTCTCAGTTTCAATGTCCAACTGTTCTGAGTCCCAGTTTCAATATCAAATAGTTCTTTATGTGTACATGTCAGCAGTGGTATCCAGATGGTGGACACATCGGGGCAATGCAAGATCCATCCTCTTTGGTTTGGTCCTGGTCGCCTGCAGCCATGCACAGCTGCCAACTGCTAGCATGGCAAGGTGTTGTCAGTGTCCCCCATCTCTGGACCATCCTCGTGACTGGAACAGACCTGTCAGTTCCTCACTGTCGCAGGACCCCACATGGTCTTGGAGTTGTTCTCTGAAAACACACAAACACATTCTCGACCAAAAGTTAACAAAGGGATCCTCTATGCAAATTAGACTTGGGATTCTTTTTATTTTTGCCTAAATGATTTTCCTTTGGCTTATTTTGACACCATGTGTGTTTTTCATGGGTGTCCTGATGTTGGTATATGATCTTTTTAATATATTGCTTGATTCTATTTGCTAAAATTTTGTTCGTGATTTTAGTGTCTATGTTCATCAGTGATATTGGCCTGTAATTCTTTTTTTTTTTTTTGTCATGTTTTTATCTGGTTTTGTAATTAGGGTAATGTTAGTCTCATAGAAAGAGCTTGAAAGTTTTCCTTCCTCTTACATTTTTTGGAATAGGTTGAGGAAAATAAGTTTTGGTTCTTCTGTGCATATTTGGTAAAATTTCACTTGAAACCATCCAGACCAGGATTGTTTACTGGAAGATTTTTTTTTCTGCTTCAAGTTCATTGGTAGTTATTGACCTGTTGAAGTTTTCTGATTCTTCCTGATTAAGTTTTGGAAGGTTGTATTTTTTTAGGAATATGTTCATTTCGTCCTATTAGTTTGAACAAAGTCATTCATTGTATTTTTTAAAATGATCGTTTGCATTTCTGTGGGGTCAGTTATTACTTCACTTTTTTGTATGTCTGATTTTGTTTATTTGGATCTTCTGGCTTTGTTTCCTGGTGAGTCTGGCTAGAGTTTCATCAACCTTGCTTATTCTTTCAAAGAACCAGCTGTTGGTTCCATTTATTTATTTATTTATTTATTTATTTATTTATTTATTTATTGGGTCTCTATGTCATTAATTTCCAATCTGATCTTTTTTTTTTTCCTTCTGCTTACTCTGGGATTCTCTTCTTGCTCTCTTTCTAGTTATTTGAGTTGTACTGTTTTGATAATTTATTACCAGTTTTTCTTGTTTTTTGAGTAAAGCCTCTAGTACTGTGAACAGTATCCCATATATTTTGGACTGCTTTCACGTATCCCAAATATTTTGCATTGTTGTGTTTTCCTTGTCATTTATTTCTCAGGTATTTTTAATTTCTTCTTTGATCTTTTCGGTAACCCATTCATTGTTTAATAGCATGCTATTTAGCCTCCATGTGTTTGATTGTTTTTGAGCATTTTTATTATAGCTGATTTCTAATTTCATGCCATTGTGGTCAGAGAAGATGCTTGATATGGTTTCAATCTTCGTGGATTTGTAGACTCTTAGCTTTTGTCCTATCATGTGGTCTCTCTTTGAAAATGTCCCACTTGAGAAGAATGTATATTCCATAGTGTTTGAGTGAAAATATTCTGAAGATACCAATTAGTTCCATCTGATCTAGTGAGTCATTTAAGATTGCTGTTTCCTTGTTGATATTTTTGTTCAGAAGATCTATCCATTGATGTCAGTATTTAAGTTTCATACTTTAATATTGATTCTCCTGTATTCAGTATATATATGTTTATCAGAGTTATTACCATGTGTATTGTTAAGTGGCTTTTCTTATGTCTTATTATAGCCTTCACTTTGAGGTCTATTTTTTAGACTTAAGTGTTGCTATCCCAGCTTTTGTTTAATTTTCATTTGCCGGGAAAATTTTTCCTACCGCTTCACTTTCAGTCTGTGTGATTCCTTTGTTTGGAGGTGGATCTCTTATAGATAGCATATATATGTCATGTTTTCTTATTCATTTTTACCTTATATCTTTTGATTGGAGCATTTGATCCATTTATATTTAAAGTTATTATTGATAGATACTTGTCTGTTGCCATTTTTATTTTTTATGCCTGTGGTTCTTTCTCCCTTTATATTTCTTCTTTTTACAACAGTCCCTTTAACATTTCTTGTATTGCTTGGTTTGGTGGTAATAACTCCCTTAGTCTTTTTTTTCCTTTCTTTTTTTCTTTTCTTCTTTTTTTTTTTTATCTGCAAAGTTCCTGAATTCACTTTCAATTTTGAATGATAGCCTTCCCGGTTAGAGATTCTTGGATTCAGCTCCTTGGTTTTCATCACTTTGTGTATTTCATGCCATTCTCTTCTGGCTTGCTGTGCCTCTATGGAGAAATAAGTTGATGTTCTAATGGGAGATGTCTTGTAGGGAACTTTCTGTCTCCCTCTGGCAGTCTTTAAGATTTCTTCTTTGTCTTTTACTTTTGCCAATTTTATTACAATGTGTCTTGGTGAAGTTCTTTAAGATTAATCTTGATTGGGACTCCCTGTGCTTACTGGACTTGTGATTTTTTATTCCCAAATCAGAAGTTTTCTGTCATAATTTCTTAAACAGGTTTTCTATTTCTTGCTCATGTTCCTCTCTTCTGGCACCCCAGAATGTGGATGTTTCATTTTATGTTGTCCCAAAGCTTCCTGAAACACTCCTTCTGGTTTTTAACAGTTTGTTTTCCAGTTGCTGCTCTACTTGGGTTATTTTTCTAACTTGTCTTCTAACTTGGCCTTATAATTCTCATTGAGTTGCTTGTAATTCTCATTCAGCTGTTTGAGCATCCTTATAATCATTAATCTAATTTATTTCTCTTACTTGCTACTTTTAATTTAATTCCTTTTCTGGTGATTCCTTCTTTTCTTTTCTTTTCTTTTTTTTTTTTTTGGTTTCCCCATTTTTGCTGTTCCTTTGTGTGTGTTTTTTTTCTTCTTCTTCTGTGTTTTATATCAAACTGCTATGCCACTAAAAAAATTTTGGTTGGTTTTATGCAGATGTTTTGTGGGACCCAGTTGTGAAGGGAGCCCCCTACTTGAGATATTTGGGTTCTCTTGTTGTAGTTGGTTCTTAGATGTTATTGTTCCATTTGTGATGGAGTCTGGTTTCAGGGTATCTGATTATGTGGCTCACTCCCTACCACATTGTGCCAAACATTGTGAAGGTGCTGACCAAACAGCACAAAATACAAGACAAGACATGACATAGAAGGAACAGAACAAGAATATAGACAAGACCTTTGTAACTTCCCAAAAAGTTACCATCAGAAAAATGAAAATTAAGAAAGAGAAAAAAAGGCCATAATGATAGAAAACAAAGGAAGAAAAAACATGGGAGAAAATATAACAAAACAAATAAATAAATAAGCCAAAAAGCATAAACAAAAAACACCCAGAAAAGGGGTGGGGGCAGAATCTGTAGATGTAGATCTTAAATTAAAAAAAAAAAAAGGTTAAAGGATAGGGAAAGGACCACAGTTTAGAATAAAGGAGAGAGAAAAGAAATGAGAAGACCAGAAAAATAATTTGAAAAGGAGAAGAGAGGAGAGACCAAATAGGCATAAATTTAAAGAATTAGGAGAAGAAGAAAAGAGAAAGAGAAAAGAGAAAATAATGAGTTGTGAAAAAAAGAAAAAAAGAAAAAAGAAAGGGAAACTGAGTGGGAGCAGGGAAGAGGAAATTAGATATGTAAACAAAATAACAAAGACTAGAATAATAAATCAATAAAGCAGCTATATAAAGATTAATATTTTAGAAAAAGGAAAAAAGATGAAAGAGAAAAACTAAAAAAGATAAAGGACAAAAAATAATAGGACAAAAAGAGAAGAGAGGAAGAAAAAGGTACTAAAAATAAATAAAAATGTGGAGGTAAATGTTGACTTCAGCTGAATTTTAATGTCTCATGGCAACTGGATTAGGACACAATTTATCTGTTCTGTCTGCCAATTCTGGGCTTCCTACTCGTTACTTATGTGCTAACCATTGTTGGGCACTGTCTTCTGGCTTTTAGCACTCTGCTTGAAGCTCCACCTGACTCACCAGTCCACTGCTTATGCGTTGGCTGGAAGAATGAGGGCCAATTTGCCCTCTTTGCCTATCAGCCAGCTGTTAATCTTAATCACTCAAGATTCTGTTTCTGATAGGGCTTCAGGTAGGGTCGGTGCTGTTTCGCTTTCAGGGAATATGGTGGGTATTTTTCCCTGTCTCAGAGCTGCTCCTCCATGAGTGTCCCAAAATATTCATCTGCCCTTTGCTGGATAGAGATCATTGTGTGGGGACCCATGGGCTCATCTGGGATCCTGGAATTTTTTGTTTTTTGTTTAAAGAATACCAGATATATTTTTTTTGTGTGTTTCTGACATGTCGTTTTTTAAAATTTTCACTGTTTAAAGTATTACAAATAGTAGTACATATGTCTCCTTTTTTCCTCCCATTGACTTCCCCCCAGCCTCCCCTACTCCCCATTACATGCCCTCACCTGTCCCCCCCCACTCCTGCTCAGTGTCTTGTATCCATTGGTTATGCTTATATGCATGAGTACAAGTCCTTCGGTTGATCTCTAACAGCCTCCTCACCCAACTTTCCCTGCCTTCCTGCTGTGGTTTGACAGTTTGTTCCATGCTTCTTTGCCTCTGTATCCATTTTTTTCCTGTTACTTTTCTTTTTTTCTTTCTTTTTAAAAAATCTTGCCTCTGCAGACTAGAAATAAAATATAAAAACAAAAAATGTTTGAGTCCCAGTTTCGATGTCAAACAGTTCCTTATGTGTACATGTCAGCAATGATATCTGGGTGGTGGACAAATGGTGGCAATGCAGGTCTGACCCTCTCTGGTTTGGGCCTAGGCAACCTGCAGCAACGCACAGCTGCTGACTGCTAGCATGGCAAGGTGCCATCAGCATCTTCCATCTCTGGACTGTTTCTCCTCTTGTCTTCGTGGTTGGAGCAGACCTTTCAATTCCTCTCTGTCATGGCAATCCACATGGTCTTGGAGTTGTTTTCTGAAAATATGTAAACATATTCTAGACCAAAAGTTAATAAAGGAATCTTTTCTATAAATTTGACTTGGGATCCTTTTTATTTTTGCCCAAACGATTTTCATTTGGCTTATCTTGACACCATGTGTGTTTTACATGGTTGGCTTGCTGTTAGCATTACAAACGAAAATTAATTTTCTAAAGTAAAAATTTTCTAGATGTAATTTACTTACAGAATATCTTTCCTTACATGATATTACCCTATTTTTTGATTAATGGAGGCTTTTGTAAATTTTATAATGCAGTCTTGATAACTTTAAATTTTAATTTTTTGCATAAAAATATAACTACTTTAGGTTCATTGAATGTTAAACAATTTTACCATGAGATGAACTATCAATAGAAATTTTAGTTAGTACTTTGGGAACAGCTTTTTGTCCAGTACAATTAAATTTTCTTGAATATTCACTTATTTCAATTAGCCAATTTAAATTAATCTGAAAACTTGATTACTATTTTACTTTCAAATTTAATACTCTTGGTTTTATACTGTAAATATTAGTGGTTTACCTTGTAAATATTAGTGGAAAGGGTTGTTTGCATTCTTGGGTAGGCCCTGAGCATTCCTGGTGCTAGGCTGGATTTAGATATAGGGCAGCAGCTGTTGGCCAAGTGTCTGTCTGCTACCTGGGTCCCGATCTGAGCTGGGTATGGGAAGTGAAGCAGCCATATGAACAGGAGACCTCCCTCAGAAAGGATGAAGGTTCAGGCCCCTGCAAGGTTGAAGTGGATGAGGGTCTGTGCCCCACCTCTGTTGACCCCCAAGTTCTCTCCTGATGGCCCCTCTAGTGACTATGCCTGTCTTAGGTTGTTTCTTCCCTGAGGAATCTTACCCATCTCTGGCTAACTAGCCATTCTCTGGGGCTAAGCAGGGTGATGTGAGGTTCAGGTCTGTCTCCTTGGTAGCCTATGCCCCCATTGCCTCCACGCCCATCACCTGATTTGGAATACTCTTGCCTGCTTGCGGGGCCTAGGCACTGATCACATATCTCAGGGAACCCAGGTTTCTTCTTCAGGGAGGGCCCAGATCACACCATTGGGTGGGATACAGATCCATGGTAGCAGCCACCACGAGGCTTCAACCTCAGCATGAACAGAAAGCTGAGGTAACAGCTGAAGGCAATTGAATCGTGAGAAGAGGGTGGGATCATGGAGTTTTATCAGACTGGTTCCTAAAATAGTAGGGCTGATGGCCCTTCCTCCAATCTGGTCACTGAGGGCTCCTTGATATTATTCAGACTTGTAAGCTTGACCTCTACCTTTGTTTCCTCAGTAAAGCTCAAAATGTAGGGTGTGGCAGGCTCTATCACCTAGGGCAGGGTTGTTTTTTTTTCCTTTACCTGCCCTGTGGTCTTGGGAGCAGGTACCTTCTCCTAGGGCAAATAGCCATTTTGATTTGGAAGCATATGAACAACCCAATGCAGGATTCCTGGCTACTCCTTTTCCAAGTCTTTCTGCATTGCTTCCCATCCCAGGATCTCAATTCCATACCTCCCTTCCTACGTCAATACCTTAGATGTGTAGTTGCAAATTAAAACTCCTGTGCTCTGAGTTTGGAGATTTAAAAAATAAAAAGGCAATGGAAACTGCTGCTCTCTCCCCCACTGACTCTGGTCTGCTTGGTAGAGACTGGCTGCCACAAGCCATCTTGCTACCTTTTCTAGCTGCTTGGATGGTAGGGGAATTGTGGGTTATGCCATCACAGATAATGCTTTTGGGGCAAGTGTGTAGAGCCCTGTCTGTGCTCCTGTAACAGTTCTACCTATAGTTCATCTCTTTTCTTTCTAGGCTCCCCACCTCTCATAACTTAACCCTTCCTACCAGTCTCCAAGGGCCTTATGTTCTTCCTTTTATAAGTCACCTCCTCAGCTGGACCACAGTTGGACATTCCAGGTGAATGTTCTCCAATTGAGTTTATTTCCATCCTGGATCTGGAATGAGGTGCCAGACAGGTCTGCCTATTTGGATGCCATTCCCCCCCCCCCCCATAAATTGTTCCTTTTTAATCCTGTGATTATGCAAGATATTTTAGAGGTCAAGAAACATTTGTATGCTTAAAGACATCAGCACAGTTGAGAAAGGGACAAAGACAAAGTGTCATTAGAAACCATTAAGGATTATTAATTCTTTTTTTGGTTGAGATAATGGGATCCTCTTACAAATCTAAATGAATATGCATGAAACATTTTAGGTTATGAGGGGAAAATTACATGTTTTGGAAAAGTTCTTACCCAAAATACAACCAAAATTAGTATTTTTTAAAATAATAAAGTGTTTCTAATTTTGCATTCTAACTTTTCAAATTTAGATTTATTCCATAATATCAGGTAAATAGTTTGATTTGAGCTTTTTCTGGTTCATGATTAAATTTCTTCTGTTTCATTAAAAAAATCCATGTTTCAGCAAAAGTTCTTATTAAGTAATCTGAATCACATATCCTCAAACAAAAGTATATGAGCAATTTTCAAAATAACAAGCATATATCATATACAGTCTTTTGATTTTCTTTTGTTTAATATATATTCAACCTGATGGAAATTGTTGAAGCATAGATGATTCACAAATTACTGACTATTTGTTGAGCCCTAACTTATTCTGGATTCTTTGGCATAAGAAGATGACAGTCAGTTCAACAAATGGATATTGACCACATAATTGGAGAGCAGAGAGCTATGGACATGCAAACTTCAGCTGAATCAAACTGCCAACATATTTAACAAAAACTCTATTCTTTCTATTAATATAAAAGTAAATAGTTTAATAGATTTAGTAATTATCCAAATTAGTTTATTTTTATTGAATAGAGAATTGTGTGTAAAAACCTCAATTCCTTTAAAAAATAAGCAAATAACTTAAAAATGAACAATTGATTCCAAATATTTCCTTAATTGACTTAGTGTTTTGGTCAGTCTGAATAATATTCTGCATAATAGTTGATTGAAAACAGAAAGAAAGAATTCAAAGCTCTTAGTGCCCTAAATAATGATGCTTAATATAGCAGATTCCAGATTACAGTGTGTGTGTTTGTGTGTGTGTGTGTACAATAATATCTATATATGATCCAGGTATTCACTTTTATAAAATGCTATCTTATTGCAGCTATATCTGAAAAATGTTATTTATGTTACTATTAATTTTGACTTTCTGCACAATCCATAAGTTGTGTAATTTGTAAATTAACTTTTCTTATAAATTTGTTTTCTTAGGTCATCATTTAGGCTTTGTAAACATGATCTTTCGTCCTTTACTGAATTTATTGGGGTGACATTGCTTAATACAATCATATAGGTGTCAGGTGCATAATTCTATAACACATCATCTGTATATTGTATTGTGCATTCACCAGTTCAATCAAATCTACCATCACTATTATCCCCCTTTACCCTTTTCTACTTTCTCCTACCACCCTTTTTCTCTATAATCACCATTCTGTTATCTGTATATATGAGTTTTTGATTGTTTGTTTTTGCTTAATCCCTTCACCTTTTTCTCCCAGCTCCCCAATCCCCTTTACCTCTGACAAGTATCAGCCTGTTCTCCATATCTGAGTCTGTTTTTGATTGTTTATTTAGTTCATTAGATTACACATACAAGTGAAATCATATAGTATTTATCTTTCTTTGACTGGCTTATTTCACTTAGTATAATACTCTCTATGTCCACCATGCTTTTGCAAATACCTTTTTTTTCTCTCTTTTTACAGCCAAGTAGTATTGCATTGTGTAAATTACCACAGTTTTTTTTATTCAACCTTCTACTGAAAGGTACTTGGGATGCTGCTTTCAAAATCTTGGCTATTTCAAATAACACTGCATGAACATGGGAGCACATATATACTTTGAATCAGTGTTTGTGGATTCTTCAGATATATTCTCAGAAGTCAAATTTCTGGGACATATGGCACTTCGTTTTTTAATTACTGCTTTCAACAGTGGCTGCACCAATATCCATTCCCACAACAGTTGATTTATTGATGATAACCATGTGACAGGTGTAAGATGATGTCTCATTGTGTGTTTTTTTCCAATATAATGAAGATTTTGTATTGTTGACACTATTACAGATATCCCCCTCCTTTTGCCCACCTCCATCAGACCATCCCTGGCCTTTACCACTCTGTGGTCTTTGTCCATGGGCTATGCGTATATATTCTTTGGCTATTAATTTGTATTACTCTGATGATTAGTGAGTGACATTGAGCATCTTTTCATATGTCCATTGGCCATCTCTACATTCTCTTTAGAGAAGTGTCTATTCAGGTCCATTGTCTGTTTTTAATTGGATTTTTTAAATTGTTGAGTTATTTATGTTCTTTATAAATTTTGCATATCAACCCCTTATCAGATGTATAATTTGTGAATATATTCTCTCATTCAGTGGCTTTTTTCATTGTGTTGATAGTTTGATTTTCTGTGCAAAACTTTTTGGTTTGATGACCCCTTTATTTTTTTATTTTATTTTGCTTGTCTGGGGAGATATATCAGAAAAAATATTGCTATGAAAAATGTCTGAGGTTTTACTATTTTTCTTCTATTATTTTTATAGTGTTGAGTCCAACTTTTTATCTATTTTGAGTTTATTCTTGGATATGGTGTAAGAAGATGATCTAGTTTCTTTTTTCTTTTTCTTTCTTTTTTTTTTTTTTGCATGTATCCATTCAATTTCTCAATGCCATTGTACGTTCTTGGTTCCTTTACTAAATATTAATTCACCATAAAGACATGAGTTTATTTCTGGGCTCTGTGTTCTGTTCCATTGAACTTTATATTTGGTTTTATTCTAGTACCATCCTATATTGATTATTATGTCCTTGAAGTATAGTTTGATATAAGGTTGTATGATTCCTCCAAACTATTATTCTTTCTCAAAATTGCTGTGGCTATCTGGGGTCTTTTGTGTTTCCATATAAATTTTTGAAATATATTGTTCTAGTTCTGTGAAATATGTCATTGGTATCTTGATAGGAATTGAATTAAATTTATAGATTGCTTTGGGTAGTGTAGACATTTTAATGATGTTGATTCTTCTAATGCATGAAAATTATATATGCTGCCACTTATTTGCATGTTCTTCAATTTCTTTCTTCAGTGTTTTATAATTTTCTGACTACAGGTCTTCTATATCTTTGTGAAGTTTATTCCTAGGTATTTTTTATGTAATTATAATTGGAATTGTTTTCTTAGTGTCTTTTTCTGATAGTTCATTATTGGTATGCAAAAATGAACTGAATATTTATTTTGTATCCTGTTTCTTTGCTGAATTCATTTATCAGTGCTAGTATTTTTTTATTTGGTGGGATCTTTGGGGTTCTTTACCTATAGCATCATGTTATCTGCAAATAATGAGAGTTTTACTTCTTTCTTTCTAATTTAGATATCTTTTATTTCTTCTTCTTCTCTAATTGCTATGGGTAGGACTTCCAGTACTATGTTAAATAAGAGTAGTGAAAGTGGATATGCTTGTATTATCCAATCTTAAGGGAAATACTTATAATTTTTTCCCACTTAGTATGATGTTGGCTGTGGGTTTATCATAAATCATCTTTATTATATTTGCATATGATCTCTCTATTCCTATATTGGTGAATTTTTATGCTAAATTGGTGCTGGATTTGTAAAAACGCATTTTTTTTGCATCTATTGGTATGATTATGTAGTTTTCATCCTTTATTTTTTATGTGGTGTATCACACTTACTGATTTGCAAATATTATACCAACCTTGCATCCTCGGAATAAATCCCACTTGATTAGGGTGTATGAACTTTCCAATGTATTATTATTTTTTAATTTTTATTTTTTCCATTAAGTTAGATTTATTCAACATAAATTATCATTCCTTAGTCTGAGATTGTGTCCTTCTAAATATGTCAGTATTAAAATGTCCCTTCACTTTTTTATTTTTTAATATACATATATTTTTATTGTTTAAAGTATTACAAATAGTAATATATATGTTTTCTTTTTTTCCCCCATTGACCTTCCCCCGGTCTTCCCTACCCCCCAGCACATGCCCTCACCTGCCCCCTCCCTCCCAGTGTCTTGGTGTCTTGTATGCATTGGTTATGCTTATATGCATGCATACAAGTCCTTCGGTTGATTTCTTACAGAGGCAAAGAAGCATTGAACAGACTTTCCAATGTATTTGTAAATATTTTTTATTTATTTAAGAGAGGACAGTTGAGGGAGAGATAGAAACATCAATGAGAAAGAAACATCAATTGGCTGCCTTCTGCATGCCCCAGTAGGTATTGAGCCTGCAACCCCAGCATGAACCCTAACAGGGAATAAAACCAGTGGCCTCTTGGTTCCTGGGCTGACGCTCAACTACTGAGCCGCACCTGGCCTATTTGCTTATATTTTGTTAAGGATTTTAGCATCTGCTTTTGTCAGGGATAATGGCTTAAATTTTCTTTCATTGTAGTGTTTTTGGTTTTAGAATTAAGGTAATGCTGACCTCATGAAATGACCTTGGAAATCTTTCATTTTGAAATTTTTGGAATAATTTGAAAGGATAGGTGTTAGCTCATCTTTGAATATTTGGTAAAAATCACCTGTGAAGCCATTCATTTTAGGACTTTTGTTTGTTGAGATTTAAAAAAAATTTTATTACTGCTTTCCTGTTCTTATCTGTCTATTCAGATTTTGTGATACTTCCTGATTCAGTTTTGAAAGATTGTATATTTCTAGGAATTGTATCTATTTGTCCAGATTGTCCAATTAATTGGCATATAGTTGTTCATAATATTTCCTTATAGTACACTGCAGATTTTTAGATTCAGGTGTTACTTCTCTTTAATTTCTGATTTTATTTATTTGTGTTCTCTCTTTTTATCAATGAGTCTTGTTAAAAGTTTATCAATCACATTTATCTTCACAAAGAATCAGGTCTTGGTTTCATTAATCATTTGTATTGTTTTTTTTTTTTTAAATAATGTGTGCCCTGATCTTTATTATTTCCTTTCTTTTACACATTTTGGACTTTGTTTGTTGTTAAGTGTAAAGATAGGTTGTTTATTTGAATTTTTTTTCCTTGAGGTAGGCTTGTAATACTATGATTTTCTTTTTATAACTGCTTTTGCTATGTTCCACAGACTTTGGATTGACTTATTCTAATTTTCATTTGTTTTAAGGTATCTTTCAAGTTTTTCCTTGATCTCATAGTTAACAGATTCATTATTTAGTAACATGATATTTAGCCTCTATGTTTTTGTGTGTTTTTTATTTTTTTCTTGTGATAGCTTTCTAGTTTCACACCATTATGGTCAGAGAAGATGCTTGATATGATTTCAATCTCCTTACATTTATTGAGACTTATTTTATGTATTAACATGTAATGTATTATGAAAAATGTTCTATGTGCACTTGAAAAAATGAATATTCTTCTTCTTTAGGGTGAAATGTTTTGAAGACATCCATTAAATCCATTTGATATATTTTGTCACTTAAGGCCACTGTTGCCTTGTCGTCCAAAATGCTGATTGATTTTCTGCTTCATCCAACCTACTATTTTTGCCTTCTAGTATATTACTCATTTAAGATATTGTATCTTTCGTTTCTGATTGTTATTTTTAATATCATTTTTCATGCTGTTGTAGTTCTCACCAAGTTCCTTGAGCATCCTTATAACCATTACTTTTGAACTCTATATCTGTAAATTGCTTATCTCCGTTTCATTTAGCTCTTTATCTGGAGATTTCTCCTGTTCTTTCATTTGGGGTATGTTTCTTTGTATCCCCATTTTGATTGCCTCTTTATGTTTGTTTCTATATATTAGATAGGTCTGCTATACCATCCAGTCTTGATAGGCCAAGTGGTGCACTTTTCTTCATCACCTGAGCTGGGAGCTCCAGGAATGCCCCATGTGTGTTATGTGGGCTTTCCTGTTCTTACTGAATCTTGATTTCTTTTGGCCTATTCATTTGAGAGGTCAACTCTCAGGCTGACTGTGAGGATCAACCCTGACCAGAGTATACAAGCTGCTATACAGATGCTGACCACCTAGAGCACAATTCACCTCAATAGGATGAGGTGCTTGCCAAGATCTCCCTTGCCAAGTTAATTGGATCCTGCTTTAATGTTGCCTAAACATGGCCACTGAGTGTGCTGGTTCTTGGGTCCTTTGGGAGCAACTTTGGTATAGGCTAATTTCAGATGTTGCTTGTGACTGGCCCTGGGCAACCTGTTTAGAGTGATCAGCAGTTTGTGGCTGCCTCCACTATGTGTGTGTGTGTGTGTGTATGTGTGTGTGTGTGTGTATGTGTATGTGTGTGGACTAAGCTATGCACCAAGGCTATCTTTTACTAGCACCAGGCTTGGGGCAGTTCAGCAAAAGTCCCAAGACACACCAAGATCCATATTCATCTGCCTCTGCTTGTTGGCTGTCCATTAGGCTCAGCCACTGAAAAAGCCTTTGATGGTAGTTAATTTGCATAATATAGTTTCTCAGTGAGTCAACAGGTAGGAACAAATGGTGTTCAGCAGACTGATTCCAGTTCAAACCATTGCCAGTACTATGTCTGAGACCTCTCAGCTAATGTCCCAGGGTATACTAAGTCTAGCTGCCACTTACTGAATGCTTGCACCTCGGGAAGTTATCATGGTAAGGCCAGGAGAGTTTATCAGGCCCACACAGCCCAAAGTTTGGCTATGAGAAGGGAAGTGTTCTGCACCAGTCAGGTGTACAAGGGAAAAATGCTCCCGTTCTAAGGTCACAACACTCAGTCTTTCCCAGATTCTGCCAGAAGTCTGATCTTAGCAGGACAGGGCCATCAAAAGTCAAGAAGATGGGGTTAGTGGCTCTCCTATGAGGGGGATGTTCCTGTCAGGCTTGAGGGCAGGTGGAGGGAGCAGCCCTCACCCCAAAGCTACACCATTCAGTCTATCTTAGATTCTGTCCAGACATTGGCAGGGTAGAGACACCAGTAGATGGGAGGGTTGGGCCCCCAGAAGCCCTGAGAGTGCAGCTAATGGATCTCATGTGAGGGTGGTACCAGTCAGGTTTACAAGAAAGTGAGGGAAATGGCCCCTTCCATACAGCTTGACTTAGTTATGACACCCCTTGATTCTTCCTAGACTCCTACACTTCAGCTTAGGCAGTTGAAACCTCGATAGGGGTCTAGCTTTGTAGGATGGGATGACAAGGAGTTCAAAGGGTTGGGCTATTGCATGCTCCCAGGCTGATCTCATATGGAGAGGTGTGCTTCACTTAAGAAAGCTGGCCTGTGTGGTATGGGAGAGAAATTCAGCTCAGGGATCCTGTTGGTTGTCCTTTAGTTCTCTTCCTAGAGCCACAAACCCCATGCTCTCCTCATGGGACTGTAGTCTGATCTGCCTTCCCTCCATTTGCTGTGAATACAGTTGTATGCATTGGCCCTTTAAGAGGGTACATGTGTCTTCAGCAGTCTCCTTTGTTTCCCTGGAAATCAGAATCCCCACTTATTTCCTTAGCCAGATGTTATGTGGGTACCTTTTCCAGACTCTGATGCTCTGTGCTGTGGATCCCAGTTTGGAGTTGAGAGAAACATTTGCAACTGAGATATCCTTCTGGAATTTCAGCTGCCATTCACAGGAGTGGATTCAGCCTGTTTTGCGTCTCTGCCCTTGCTACAAATCTCGATATGGCATCTTCTGCATATCTTTGGTTATAAGACTTCTTTGTACCTATTATTCAGTTGGTTATTTAGGTAAATTGTTCTATGTTTTAGTTGAAGTTCTAGTTTGGTCCTGGAGGAGTGAGTGTATCATCCACCTAGTCCATTGCCATCTTGGATTCCCTAGCATTTTCTTCTTTTTTTTTTTAATAATAGCCCTTTACTTCATGCATTTTGAATTGTTTCCTTAATAATGTCTTTCTTGGTTTGGGAGATGTTTGAGTGAACCCTATAAGAGGATCAGAGAGGGCTGACAGTTAAATTGGAAAGATCTTTACTAGACTAAACTCACCAGTTTCTGCCCTGTAAATGACCTGAAAATTGCAGACATCCCTTACACTGTAAACAACAATTCTACAGTGGGTTCAAATAAAATGAAATGTGAAAAGATGACATTTGGGCTGCTTTGTGGGAAATAAATGATGCAACTATGTTGGCTTCTGCTATCAGGACCCTATGACCTTCAGAAAAGACTCTGACATAGGCTTAGAACAATAGACAAAAAAGAACAATTCCATAGAATAAAAGGGTTATATGCAAATAAACTGAACTGTGAAACCACCAGAATACCCTCAGCCCCTCACTCTTGCTGATCCCACCCACGGCCCCTTGCCTCAGCCAGCTCACTCCCGATGGCCCCATTGGGGTGGGCTGGCTAGACCTCACCAGTGCATGAATTCATGCACTGGACATCTAGTGCTATATAATGGCAAAATTACTGGTGAGTATGCTAAAAATGAAAGTTCAGTGAAAATCAGTAAAAGAAAGAGTAGAGTTTTCTAGGAGTGATGGAATTGGTTGTGATAATAACAACAGTAATATTGTTGATTACTGATTACTTACTATGTGCCATTCCAAGGCACTCTGCTGAAAATTTTACATTTGTTGTGTCATTTAATTCTCATAACAATCTTTTATGATTGTTATTATTATTGCTTCTTAAATAATTCTAAAAAAAAACCTAGGTTGTAAGAGATTAGGCAACTTGCCCACAGTAATATTAGTAATTCAGGTCAAAACTAGATTTAAAATCCAGGGAGGATTATAAAACCTGTGGTCTTACTCAATATTAAACAATAACAGTTGTATGACTTAAAATTTAGGATCTAGATATAAAAATCTTTATTAAACAGGAAGTTCCAGTGAAAGGATTCAGTTTCCAGAAACCAAATTAGTGATTCACAACTGGAATGGTTTTAACTACCTTCCAGAGAACATATAGCAATGTTTGAAGACATTTTTAGTTGCCACAATTGAAAGGAGGTGGTATTGGCATCTAGTAGGCTTAGGTTATGGATTTTTCAATACACCCTACAACTCAGAGGACAGTAATCACATCAAATAATTATCTGGCCCAAAATGTCAAGTGCTGAAATGGAGCAATCTTTAACTAAAGTATCAGGGCCCATTGCATAGTTTGTGGGCCCTAGGACAAAATAAAAATGCAGGCATCAGCCTAAAAGCAAAAATGGAAATTTTTTTCACCCCCTAATTAATGCCATGTTTCTTTGGACAGGATTAGTGACTGAACAACTCAGATCCCTAGAGACATCCAGGGCTCCACCCTGAAACTGACCCATAACTTTGGGTCTATATTTGCCCACCATAGGCTCTGCCAAGGGAAAAGGCTGGCATAGGTTGCTGGGCAGCGATGGGGGAGAAGGTAGCAGAGAACCCATCCTAAGAGGCAGAGAAGCATCGGGAGTCAGGTGCACAGTGAGCCAAGGCTTCAATTGTTCTATCAGACTTTACTAACAAAACATAAGTTAAAAGATGGTTATTCAAATTTTCAAGAAGGCTGCCACACACCATTACACACCTAGTATGGGGTCCTGCTCTGAATCCAGTTCCCTGTGTGAGACTGAATTGGTTCATCACCCGTGACGTCAGTCAGCTCTGTACACAATTGGAAGCGATGAAAGAGGACTGCTAATGGCTGGTACAGAAATCTTAAGAGAGCAAATTTAAAGGATCAGATAGAAATTGCTTTGTAAATCCAATAGTTTAGAAATCACAGCAGTTTGTTCTCATTAGGGACATTAGAGGATACCTTCAGAGAACAGCAATCTCTTATAGTGACCAAAGATCAATGGAGAGGAGAGCAACAATAAAAAAGTTAAACGAGGCTTTTAACAAAGTAGGCTAGAAGGCGGCAGTCCCTGGAACACACTCAGTAACAAGCTGTGAATCTGAGCAGAGATAAGTAGAGATTCAGATAGGTCCAGGCAGGAAGGGAGGCTCTAGGGAGATCTAATTTGACATATGATGCAGTGATGGCTTTATAAACTTGGATAATAATATTTTGAGGCTGAACTGGGTCATTCCAGGATGCCATTGGAAGCAGGAAAAAGGGCAGAAGCATTTGATTTGTTTGGCTTGATTTGATGCTAGTGTATATAAAAAGTTAGTGTTAGTAACATATTGTGATAGACACAATGATATTCCCCCCACCCCACAAATGCCCACACTTTGTGAATATGTTACCTTACATGGTGAAGGGGGTATTACAGATGTGATTAAGGTAACAGTCATTGAAATCAAGAGATTATCCTGGATTATCCCAATGTGCCCAATCTGATAATATGAGTTCTTAAAAGTGGAGAATCTTTTCAAAAAATATATATATTTTATTGATTTTTTTTGTAGAGAGGAAGGGAAAGGGATAGAGAGAAACGTTGATCAGCTGTCTCTTGCACACATCCTACTGGGGATGTGCCTGCAACCAAAGCACATGCCCTTGACCAGAATTGAACCTGGGATCCTTGAGTCCGCAGGCTGACGCACTATTCACTGAGCCAAACTGGTTAGGGCTGGAGAACCTTTTTTGTTTGGCTACAGTGGCCAAAGAGATGCAAAGAGAAAGATTTGCCCTGCTGTTTCTGACTTTGAAGATGGAGGAAGGAGACAAGAACCAAGAGATTAGGTTTAGAGAGTTCAAGGAAACAGATTCTCCCCTGGAATCTCCAGAAAATGCATACCTCAGCTGACACAATGATTTTAACCCAATGGAACTATGTCAGACTTCTGCTCAACAGAACTTTTAAGATAATAAATGTGTCTTGTTTATTGCCATTTAATTTGTTTTGGCAATAATAGGAAACTCATCCATTTGTACTCAGCTAGCATGGTAGACTGAGAACTGTGAGAACATATGGAATCATGGAAAATTAGAGCTGGGGTGATCATTGAGATAATTAAATCTGACACTCTCATCTTGTAAGAAACCTATTGTTTAAAGGAGGTCATCGGTGTGCCAAATCCCTCTCAGCCAAATCCTTGCCCTTTCTACTGTACTATGTATTTTCTGATTACAAGGTTCTTAGGCAGGAGAGCAAGCATGGATGTATATAAATGCAGAACTCGCATTATCAAGAGAAAAGCTATAAAAGTCAGGGAGAGCATAAAAAGAAATGAGGGAAAGAAAAGAGCCAAGCAAGAAGTAAATCTTATTGGTTCAAAGACAAGTTCCAGTTAGAACTGGAAACACTTAAAACATAGCGTGCAGGAGGAAAAAAGATGAATGGGCCCCTAGAAACAGAGTAAAGCATGAAAAATGATCAAATGAGGCAGGGGGGAGAAGCCCTCGTCTGTGTTTCTGCACCATCTAAATCAGAGTAGCTTCCTTTTTGTAGTTGCTCCCAGAGTTAACATCTCCTTGATAAACTAGGTGGTGAGTCAGTGAGGTGGCTGGTGTTGCAGACCTGCGTATCTCATTAGTCCTGTGAAGGGCAACAGGGGAAGATGTACTTTCCCTCAGAGAAACAGTGCTGCCCTGGAAGTGTAATCTAGCCCCATCCCCCATGGCTGACCCCAAAGTAGACCTTTTCCTCTAATACCAAGTCTCAAAGGAGAGCTGCCTTTCTCACGACATTCTTTATGAGCCTTCTCTTGGTTAGACATTAAAGAAAAATATGTCAGATAAAGAATCTAGGAACAAAGTATAAAACATGACTCTCATAGATTACTAATAGTGATAGCGCCACTGGAAATACCCAGAAAAGAGCAAATTGTCAGGATTTAAAAGGTCACTGGTGTCTTCCATCATGTATGTCTTGCTCTTATTAGCTATTTAATTTCTTTTGTAGTGAAGCACACCTGAAAAATCCAGTGGTAGACATTTTTTCAGTGCAGATTCAGTATGAATAGAATGACATACCTATCCATGCAATTGGTTTTTCACCTTTTATGATTAAACAGCCATAGCATTGGTATAAAGCAATGTATAGCATAAGTAGAAAAATAATAAGAATTACTATATTAGATTTTTTTGGTGACATGTAATTGTGAAAGTCAATATGCAGACTTTTAAAATACAAAATATTTATCTTCGCACATTTTTATCTTGTCAGGTCCTCATTCAGACACTGCATTTGCCCTTTGCCCATGCCTTCCTTTCACTCTCTCTTGTACTCTCTGTAAGGATGCTTCTCTAGATTTCCCCCATCCCACCCAAGGATAGCAGCAGAGACCAGGTACTAGTAAAAACTGATTCTGTAATTGCAATACAACATCTAGAAAAATCTGTGCCATCTACTTGGAGAATGAAAGCTTTCTTCTGAAGGGCCCACCCCCATTTTGCCCAACACCAGACACACCTATTCACAGCCCAGAGTTGACACCTCTTATTGTGATGTTGTCAACTACTAGTTAGATGACAAGTGACTCATCTAATTGCTATTGTATTCTAGGAATAAGATTTGATATGTAAGTAAAAACCTTCCCTTTTCTTCCCCTAGTCAGCTTCTCTCTAGATTTTTACTAACTCCTTTGTCTTAGGTTCTCTGTGATGCAAGTATAGAAATGACATAAGCTCTTATTCAAAGTTGTTTCTTTTTGCTCCTTTGGTAGTTGATTATGGATCTCCTATATATTGTCGAACTAAGTGAAGATGACTTTTATTATTATTACCCTTAATCAAAATATGTGTTGTTTTTAAGTTGTAGTTTTGTTTTTATATGCTAAATTACCTCTGATATTGCTTTTAGGACAGTGTATTTAATAAAGGTTAAAATTGTTTAACTGTGTTTTCAAGGGTTCAGTTAATTTTGTACTCTAAATTTGTTCTCCATATTATTCAGAAAGTGACTAAATCCATATCATTTAGTTATAGTATTTATCAGACACCATGTCTTTGTCTTAGTATAAGGTAGAAATCTAGGTATAGAAAGGTTAATAGATTTCTCCATGATAAAGTAGAACCATTCTTCAAATATATGTCCATCAGAATGGAAAGCTTGTGCACTTAACCATTTTACTACATACCTCACAGTCATCCTTTATAAAAACTTAGGATCTTACCCTTAACATGTTTAGATATAACACATACATTTTGAAATAGGTACCAAAACAAGATAAATAGCAAAGAGTAAAGAAACAAAAACGAGGTGATAAAAGAGGAAAAATATATTTTTATGATTTAAAGACAAATTCAGTTCATATCCTTTCTCAAGTTTCACTCTTTCACTTGTTCATGTCTACTGATGAAGAGACTATTAGGAGAAACTCTGATGTCTTTGCTCAATGGGAAGGACTCTTTGAGCTGCATCCATTTCTCCAGGTCATTGCAGGTGTCAAGGTCAGTTCAGGAACCAAATTTTGACTCTCTTCCTTTACCTTTTCTTTAGGAATACAGTATCAAAAAGAGTTCTCTCTTTTTATTATGATTTTGGAACTAGGTAAATTCAATTAGTACACACTAAAGCAAGTAAATGATAGCATTAAAAATAAAAACAAACACACACACAGAGAGAGAGAGAGAGAGAGAGAGAGAGAGAGAGAGAGAGAGAGAGAGAGAGAAAGGCTTTATGGAATAAATTACTTAAAGCCACTGTAGTGGTTAATTTTACATGTCAGCTTTACTGGCCACAGGGTGCCAGGATTAAACATTATTTCTGGGTGTGTTTGTGAGGGTGTTTCCAGATGAGATTAGCATTTGAATCAGTGCTCAGTAAAAGTAGATTGCCTACCTCATTATAAGGGAACATCAACTTATCTACTAAGGGTCTGAATAGTACCTAGGGCAGAGAAAAGGTAATGAAAAATGTATTATATAAATATATATTATGAGAATTATATTATTATTACATTATTTTCCTAAATTTTAATATAAAATTAAGCATCACAATGGAAACAATTTAGTTGTCCATTGATATATAAATGAATAAAATATATTACTCAGCAATAAATATGAATAAAATCTTGCTATTTGTGACAACATGGATAGACCAAGAGGGTATTATGCTGTGAAATAAGTCAGACAGAGAACAACAAATACGGTATGATTTTGCTTATACATGAAATCTAAAAAACAAAGCAAAAGAACAAACAACAACAACAAAAAACAGTAATAGGCTCATAGGAACAGTGAACCAGCTGATAGTTGCTGAAGGCAGGGTTGGGGGTGGTGGTGCTGGGAAAGGGAGATTGGGGGACAGGATAATGAGTAAAAATGTTAAATGCTATGGAATTGAGTTTGATTCTTTATCCAACATTTTCAGTGAAGCACTTTTGATCACGGGAGCAAAAACACCAAAACAAAACAAGTACAAAAAACCAACAGAGAGGTTGCATGCAGCTTTCAAAGTGGTTTTCCCAATGGTGTCATGTGGCATAGCGACAGTACACTCATCTCATGGCGGGAAGCTGTGCAAACCACAGCTTGCTCAAATTTCACCAGAAAAAAAAATTAAGCACTGCACTTACTAATAGGAATGAAAGGTACATTGATGATCAGGATACTATGGCACCAACTACTTTTCAGAATTACAAAGTAGGCATAATTTGTGGGAGAGGAAACAAATATTTTCCTGGGGAAAATGCCCCTAAGTAATGATGGATTCTTTTTATAACTTCGATTATGTAGTAGCTCGCTTCAGGCTTTCTGGAAATCAAGAAACTTGAACTATATTGATGTATTGATCCAGCACTCGTCTTAGTAGCTATATTTAACATTTCCTTCCACAAGGAAGAAAGTGTTTATATTTCTGCAGCATTTTGTGAATATATATATACTGTGAAAACCCGGGCTAAACAACTACTTTCTGTTCAGACATAAGAAATACGTTTTAACTTGGGTTCAAAATGTCAAAGAGAAAGCTCTGAGTAAGAGTTCTCCAACAACACTTGTGCATTTTACATATTTATATTATAGTTTTTTTTGCACTTAAAGAAAAAAGTATTATTCTTGTAAATTCCTTCATTTAAAAATTAATGTAGAATCACAATTTTAAGGAATACATTCTAATCTTATTTTTATAAGAAAATGAGAAATATATTTATCTACCCATCTTTAAATTATTAGACAAGTGACTGTGATAAAGACTTAGTGTTAATTATCTTTTGGTCTTACGTTGAGGAGGAATATAGAGGGCAACCTGGGAGTGGGGGCTAGCAATCTGAATCTGTGCCAGTGACCGTATCCTGGTATATGGTCTTGTTAGCCTATCCTTAAGTCACTGCCCCTTCCTTAGGCAAAAATCTGTTTTCCTGGGTGCTCCCAGTTTGCAGTGGCTACGGGCTGGGAATTTGGCAGCTTGGCCAGAGCTGGGGTCACTGGAGCCACTGAGGTCAGGCATTTAGATACAATCTAACCTCCCCATTCTAACTGACTCAGGAGGGCTATGAAAGCTCACCACAAAAGCCCAGTAGTTAGGAAACAAATAGGAAACAAAGAAATTTAGGGATATATAAGGGGTGATCTCATTGTATTAGCTATTCAGGCTTTGAATCTTCGAATCCCCTGAATCAGTAGTGCTGCTTTAAATAAAGGGTTCTTTCCTGAATCTCTGAGGACTGAGGACGCGCGCGTGTATTTTCCAGTCGCCACAAAGTCAGCCTTGTTAGCAGAGATCCTCTTTGAGAAACTGAGCTTTATCTGTATCTGATACTGAATTACATGCTTCACATGTAACTGAAGCCTAGGAATAAAATTTCTTCAAAATTACATAGAAAGTGGAAAAGTTAGAAATTGCAGCCCAAGTACTAGATGGCTCTTCCAGCTATGCCTCACATATTAACTGACCACACTGCGATTAACTGGCAGTTCCCAAGGAGTCTCTGATCAGTCAGTCTCCTATCTGACCAGGGATGTGGTCAAGAACCCTAGTCAGAGACGGTTTGTTTTTCTCACAATATCACAAAATATTTTCTGTGCAAAAATAGGAGTTTGAACACCATATTTTAACTAAGAATTTGATAATAATTAGAGTCCAGAAAGAGAGAATACTGATTCTGATTAATTTATTTGAGCATATAAGGTGGCCTAGTGCTGCAAATAGTAATTGGCCAAATGTATTCTGAAGAGGTTCATAAATATGGACCCTGAAGCCATGTTGCAAACACTGATTTTGCCACTGTCTAGCTCTTGCCTAATCTCTTTAAAAACTGAATATTGTTAGGTATTACTTAGAAATAATATTTATTTATGTAAAGTATAAATTAGCACAAGTTTATTAACTGAAAATATGGGTAATTTAACTCACCCTTTTGAGCATTTCAAGTTTAACCCACTCATGTGTGATTTTCAAGTCAACTGGACCACCGCACAGTAAAAAGTTATCTCTACAGCTTTTTTCTTACCATAAATTCAAATTAATTGGATTTATCTATACTTATTTTTTTCATATTTAAGGTATCTATGTGCCAAATAATTAAGTATAGTCTTGATAACTGTCATGATCACAAATTCTATATGTCTACTGGGTAATACACAGAAGCCTGGCTATATCTAATTCATCAGTCATCTAGATTTTAAAAAATTGTCACTCTTTAAAAAATTCTCATACACACACACACACACACACACACACACACACACACTGAGTGGCGAGATTATTTTTACCACCTGATGTTTGTAGGTATATTAGCCGTATACTACATCATATGGGATATGGAAGCTGAAGGCCTGTTCAAACACCTTTGCTGTCTCTAGTTACCAAGATAAAACGTCTCCAATTTGCACAGGAACACAAGGATTAAAAAGTCGAGCATTGGAAAAAAGTCATGTGGCCTGATGAATCACGTTTCCAGTTGCATCATGCAGATGGCAGAGTGAGAATTTTGCAGAAACAGCATGAACACATACACCCCACATGCATGAGTACAACCCTTCAAGTTGGTGGGGGCAGTGTTATGGTTTGGGGCATGTTTTCCTGGCATGATTTGGGCCCTTTAATTTGTGTGGAACAATGTTTGAATAGCACAACATACCTAAGTATCTTTGCTGATCAAATTCATCCTATCATGTTGATGGCATATCCCAAAGGAGATGGCTTCTTCCAACAAGGCAATACGCCATGCCACAGTACTCGTATTGTTCAGGAATGGTTTCAAGAACATGAGGGAGGCTTTACTTTGCTTAGGTGGCCCCCACAATCACAATATCTCATTCCAATTGATCATTTGTGGGACGAAGTTAAAAGAGCCATCTGGCAGCTGGTTCCACAACCATCAAATCTCACAGAACTGGACAGTGCTATTAGTCAGGCATGGTGTCAGATTCCTCGCATCACCTTTCAACATCTCGTGGAGTCAATGCCAAGAAGAATTGCCACAGTATTGAAGGCACAAGATGACCCAACGAAGTACTGAGGGGGTGGTCATAATAATCTGGCCACTCAGATTTATCTTACAATGAGATACAGTAGTTCCCCCTTATTCAAGATTTTGCTTTCTGCAATTTTAGTTAACTAGAGTCAACCAGTCTCAAAATATTAACTGAATAATTATAGAAATAAATTTGTTAAGTTTTAAATTTCATGTCATTTTGAGTAATGTGATAAAATCTCTCACCATCCCACTCTGTCTTACCTGAGACAAAATAGTTCCTTTGTCCAGGGTATCGTCATTGCATGTCACCCACAGCCCCTCAGTCACTTAGTAGACATCTTGGTTATCAGATCAACAGTCAAAGTGTCAGTGTGCTTGTGTCCAAGTGACCCCTATTTTACTTAACAATAGCTCCACAGCAGAAGGGTAATAGTGCTGGCAATTTGGATATGCCAAAGAGAAGCCTTAAAGTGTTTCCTCTAGGTGAATGGCATGAGTGCACAGAGAAAAAAAAAACCCTCATACTATATTCAGGGTTTAGTACGTTCCACAGTTTCAGGCATGCACTGGGAGTCTTGGAACATATCCCCCAGAGAAAAGGGGCAATTGCCATGCAGTCAATTTATTGAAAACTATTGAACTGGTTGTTGTCTGTTTAGACACTTCCCTATTCTAACAATGGCAAGGTCAAATAAAATCACTAGATGATAGCATTGCTTGTCTCATTAAATAATTCTACATTTATGGGAGAAACACTGAAGAAAAAACTTGGACATATGTTGGTATTTTAATCACAATCATTCATCACCATAATGAATAACCAAAGACCCTTTGAAAAGAATATATCTGGCATTGCATAGATTCCAAAGCATTTACTTCTTGTGTAACACACTTTGAGAGGCATAAATATGAATGTTATATTAATTTGTCTACTTTTGACCTAGAGTTTACTTGAAATCCTAGAGGATTTTCAAGAGGCTATTGCTTCATTAAATTAACTTGCAAAGCAAAGCTAACTTCAGCCTTTTATTAAAATGAATTAATATAAAAATTATTTGAAGAGTGAATAAATATAAGGTCTTCAAAAAGTATAGCTCAATTTAAGCATTAGTTGTGAGCAGCAGTAATAGCTTAAAGCTATAGTCAAACAGTTCTTAATTTAATTCCCTACTTAACTTCTTACTAGCTGTGTGTCCTTCAGTATGTTATTTACACTGTTTTAGTCTTAAGTATACTCAGTAATAAATTTCAGTAAATGATAATACCTATCTCACTGATTGTCTTTAGGATTAATATAATAATTACTCAAAGATTTAAGAACAATCTCTGGCACATAATAAGCACTCAATATATAGTTACTATTAACTATCCCTTAATAATAATTTTTGGAACCTGAATTCATAACAGGAATTGTGTAGAGCAAAATACAAACCATTATTCAATTGAGAAATTTTTCTCTATGAGTCATCATGATGTTTTAACAATTTGAGGGCATGGTGGTTTTTTTACAAGATTCTTTAAAATATTCAAAATATAAGCATTTTAAAATAAAATTTATCATTGACTTTCACTGAATGAGGTCCAGGATAAGTCCTGTAGGTAAGATAAGGTTCTAACATCAGACACTTATGGACTAGTTTTGCAGAAAGGGCATGTATAGATCCTAACAATAAGTATCACAAAAACAATGAATAGCAAGTAATAATTAGAAAAAGAATAAGTGATAAAGAATTGGAGAGAAATCATTACAAACTCAAGGAGATGCTAAACCTTAAATTTACCTTTTAGTTTATAGGATTTCTGAGAAATTAATAAAATTTAAATTTATATATGTGTGGTTAAATAGGAGTAAGTTCAAAGATAAGAATTTTGTAATGTATTTGGGAAACTAAGAATGGACCTTTCATTTAGAACAAAGTTATTTTTAAAAAATATAATTTTATTGATTTCAGAGAGCAAGGGAGAGGGAAAGATAGAAATATCAATGATAAGAATCATTGATCAGCTGTCTCCTGCATGTCCCCCAATGGGGGTTGAGACCACAACCCAAGAATATGTCCCTGTCAGGAATCAAACCTGGGACCCCCCCAGTGCGCAGGCCAATACTCCATCCACTGAGCCAGACTGGCCAGGGTTAGAACAGAGTTCTTATAGGAGAGAAGAAGGTGAACATCTTTAGGGAGTTCTCAGATATTAGGAAAGGAATATAACTTGATATACTAAGCAACAGTGTTAATTAGCTAACTTATCTAAATTAAAACATATACTTAAGAAAACCATGGTAGCCGAAACTGGTTTGGCTCAGTGGATAGAGCGTCGGCCTGCGGACTGAAAGGTCCTGTGTTCAATTCTGGTCAAGGGCATGTACCTTGGTTGCAGGCACATCCCCAGTAGGGGTTGTGCAGGAGGCAGTTGATTGATGTTTCTCTCTCATCGATGTTTCTGACTTTCTATCCCTCTCCCTTCCTCTCTGTAAAAAATCAATAAAATATATTAAAAAAAAAAAGAAAACCATGGGAGACGTAAATACAGAATATATATTAACATATATCTTTCTTACAGATTTTTGGACTGGTTTGTCATCTATTGGAAATCACATAAATAAATTATATTATTGCATTGTCATCCAGCTATCAACTTTGCATACATATGGCTATCTTTCCCCCCCCTGCCTTTTACCAATCTCTTTATTAACTTCCATAACAAATTTATGCTATAGAGAACATCATGGTGCTTTTAGTTTTACTCTACAGTATCTACAACTTACTGAAATTTTCATTAAACATCATAATCTTCTTCCTTTTTTGTCACATCTCCATGTCGGAGGATAGATCCCTATGCACTCCTCCTTCCCAAAGATGCACACGCGAGCGTGCACGCGCGCGCGCGCGCGCGCACACACACACACACACACACACACACACACACAGCTTGGCTCTGCTAGTTCCTTCTTCTTTGCTTCTTGTCTTTTCTGCTCTTCCTTTCCCAAACATCCATATTCTCTACCCTTTTCAAACAAAAGTTTCCCTCTTCTCTAGGTCTGCAAGTGCCAGCCTGACCCAGAGGATGTCAGCTCCATTTTACAGTTTTCATAGCATTTTCTAAACAAAGGCTGCCTGCACTCCTCTCCTAAGATTCTTGCATTTGTTACAAAAATGCAAATATTTTCCCTGAATTAGTTTATAAATACAAACCAGCATTCAACTATTAAAATGGATAAGTGACAAGATAAAAGTATTTATTAGAAGTTAAGTCAAAAACAATTATGGAACAATGTATAGATTCTCTTTTTGGTAGAATACATATATACTCACAAAACATCTCACAGCAATTACAGCAAATACTAATTTATCATTATGAGAATGATATGAAGTGACTTTCTCTTATTATTCACACTCTTGAATTATGTTGAATTTTTATAATAGGCATATATTAATTTATGGTAGAAAATAACAATGTTTTAATTTGAAAAACAGATTACATACATTTTTTAAAAAATGAATTTGACAAAGCACTTATATTTTGAGCAAATTATAAAAACACTCAATTTTATTAAGTATACTAGAGGCCCAGTGCACAAAATTTATGCACTCAAGGGGAGGGGATGTCCTTCAGCCCAGTCTGTGCCCTCTCATAGTCCAGTAGCCCTCAGGGGAGTGGGCCTAAACTGGCAGTTGGACATCCTTAGTGCTGCTGTAGAGGTGGGAGAGGCTCCTGCCACCACCACTGTGCTCGCCAACTGTGAGCCTTGCTCAGGGCTTCTAAATTAGTGGCGCTCCCCTTATGGGAGTGCACTGACCACCAGAGGCAGCTCCTGAGTTGAGCATCTGCCCCCTGATAGTCAGTGTGAGTCACAGCAATCAGCCGTGCCTCTGTTCAGTCAATTTGCATGTTAGCCTTTTATTATATAGGATAATAAATATTGATCTCTTTAATAAATGCTTAAATACATATTTGAATGTTATCCTCCATGCTACTCTAAAAATAAATATCCTTTCCCAATTTTATCAGTAAAGAAATAGAGACCCAGAGAATTGAAGACCCTTCCAACATTGCATAACTACTAAATAGTAAAGCCAGGATTCAAATTGTTTTTGTTACTGATTTTAAGCATTATACCTATCTCTTATTTAAGAAAATTTACACAGCTAGAAATGAATTTTTTTTAATGGATCTGGTAGCTGTACAGGAAAGTAGCATGACCGCGGAAGGTAGTACCGGTAATCAATTTAAGGATTTTTAAGGTCTATGTAAATAATGTAGCATTTGATTTATTCAGTTTATTGTGACTCTTGATTAAGTCACATGGAAAGCTCATCATGCTATATATACCACTGAATAACCCTCAAGGGAATTAATACAACTAAATGTTATAGTAATTTTCCTATTCTACATAAACCCAATGGACTATGCTAAGTATCCATGAAGAGTTAATTGGCATTATCAGGATCTACTGTGTTGCACATAGTGCTCAGATGGTATTCTTATTAACACTGAAGAAGTTGTTAAAGTAAATCTGTTTACTATATCAAGAAAACAAACCTTCACATTATATTGTTTTGTAAGAAATTTAAGTTTTTTAAGTGTTCAGAGAAAAAGTCATTAAGGAGCTAGAGCAAAATTTTTTTTTCAAATGAAATTCAGTTTTCTGCCAGCTGAGCTGAAGTTTAATTCAGGAATTCAGATCTAGTGGTGATAGGAAAGCAGAACACTGTCAAATTAGCTATGTCAAAAATGCATTTAGTTTAATAAATATTCATTGAGTAATATGAGCCTAGCACTGTGTCAATTAGTTGGAATAAAAACATAAATGAGGCATAGTTTTCCTCTTCAAGGAGATTATACAGGTCAATAGTTATAATGCACTGTGTATAATAACATCATATCAAAGTCAGGAGCTGTTCCCCTGAGCATGTGACACATAATTTGTGGCCTAAATGGACCTAGAATTTATTTATTTTTTAAACAAGTCAGACTAATAGTTATGGCAGAGGAATATCTCAAGAAAGGAGGCATGAAGAAGCTTGACTCATCAAGAGAATGTCAAGAGTAGTTTGAAGGAGTGGTAGGGAATGAAGTTAGTAGAGAACAAACTCATGAAGACCTTTAAGGGACATGCAAAAATTTTAAATTATGTCCAAAAAAACCATTTTCTTCATTTTTATAAAACTGTCTCTACTATTTATCCAGATGATGAAGAAGGAAAAAAGTGAGACTCATTTTTGCCTTTTCCCCAAACTGTCCCTATACTCATTGCCAAATTCTATCAATGATCCTACCTTCAGCAGGTTTTCAAGATATTTTCTCAAACCTCATTGTTAAAATCTTACTTGAAGATATTATCTTCTTCTGGAAACTAAAATGAAACTACCCTAACAGTTTTTCTTTTTTGTCCAGCTTCTGGCTCGGGTGATCTGAGCTTATATAATAAAGGAAAGGAGCAAGCAAGAAAAGAAAAGATGACACGATAGAAAGGAAAAAAAAATATTAAAAAGCGAAGTAGCAGGAGATGAAATTTAGAACAGAGAGAGACAAATTTGTCTGATATGGAAGTTCTCTGAAATTACTGGAAAATAATAACATGTGAATTCAGAGGTGCAGTCAGTTCTCTACAACATGACATGTACATTCCTAAAAATCAGTGGATGTATTTATTAGAGTTCTCCAGAGAAACAGAAGCAATAGAATGTATATCTATTTGTACTTTATCTCTATTTCTATTCATTCCGCTCTATCTATCTAGAGAGGAGAGGCGAGAAGAGATAGATACTAGTTTATTTTAAGGAATTGGCTCAGAATAATGGAGGCTGGCAAGTCCAAAATCTGTAAGGCAGACTGGCAGCTAGATACCCTAGGGAGAGTTGATGTCACAGCTAAAGTCCAAAGATGGTCTGAAGGCAGTTTTACCTTTTTCAGAGGACCTCAGTCTGTCTTCTTTTAAGATCTTCAATTGATTTATTAAGATACACTATATTATAGATGATAATCTTCTTTACTAAAAATCTACTGATTTAAATGCTAATATCATCTAAAAGATACTTTTACTGCAACATCCAGACTAGTGTTTGACCAAATATCTGGGACCATACTCTATCCAATTTGACACAAAATTGGCCATCCCACAAGGCTATGCAAAGTCATACAATCAAAACCATAGGATTGATGTAATAAGTGGGATTGATAGGTTAACATTTAAAATTCATCAATAACACAAAATATGTATACTTTTAATGGTTAAGAAATATATACATACTACAATAAATATGACACTTTACCTTTAAAAATGGTTTATTTGTGGAAGTGGATGTGGGAAGGGTTTCAGTTTGTAAGTCATTGTGAAGTGATGGAATTTCTGGGCTAAAATTGCCCAGAAATTAGTAATGCCAGATGTGGGTGGATATGTTTATAATACACAGTGGGGAATTAAGCTGGCAGATGTTTGAGGTAGATCTCTGTAGGTGCATGTTGTTTATTATTATGCTGCTCAGCTCCCTTTCGTGCGGCTTTCTGTGTTTATCTAGTGGATAGAATCAGTTATAAAATTCGAGTTATATTTAAATTATGTCTTAATTTATTAATTGTATTAGAATAACTTCCCCATTTGAAAAACAGAAAAATCTTTATTTAAATTTATGGTAAGAGGTGGAGGGATGGGCAGAATTCATGTTATCATCTGCTGAAAAGGAAAGTGGTGGGCAGGAGAATCCGGGAACATATAGAGATCTGCATTAAACTCGTTACGTGCTGAATAGGTAGTCAGTAAGAATATATTGAATGAGAGAATCAATGAATAAGCAAAGGGATGAAATGGTAAATGAAAATCAGAGCAATTTTTGTATGAGGCAATAGAATTCTAACTTGGCTTTGATTGTCTACCTGAGTTAAAAGAAGATAGTTGCATGGCTTCGCGGTGGGGAATCATGAATATCCTGAAAAGAGCAAGACTTGGTACACTATATGGATCCAGTTTGGACAAGAAAGAAAGTAAAGCTGGAAGAAGAATAATGAGAGAGAGAGAGAGAGAGAGAGAGAGAGAGAGAGAGAGAGAGAGAGAGAGAGAGAGAGAAGGGAGGGAGAGAATATGGAATAAGAGTTGTCAAGACAACAGACATACTAATGAGGACACAAGAAGATTGAGTGATAATAAAAAGGATGGCAAGCTGAAAGTATTTGAATATTTGGCCTAGGATAGCTGGGAATCATCTCTTTTTTTTCAACTTTATTGTTTAGTTTATTAATTACATTTTCCCCCTATAGCTCCCCTCCACCCAGTACCCATCCCACTCTCTGCCCTCACCTCCCCGCCACTGTCCTCTCCCATAGTTGCATGATTTTTGTCCAGTCTCTTGCTGTACTTCCCAGACCCCTTTTCTCACCAAGAATTGTCAGTCCATTCCCTCTCTATGTCCATGATTCTGTTCTATTCCCCAGTTTATCCTGTTCATCAGATTATTAATTCCCTTGATTTTTAGATTCATTTGTGTACACATAGATGTGTATTTGTTGTTCATAATGTATATTTGTACCTTTTTCTTCTTCCTCTTCTTAAACAATACCTTTCAGCATTTCATATAGTATTGGTTTGTCGGTGATGAACTCCTTTAGCTTTTTCTTATCTGTGAAGCACTTTATCTGATCTTCAATTCTGAATGATAGCTTTGCTGGATAGAGTAATCTTGGTTGTAGATTCTTGCTATTCATCACTTTGAATATTTCTTGCCACTCCCGTCTGGCCTGCATCGTTTCTGTTGAGAAATCCGCTGACATTCGTATGGGTGCTCCCCTGTAGGTAACCAACTGTTTTCTCTTGCTGCTTTTAATATTCTCTCTTTGTCTTTTGCTCTTGGCATTTTAATTATGATGTGTCTTGGTGTGGTCCTCTTTAGATTCCTATATTTTGGGGTTCTGTGTACTTCTTGGGCTTTTAAGTCAGTTTCTTTCACCAGGTGTGGGAAGTTTTTGGGCACTATTTCTTCTAGTAGGTTTTCATTATCTTGCTCTCTCTCTTTTTCTGGCACCCTGAAAATTCTGATGTTGGTATGCTTGAGGTTGTCCCAGAGGCCCTTTATACTATCTTTAATTTTTTGGACTCTTTTGGCTTCTTGCTTTTCTGGCTGAGTGGATTTTGCTTCTTTGTATTTCAAATCTTTGACTTGGTTCTTGCAGTTGTCTGGACCGCTTTTTAGGACTTTGTATAATATTTTTTATTTCAGTCTGTGTATGCTTGATTTCTAGTTGGTCCTTTTTCATATCCTTGTAGGTGTTGTTCATTTCCTCGTAAGTGTTGTTTATTTCCTTTTAGTTCTCATTAAGTTCATTGGCCTTTTCTAGTAGCCTCATCAGAAACCTAATTACTGGTTTTGAACTCTATGTCTAGTCGTCTTTTTTCCTCCATTTCTTTCACAGCTGAGTTCTTTCCTTTTCTCTGCATTGTGGTTGCTTTCTTGAGTTGGTCCCTTAGTGGGGTGTGGTAAGTATCCTCTAAGGGACAGCTTCCTTATGGGGTGTGTGGCGTGAGCGTTAGCTCCGCCCTACACAGAGTGCTATGTGGCACGCGGCATTAGCGTCAGCTATGGGGCGCATGGAGTCAGTGTCAGCTATGTGGCTCGCGGGTCTCAGTGTTGGGTGGCAATGGTGGGACCCTCCAAGAGGAATCCACCACTGGTCTCCCCATTGCCAGACAAGTCTGCCTCTCCCCAAATGAGTCTGCACAGCCAAAGTCTCACTCAGGGTTGCAAAACAAAGCAGTCCAGTGGTCTCCAAGCCAGTGAGCAAGTCACGCATCCTCTGCCTGGGTTGCAGACTCCAGGAACTACTGTTCCCATTTACGTGCCCACTCTCCCCAAACTCCCAGACCTCAGCCATGCCCGGGGTCTTCCTTTTCCCAATCTGGGTCCTCGCCTGGACCTGGGGGGTAGGTGCTGTGGGAGGCCTCCACCCTCCCCATTGGAGGAAACCAGCCAGGCTTGCTGCTGCCCATCCTTCACTGCTCACTCGCGAAAGGCTCCTAACCTCACTCCTCGCGTATCTTCAAAGCTGCGCACCGCTGCTCCTCCTGAGTCACAGAGTCCCACCTTTACTTTTATCTGTGGAATTTTCACTTAGACAGCTTTCCGGTGATTCTGAATGATGTTTGTTTTGTTGTTAAGTTGTAGTTTTGGAATTGTTGCGTGGGCCGCAAAATAGGTGCTTACCTATGCTGCCATCTTGGTTCCCTTTTCTTCACTAGGAATCATCTCACAGGCTTACTGTACATGTCAGTTATAGCTCTAAGACTAGTGTTAAACCCTCTGGTGGGAACCATGGCTGCTAATAAAATTCCTGTGTCTTAATCAGTACTGTCTGGGGCAGTGGTCGGCAAACTGCGGCTTGCGAGCCACATGCGGCTCTTTGGCCCCTTGAATGTGTAGCTCTTCCACAAAATACCACGGCCTTGGTGATTCTATTTTGAAGAAGTATCATTGGAAGTAGTTTAAGTTTAAAAATTTTGGCTCTCAAAAGAAATTTTAGTCATTGTACTGTTGATATTTGGCTCTGTTGACTTATGAGTTTGCCAGCCACTAGTCTGGGAGATTGGGTGGGAGTAAGCTTTGGTGGAAATACTCTAGATGTGATGTTATGGGAGAATTAGAATTTTATATTTACTATGAGAGTAAAATTTCCATGAAAATCATAAGCAATTAGGTTTAGGTTAATATAACAAAGCACTTTTCATTACATTGAACTTGCATTGCTATGTATTGATTCCATTAATAACCTGGTTATTATTAGTGGAAAGGGGAGAAAAGGGAAACTACATAATACAGGCATGCCATTTATACAGCTTTGCCAGAAAGCTACAATTTAACATCCTCTAAGTCTATTACCTGCAAGTCAATGGGGAAAGGACTGGGTGAAAGCAGTTTAGACACATGCCCATTAAGGTCTGAGAGACTTGGGAAGATGTTTACCCATCAATCACACCTGAGAGAGTCAGTGGCCAGAATAGGTGTGGCTACTATCAGGGCACAAAGTTTGAACTGCATAACTCCTAAATAAAGAAGGCTCTCTTTCTTGCTCTCTTGCTGCTCACCCCTGACTGCTGGCTTGTAGGACTTTCACACTCTGCATTCGCCCAGAAGGCCCAGAGCCATGTGGATTCCACACAACGGACTAATGGATTTTAACTAGCCTGATGTTGATAGCACCTGGCTCCACTATGGAATGCAGACTCTGGACATTGGCTTTGCTTTCAGCTCTGCTAAAGCCCCAACTGCACCTTTTCAGGACTGGTTTAAAGACAATGGGACTTTGCAAGCCAAGTAATGTAACTATATAAATATAAAAATCATCTATTCTCCCATGTGTGTCTTAGAAAATTATTTTTATGAAGATATCACAAGAGTCCCACTCCCACTAGTGACAGAGAAACTCCACCCAGCCAATCCTCTGGCAGTGGTATGATATGCATTTGTCTTATAAGACCAGGGAACTCATTAATGATACTTTTGTTATTCTTGTTATTAATGCTTACTAACAATTGGGTTAGAAGAAGTCAAATATCTGATTTTTACATTTTGTAGTGTTATTCAATAGTTGGATCACAATCAATTCAATCATTTATTTATTTTATTTTTCCTATATACATACTAGAGGCCCAGTGCATGAAATTCATGAATTGGGGGGAGGGGGGGAGGGGTGTCCCTCAGCCCAGCCTGCACCCTCCTTAATCTGGGACCCCTCAAGGGATGCCTGACTGCCCGTGTAGGCCTGATTCTACCAGTAGGATCGGGCCTACATGGGCATTTGGACATCCTTCTCACAATCCAGGACTGCTGGCTCCAAACTGCTCACCTGCCTGTCTCCCTGATTACCACTAACTGCTTCTGCCTGCCAGCCTGATCACCCCCTAACCACAACCCTGCCAGCCTAACTGATGTCTAGCTGCTGCCCTGCCAGCCTGTTTGCCCCCAACTTCCCTCCTCTGCCAGCCTGATCACCCCTAACTGCCCTCTCCTGGCAGTATGGTCCCTCCCAACTGCTCTCCCCTGCTGGCCTGATCACCCACAACTGCCCTCTCTTGCAGGCCTGGAAACACCCAATGGCCCTCCCCTGCTGGCCATCTTGTGGTGGCCATGTTGTGTGTCTACATGGGGGCAGCCCTCTTGTGTGTTGGAGTGATGGTCAATCTGTGTATTACTCTTTAATTAGATAGAATAGAGGCCTGGTACAAGGGTGGGGGCCAGCTGGTTTGCCCTGAAGGGTGTCCCGGATCAGGGTGGAGGTTCCCTTGGGGTGTGGTGGGGCATGGACAAGGGGCCTATAGTGGTTTGCAGGCTGGCCACACCACCAGTGACCCAAGTGGAGGCCCTGGGATATGGGATTAATTTATGTCCTACAATTGAAACTTTGTAGCCTGGAGCGGAGCCAAGTCTTCTGCTTGCTCCATGGTGACAGCCATTTCTGTTTGTGTTTATTTAAATTCTATAATTGAAACTTTGTAGCCTAGAGTGGAGGCCTAGGCATTAGGGCTGCAGAAGTTTGGCTTCCTCCATCGCCTGGGCAACCCTAGCCCCTGCTCTCTCCAGCTCCATGGCTGCCACCATTTCTGTGGGGATTACATATCTTCCATAATTGAAACTTTGTAGCATTGAGTAGAGGCCTAGGCCAGCAAGGGCAGGCAGAAAGCTTGGCTTCCTCTGTAGCCAGGGAAACCCAAGCCTTCCTTCTGCTCTCAGTGGCCACAGCCATCTTGCTTGGGGTTTATTTGTTCCTGATTGGCTTGTGGGTGTGGCTTGATTGAAGATATGGTCAATTTGCATATTACTCTTTTATTAGACAGGATATATATATATATATATATATATATATACACACATATATATATATACTAGTAGGGGCCCAGTGCACAAATTTGTGCACCTTGAAAGGAACTGTGAGGCTCTAGTGGGCACAAGAGCAGGATTCAGCCCATCCTCTGTGGCCCCATCCAGCCCTTCCCACCATAACCCTTGGTTCCCTGCTGCTGACAGCCCTGTTCCTGCTGCTGTCACTCCAATGCACTGATGGCACCAGACCCCACTCACACCTACTAATGGCTCAGAGAGATTGGGTCCATGCCTGCAGTGGATGTGAATGGGACCAGCACTGTCAGTGAATGTGAGCAGTGGCTGTTGCTCCGATCGCCCCTCGGGAGAAGGAGGCGATGGAGAAGCCCTCACGGTCAATCAGGGCCAGCAACCACTGCTTGCACTTGCTGATAGCAATGAATAATTGGGACCTGCTCTAGGCACCAGCAGTGGGTGCCAACAGTGGCTGCCAGCCCCAATCGCCTCTCAGGAGCATTGGAGGTGCAGAAGCCCTGAGGAGTGATCAAGCCCAGCAGCTGCCACTCACACCCACTAATGATGCTGAGCGATTGGGACTGGCCCTGGGTGCTGGCAGCAAGTGTGAGTGGGTCCGGTGCCAGCAGCAGATGTGAGTGCCAGGTGGCACCACAGCACGTGGGAGCAAAGAATTTTCAGTAACCACCAGAGGCTTGCCCTGATGGCAGTGACCGGTGCCCGGCCTTGGTCTGATACCCCCACTCACCTGTTCCACCATCCAGCTACAGCCCACACCCACCATGTTTCATGTTTTGCCACCTGCTGGCAACACCTGTCATGTTCTGCCCAGGCCCCCCATCATAGCAACTGGTTGTTCAGTTGTTTTGCCATTCCGTCTATTTGCATATTAGCCTTTTATTATATGGGATATTTTGGCTATTGAGGCATGATTTTCTGATTTCTGCAGTTGGACTCAAGAGCTGCATTTAATGTTTGAAGAAACATCTAGAATTATTAAACCTTGAGCAAGTTCCACTCCACCTTCCATAGCTTAGTTAACATTGAGGATTTCCATCTGTCTAGTTGTTAGACCGCAGGTTTTATTATAATGTTACTTTTTCAAATTGTGAAGTTTGAGAAATACCTCAAATGCACTTTGCTAACACTGCCCACAAACAACTATAGTTTTAGAATCATCTGTGATACTTGTTTATAATACTGAATCCTGTGGCCTAGTCCAGGAAATCTTTTAGTTGATTTGGGTTTAGAAGCAGAATCTTTAGTTTTAATCAGATTGTAAAGATTTAAATGCATATGGTCTGTGGGCCATAGTTTGAGAAACACCAGCCTGGGATGATCAATCTTAGAAGCTGATCAACTTAGTATTATATCAGTTTGAGTGATACATTTTCATTCAATCAACTCATTTAAACTGAAATATAAGTTAAATCAGATGACACTGGTTATAAGAATAAGCATAACCTCATTATATGGCCTTAGATTAATATTTTAACTTTCTGATGCTCAATTGTTTGATCTATAAAATAGTAACTACCATATTTTCTGGCATATAAAATGACTATTTAACCGAGGAAAATCTTCTCAAAAGTCAGGGGTCATCTTATACACCAGGTGTAAAAATACCATAGCTTTCAGTTATGATGGGCATTGCTAACTCACCAGGGACTTACCCAGCACTTGCTCTCTCTCTGTTGTTTGTTATCTTCCTCCTATCATCATCAGTTCCAGTCATCTTATATGCCAGAAAATACAGATATTTCCTCACTGTGTTATTTAAAGGAAGAACTATTAAAATATCATAAAACATGTTTTAAATGCAAACACTTAATGGCAGAATACACTAGAGCCTCACAAGTGTGTTATGGAAATGAAATAATAGTATGAGTGTTATAGAAAAGTATGTATTTCTGCTTGACAAGGACTAGCTTTATTTTTTTTATTATTTTTTACTTACAATATAACTTATATTTAATAGTAGTACATATGTTTTCCTTTTTCTCCCCCAATATCCTCCCCCCAGCCTCCCTTACCCCCCAGCACATGTCCCCACCTGCCACCCTCCCCATCCCAGTGTCTTTCATTCATTGGTTATGCTCATATGTATGCGTACAAGTCCTTCGGTTGATCTCCCCCAGCATCCGCCTCCCATCCACTCCGGCCTTCCCCCTGTAGCTTGACAGCCTGTTCAAGGCCACACTGCCTCTATATCAATCACTGCCCCCTGTTTCTTTTCTTCAAAAGTATCTTGTCTCTGCATAGCAGAAACAAACGTATAAGAGCAAAAAAAATGTTTGAGTGTCAGTTTCAATGTCCAACTGTTCTGAGTCACAGTTTCAATGTCAAATAGTTCTTCATGTGCACATGTCAGCAATGGTATCCAGATGTTGGACACATCGTGGCAATGCAAGATCTATCCTCTCTAGTATGGTCCTGGACCGCCTGCAGCCATGCACAGCTGCCAACTGCTAGCATGGCAAGGTGTCGTCAGCGTCCCCCATCTCTGGACTATCCTCGTGGTTGGAACAGACCCGTCAGTTCCTCACTGTCTCGGGAACCCACATGGTCTTGGAGTTGTTCTCTGAAAACACACAAACACATTCTCAACCAAAATTAACAAAGGGATCCTCTCAGCAAAATAGACTTGGGATTCTTTTTATTTTTGCCTAAGTGATTTTCCTTTGGCTTATTTTGACACCATGTGTGTTTTTTCATGGGTGTCCTGTAGTTGGTTTTACAAATGGAATTTACTTTTCTGGAGTAAGAATTTTCTAGATGTATTTTACTTATAGGATATTTTTCCTTACATGATGTTATCCCACTGTCCCCCTCCCCTCCTGCTTTTTTGGTTAATGGGGGCTTTTGGAAATTTTATCTTGCAGTCTTGGTAATTTTAAATTTTAATTTTTGCACACAAATATGACTGCTTTAGGTTCTTTGGATGTTAGGCAATTTTACAGTGAGATGAACTACTAATAGATATTTTAGTTAATGTTTTAGGAAAAACTTTTTTTATAGTACACTTAGATTTTCTTGAGTATTATTCACTTATTTCACTTGTCCAATTTAAATTAATCTGAAAACTTGATTACTATTTTACTGTCAATTTTAATACTCAAGCAGAAATCTTACTTTACCCTGTAAATACTAATGGAAAGGAATATTTGCATTTTTGAGTAGGTCCTGAGCATTCTTGGTAATAAATTGAATTTAGATATAGGGCAGCTATTGCTGGCCGAGTCCCTGTCTGCTACCTGGGTCCCGGTGTGAGTTGTGCGTGGGAGGCGAAGCAGCTGTGGGGGCAGGAGACCTCCCTCAGGAGGGGTGAGAATTCAAGCCCCTGCAAGGTTTGTGGATGAGGGTCTGTGCCCCACCTCTGTTGACCTTTTAGTTCTCTCCTGTTGGCCCCTCTGCGACTGTGCCTGTCTTAGGTTATTCCTTCCCTGAGGAATCTTACCCATCTCTGGCTAACCAGCCATCCTCCGGGGCCAAACAAGGTGATGTGCGGTTCAGTTCTGTCTCCTTTGTAGTCTATGTCCCCATGGCCTCCACATCCAGTGCATGTCTTGGGGTCCCCTCGCCTGCTGGCGGGGTCCCGGTACTGATCACATATCTCGGGTAACCCAGGTTTCTTCTCCAGAGAGGGCTCAGCTCACACCATTGGTCGAGATATAGATCCATGGTGCCAGCTGCCCAGAGGCTTCAGCCACAGCTTGAACTGAAAACAAAGGCATCAGCTGTGTGTATTTGGATAGTAAGAAGAGGGTCCCTCTTGGCAAAAGGGCAAGAGGGGCCAATATTGAATGCTCGGATGCCTTCCCAGTGCCTTAATCCCTTCTGAAAGGGATTAATTCCTTTCCTATCCTTTTTTTCCCCCAAATTTCTGCCCAACATTCAAAGAGTTAGTTTGTAAATTTATTTGGGATAATTGTATAATATGCTGTTGTCAAATATCAAATATTATAATGACATTGTAGAATAATATCATGTAAGGGTATTGTGGTGTCACGGGAGGTTAAGGAGGGCCTAGCCTAAGGACTGGTGTCCATAAGAGATGACATGCTCTAAGCCATGTTAATTCAATCTCAAACTATCTGCCAATTTTTTTTATAACTTTATATAAACTATGTCAGTGATGTAAAAACACAAATCACTTGCCTTAGTTCAAGCATTCAAATATATTGACTTTCCCCCTTACTCCCACCACCTGCCACTTACCCTGAGGTTTGACATTTTGATGGACTTTTCTCAGTCTCTGGATCCATTCTTGTTCATCAGTCTATGTCATTCATTATATTCCTCAAATGAGTGAGATCATGTGATATTTGTCTTTCTCTGCCTGGCTAATTTCACTTAGCATAATGCTCTCCAATTCCATCCATGTTGTTACAAATGGTAGGAGCTCTTTCTTTTTTACCGCAGCGTAGTATTCCATTGTGTAGATGTACCACAGTTTTTTTAATCCACTCATGTGCTGATGGGCACTTAGGCTGTTTCCAAATCTTAGCTATGATGAATTGTGCTACTATGAACATAGGGGTACATATATCCTTTCTAATTTGCATTTCTAGTTTCTTGGGGTATATTCCTAGAAGTGGGATCACTGGGTCGAATGGGAGCTCCATTTTAGTTTTTTGAGGAAACTCTATACTGTTCTCCACAGTGGCTGCACTAGTCTACAATCCCACCAACAGTGCAGGAGGGTTCCTTTTTCTCCGCATCCTCGCCAGCACTTGTCATTTATTGATTTGTTGATAATAGCCATTCTGACAGGTGTGAGATGGTACCGCATAGTCGTTTTGATTTGCATCTCTCATATAATTAGTGACTTTGAGCAAGTTTTCATATGTCTCTGGGCCTTCCTTTTGTCTTCTTTAGAAAAGGACCTATTTAGGTTTGTTGCCCATTTTTTTTTATTGGATTATTTGTCCTCCTTTTATTGAGTTGTGTGAGTTGCCTGTAGATGCTTGAGATTAAACCTTTATCACTGATAACATTTGCAAATATATTCTCCCATACAGTGGGTTTTCTTGTTGTTTTGTTGATGGTTTCTTTAGCTGTGCAAAAGCTTTTTATTTGATATAGTCCCATTTGTTTATTCTGTCTTTAGCTTCCATTGCCCTAGGAGCAGTATCATCGAAGAAGTTTTTTGGTATATATCTGAGATTTTATTTCCTGTAGATTCCTCTAGTGTTTTTATGGTTTCCCGTCTTACATTTAGGTCCTGTATCCATTTTGAGTTTATTTTTGTGTATGGTGTAAGTTGGTGGTCTAGTTTCATTTTTTTTGCATGTATCTGTCCAATTTTCCCAACACCATTTATTGAAGAGACTATCTTGACCCCATTTTATGTTCATACCTCCTTTGTCAAATATTAATTGAGCATAGTGGTTTGGGTTGATATCTGCCTTCTCTATTCTATTCCACTGATCTATATGTCTGTTCTTGTGCCAGTACCAGGCTGTTTTGAGAACAGTAGCTTTGTAATACAGCTTAAAATCTGGTATTGAAATCCCACCGACTTTGTGCTTCTTTCTCAGGATTGCTGTGGCTATCCTGGGCCTTTTTTTATTCCAGATGAATTTTTGGAGAGTTCTTTCTATGTCTGTGAAGTATGCCATTGGTATTTTAATGGGGAGTGCATTAAATTTATAGATTGCTTTGGGTAGTATGGACATTTTAATTATGTTGATTCTCCCAATCCATGAACATGGTATGTTCTTCCATCTGTTTACATCTTCCTATATCTCTTTTTTTAGTGTCCTGTAGTTTTCTGCGAATAGGTCTTTTACCTCCTTAGTTAAGTTTATTCCTAGGTATATTAATTTTTTTGGTGTGATGGTAAATGGGATTGTTTTTTTAGTTTCTCTTTCTGTAAGTTCACTATTAGTGTATAGAAATGCCATAAATTTCTTGGCATTAATTTTGTAGCCTGCTACGTTGCTGAACTCATTTATTAAGTCTATTAGCTTTTTTATGGAGTCTTTCGGGTTTTTTATGTACAATATCATGTCATCTGCAAATAAGGATAGCTTTACTTCTTCTTTTCCAATTTGGATGCCTTTTATTTCTCCTTCTTGTCTAATTGCAATGGCTACTACTTCTAGTACTAAGTTGAACAGGAGTGGTGAAAGTGGGCAACCCTGTCTTGTTCCTGTTTTTAGGGGAAATGGTTGTAGTTTTTGCCCATTGAGTATGATGTTTGCTGTGGGTTTATCATATATGGCTTTTATTATGTTGAGGTATGATCCTTCTATTCCAACCTTGTTGAGAGTTTTTATCAAGAAAGGGTGTTGGATTTTGTCAAATGCTTATTCTGCATCAATTGATATGACTATGTGATTTTTATCTCTCAATTTGTTTATGTGATGTATCACATTTATTGATTTGCGGATATTGTACCATCCTTGCGTTCCTGGGATAAATCCTACTTGGTCATGGTGTATGATCTTTCTGACGTACTGCTGGATCCGATTTGCTAGAATTTTATTGAGGATTTTGGCATCTATATTCATGAGGAATATTGGCCTGTAATTCTCTTTCATTGTGTCATCTTTATCTGCTTTTAGTATTAGGGTGATGTTAGCTTCATAGAAGGAGTTTGGAAGTGTTCCATCCTCTTGAATTTTCTGGAATAGTCTGAGGAGTATAGGTTTTAGTTCTTCCTTGAATGTTTGGTAAAACTCCCCTGTGAAGCCTTCTGGCCCTGGGCTTTTGTGTGCTGGAAGCTTTATGATGACTGCTTCAATTTCTTCCACAGTTATTGGTCTATTGAGTTGTTTAGATTCTTCCTGCTTGAGTTTTGGGAGGTTACATTTTTCTAGAAATATATCCATTTCCTACAGGTTGTCCAGTTTGTTGGAGTAGAGTTGTTCATAGTATTTTTTAACAATCCTTTGTATTTCAAAGACAAGGACTAGCTTTAATTCTGATATGATTTGATCTATTTTTATACTGAATAGGCATCACTGGAAATAGGTCACAGCAGGAAGGCAGATTAAGCAATTTAAAGGAAAACAGTAAATGTAGAAACTATAAAAAATAAATTTGCAATTGCATTAAGAAAGCAGAGCTGTCACCTTTTTTTTTGTTTACTCAGTGTCCAGTATAATCACCCTAGATTTTATGTACATGAAGTTAACCCTTGAATCATCTGATGTCTTCTTCCACATTCTCAAAAAAGTAGGTATTTTCCTGCTAGTTTTAATATTAGAACTAAGTGTTATCAAATATGAGGCCAAATATCCCGTAATTATTCAACTAAAACCATAATCACCAGCATGTATAATTTATTTATTTTTGTTTCAATTTTTAAAAATCCAGATTGTTGAAAGTATTACATATGTTCCTTTCCCCCCCATCAATTCCCTCCAACCCACCCTGCCACCCATCGCTGGATTTCACCACCCCACTGTCTATGTCCATGGGTTATGTATATATGCATATAAAGTCATTGCCTTCCCAAACAATCGTCCCCCACCTTGTCTCTGAGATTCCACTCTCTGTTCCATGCTTCTATGTCTCTGGGTCCACTCCTTTCATCAGTTTATTTTGTTAATTAGATGCCACATATGAGTGAGATCATGTGATACTTGTCTTTCTCTCACTGACTTATTTCACTTAGCATGCTGCTCTCTAGGTCCCTCCATGCTGTTTTATAGGGCAATATATCATTCTTTATTACTGCTGCATAGGAGCACATGGCATAAATGTACCACAGCTTTTTTTAACCACTCATCTACTGATGGGCACTTGGGCTGTTTCCAGTACTTAGCTATTGTAAATTGTGCTGCTATGAACACAAGGGAGCATACATTCTTCCTGATTGGCTTTTCTGATTTCTTAAGATATATTCCTAGAAGTGGGATTACTGGGTCAAATGGGAGCTCCATTTTTAGTTTTTTGAGGAGACTCCATACTGTTCCCCACAGTGGCTGCCCCAGTCTGCATTCCTACCAGCAGTGCAAGAGGTTTCCCTTTTTACCACATCCTCCCCAGCACTTGTCATCTGCTTATTTGTTGATGGTAGCCCTTCTGACAAGTGTGAGGTGATACAGCATTGTCCATGTAATTTGCATCTCTCTGATGATCAGTGAATTTGGGCATTTTTTCATGTGTCTCTTGGTCATGTGTATGTTCACTTTGGAGAAGTGTCTACTAGATCCTGTGCCCAATAGTTAATTGGATTGCTTGTCTATCTTTTGTTAAGTTCTATGAGTTCTTTATATATTTTGGATATTAATGCTTTATCAGATGTATCATTGTCAAATATGTTCTCCCATTCAGTGGGGTCCCTTTTAATTTTGTTAATGGTTTCTTTTGTTGTGCAGAAGCCTTTTATTTTGGTATAATCCCATATATTTTCTCCTTTGTTTACTTGCCCTCGAAGATGTATCCATAAACATATTGCTATGAGAGAAGCCTGAGATTTTGCTGTCTATGGTTTGTTTAGGATTTTTATGGTTTCACAACTTACATTTAGGTATTTTAACCATTTTGAGTTTATTCTTGTGTATGGTGAAATTTGGTGGTCTGGCTTCATTTTCTTGCATGTATCTGTCCAATGTTTCCAGCACCATTTATTGAAGAGACTGTCTGAAATCTATTATATATTCCTCCTCCTTTGTCAAATATTAATTGAACATAATGGCTTGCATCAATTTCTGGGATCTCTGTTCTGTTCCATTGATATATATGTGCCACTATCAGATAGTATTGATTATGTTGGCTTTTTAATATAATTTGATATCTGGTTTGTGATTACTCCCACTCTGCTTTTCTTTCTCAGGATTGCTGTGTCTATTTCCCGTCTTTTTGTGGTTCCACATAAATTTTTGAGGTATTTGATCTAGATCGATGACATATGCTATTGGCATTTTAATAAGGATTGCAATGAATCTGCAGATTGCCTTGGGTAGTATGGATATTTTAATGATGTTGATTCTACCAATCCATGAACACGGAATATTCTTCCAGTTGTTTATTTGTTCTTCTATGTCTTTTTTCAATGTCCTGTAGTTTCTGAGTACAAGTCTTTACCTTTTGGGTTAAGTTTATTCCTAACTATCTTAATTTTTTTTGGTGCAATGGTAAATTGGATTTTTTTTTAAATTTCTATTTCTGAGAATTCATTATTGGTTTATAAAAAAGGCATTGACTTCTGAATGTTGATTTTGCATCCTACTACATTGCCAAATTCATTTATAAAATCTAATAGTTTTTAGATCAAGTCTGTATCATGCCATATGCGAATAATGATAGTTTTGCCCTGACCGGTTTGTCTCAGTGGATAGAGCATGAGCCTGCAAACTGAAAGGTCCCAGGTTTGATTCCAGTCAAAGGCATGTGCCTTGGTTGCGGGTGCATCCCCACTGGGGGATGTGTGGGAGGCAGCTGGTTGATGTTTCTCATTGATGTTTCTGACTCTCTGTCCCTTTCCTTTCCTCTCTGAAAACAATCAATAAAGTATATTTAAAAAAAGAATAATGACAATTTTACTTACTCCTTTCCAATATGGATGCCTTTTATTTATTTTCCATGTCTGATCACTGTGACTAGTACTTTTAGTAGTATGTTGAATAAGAGTAGTGAAAGCAGTTATTCTTATCTTGTTAGGTTCTTAGTGGAAATGGTTTATTTTTTGGCCATAAATATAATGTTCATTCTAGGTTTATCATATATGGCTTTTATCATATTGAGACATGCTCCCTCTATTTCTACTTTGCTGAGAGTTTTTATCAAAAATGGGTGTTGAATTTTGTCAAATGCTTTTTCTGCTTCTATTTATGTAATCACATGATTTATGTGTTTCAATTTGTTTATGTGATATATCACATTTATTGATTTGTGAATATTGTACCAGCCTTGCATCCCCAGAATAAATCCCACTTGGTCATGATGTATGAACTTTTTAATATATTACTGGGTACAGTAATATATTAGTGATTTGCTAGTTTTTGTTGAAGATTTTAGCATCTATGTTCATCAGGGATATTGACCTGTAATTCTATTTCGTTGTAGTGACTTTATCTGATTTTGGAATTAGGATAATACTGGCCTCATAAAAAGAGCTTGGAAGTGTTCCTTTCTCTTGAATTTTTTGGAATAGATTGAGCAGTATAGGTATTAGTTCTTACTGAATGTTGAGTAAAATTCCCCTGTGAAGTCATCTAGACCTGAGCTTTTGTTTGCTGGAAGTTTTTTGTTTACTACTTCAATTTCATCAGTTGTTATTGGCCTATTCTTTTTTTCTGATTCTTCCTGATTTAGTTTTGAGAGATTGTATTTTTCTAGGAGTTTTTCTATTTCATCGACATTGTCTAACTTGTTGGCATATGGTTGTTCATAGCATTTTCTTAAAGTTCTTTCAATTTTTACAATCCTCTGAGTTGTTAGTGGTTACTTTTCCACTTTCATTTCTGATTTTATATATTTGTTACCAGATGAGTCTCACTATTAGTTCATCAATCTTGCAACCAGATGAGTCTCTAAATAATCAATCTTGTTTATCTTTTCAAAGAACCAGCTCTTGGTTTCATTAATTTTTTGTACATATCTGTATATATTGTTTAGTATCCATGGCATATATTTCTGCTCTAATCTTTACTGTTTCTTCTTTCTACTTACTCTGGGCTTTTCTTTTTGTTCTCTTTCTAATTCTTTAAGTTGTAGGGTTAAGTAATTTATCATTAACTTTTCTTGTTTTTTTGAGGTAGGCCTGTAGTGCTATGAACTTTCCTCTTAGGACTGCTTTTGCTGTGTCTCAGATACTTTTGGTTGTTGTGTGTTTATTTTTATTTGTTTACAGGAAGTTTTTTTTTTAACTTTTTCATTATCTTATTTATAACCCATTCATTGTTTAAAAACATGCTATTTAGCCTCCATGTGTTTGAATGTTTTTGGGTGATTTTATTGTAGTTGATTTCTAATTTCATTCTACTGTGATCTGAGAAGATGCTTGATATGATTTCAATCTTCTTGAACTTGTAGAGACTTGTTTTACATCTTTGTGAATGACCCAAGTGCACTTGAGAAGAATATATATTGTGCAACTTTTGAGTGAAATGTTCTAGAAATGTCAATTAAATCCATCTGTTCCAGGGTGTCCTTTAGAGTCACTGTTTCATTGCTAATTTTTTTTTGTCTGAAAAATCTATCATCTAAAGTCAATGGGGTGTTGAAGTCCCCTACTATGTCTGTGTTGTTGCAATCTCTTCCTTAAAGTCCTCTAGAAGTATTTTACATATTTAGGTGGTCCTATATTGGATGCATATATGTTTACCAGGGTTAAATCCTCTTTTTGGGTTGATCCCTTGAGTATTATATAGTGGCCTTTGTTGTCTCTTGTGATGGCCTTCATTTTGAAATCTATTTTGTCAGATATGAGTATTGCTACTGCAGCTTTTTTATTTTTCCATTTACATGGAACTTTTTTTTTTTTTATCCCTTTAGTTTCACCCTGTGTGAGTCTTTTGTTCTGAGGTCTCTTATAGACAACATATAGTTGGCTCATTCAGTTGCATTCATTCAGTTACCCTATGTCTTTTGATTAGAGCATTTACTCCATTTAACTTTAAGGTTATTATTGATAAGAGGCCTGGTGCATGAAATCCGTGCACAGGTAGGATCCCTAGGCCTAGACAGTGATCAGTGATCAAGGCCTTCCAGCTGCCAGCTGGGGCCTTCCTTCCTCCAGCTGCCAGCTTCTGGCTGGGGCCTTCCCTCATTGCATGGCACCCCCTGCTGGTTAGCACATGTCATAGTGAGTGGTCAAACTCCCAGTTGGTTGAATTCCTGAGGGGGCAATTTGCATATTAGGCTTTTACTGTATAGGATAGTTTCTTACTTATTACCATTTTAATTTTGTGTGCCTCAGTTTTTTTCTCTATTTTTTTTCATTACTGCATTCATTTTAGCATGTCTTAAAATACTGGCTTGGTGGTGATGAACTCTTTTAGCCTTTTTTTTCTTTCTTTCTTCTTCTTCTTCTTCTTTTTTTTTTTTTTTTTTTTTTTTTTTTTTTGTCTGGGAAGCTCTTTATTTCACCATTTATTTTGAATGACAGCCTTGCTGGATATATTAATCTTGGTCTCAGATCCTTGCTTTCCATTACCTTGAGTACTTCATGCCATTCCCTTCTGGCCTGTAGAGTTTCTGATGAGAAATCAAGTGTCAACCTTATTGGAGATTCTTTATAGGTAAGTTTGCTTTCCTCTTAGGGCTTCAAGACTCTCTTTTCATATTTAATTTTAAACATGCATTTTAATTATGATGTATCTGGTTATGGGCCTGTTTGGGTTCATCTTGCTTGTGACTGTCAGTGCCTCTGAACTTGTGTTACCTTTTCTTTTATCAGGTTAGAGAAGTTTTCTGCCATTATTTCTTCAAACACTTTCTCTATCCTTTTCTCCTTTTCTGTATCTTCTGGTAAATTTATTGTGTGAACATTGTTATATTTCATGTTGTCCCACAGCTCCTTTGAGCTGTCCTCCTGCTTTTTAAGTGTTTTTGTTTGTTTTTTGTTTGTTTTGTTTTGTTTTTTGGTTCTCTGATTGAGTGATATTTTTCTACCCTGTCTTCTAATTTACTAATCTGGTTCATAGCTTCCACTAATCCTCTGTGTATTCCCTTCACTGTGTTATTTATTCATGTTATGTCAATCTTCATATTTACTATATCTCTTATAATGCTGTTGAGCACCTTTGCCATCATTCTTCTGAACTCAATGTCTGATAAATTTCTTATCTGAAATTCATTTAACTCTTCTAGAGAATTCTCTTATTCTTTTATTTGGGGCTTGTTTTTTTTTTTTTGTCTCCCCATTTTGGCTGCCTGTTTTGATTTATGACTATATATTAGGTAGATCTGCTATGCCTCCCAATCTCTAGTGCAGGACAGTGTCAAATGCTGTTTCTGATTAATATAATTAGGCAAATACTCAAAGCCTCCAGAGTCCCATCTCTGTCTGTAGACTGATTATATTCAGACTGATTATATTCAGAGTATCACCAAAGGTGAGTCAGAGGTTATCCAACAGAATGGGGCAATTGCTTCTGCCTGGAAGCTAATAGTTATTCTCAGTCTCTAAATGGGCCTCAGAAACTTCATAGGGTAGGGCATGGGGTTTTCTAACAGGGTGGGGCAACTTCCTTTCCCCAGGTCCAAACTGCCTGGATAGCAAAAGTCCACCTGAGAGTTTTTCTCTGTGACATGAGGGAATGACTCAGAACAGGAAATTGTGGAGTCTACCTCCAGAGCTGTGACCCAGAACCCCTGATCCTGGCTGGCTCAAACAGCTCCAGTCCCCTTTGTTCTCCCTCTGCCAGAGCACAAGGTGAGTGGCTCTACAGAAAATCTTTGTGTGTTGGAACTTCAAGGGGTTGCCTAAATTTCTAGCCATCTCTCCCTGGCAGACAGCACACCCACTGTTTTTCATGGTCAGATGCTATGTGGTTACATTTCTCAGTTCTGATGCTTTCTGTTGGAGGCCTAACTTGTGGATTAGACCAAAGAGTTCTTGGTGGCAACCCCACACAGCTGAGATATTTCTCTGGAACTTCAGCTGCTGTCTGAACTTCTGCTGCCCTTTTGTATCTTTGCCCCTCCTACCAGTCTCTATGAGGTCTCCACGTTTTGTCCTCAGTTATCAGGGTTCTCTCTAGCAAGCCTCCCATTCATTGTTCAGGAAGTTTTTCTATATTTTAGTTTTAATTCCAGTTTGGTCCTAAGGACATGTCCATGTAGCATCCCCTTACTCTGCTAACATTTTTTATCTTTCCCTGCAAGTATAATTTAGAAGATAGCTAAGAATTAAGACAAAAAAAAAAAAAAAAGAGGGGGCAAAGAAGGCCAATATGTAAATATGAGAAGATATATATGAAGAAATATGGGAAAACATACAATATTAATATTTTTGATGAATAAATATTGAATTGTACTCATGAATTTTGGGATTATGATATTTTAACAGTTTCCTACCACACAGTTCTTCTTTCCCACCATCCCAGTCATACTGCTGTCTGTTTTTCATCTAATATACCCCTCAAGCTCTTGTCTCTGGGTCCTTGAACTTGCTATTTCTTATCCTGGATTATTCTTCTCCCATATGTCTGTGTGGTTCATTATCATACTTTAAGAAAATTCCCTACAATATTATCTTCTTGTGGAGGTCTTCCTTAAACATCCTACTTAAAATAATGCCTCAGGGTCCTGTGGGCTCTAAGAGAGCTTTGAACTTCTTAGAGAGATTTTTTCTGAGACAGATATACAGTGTTTTGTTCATAAATGCCTGCCTGCCTGCCTAGTATTCTGAAACTACCAGTGAGAGTTGGGTCTACAAGGCTGAAGAACATCACTCAATAGGGAATGAGAAATGATCCAAATATATCTAGATTAGTTCTTGTGATCAGCACTATTACCCTGGAGAACTTTTCTAGAATGTACATTAAGACCAGGTGAGATTTAATAGATGTTTTCATGATGTGGCTGCAAATGCCCTGAATTAAGGTGGATTGTTAACAAAAAGTGTGAGGTATAGCTTGAATCAGCAAAAAGGGGCAAACAACACAGCTACCACAGAGAACAGTGTGGCTGTAGCTGTTGAGCCAAGGATCCCTAAAACTGACATAAAAATGGCAATAATGATGACTTTGCCACCTTATGTAGGGATTTAAATGGACTAACAGTATCAACAAGTTTATTTTTATTGAGCCAGGAGCAGTGTCAGCTCAGTTCAAAACCACAGGTAAATGTTTCATGCTGTTTTACTCTGTTGGGACGGCTATAACAAAATACCATAAACTGGATGGCTTATAAACAATGTGAATTTATTTTCCACAGTTCTGGAAGCTGGAAGTTGAGGTCAGAATGGTTAAGGGCTGGGTCTTTCCTTCACTGCAGTTTTTTGGGTGTTTTCTCACATGGTGGAATGGTCTAGGGAGCTCTGTGGGGTCTCAGAAGCTAATCCCATTAATAAGGGATCCAGCTTTGTAATTTAAGCATTTCCACAAACCTAATACCTCTTAATACCCTCATATTGGACATTCGAATTTTAACATAAATTTTGGGAGAACACACATATTCAGATAACAGTACTTCTTTACGGGCACAGAGCTACTTTCTCCTCTCTTGATTTCTAAGCCAACTTTAGCTGCTTTAAGGAGAAAAACAATTGGGATGAGATCAAGGTTTCCCTGTCCCCAAGGGGAAATAAAGGCCATAATCATCTCTTTTAATATGTTAAGGAACTTCCAGCAGGGCATGAACTTTTATGGTTCTGTTGGGTATAGAAACCAAAGTTACCAGGCTACCAGGTCCTGTGTGGGGAGCACTGTTTTTCAACTGTTTGTGAAGATTCACTAAAGAGAACTGTTTGTGGGGCCATTGGAGCCCATTCAGTTTGCAGATGTGATTTCTCCTGCTGAGTGTATGTAATTCTCCCAGTCTTTCCCTTGAAGAGCCACATGTAGGATTTAGTAGTTGGACTTAAATATTGCTCCCCATCTCATTTAAGCCTTTTCCTGAATGGTCCAACATAAGCTATATAGAATTCCAGGAGAAGAAAAGAAAATCAGAGCTTTGAACAAGGACATAAAAGTAGCAAAGGTAATCTGAAATTCAGGATGTTAATACAACACCTGTGTATGAACAGTTAAAGGGAACTGGGAGATTACGGTCAACTGAGTTGTGTCTCCTATAGACCAATCTATTCTAGACACAGTTATACACACATAGCATGTTGCACAGACTTATGGTGCTTGATATACTTATTTACTGTCTTGGATATGGACAATACCTCCTTTTCTATTTCATTGGCACTAAAGGATCAAGATCAGTTAACATTATTTTTAATGGCTTTCATACTGAGCTTGGGCTCTAACAGTCTTAAGCAGGAGAGAAATAGGAACAGATAACTGAATAAAAAAACTTTCAGTTAGATGAAAAATTCAGTGGAGAGACTGATGTAAATATCCTGGAGGTTGATTTCTAGGCTACTAGAATAAACGTGTCTCGATTATGCCTGGGCATATGAACCATGTAAAAGTCCTCCCACAGGTAATGCAACCCTGCCTTAGAATCCCCTCTTGTTTGGCTTCTTCAGGAAGTATCCACTGCTTACTTCCTTATTCCTTATGCCTATAACCCAATACACACTATACCTTCTCCTCCAAGTTTAACTCTAAACCAAAAACATGGCCTCTCCTCCTCTTATTTTTTTTCCCAGTTTGACCCAGATGATTTTTTCCCAGACAAATGTTTTTGTTTTGTTGTTACTTACTCTTCAATCTAACTCATAATATTCATGTTTGCTCATATAAACCTTTTTCTCTGGAAGTACAGTTAGACAATAGAGGTAGGAAATGGAAATATGTGGGTGGTGAAGATGTTGTTCTAATGAGTTTGTACTGAAAAATGGACAGACCACAGTGAGAAAACCTGATAAAGGAGAGAAATAAAAAGGTATAAAAGGACTCACAGAATTCTAGGTCTAGTACCTGATACAACAGAGTGCCATTTTCTCAGATTGAGAATACAAAAAATGAGCAGGTTTGGAATGAAAAGAGGGGGATCATTAGTTTTGTTTTGATCTGTAAGAATAGGCTTACATAGTCTTCCCCTTTAGCTATAACTGTTCCTGTCATTGATGTACTAAGCACCATACATTTTCTGCAAGAACACTGTTATTTTTTAAATATATAGAAAAATACTACAAAAGTAACCCACTTGGGAGGACTATCCTTGACCCACTTTATGTCCAGAATTTTGTTCTTTGAGGTAACCTGGGTATGGGCCAGGGATCAAGTCTATAACCAACTGGAATTGAATCCAGGATCTTTCACTCTGCAAGCCATATGCTCTATCCACTGAGCCAAACCAGCGAGGGCGCTATCTATTTCTTGAACTTGATACAGCAAAGTTATCCAAAGACAAATTATTCATTACACCTTATATTTTTCCAAGAGAACTTTATGTAGGGCAACAATCACCTCTTCTAAAACAATAAGTCATAATGAGATATTTACTTGATTTTGACATCTTTCTAGTATATCTCCTTGGCATTCACAACACTGGTCTAAACAAGCTTACTTGAAATTGTGAATAGTACTTATAGAATGAAAGTTATTTTTTGATATTTTTTATCTCAAAATATTATAATGATTTTAATAGAAAAACAGGTAATATGCTTTTAAATCATTTACACTTTATTTAATAATTAAATATTAATAATGCATTCAATGTATTTATTCATGTCTAAACTCTAGATTTTATCCATAGATCTATAATTCTTCTATTCTAAGTAATCAATTATTTTTAAAGGCTCTCAATTCATTTTATGTGCTGTTTTGTGTAGAGCAGTATAGTATTTGGCGCAGACTTTTTCCTCCATTGTCAGTGGTCTAAAATGTCCTTGAAAACAGGAACTTTAGTTACGTTAATCAGGACTTTTTAAAGTTGTAAGTGAAAGACAGAAATTCATCTCAAATTATTTTAATAAAGAAGAAAAATAAAATAAGCAAGTTTTGTCTTAATTAAGGAGAAGTCTAAGGTGTATAAATTAGCTTCTGGTATGGCTAGGTTTCAATGTTTGACAGATGATACCATTCTATATCTTTTAAAAAGTTTATCTTTATTATTGAAAGTATTACAGTTGTCCCTTTTATTCCTCATTGACTCCCCTCCTCCCCATTCCCATTCCATCCACAGGCTTTCACCTCACTCTTGTATGTGTCCATGGGTTATGCATATATGCATATCAGTTTTTTGTTGATCTCTTCCCTTCCCCGCCCCCTCCTTTCCTTGGAGGACCCTCAGTCTGTTGTATGCTCCCATGACTCTGGATCTATTCTGTTTGTCAGTTTATTTTGTTCAGTAGATTCCATATATAAGTGAGATTATGTAATTCTTGTCTTTCTCTGACCGACTGATTTCACTTAGCATAATACTCTCCAGGCCCCTCCATGCTGTCTCAAAGGGTAAGAAATCCATTTTTTGTTTACTGGTGCATAGTATTTCATGGTGTAAATGTGCCATGCTATTTTTGTTTTTACAATTATCTACTGATGGGCACTTGGGCTGTTTGCATATCTTAGCGACTGCAAATAATACTGCTATGAACATAGTGGTGCATCTGTTCTTTCTGATTAGTGGTCCAGGCTTCTTAGGATATCTATACTAATAAAAGAAAAAAAATACAATTTAACCATTACTCTGCTACACCCATCAACCGGTCAAGAGAAAGTAAGCAAATTAACCCAACAAAGATTGCAGCAGCCAGGAAACTGGAGGTTGGGTTGCCCCAACGATGGAGGAAGACAAGCTTCCTGCCCACCCTAGTCAGCCCTGGCCTCCACTCAAGGTTACAAAGTTTTAATTATAGAAGATAAATAAATCCCTGCTTCCAGCTGGCCCTGGCCTCTGCTCAAGGAGGGGCTGAAAACAACAACAACAACAACAACAACAACAACAAGAGATAAAGCCTCTTATTCAGGCTGCTTTTAAATCAAGTTTACAGACTTTATTTAATAAACCCTGAAAGGGCTGTGGCCAGCTTGGTAACAGCCCTCAGTCCCTCACCCAGGCTGGCCACACACCTCTAGCAGGGCCTTCACCCCATAAGGGTATAGCTAACCTGCAAACCATTACAGGCCCCTCGCCCAGACCACCCCACACTACCATGATCTGGGACACCCTTCAGGGCAAACCGGCTGGCCCAAACCTGTGCACCAGACCTCTATCTATACTAATAAAAGAGTAATATATTAATTAGACTGGGAGACTTACCAGGAGAACATCTAGACATTATTCTGGGTAAATCCATGGTGGCAGGGCCAAGGTAGAGGAGGTTAGAGGCAGTTGTGGGTGATCAGGCCAGGATGGGATGGCAGTTATGGGTGATCAGGCCAGTGATGCAAGAAGTTATTAGGGGTGATCAGGTTGGTGTCAGGGGCACTTGAGGGTCAGCAGACCACCAGGGGGCCAGTTGGGGGCAAACAGGCCAGTGGGGAGGGGAGGTGGGGGTGAGCAGGCCAGTAGGTGGGGCAATTGAGGGTGAACAGGCTGGCAGGAGGGGCATTTGGGGGCAAGCAGGCCAGTGGTAGGGGGAAGTTGGGGGCAAGCAGGCTGACAGGCAGAGTGGTTAGGGGCAATCAGGCAGGTAGGCAGGCAGGCAGGCAAGTGAGTGGTTAGGAGCCAGCAGTCCCAGATTGAGAGAGGGATGTCTGACTGCTGGTTTAGGCCCAATCCTGTAAAACGGCAGTAGAACATCCTTCGAGGGGTGAACATTGGAGAGTGTGCAAGCTGGGCTGAGGGACACCCACGCCCCCATGCACAAATTTTGCACTGGGCCTCTTGTATTCCTATAAGTGGGATCAGTGGGTCAAATGGGAGTTCTATTTTTAATCTTTTGAGGAAACTTCACACTGTTTTCCATTATGGCTACACCAGTCTGCATTCCCACCATCAATGTACTAAGGTTCCCTTTTTTTCACATCCTTGCCAGCAGTTGATTTAAGGATGATAGCCATTCTGACAGGTGTGTGGTAGTACCTTATTGTAATTTTAATTTGCATCTCTCTGATGATTAATGACATTGAACATTTTTCCATATGTCTCTTGTCCATGGATATGTCTGCTTTGGAGAAATGTCTATTTATGTCTTCTGTCCATTTTTTGATTTAGTTGCTTGTCTTTCTTTTGTTGATTTGTCTGAGTACTTTATGTATTTTAGATATTAACACCTTATCAGATGTATCATTGCTCTCCCTTTTGATTTTGTTAATGGTTTTCTTTGCGTGCAGAAGTTTTTTATTCTGATATGTTACTATTTGTTTATTTTTTCTTAGTTTCTCTTGCCCTAGTGTTGTTGTCAGTGAAAAATTTGCTAAATAAGATGTCTGACATTTCGCTGCCTATGTTTTCTGCATCTATTGATATGATCATGTGATTTTTGTCTTTCAATTTGTTTATTCAATGTATCATGTTTATTGATTTGTGAATATTGTACTAACTTTGCATCCTTGGAATAAATCCCACTTGGTCATGGTATATTACCTTTTTAATATATTGCTGGATCAAATTTGCTAATATTTTGTTGAGTATTTTAGCATCTATGTTCATGAGGGATATTGACCTGTAATTCTATTTGTAGAGTATTTATCTGGTTTTGGAATTAGGATAATGCTGGTCTCATAAAAATATCTTGGAAGTGTTCCTTCTTCCTGGATTTTTTGGAATAGTTTGAGAAGTATAGGTGTTAGTTTTTCTTTGAATGTTTGTTAAAACTCCCCTGTGAAGCTTTTATTATTGGTTCAATTTCATCAGTTGCTATTAGTTTGTTCTAATTTTTTTGCTTCTTTCTGATTCATTTTGAGAGACTGTATTTTTCTAGGAATTTGTTCATTTCATCCAGGTTGTCTAGCTTATTGGCATATATAGTTGTTCATAGTATTTGCTTACAATCCTCTGTATTTCTGTGGTGTCAGTTGATATTTCACTTCTTTCATTTCTGTTTTATTTTATTTTTTTCATTCTCTCTCTTTGTTTCTTGATGAGTCAGGCTAAAGGTGCATCAATCTTGTTTATCTTTTCAAAGAAACAGGTCTTAGTTTTATTGATCTTCTGTATTGTTTTTAGTCTCTATGTCATTTATTTCTGCTCTTATCTTTATTATTTCCTTTCTTCTCCATTCTACATCTTTATCTCTTGACACTACCTTTACCTGGCCCACTTGTATATTGGCTACTTCCATTTGATAAACATATACCTAACAATATTAGTCAGACTAGGAGCTGGCCTTCTGATAGCTTGGTAGGAAGTCTTATGCTATTGACCATTTCCTGAATTATCACTTGTTTGAGGTAGGATTGCTTCCACTAGGATTACTTCCACTTGAATTGTGCTCTGAGAAGATTCATTCTGGATCCAGCAGAAATGGAATTTCAGATACAACTGATTTTAGGGCTCTTGCAGATTCACTAGGACTCTCTCATCATTTTTAACTCTGATTTCTTCTGAGTTTTGGTTTCATATTTACTTCTGCAAACAGATTTTCTCCATGTGGCTAATGGAGATGGCTGCTATTATTAGCCAAAAATTCACCTTTCTCAATTTGGCAAAACCATATGGAAAATAATGTTTCAGTTTTACCTTAATATCTCAAACATAGGGGGAAATTTAAATAGGCTCTGCTTTAGTCAAACACCTGTCGCGCCTAAGTGAACGGGCTTCATGACTAGCCAGGCCTGTATCACATTCAACATTGAAAACAAAAAAGAATATAGATGGGGGATAAAAATATGCCACTCAGCCCCAAAATTTATAAAATGTGTAGAATATTCATATAAAGAATAGTTGGATAGATTGTACAGTTAGAATATTATGTTCAAAAGTAGTTCAATAACTATTTTTAAAATCTACTTTTTCCAGACTTTATGCTCAATAGTTAGAATTGAATAAAAAACAATCACAACCATCAAGTAACACATTTTCTACTTAGAGATATAGACATAAAACTGATGTTTATAGCACAATTTTGTGAAGACAGTATAAACATAAACTGAGGACACTGAGGGGACCAAAGGAGGCACTTAAATCCACCTGCAAAAGACAAACCCATAGGGAAGTCTGGTAAAACCTCTTGGAGAAAGTAATTTCTGGGGTGAGTTAGAAAGGCTGAATCAGAATTTGCTAAAAGAAAAACTGGAAATAGGTTCAATTCCAGGTCAAGGGCTTATGCCTGGGTTGCAAGTTCAATCTCTGGCCCCAGTTGGGGAGCATTTAGGACCATGTATCTCAGGCACATGTGTCTCATCTCTCTCTCTCTCTCTCTCTCTCTCTCTCTCTCTCTCTCTCTCTCTCTCTCTCTCCTCCCTCCCTCCCTCCCTTTCATTCTTCTTAAAAATCAATGAAAAAATATCCTCATGTGAGGATTAACAGCAACAAAGTACAATTGGTACAGATCTGTCACTATAAAGTGAGAGCAAGAGATAAAATAATCTAGAAAGTTAATCAGAGAGCAAATACGGTGCTAGACTTTGTTCCATAGGAAATGTATTAGAAGTGACTATTCTTTACATATGTAATTTGGTAATTCTGAACAAAGAAAAGGCAGAAGAAATAAAAATTAGATAGTAGTTGTAGTATGTCAAGCCAGAGGAGAAAAGGTCTGAGACAGAAAATAGTCATTAGAAATGAACAAGACAAAGATTAGGGAAATATTTATGGGAATAATTTGATAGGACTTATTGATTTCTTGGGCATCGGAAGTGAGGGGGAAAAGGAATCAAAATTTCTTCCAGATTACTTACTAGGAGTATTGAATGTATATTGGAGGAATAACTGGTAAAAAATGATGAGATTGAGGTATTACAGACCTTCTAATATATGGTAGAACTATATATTCAGCATGTTCTTGGATATATGACTCTGAAATTCAGAGGGTAAATTCAGAGGATCAAAATAAATGGGAAAAATATCCTCTGGTGAGGATTAACAAAAACACACAAAACCACACACTCAAAAAGGAAGCAGAGTGATCCAGGAATATAAGATAGGTATGATGTTTCTGAGATCAGCAATCAGAAAACACTGCTAAGCTTCCACTGAATTTGGATTGGAGAAAGAATGTATATAGAGTCCCTCATCTCTAGAGCTGTGTGATTTTTGAGAAAGTGCTTAGTTGCTGCCTTAGTTGCAGTTTTGCCAGGAGGATAAAAATGTGTGTGTGTGTGTGTGTGTGTGTGTGTGTGTGTGTGTGTGTGTGTGTGTGAGAGAGAGAGAGAGAGAGAGAGAGAGAGAGAGAGAGAGAGAGAGAGAGAGAGAGAGAGAGATGAGATGCATAAAAACAAACAAACAAAAAACAAAGTTCCATAGGTATGCTTATATATAACTTGGTTTACACTTCATACAATCAATTTGAGATGCAGTCTGAATAGGGCTTACAGAGGAGAATAAAATGGAGGGAAAAAAGCACTAGAGGTCTCTATGAGGTAGAAATGTAGATGGAGGAACTCAGGTGGAGAGCAGAAAGTCAAATGAATAGTAGTCAGATAGTTGGCTATTTGAGTTTCAGAGTTCATATTAAAACACCTCACTAGATGGCTTGGAAGATGGTTGATGGATGGAGAGAACAGTTGAGGCCACAGAATTGAAGTATATCTAGACATTTCAAGGTGAGTTTATCAGATCCTGTATGCATGGACTATCCATATGTAAGAAAGGTGTGTGTTTGATGCTGTGCAATTATAACATTTGCAATAAGAAGGTCAAAACAGATTTTGTCATAATCCTCATTTAAATTACTAAATGATCGTGGGACTTTTTAAGATGCCAAATGCAAGTAACATTAAAAGTTGCTTTTTATTTTCTGGCTGGTGTGGCTCAGTGGTTGAGCATCAATCTAGAAACCAGAAGGTCAAGGATCAATTCCCAGTCAGGGCACATGCTCAGGTTGCCTGGGCAATCCTTAGTAGGTGCCATGCAGGAGGCAGCCAAGCAATGATTCTCTCTCATCATTGGTGTTTCTTTTTATATACATATCATTTATAAATACATGTAATCTTATATATAAAAAAACAAATTTGGCATTTAATAAGATTTCTGTCTTTATCTTCCATTAAAAGATTAAGAGACAAGAGCATACAATGGAGTGAAGACAATATCTTCAATAAATGGTGCTGGGAAAATTGGACAGATATATCTTAAAAAAAATGAAACTAGACCACCAATTTACACCATACACAAGAATAAATTCACAATGAATAAAGGTCTTAAAAAAACCATGAAAATCCTAGAAAAAAACCATAGGCAGCAAAATCGCAGACATCTCTCACAGCAATGTATCTACAGATACATCTCTGGGGGCAAAGGAAAAGAAAGAGAAAATAAACAAATGGGTCTACATCAAAATGAAAAGCTTCTGCATAGCAAAAGAAACCATCACCAAAATTAAAAGGGAGCCCATTGAATGGGAGAACATATATATCGGGCAATGATACAGCTGATAAAGGGTTAATATCCAAAATATATAAGGAACTCATACATCTTAAAAGAAAGACAAACAATACAGTTTAAAATTGGGCAAAGGCCCTAAATAGATACTTCGTCAAAGAGGACAAACAGATGGCCAAGAGACATGTGAAAAAAATGCTTACATTCAGTGATCATCAGAGAGATGTGAAAATGACAATGACATATCACCTCACACCTGTCAGAAGGGCTACCATCAACAAATGACAGGTACTGGTGAGGATGTGGAGAAAAGGGGGCCCTACTATACTTCTAGTGGGAATGCAGACTGGTACAGCCATTATGGAAAACAGTATAGAGTTTTCTCAAAAAATTAAATATGAAACTGCCATTTGACCCAGTAATCCCACTTCCAGGAATATATCCTAAGAAACCCAAACACAAATGAGAAGGAATGTATGCACTCCTATGTACATAGCAGCACAATTCACAATAGCTAAGATCTGGAAACAGCCCAAGAGCCCATTAGTAGATGATTGGATAAAAAAGCTGTGGTACATTTATATTATCCAATCCTATGCAGCAGTAAAAAAGAAGGATCTATTACCCTGTGAGACAGCATGGAGATACCTGGAGAGTATCATTTTAAGTGAAATAAGCCCATCAGAGAAAGACTAATATCACATAATTTCACTTGTATGTGCAATCTAATAAACAAAATAAACTGATGAACATAGTGGATCCAGAGGCATGAAAACATGGAACAGACTGAGGAATCTCAGAGGTAAAGCGTGGGAGTGTAGGTGTGTGTAGTGATCAACCAAAGAACTTGTAAGCATATATGCATAGTCCATGGGCACAGACAATAGGATTGTGAAGGCCTGGTGTAGGTGTGGGGCAGGTTAGAAGGGGCCAAGAGGGTAAAAGGGGACGGACATATGTAATACTTTCCACAATAAAGACATTTTTAAAAGGAAGATTAAAAAGTATTCTGATTTTGTGGATTAAATAAAACAAAAGCTGCCAGTATAGTGTCTGTTCTAAGAATAAGTGCGGAATACTAATTGAAATAGAGAATTAATAGAATTTCTAATCCTCCTATATAATAAAAGGCTAATATGTAAATTAACCAAATGATGAAATGATGTGCACTGACCACCAGGGGGCAGATACTCAATGCAGGATCTGCCCCCTGGTGATCAGTGTGCTCCATCAGGGAGAGTGCTGCTGAGCCAGAAGCCCTGAGCCAAGCTCATGGCTGGTGAGCACAGTGGCAGTGGTAGAAGTCTCTCTGACCTCCTTAGCTACTGCTGGCTTAGGCCCTAAGCCATTAGTTGGACTTCCCCTGAGAGTGCAGGCTGGGCTCAAATGCACAAATTTTGTGCACCAGGCCTCTAGTAATTAAATATATATCTTTAGCAAAAATTAATATAAGCATCAGTTTTCCTATTTTTTGGTTATTCTATTTTCCAGCATGTATATTAATAGTCAACAGTGATATGAATACTGTGTCACTAGATTAATAAACTCGGATATTTGTTTAATAAATAATTATTTCATCATTATATATACTTGTTGAATTTGGAATTTAACAGAGCTCATATTTGTGCTGGAGGAATTTCATTACAGATATTTGAATATCCTATTCCAGTGGTATTTTAGGCATTATAGGTCAATGGGGGGAAATGTTATACTTTAACACAATAAAGATTTAATTTAAAAATAATGTTTCTGAGTTTGTTAATGCTGATTTTGTGAATACTTTGCTTTTTTCACATGGCTTTGATTGGCCCATCCAAAAATGGTGCAGTTTAATCTTTTTGTGATTATGCAAGGTGTTAATAAATAAGCCAAAAAGGACCTTTACTATGATTGTTTTGTGAATTTTGTCCAATATGATGACATATGAAAACATAGTAGCAGATTATTTTAAATTAATGGAAAGAGCATTGGCTTATACTTTAAAGTGTTAATGTAGTGAGCATCACAGGTCTGTGTACAAGTCATTAGGGTCAGGATATTTTCTTCCTACATGGAAGAAGTGACAATATTTAAAGTTTATTGTAATCTGCCTTCTCATTCACAAGTATTTATTTAATCTCCCTTTTGTACTCAAAACTCATGTATACCTCCCCCAAAGAAGAGTTCCCAAAAGATTCACCTAATCACAACATCAAGACCGTGTTCTGGGATCTCAGGACATCTTCCACATCAAGTACTCTGATATAGAATTCCGTGATCCATAAAGACAAATCATTTACTTCCTCCTCCTGTGAGAAAAAACAAGTCATCTTTTCTGTCACAGAACAGTGTAGACTGCTGCCATGTTGGCCACATGACTTGCAGCTCCCCTGGGTGCCAACATCTTGAAATGGCAAAGGCCAATCCCTCCCTTTTAATAAGCCAATCATGAAAGACTATGCGCCTGAGCTCCAGTCAAGAGTGAGAGACAGGCCTGTTCGGTGTGCATGTGCTTCCAGACCATGTGTATGCATACTGTTATGCATAAAGATGTTCGCCTTGCTGTCTGGCTCCCGAGTATGTTTTGTGTTCTACCAGGACCCCTGAATTTGGGGGCTTACCTTATTTCTTAGACTCCTACTGCAACACCCATATTCAATGCCAAGAGAGGTAACTACATCAAGTACTCCCTTGATAGACTAAGAATGGAAGGTTTGTAGCAGTCAATGATGAAAGGTCATTTGAAAAAATCTCTCTGGGAAAACTTGCATGGGATACTTACTTTGATAGTGGCCATCTTTTTTGAATAGGTCTACTTATCTTAGCTGGGAGTAGGACCCTAGGCCATTGACCGCCATAATGCTTGGTTGTAGCCTATAGTAGTTTTAATATTATTTTCCTTGATTATATCATAAAAAAGTTGAGTAGAGTATGTTCTCTATACAGGTTGAGAAGTCATTAAGACTACTTTTTGTCTGAAAAATTTAGGAACCAAAGATCATTTTACATTTTGATCAGTTACAAACTCTCCTTGTAATGTTTAATTTTATCATTTGACCGCACTTAGTTTTACATGTCAATGGCCAATCTGCACTCCCTGGAGCATTTCTCTTCCTAAAGATAAGTACAGGTATGTGTTCAACCTTCCCTGCTTCTGCAAACCACCCACATCCTTTCTCTTTGTGCTCCATCATTCTGTCTGAAGGTACTTTCTGGGAACATCTTAATCCAAGCAGAAGTTTTAATGAAACCTTTGAAGATTCCACCCTTGACTTGATCTGTGCACCAAAACTGCATTTAAATCAGTCTTTGTTACTCAGAAGATTAATATTTGTATCTTTCAATGAGTCTTAAAATAACCTAGATTCTCTTTTTTCACTTATACTCCTTCCTGAAAAATGATGCATCTGAGAGCATCTCTTTCTTATCATGCCTTGTTCAGTGCAACAAATAGCAACCAAGAGATATTAGCAATGGTAAATTTGGCAAAGTCCTTGTCTAAAGTCACAGATTTATTACATATGTCAGTTGCCATCCAATTTGTCTTACCATTGCATAGAATGAGCTGTCATTTTCCCAGACTGCAATAACAGTTTTCTCAGTACAGACACCTAACCTCAAAGCCAAAGACACACAGTGTAGAGTTTTGTTATGTCCCCTAGTATCAAATTTTGTTAGGCAATTATCCTGAAATAACAATCCTCAGAAATCAGTGGCTTACAATAAAAATATTTATTTTTATTCCTGTTAATTATATGCTGACTGCTATACTTTGGTTGCTGCTTAGCTCTGCTCCAGATCCTAGGATGAAGGAGTCCCTTTATGTGGGACATTCTAGTTCTCATATCTGAAAGACCCTGAGAGCTTGTGGTAAGTTGGTTGCCTCTTTAAGCTTTTGCTGGAAAATAGATAACTCACCTCTGCTTATGTTCATTAAACATGTCAATTGGACTAATCCCAATTCAGTGGAATGAGGAGGGATTCTCACACAGAAAAGAGGCAGGTGGATTTCTGCAAGCAATACAGAAACTGACTTATACACTAAGTTGATTTATTCTATTTAATATTACTTAAAATTATTTTCATCATGGACAGAGTTGCTCTTCAGAATTTATTCAGTGCCACATACAGCAGAGACAAGGTGAAATAACAAGAACTAATACTGTGTTCTCTAAATTCCAGGGCTATTCTAAGAAACTTATAAATATTATTTCACTGCTGAGTTAGGTAAGAGTATACCTATTGTTTAGAAAAGGTAACAAACTCAAAGTGGTTTAATAACTAACATTCTGTGGTGTAGCTAGTCAGGAGGAGACTCAGGATCTAATTAACCTAGAGTATGGTATGTTTTGACAACAGAAATTGTGCTTTTTAACTGTACCAGGCCTACCAAAGTCACTCTCATCCAAAATAGGTTCCACTTGGTAAACCACTGTAGAAGTAACTATGAAATGGGAAATGTTGATATTACAGGCCATAATAACCAATAATAAAAGATAAGATGTGTCTATAGATCATGAAACAAAGAAGAAAATATGAGTAGTTTATTTTTGGTCTAAATTAATAGATTTTCATATCCTACTATTTGAAAAATTGCAAATTAAAGTAGCCATAGCGATAAGTCCAAAACATCTGTAGATATCAGTATCATAGACCAAGAAAGAAAAATAAATTAAATGACTTAAGAATGATATTCAATAAAATTGACAATTTTGTATATCTTTTTGGCCAGTTATTGCCTGCTGCATTTGTTTTTTCCTTTAATGTTTCTATTTCTTGATAAAAAGTAATTGTTTAATTAATAAAATAGCTGCTTTAAAGAGACAGGATAATCTGTTTCGATTTTTTATCCCTGGGAAAAAACTCAATAAATGGCATTTTCAAACTGCTCTCACTTTCTATTTGTATATTTCAGTCTATTCTAAGTGGAAGCAGGCACTTAAATGCACCATCAAATTGAAGATAAACCCTCAGGAAAAGACTGCTCATTTACATGCAGCCCATAGTGCTTTTTGTAAGAACATGTTTGACTTCGCACTTTTCCTTGATAGCAAATGGGAGCTCAATAAGTGTAGTGTGCAGAATTCAGTTGACAGCTTAAAAACTTTAATAGCATTTGGGTTCTTTTTATGCTATATATTCCTAACAATGCAAATTTTATAGGGGAGTAAAATCTTTGGTATTTTAAAGAAATTCATTTGCATAACTTAATATTTCAAAAAAGTAGTTCATGTGACACAACCAGAATATAGCAAAAATATTTTAAAAGAAATGGCCCACTTATTTAGTGCTCATTAAATTATATTCAAGTAAAAATTGATTACTTTGAAATGTATATGCTAAAGGTGAAAATAACACTTTTCCTAATAAATAATTACTGACCTATTGGTTGAAAAATGAGTTAAGGATACTAAAAGAAAATAAAAAGTGATGATATTTTCTTTGTTAAAGATGAACCTATAAACCATTTCATTTATAAAGTCAGAACAAAGAACAAATCTAAATACAGGAAACAATTACAAATGAACTTTGATTCTCTGTCATGAAATATTTATAAGTCCAAGCACTCCATAAATTCTAATCCTCATCCACAATATATGATCTAAAGACATCTAAGTAATTATCACATATATGATTGCATATGAATGTCTCTTCATTATCTTAATTGTGGCCAGACATCATTGCACAACAGACATTTAGGTCTGCCCATAAACGCTCTAAAGTCAGTGGAAGTATGCTTGGAGTACCTGGAGGGCCATCATTGTAGCCTGAAACCAAACTCAGTGCTCTTGTCAGTCTCACAGTTTGCATCTAAATCTTTTTGGGCAATGATCTTTGAGTCCTTTTGCATAAAAGTTGACTCCACCATATAATTACGTAATTCTTGGCTATCTGTGGAAAACAGCTACTCATTTTGAAAACAGTTGACTGATAGCTTTGGTGTGAATACTGGTAATCACAAAAGCAACTTTGTTTTTGAAGCCACTTTAATTTCTTTGTGGACTGGAAGTGAGATTCCAGTGGCTTGTTTATACCTAATAAATTAGTCTTGACTTTTGGACAGCCCCTGGCAACTTTTATCAATTCTAATTTTCCTTTCATCACCTACCTTTTATTATCCAAGTTGCTGGTAGCACATGTAAATTTGAACGCTTTTAGTGTTTGGGTTTGCACAGATTGTCTTCTCGAAGGAACCGCAATATTCTATCCCAAGTTTATTTCAAACTTGTCAGCACAGTAAAATCCTGGCTCTCTTTGACTGAGTGAATTCACAATGATTGTTTCTATACTTGAACCCATAGAAGTGTGATGTAAATAAGTGTTTTGGACCATCTGAAGTAATTGCCATCAATGCTTCCAGTTATCAACTTTGGGTTATAAAGGAAAAATGACTTTAATATAATTAAGGAACTAAACATGTTTGTTTTTTTAAAACTCTTTTTTGAGATTAAAATAGTACAGAGATTATCTGTAACTCTTACCAGTTTCCTTCAAAAATAACATTTTGCAAAATTATAGAAGAATATCATAACCAGAATACTTACATTGACAAAATCCAACATTTAAAAAAATTTTCCTTGGTATTACCTATATTCACTTGTGTTTGTGTATGTGCAGAAACACAAACACAATTGCATTTAGATTTATGCAACTTTATCACATATGTAGGTTTATGTATCCATTACCGTAGTTAAAATACAGAACAGTTCCATCATTACGATTCCTCGTATTACTTTTGTAAAATGACATATACTTTCTCTCTCCCCCATCCTTAAGCCTTAGCAATCACTAATCTGTTCTTTATTTCTATAACTGTGTCATTTCAGAACATAATATAAATGAAATTATAGAGTATGTAATACTTTGGGATTAGTTTTTTTCACTCATTATAATTTCCTGGGGATATATTGAAATTGTTGCATTATCAGTACTTGGTTTCTTTTTATTACTGAACAAAATTACAGTGTACAAAATTAATGTATGGGAAGGGTCACTAGGGCCAATTGGGGCCTTCTGGCTGCTGGCCAGTGCCTCCCTTCATTCCGCACTGCCTTCTGGTGGTCAGTGGACATCACAGTAAGCAATAGAACTCCCAGTCTCCTGGTTGAACTCCCATGAGGACACTTTGCATATTAGAAATATATATATATATATATATATATATATATATATATATATATATATATATGAGGCCCGGTGCATGAAATTTGTGCATGGGGAGGGCAGGTGATGTCTCTGCCCAGCCTGCACCCTCTCCAATCTCGGTCCCCTTGAGGGATGTCTGACTGCCTGTTTAGGCCCAATCCTAGTAGGATCTCACAATCTAGGACTGCTGGCTCCCAACTGCTTGCCTGCCTGTCTTCCAGATTGCCCCTATCGGCTTCAGTCTGCCAGCCTGATTATCCCCTAACCACTCCCATGCCAGCCTGATTGATGCCTAATTGCTCCCCTGCCAGCCTGTTTGCCCCTAACTGCCCTCTCCTGCAGGCCTGGTTGCCCCCAACTTACCTCCTCTGCTGGCCTGATCACCCCTAACTGCCCTCCCCTGCAGGCTTTATTGCCCACAATTGCCTCCCTTGCAGGCCTTGTCACTCTCAAGTGCCCTTCCCTGCTGGCCATCTTGTGGTGGCCAACTTTGCTCATATAGGAGCAGGATTTTTGACCACATGGGGGCAGCCATCTTGTGTGTTGGAGTGATGGTCAATCTGCACATTACTCTTTTATTAGATTACTCTTTTATTAGATATTGGCGCCTGCATATGAAAATTAATTTGACATGTTTGTTGGGTTAATTTGCATACTCACTCCTGATTGGCTGGTAGGCATCATGAAGGTACGGTGCATGGGTGGGGGCCAGCTTTGCCCTGAAGGGTGTCCTGAATCAGGATGGGGGTTCCCTTGGGGCATGGGGTGACCTGGGTGAAGGGCCTGTGGTGGTTTGCAGGCCTGCCATGCCCCCGCCCCGGTGACCCAAATGGAGGCCCTGGTATCTGGGATTTATTTATGTTCTACAATTGCAACTTCATAGCCTGGAGCAGACCCAAGCCTCTAGCTTGCTCCCTGGCCACAGCCATTTCTCTTGGGATATTTACTTCTATAATTGAAACTTTGTAGCCTGGAGTGGAGGCCTAGGCCAGCCAGGGCTGCAGAAAGTTTGGCTTCCTCCGTTGTCAGGGGCAACCCTAGCCTCTGCTCTCTCCAACTCCACCATTTCTGCTGGGATATATGTATCTTCTCTAATTGAAACTTTGTAGCATTGAGCAGAGGCCTAGGCTGGCAAGGGCAGGTGGAAAGCTTGGCTTCCTCCATTGTCAGAAAAATCCAAGCCTCTCTCCTGCTCTCTGTGGCCAGCAGCCATCTTGGTTGGGGGTTAATTTGCATATCATTCTTGATTGGCTGGTGGGTGTGGATTTTTAATGTAGCAGAGGTATGGCCAATTTGCATATTATTCTTTTATTAGATGGTACTAGAGGCCCAATGCACAAAGATTTGTGCAAGAATAGGCCTTCCCCTGTCTTACGGCATTGCCTTTGCTCATGCTGCAGCTGCATTTCCACTCCATCCAAGAGTGCCCTTTCTGCCTTCACACACTGCCTAGAAGCCTGGAGCAGCTGGGGCACTGTGGTATGCCTGAGTCATTGACATGGCGATGATGCAAGCATCCCGCCCCACCCTAGCCACTTGACGCCTGCAAATGCGAATTAATCTGACATCTTTTCTGAGTTATTTGCATACTCACTCCTGATTGGCTGGTGAGCATCATGAAGGTAAGCTCAATTTGCTTTTTAATCTTTCATTAGTGTAGATATATATATATATATATATATATATATATATATATACACACACACACACTAGAGAATGGTGCATGAAATTCATGCACAGGGGTTGGGGGGAGGTCCAATCTGGGACCTCTCAGGGAATGTCAGAATGCTGGTTTAGGTCTGATCCCAGGGATCAGGTCAAAACAGCAGTCGGACATCCCTCTCACAATCCAGGACCTCTGGCTCCTAACTGTTCATCTGAGTGCCTGCCTGATTGCCCCTCACTGCACCCGCTGCTGACCTGGTCACCCCCAACAGCCTGCTGGTCAGTGATTTAGTTGCCCCTCGCTAACCGCCCTGCTGGCCTGGTCACCCAATGCAGCCTGCTATTCGGTTGTTATTGTGAGGGCATCCTGACAAATTTGCATATTACCCTTTTATTAGTATAGACTAGAGGCCTGGTGCATGACATTCATGCACGGGGGTGGGGGATGTCCCTTAGCCCAGCCTGCACCCTCTCCAATTTGAGACCCCTCGAGGTATGTCCAACTGCTCATCTAGCCCCAGTCCTGCTAGGATCAGCCTAAATGGGCAATCAGACATCCTTCTCACAATCCAAACTGCTGGCTCCAAACTGCTTACCTGCCTGCCTCACTGATTGCCCCTAACCACTTCTTCCTGCCAGCCTGATCACCCGCTAACCACTACCCTGCCAGCCTAATTGATGTCTAACTGCTCCCCTGCCAGCCTATTTGCACCCAACTTCCCTCCTTTGTCAGCCTGGTCACCTCTAACTGCTCTCCCCTGCAGGCTTGATCGCCCCCAACTGCCCTCCCTTGCAGGGCCTGGAACCTCCAAAGACCCTCCCCTGCTGGCCATCTTGTGGTGGCCATCTTGTGTCCACATGGGAGTAGGATCTTTGACCACATGGAGGCAGCCATCTTGTGTGTTGGAGTGATGGTCAATCTGCAAATTACTCTTTTATTAGATAGGATAGAGGCCTCGTACATGGGTGGAGGCCAGCTGGTTTGCCCTGAAGAGTGTCCCAGATCAGGGTGGGGGTTCCCTTGGGGTGAGGGGCAGCCTGGGCGAGGGGCCTGTGGAGATTTGCAGGCCAGCCATGCCTCCCAGGGACCCAAGCAGAGGCCCTGGGATCTGGGATTAATCTATGTTTACAATTGAAACTTTGTAGCCTGGAGCCAAGCCAAGCCTTCTGCTCACTCCGGGGTGGTAGCCATTTCTGTTTGAAACTTTTTAGCCTAGAATGGAGGCCTAGGCCAGCAACAGCAGACTGAAAGCTTGGCTTCCTCCATTGCCAGGGAAACCCAAGCCTCTGTTCTCTCCAGCTCAGTGGCTGCCGCCATTTCTGTATCTTTTATAATTGAAACTTTGTAACATTGTTACATTGAGTGGAGGCCTAGGGAGGCAGAAAGTTTGGCTTCCTCCATTGCTGGGGAAACCCAACCCTTCCTCCTGCTCTCAGTGGTGGTGGCCATCTTGGTTGGGGTTTATTTGCATAATTTGCTCCTGATTGGCTGGTGGCGTGGCTTGTGGGTGTAGCGAAGGTATGGTCAAATTTGCATATTACTTTTTTATCATATAGGATAGTATTCCACTCTATGGATGTACCACAGTTTGTTTAGCCATTCACCTCCTGAGGAAATATAGAATTGTTTAAGTTTGGGGCTATTACAGGTAGAACAGATTTTTGTGTGAACGTAAATTTTCATTCCTTCAGGGGCAGTGGTCAGCAAACTATGGCTCAAAAGCCACATGCAGCTCTTTGGCCCCTTGAGTGTGGTTCTTCCACAAAATACCACGGCCTGGGCAAGTTTATTTTGAAGCAGTGGTGTGAGAGGAAGTTTAAGTTTAAAAAATTTGACTCTCAAAAGAAATTTCAATCATTATATTGTTGCTATTTGGCTCTGTTGACTAATGAGTTTGCTCACCACTGCTCTAGGATAATGCCCAAGAATGAAATTGCTGAGTCAGATGGTGATTGCATATTTAGTTTAAGAAATTGACATACTGTTTTTCAGAGTGACTCTACAATTTACATTTCTATGTATTCATGAATCAGTTTCTTTTATTCTTCATCAGCATGTTGTATTGTCAACTGTTTTTCATTTTAGCCATTTAAGAGATATCTAATAACATCTCATTGTGGTTTTAATTTGTAATTCTCTAATGACTAATGATGTTGAACCTTTTTTCATGTGTTTATTTGCCATCTGTGTCTTTTTTTCCTTCATTTGTTCTTTTTTACTAATTAGGTTTGAGAGTCCTCTTCCTACTAGTAGCTCATCTTTTTGTTCTTATAACAGTTTACTTTAAAGCAAAAGTACTTAATTTTGATGGAATCAGATTTGTCTTTTTTTGTTTCATTGTACTGTACTTTGGTTTCAAGTTTAAAACAAGATAGCTATCCCTAGCTGGCAAAGATTTTTTTTTAAAGTTTTAGAGTTTACATTTATATCCATGATAAACATTGAGTTACTTTTTGTTTTATATATATATATATATATATATATATATATATATATATACATATATATATATATATATGTGTGTGTGTGTATATATATATTTATATGAATGTCTAATTATTCCAGCATGATTTGTTAAAAAGATATCCTTCCTAAATTAAATTGTGTCTATTTATAGGTCCTCTATTCTGTTTCACTGACCTGTGTGTTTATCCCTCAGCCAAAATTACACTGTTTTGATTGCTATAGCTTTACAAGTAGATCTTAATATTGGTAAAATGAATTCTCCCATTTTATACTTTTTAGTTATCCAACCCATCTGTCTTTCCACATAAATTTCAGAATAAGCATGTCTATGTCTATAATAACATAATAAATTATGTAACTTAACCTGTTTTAAGGAGATAGAATGAAAATATAAGTTAAATTATTTGGGGAGAAATTAAAGGAAGAAGTAAAAGAATATGGGAGAGAAAGTTCTCTTTTGTTTATAAATCAATGATTAAAAGAGACTTTTGTAATTAAATTATGTGACTTAGTGTTATGGACAGGATAGAGCTCACTGGAAATATTGTAACTGTCACTATTATAATTCAACTATTTCATTCTTGTCTGCTTTGATTGTCTCATGAGTAACCCTTTTGGAAGTAATCATAGAGATTCTCAATCTGCCTGAGATCTATAAGCTTGGATCTGAAAAACTTTTTATTTTTAAACAGTGCTTTATGTTCTTTTCTTTTGTTTTATTTTTTAAGAAATAAGGCAAAAATAATCTTGATGACAACACTAAGCTTTATTCATCCTAAATTAAAAGCATGCTATGTATGATAGGGATGAAATCTGAATGATCAACCTTTGCACCAAGTCATCTCTTAATTTTCATGTCATAGAATAATCTCTTGTCCTCAAGTATACACTTCAATTATATCTTATCCTTATTATGTATTTTGCGTAAACCTAGATTTTTATTTAACTTTCTTCATTTTAAAATATATTTTATTGTTGATAGTATTATAGATAGCTCCCAATTTCCTTTTCCTCTCCTCCAGGTTCTAGCCCCACCCTTCCTTCTCCACAGGTCTTCAATTCCCTATAGCATGTGCCTATTAGCTATACATATCTATCTGTCTCTATCTCTATCTCTATCTCTATCTCTATCTCTATCTCTATCTCTATCTCTGCCTACTATATTTATATCTATATCTATCTATCTATCTATATATATATATATATATATATATATATATATCTCCTATCTAAGAAAGTGGGAATATGCTAATTGACCTTCACACTGTCGCAAAGATGGTGGCACCCACAGCTAACAAATAGGGAATATACTAATTGACTGCTCCGCCCTCAAAAATGGCAATACCCACAGCCACAAGATGGCGGCATCCAGTCTCCTCAGCCATGCCAGGGTGGCAGGCATGCTCTGCATGCCTGCCTCTGGAGTCCCCAGGCCCCTCATCCCCCCAGACACCCAGGGCTGGCCGGAGGCACAGGTAAGCCTTGGATGGTGGCTGCCGAACTATCCAGGGCCAGCCCAAGGTCCAGGCAAGCCTCGGATGGTGGCTGCCTAGCCTCCCAAGGCTACTCAAGGTTCAGGTAACCAGAGCCAACTGAGGTTTAGGCTGCTTCAGTGGCAGCAGCAGAGGTGTATGAGGGCATTGACTTCCCCTGATTGCCAGGTCGACTCCCACCGATGAGGGCTCCTGGACTGTGAAAGGGTCAGGATGGACTGAGAGACACCCCCCCACTCCAGTGCATGAATTTTCATACACCAGGCCTCTAGTCCTATCTAATAAAAGATTAATATGCAAATTTGACCATACCTTTCCTATGCCCACAGCCACACCCACCAGCCAATCAGTAGCAAATTACGCAAATAAACCCCAACCAAGATGGCTGCCGCCACTGAGAGCAGGAGGAAGGCTTGGGTTTCCATGGAAACAGAGGAAGTCAAGCTTTCCACCTGCCCTTGCCGGCCTAGGCCTCCACTCAATGTTACAAAGTTTCAATTATAAAAGATACAGAAATGGCAACAGCTACTGAGCTGGAGAGAACAGAGGCTTGGGTTTCCCTGGCAATGGAAGAAGCCAAGTTTTCCGCCTGCCATTGCCTGCCTAGGCCTCCACTCTAGGCTAAAAAGTTTCAAACAGAAATGGTGCCGCCAGGGAGTGAAAAGGAGGCTTCGCTCTGCTGCAGGCTACAAAGTTTCAATTGTAGACATACATTAATCCCAGATACCAAGGCCTCCGCTTGAGTCGCTGGGGGGCATGTCCGGCCTGCAAACCTCCACAGGTCCCTCACCCAGGCCACCCCTCACCCCAAGGGAACCCCCACCATGATCTGGGACACTCTTCAGGGCAAACCAGCTGGCCCCCATCAATGCACTGGGCCTCTATCCTATCTAGTAAAAGAGTAATTTGCAGATTGACCATCACTCCAACACACAAGAAGGCTGCCCCCAGGTGGTCAAAGATCCTTCCCCTATGTGGACACAAGATGGCCGGTGGCCAGCAGGGGATGGCCATTGGGAAGTTCTAGTCCCTGCAAGGGAGGGTAGTTGTGGGAGATCAGGCCAGCAGGGGAGGGCAGTTGGGAGGGACCAGGCCTGTAAGGGAGGGCAGTTGGCGGCAATCAAACCTGCAGGAGAGGGCAGTTAGGGTTGACCAGACCAGCAGAGGAGGGAAGTTGGGGGCTAACAGGCTGGCAGGGGGAGCAGTTAGACATCAATTAGGCTGGCAGGGTAGTGGTTAGGGGGTGATCAGGCTGGCAGGCAGAAGTGGTTAGGGGCAGTCAGGGAGGCAGGCAGGTGAGCAGTTTGGAGCCAGCATTCCTGGATTGTGAGAAGGATGTCCAACTGCCTAAATGGGCAGTTGGATGTCCCTTAATGGGTCCCAGATTGGAGAGTGTGCAGGCTAGGCTAAGGGACATCCCCCCCCCTCAATCCCCCCCCCCCCCGTGTACAAATTTCATGCACCAGGCCTCTAGTATACTAATAAAAGGGTAATATGCAAATTTGTCAGGATGCCCTCATAATAACAACTGAACAGTAGGCTGCATGGGGTGACCAGGCCAGTAGGGGGGTTAGTACAGGACGACCAAATGACTGAACAGCAGGCTGCATGAGGCAAACAGGAAGGTAAGGAGGCTAGTGAGCGACGGCCAAATTACTAAACAGCAGGCTGTGTGGGGTGACCAGTCCAGGGGAGGGGGCAGTGAGGGGCTACCAGACCAGCAGGGAGGATAGTCAGGAATGATCAGGCCTGCAGGCAGGTAGTTAGGGATGATCAAGCTGGCAGGGGTGGCAGTTTGGGGCGATCAGGCAGGCAGGCAAGTGAGCACTTAGGAGGCAGTGGTCTCAGATTGTGAGAGAGATCCTGGATTGGAGAGGGTGCATGCTGGGCTGAGGGGACCCCCATCATGCACAAATTTTGTGCACTGGGCTTCTAGTATGTATATAAAGGTTAAGTGATCTATCATCTGTCTATCCCACCATCTGACCAACCAATTGGTAAATGTTCACCCATACGTGTGCAATACATATAAAGCTCTCACTGGCACCAGTCACATGCATGTGGTTTGATCTGTCATTGTAGATCATGAATTTGGTTGTTTTTGTTGACATTCTGAAGCTGAAAGAAAGAGGCATCATTGACAGAATGTGTTTGAACACCAACTATTAGTACAATGAACCTCTGAAGCTGAAAGAAGCCAGTGTCATTGACAGAATGTATATATTTTACTAATTTTATTTAATCTCTGACATGTCTATCATAAAGAAAGGGTGAATAGCAATATTAAAATATTTCTTCTAATTAATTTCCTTTCAGTGTGCACTAATTCATGCACCAGGCCATTAGTAAGTGTATAAGTTCTGTGATTTATCTCCCTTGTACCCCACAATCCCACATTGAGGTATGTCAACCTCTTCCATGCTTCCCTGCTTTGGGTCATCTTTTGTTGATAATTCATTTAGTTCATTAGATTCCATAAATAAGAGTTCATATGGTATTTGTCTTTCTCAGTTTGGCTTATTTCACTTAGCATAATACTTTCCATGTCCATCCATGCTGTTCCAAAGAAGAGTATTCCATAGTGCAAATGTCCCACAGATTTTTAACCATTCATCTACTGATGGGTACGTGGGCTGTTTCTAAATATCAGCTATTGTAAATAATGCTGCTGTGAACATAGAGATGCATATACAATATTCTTTCTGATTCGTGTTTTGGGTTTTTAGGATATATTCCCAGAAGTAGGATCTCTGAGTCAAATGAAAATTCCATTTTTTAATTTTTGGAGGAAAGTCCATACTGTTTTCCATAGTGGCTACACCAATCTGCATTCCTACCAGCAGTGAACCAGTGTTCCCTTTTCTCCACATCCTCATCAGCACTTGTTGTTTGTTGATTTTTTTTATGAAAGCCATTCTGATAGGTATGAGGTGATATCTTGTTGTGGTTTAGTCCTCTGTTTCATCCAATTTACTTAAATTCCTTCTAGTGTGTTCTTCATGTTAGATATATCATTCTTCATTTCTGTCTGGTTCTTGTTAATGGCTTCTATTTCCCTTTTCATGCTGTTATAATTAGCACTAAGTTCTTTAAGCCTTTTTATAACCCTTGCTTTGAACTGTATGTTTGATAAGTTGCTTGCCTCCATTTCATTTAGTTTTTTTTCTGGAGATTCCTTTTCTCTCATTTGGGTTTGTTTTTTGTCTCCCCATTTTAGCTGTTGCTTTGTATTTGCTTCTATGTTTTAGATAGAGCTATTATATATCCTAGTTTTTGTGGGATGGCCTTATTTAAAAATTATTTTGAGGGGTCCAGTAGTATAGTTTCTTTGTTCACCTGAACTGGATGATCTAAAAATGCTCCTGTATGCTTGTTAGGACTTTACTGTTATAATTTGGATTTGATTGTTGATGTCACATTTGTGGAAGGGATCTCCCCTCTGACTTGCTGCCAGTTTGATTCAAACCCAATGTGGTCATGCCAGCAATTCAGTGACTGGGGAGTCCTTAGCCCTGAGGCTGGGTCTGCCTGAGTCTCACACCTTAATTAACCCTTTACTGAGATGTACTTCCTTCATCCATAGAGCTGATGAAGCACTTGTGGTCCCACTGGCTTTTGCCTTGGTGAGCAGTCTGGGATTATGTCCCTGGCAGGGACCCAAACTGTGGTTTCTACTTATTACTTCAGGAAAAGACTCAAGCCTCCAGAGAACAGCCTCTGCCTGCAGACTGATTGAATTCAATCTGGAATAGCCTCAAGAAATCATCCACAGGTGGGGTGCGAAATATTCCAACTGGGTGGAACAATTACTTCTGCCTGGAGGCTAATTATTATTCTTAATGGGACTCAGAAACTCCACAGGGTGGTACAAGTGATTTTTAATAGGTGGGTAAACTATCTTCCGCCCAGTAGGATAGCAAAGTTTTATCTGAGAAAGATGACCTTCACAGACTGAGGGAGTAATTCAGCACAGAAACTGGGCTGTCTTCCTTTGGCACTCTAATCCCAACCCTGGTTTATGTTTATACTGCTCCAGTCTACCACTATGCCCACCCTCTGCTGGAGTCCCAGATGAGTGGCTGCTCTCAAAATGTTGTGTGTTGGCCCTCAAAGAGGGTGCCTGCATTTCCATGTCAGACATCAACCTCGCTGTTTTCCACAGCCAGATATGTGTGGGCACCTTTGTCAGTTTGGTTCTCTCTGCTGGAGGTGGGGGATGGCAGATTGGGGATTAGACCGCAGAGTCCTCAGTGGAAAGCCCCTACCACTGAGATATTTCTCCAGACCTTCAGCTGCTGTCTATAGAAGCCCTGTCAGCCCTTTCATGATTCTATCCTTCCTCCTGCTCTCTAGGCTCATTTCTGTCTGTGGTTATCCTGGTTTTCTCCAGCTAGCCCTCAGTTAATTTTCAGGGTGGTTCTTCTATATTTTAATTTTAATTCCACTTTGCTCCTTGAGCATTTCTGTGAGCTTCCACTTACTCCCCTGCTATTTTTAATCTTCCTAAAACAAAATTTTAAAGCAGAAACTTTAAAAAAGGAATCCAGTATTGCAAGACTCAGGTTTCTGGGCTCTATGATATATTGATTGACTAAATACAAAAAAATAGTCAAATGAGCTTCTGTTTACTAACCTACATTGCTTCCTAAAAAATTGAGGAGAAACGAATTACAGTGGTGAAGTGATAAAAGAGTAACTTTGACCATCTAATAGCATCTAATCTAACTGAAATCTTGGTGGCCAACAGACAATAAAAAGTCATTTAGTCCATTGCGGGGAGTCCACAAGGGAGAATGCAGAGTGTGAGAGCCCCACAAGCCAGATGTCAGGAGTGAGCAGCAAGAAAAAGAAAGAGAACTCCCTTTGTTCCAGAGTTTAGTATCTTAGATTTCCCATTCTTACAGTGGCTATACCTATTCTGACCACTGACTCTTTCCCAGGTGTGACTGACAGGAAAGCACCTTCCTACACTTCCCAGACCTTACTGGGCATGCTTCTATTGTCCAGTCCCTTCTCCCAGTGATCTGTGGTGAACAGACGTAGAATATGTTAAATTGCAACTTCCTGGCAAAGCTATACAAATGGCATCCTTATATGATCTAGTCTCTCCTTTACTCCTTTCATGTTAACAATAACCTGGTTATTAACAGTGTCAGTACCATTATAAAATGAGTCTAAAAATGATAAAAATTATATTTGTGGTTATGGAAATACTGGTCAATCTATACTTCTGAAAGACACACAATAATATAGACACATATGTTGACAGGAAATTTTTGGTTCTAAGTCACAAAAATCATGTTCAGAGTTGCACAAATAAAAATAAAGTAATGGAATTTTACAGGGATGAATCTGATCTCAAACATAGCAAGACTCAAGAAAATGTGTGTTAATTTTATATGTTTCCTGTGGATAGGTTAACTCTTTTTTTATTTAATTTTTTTCCTTACAATTTTTATTTTTTACATATGTGTCTTTATTCCCCCATAACCCTCTACCCCCCAGTTATGCCCCACCCCCTGTTGTTTGTGTCTGTTGATTAGGATCATATGCATGCATGCAAGTCCCTTGGTACTTGTCCACCTTACTCCTTCCTTCCCCTACCTTTCCTCTGAGGTTTGACAGTCTGATAGACATTTCTCAGTCTCTGAATCTGTTCTTATTCATCAGTCTATGCCATTCATTATATTCCACAAATGAGTGAGATCATATGATATTTATGTTTCTCTGCCTGGCTAATTTCACTTAGAATAATGCTCTCCATCTCCATCCATGTTGTTGCGAATGGTAGGAACTCCTTCTTTTATACCGCAGCATAGTATTCCATTGTGTAGATGTACCACTGTTTTTTAATCCACTCATCTGCTGAATGGTACTTAGGTTATTTTCAAATCTTAGCTATGGTGAATTATGTTGCTATGAACATAGGGGTGCATATCTCCCTTCCCTTTCACCAACAAAATAAACAAAAGAGAAAAAGTATTTGCTTTAGACTGAAGCAATCAATGCTGTGATGGGTTAACTCTCGTTTTGGAGGCTTGAGGATGTTAACAGACTGAAAACCAAGGAAAGAGCTTTTTTCTTTCAATGTTCAAATGAAAGTTCAGAAAAGTTATGATTAATTTTTCATGGTTCATTTTTGGACCATTGCCATGTCCAGGGAAATGTTATTCCTATAAATTAGAGGCAGGATTAGAAGTCAGGAGAAAGGAAGTCATGGAGAGAGAATCTTGCAGAACTGATGAACAAAAATTTCCACAGCCTAAAAACAAGTAACTTTAATTTTTTACTAAATAATTTCAATCTGTCAAAAGATGCTACTTAGTTAAGTACCTTTTAAAACATGAAATGTTCTGCTTTTGATTATAAGCTTTGTCTTTGGAGTGTGAATAAATTAGAAATTTAATATTTTTCCAGCTTAATCTCAAGAAGGCTTTTAAGAGCACATTTTGTTCAGGGCTTTTACTGAATCTATTGCTTCTCTAGAAATTCTCATTCTTTTCTTTTTATGTCTCCTATTTGCCTGTCTTCTTATGAATTTTCTTTTTTGAAAGATTTTGCTCTACAAGGTCACTAAGGGATTTCAGAAGTCTGCAAGAGAAGGATTTAATTTTTCAAATGTAAAGGGAATTTAAGACTAGCTTTGTAATTGGTTTACTTTGCTTCTGTTTTTTTAAAAATATATTTTATTGATTTTTTATAGAGCGGAAGGGAGAGGGATAGAAAGTCAGAAACATCGATGAGAGAGAAACATTGATCAGCTGCCTCTTGTACGCCCCCTACTGGGGATGTGCCTGCAGCCAAGGTACATGCCCTTGACCGGAATCCAGCCCGGGACCCTTCAGTCCGCAGTCCGACGCTCTATCCACTGAGCCAAACCAGTCTTGGCAGTACTTTGCTTCTGTTTTTTTAACCACATCCTGACTCCATATGTTCCACACCATTTTGGTTGTTAGTGATGTCATGAACTACAAACTAAAATTTTGGCAGCAATACAAAGAAGGAGCTAAATCTATAATATACCTTGAATCTATTTGCAATTACTAAACTAATATTTGGAAGGTGATATGAGATCCAAAATGATAAAATATATTACTTAGAAATGGACTCAATTAACTTATAAATTACCTTTTGTTTTAAAAATAAAAGGTGATGTGCATGTGAATTCTGATAATTCATGGTGGGAGTCAAAGTTAGCAGAATATTTATCTTGCCTAGATGAGAGCTTCCATATTATACTATTAGAGGTTTTTAGTTTTATTTTTGAAAGAAAAAAAATGTACTAGAGGTCTGATGCATGACATTTGTGCACTAGAGGTTGGGGGAGAGAGTCCCTTAGCCCAGCCTGTGCCCCCTCACAGTCTAGGACCCCTTGGGGAATGTCCAACTGCTAGCTTAGGCCCACTTCCTCATGTAGAGCAGAGACAAGAGAAGCTCCTGCCATTGCTGCTGTGCTCGCCAGCCATTAGCCTGGTTTCTGGCTGAGTGGTGCTCTCCCTGTGGGAACACATTGACCACTAGGAGGCAGCTCCTTTGTTAAGCATCTGCCTCCTGGTGGTCAGTGCACATTTTAATGACCGGTCATTCTGCCGTTCGATCGATTTGCATATTAGGGTTTTATTATATAGGATGGTAGAGAGTATAATTAGAAATATACTTTGAACAACATAAAATGTTGAGTACAGATGTATGCAAGTTTTCTTATATCAGAACTAAGAGCAGAAATACATATGGAGAGGACCATAAAGTCCCTGTTCAAACAAAGACAATTACAAAGTCCCAGCCTGTGTGGCCAAGATCCTCATGTTAGCAATACTATTCATCCTAAGACAAATCAATATCATCATAAACACTGGTCAAATAGGAAGGACAATGACAAAGAACAATACTTGCAATGATTAAAAGGCTGTCCAACATTGCTCTTCTAAAGGACAATATTTGGGTTCCAAGACTTATATATGTAGTTATTGATAATAAATACAATGCCATTAGAGGTCCTACTGTATGCCAGGATTTCCATTTGAATAGTTTAAGAATTTTTCTTTTATAACTACTCTATATTATAGGTATTAGCTGATAGATGAAAAACCTGAGATTTTAAGTGGTTAAGTAATTTGCTCATACATATCCTATCTAATAAAAGAGTAATATGCAGATTGACCATCACTCTAACACACAAGATGGCTGCCCCCATGTGGTCAAAGATCCTGCCCCCATGTGGACACAAGATGGACAGCAGGAGAGGGCAATTTGGAGGGACCAGGCATGCAAGGGAGGACAGTTGGGAGGGGCCAGGCCTGCAAGGGAGGGCAGTTTGGGGCAATCAAGTCTGCAGGGGAGGGCAGTTAGGAGTGACCACGCTGGCAGAGGAGGGAAGTTGGGGGTAAATAGGCTGGCAGGGGAGCAATTAGACATCAATCAGGCTGGCAGGGGAGCAATTAGACATCAATCAGGCTGGCAGGGGAGTGGTTAGGGGGTGATCAGGCTGGCAGGCAGAAACAGTTAGGGGAAATCAGGAAGGCAGGCAGAACAGCAGTTGGGAGCCAGTAGTCCCAGTGGGATCAGGCCTAAATAGGCAGTCAGATATGCCTGGGGCCTGAGTCGGCTCTACCACACTTGCTCATTTCAGAAAGGGCCATCCATCATCCACACAAAATGCCTACACATTCTCTGATAATGCACTTGTGTCTCAAATGGTCCAAATTTCAAAGTCTCTGCTTTCTCTCTTTAAAGTTACAACCATCACACTCGCTTATTTTCATTAAATAAATACATGTAGTTATTTAATAATGGAACTTATTTTATTTCCTGTTGGAAAACCTAGAAGATGGAGAGAGTGCAGGCTGGGCTGAGGAACACCCCCTTCCTGTGCATGAATTTTGCGCACCAGACCTCTAGTCCATATATAACACAGAGATGTTAAATTATAAGCCTAAGACGCTCCGATTTTAAAACTGAGCATTAAATATCAAACAACAGTTTTCATATTTTCAATATCTATTAAGTCTTAATCAATGACAAGCTTTACAATAAGCATAGGTATTTCACATTCACAATACTTGAATTACCCAATAAAATCCTATTGGAAATTTCCCTTCAAATTACAATTAGTCCAGTATCTCCTTAGGCAAAATAATGGAAGCTCTAAAGGGAAAGATGGCGGACATGCCAGAGAGGGTCAAAAGACAGCTGAATAAAAGATCAGACAGCAATGCAGAACTGGCTGTGGTTTACTGTTAAGCACCATTAGAATATCGATTATCTCTTTCAAACACTTAATGGGATGTAAATTGCATATAAGATTTCTTTGCCTAAAAAAAAAGCAGTCCAACAATGAGGTTTTGTACAAAAAGTAGACAGTGAGAATGTGATAAAAGAAATACTTTGACAGATGAGCTAAACATCACATACTACTGAAGGAGAAAGATTTAATGTATATAAAATAGGTTTCAGTCCTGGTGCTAATGGATCACAGTTATACATTAAGAAGTATCTAACCATATGATATTTTGATTTGTGATGCAGACATTTATGAATGGAAGGAAGGAATATTGGATCTATGTGTTCCAATTTGGGGTGAAATTACTTGGTATCTGAATAGAAAAAGAAGTTAGTAAAGAAATGAAATAAGACTTATTATCTAAAGATAAAAAAAATAACAATACAAAATATATAGACAAGAAGTAGCCCATTGTTCAATAATGAGAAGCAGCCTTCACATTAGGACATTCAAAAGGTCAGAAGGGGCTACTCCAGCTCTGAATTTCTTGATTCATAAATAAGTGAACATAAAGGTTTAATAAAACAGTGAAACTATTCTATTGCAATATTTAACTGGATGATTATTAGCCTTGTTTTTATTTCTCTAAAGAAAGGGAGAGATAATGATATGTTATAATTTGAGAAAATGTGGTAATTTACATTTATGTTTGAAGGCTGGTTTCTAACATGCCTCTCTCATAAAGGCTCCCTTCCCCTTTCCCCAACAAAATAAACAAAAGAGAAAAAGTATTTGCTTTATATTGAAGCAACCAATGCTGTGTCAGTTTTATTTTCAATGTATGAAAAGTGCTGGGTAGCAAGAATGAGGTTGCAAATGATATATCATAGTCAAAGCAACCATCTGCACTTAAATATACATGTACATATTTTTGTTTAAACTTTCTGCTTATGCATTATTATAGAAAATAAATTTGTAGTGGAATTTAGTATTAATAATCACAATTGTAAGGGACTGGTCAAGTTAGGGCTTGATCTTATATTTCCATTTGATTGAACATTGAATGTACTTTTCTTTTCTTTTTTTTTAGACCACAAGAATGTTAGAAATATTTTATTTTTATGAGTAGCAATGAGCCAAGATGGAGGGCAAGAAAGAAGTAAAGCAGAAATAATTCTTGACTTTTGCAAATGCTTTGAAATATTGTTAAAAATCTATTTCCTTTAGTCTTATTTACAAAGGAGAAATCATCATAGAGGAATGACTCCCTTATGTGACAAGTCATTGCCTAAAGCACTTTATCATATTTATTTTCATGTACTCACATTAATATTTCAACAGCAGTTATCTCTTAGAGGAAAATAAATCCAGTACTGAGCCCCAAACTTTTCCATTAGGAAGTTGTGGAAAAAAGGAGGGACAAGTAAATGAGAATGAGAAAAAGTAGCTATGAAGAAAGTAGAAAAACCAGAAGAATGTAATTCAAGTGAAAAAAATGTTTGGAGAAAAAGTTCAGTCAACTCTGTATAATGCTACTAACAGGTAGGGTGACTGTACCATTAACATCTAAATCAGATTCTCTGAGAATTAAATTAGATTCTATTGATTATACTAGCAAAAAAGTATAAACCATAATTCTACTAGGGGGGACAAGTAAGAAGAGGATTGGATAAGTCACTCCTGAATTTAGCAATATGATTTGTAATATTATTGAGAGCAGTGTTAGTGGGTATCATAGGTGAACATGTGACTGAAGTTGGGTTATGAGAGAAACAGAAAATCTAGAGACAAGAAATTGGACAACACTTTGGAGAAATTATACTGAAATGGTGATTTCAGAAATCAAACTGCAGCTGTGAGGGAAGTGGGGGAAATAAAAAAAATTGGAGATTAAACCATTATCATTTAAATGGTTGGCAAATATGTTCTCCCATGCAATGGGCTCTCTTATTGTTTTGTTGATGGTTTACTTTGCTGTGCAGAAGCTTTTTGTTTTGATACAGTCCCATTTGTTAATTTTTTCTTACTTTCCATTGTCCTAGGAGCTGAATCAGTCAAGATAATTCTACTACATATCTTATAATTTGCTGCCTAGTCTTCTAATATTTTATGGTTTGCCATTTTACATTTAATTCCTTTATCCATTTTGATTTTATTTTTGTGTATGGTGTAAGTTGGTCTAGTTTTATTTTTTATTTTTTGCATTTATCTGTCCAATTTTCTCAACAGCATTTATTAAGACTGGTTTGACTCCCTTGTATGCTCTTGCCTCCTTTGTCAAATGTTAATTGAGCATGATGACTTGCATCAATATCTGGGTTCTCTGTTCTGTCCCACTTGCCTATATGTCAGTTTTGATAACAATAGCTTTATAATACAGCTTAATATCTGGTATTTGTGATCCTTTCTATTTTGTTCTTCTTTCTCAGGATTGCTGCTGATATTTGGGGGTTTTTTTTGTTTCATATAAATTTTTGGAGAATTTGTTTTAGGTCTGTGAAATATGCCATTGGTATTTTAATGGAGACTGCATTGAATCTGCAGATTGTTTGGGGTAGTATGGACATTTTAGTGTTGTTGATTCTACCAATCCATGACCACTATATATTCTTCCATTTGTTTATGTCTTCCTCTATCTCTTTTTACATGTCTTGTAGTTTTCTGAGTACAGTCTTTTACCTCCTTAGATAAGTTTATTTGTAGGTATCTTAATATTTTTATTACAATGGTAAATGGCATTGTTTTTTAAATTTCTGTTTCTGTGAGTTCATTATTGGTGTATAGAAAAGCCAGACTTCGGGATGTTAATTTTGTATCCTGTTACATTGCTGAATCATTTATTAAATTTAATAATTTTTTGATGGAGTCTTTGGGGTTTTTTATGTAAAATAGCATGTTATCGGCAAATAATGACAGTTTAACTTCTTCTTTTCCAATTTGAATGCCTTTTATTTCTTCTTGTTGTCTGATTGCTTTGACCAGCACTTACAGTACTATGTCGAACAGGAGGGGTGAAAGTGGGCATCCCTGTTCTTAGGAGAAATGGTTTTAGCTTTTGTCCATTGAGTATGATGTTGTCTGTGGGTTTGTCATATAAGGCTTTTATTATGTTGAGGTATGATTCCTCTATTCCCACTTTGCCGAGAGTTGTTATCAAGAAAGGATGCTGGGTGCCAACAGGTTTGGCTCAGTGGCAAGAGCATCAGCCTAAAGAGTGAAGGGTCTCAGGTTAGATTCTTGTCAAGGGCATGTACCTTGGTTGGGGGCACATCCCCAGTAGGAGGTGTGCAGGAGGCAGCTGATTGATGTTTCTTTCTCATCAATGTTTCTAGCTCTCTATCACTTTGTCTTCTCTTTCTTCCACTCTATAAAAAAGTCAATAAAATATATTAAAAAAAGAAAGGGTGTTGGATTTTGTCAAATGCTTTTTCTACATCAATTGATATTATTATATGACTTTTATCTCTCAATTTGTTTATGTGATGTGTGACTTTTTTTTTCATGGATATTGTATCAGCCTTGTATCCTGGGACTAAATCTCACTTGGTCATGGTGTATGATCTTTTTAATGTAATGCTGGATCCGATTTGCTAGAATTTTGTTGAGGATTTTTGCATCTATGTTCATCATGGATATTGGCCTGTAATTATCTTTCTTTATAGTGTTCTTATTTGGTTTTGGTATTAGGGTAATGCTAGCTTCATAGAAAGGCTGCAAAATATGCCTTCCTCTTAAAATTTTTTTTGAATAGTCTGGGGAGGTTAGATTCTGTTTTTGCCTTTAATTTTTGGTAAAACTCCTCTGTGAGGCCTTCCAGACAAGAGCTTTTGTTTGCTGGAAGTTTTTAAATTACTGCTTCAATTTCATCAGTAGGTATTGACCTACTCAGGTTTCTTTATTCTTCCTGATTGAGTTTTTGAAGATTGTATTTTACTAAGAATATGTCCATTTCATATACAGTGTCCAGTTTGTTGGAGTAGAGTGGTTCATAGTATATATATAAATTTATAATCCTTTGTATTTCTGTGTGGCCAATTGTTACTTCAACTCTTTCATTTCTGATTTTATTTATTTGGTTCCTCTCTCTTTGTTTCTTGATAAGACTGGCTAGAGTTTCACCGATCTTGTTTATCCTTTCAAAGCACCAGCTCTTGGTTTTATATATATTTTGTATTCTTTTTTGGGACTCTATGTCATATATTTCACTCTGATCTTTATTATTTCCTTCCTTCTTTTTACTCTAGCTCTTCTTGTTGCTTTCTTTCTAATTCTTTAAATTGTAGGGTTAGATAACTTATTACCTTTTTTTTTTAGGTGGGCCTATATAGCTATGAACCTCCCTCTCATGACTGCTCTCACTGTGTCCCATAGGTTTTGGATTGTTGTGTTTTCATTGTCAGTTATTTCCAGGATTAAAAAAAAAATTCTTCTTTGATCTTTGGTAACCTGATCATTTTTTAATAACATCCTATTTAGTCCCAAGTGTTTAATTTTTTCATTGTTTCTATTGTAGTTGATTTCTAATTTTATGGCATTGTGATCAGAGAAGATGCTTGATATGACTTCTACCTTCTTGAATTTGAAGAGACTTTGCTTGTGTCCCAATATGTGATCTATCTTTGAAAATTAACCCTGTGCAACTTAAGAAGAATGTATATTCCGTATCTTGGGGTGGAATGCTCTGACAATGTCAATCAACGCCATCTGATCAAGTGAGTCACTTAGGATTGTTATTTCTTAGCTGATTTTTTGTTTACAGGATTTATTCAGTGGTGTCAATGGTGTATTAAAGTCCCCTACCATGATTGTATTGCTCTTGATCTCTCCCTTGATATCTTCCAGAAGGTTTTTTTTTTGTATTTATTGTTTTGTTTTTGTTTTGTTTTTGGGTGTCCCTGTATTGGGCACATGTAAGTTTACTAGAGTTATATCTTCTTCTTATATCAATACCTTTAGTATCATAAAGTGGTCTTCCGTATATCTTGTTATGGCCTTCACTCTGAGGTCTATTTTGTCAGATATAAGGACTGTTACCCCAGGTTTGTTTTCATCCCCATTTGTCTGAGAAAACATTTCCCCCCATCCCTTTACTATTAGTCTACATGACTCCTTTGTTCTAGGTGGGTCTCCTACAGATAGCAAATACATGGGTCATGTGTTTCCATCTATTCAGACACCTCATGTCTCCTGACTGGAGCACTTTCCACTTACTTTTAAGCTTATTATTAATAGGTACTTATTTGTTGCCATTTTTATTCTTTTAGCATTTCTTGCATTGCTGGCTTGATGGTAATAGACTCTATTAGCCCTTTTTTGTTTGTGATAACCTTTGTTGGTATAGTATTCTTGAATTCAGTCCCTTGCTTTACATCACTTTGTATATTTCATTCCATTTCCTTCTGGCTTGATGTCTTTCTGTTGAGTAATCAGTTGATAGTATATTGGGATATCCCTTATAGGTAACTTTCTGTCTCTCTCTGGAAGCATTTAAGATTCTTACTTTGTCATTAATGTTTGCCAGTTTAATTATGATGTGTCTTGGTGTTGGTATTTTTGGGTTCTTCTTGTTTGGGACTCTGTGCTTCTTGGACTTGTGTGAGTTTTTCTTTCGAATAGCAGGGAAATTTTCTGTCATTATTTCTCCAAACAGGTTTTCTATTCCTTTCCTCTCCTTATGGCACCCCTATTATGCAGATGTTGTTTCATTTTGTGTTATCCCAGAACTCCCTTAGGCTCTCATCTGCTTTTTAAATTTTTTTTTCCAGTTGCTGCTCCCCTTGGGTTTTTCTTCTACATTGTCTTCTAACTCACAGATCTAGTCCTCAGCTTCTTCTCTACTGTTGATACTTTCCATTGTGATGTTTATTGCAGTGATGTCATTCTTCATTCCCTCTGGATTCTTACACATGTAGTTGACTTTGTCTTCTATTCTCTTTAGCATCCTATAACCATTGCTCTGAATTCTATATCTAACAAATTGCTTGCCTCTATTTTTTTTATTTCCTTTCCTGTTGATTCCTCTTTTTGTTTTGTATGGGTTTTTTCTTTGTCTCTTCACTTTTGCTGTTTCTTTGTGGTTATTTCTATGTATTAGATCAAACAGCTATGCTACCAAGATTAACATTTTTTTAATTTAATAAATATTTACTGTTCAGGTTATTACAGTGGCTCCTCTTCCCCCCCCCCATAGTTCCCCTCCACCCAGTTCCCACCCTACTCTCTGCCCTTACAACCCTACTGTCCTCATCCATAGGTGTATCATTTTTGTTCAGTTTCTTCCCACACTTCCCACACTCCTTTCCCCTTAAGAATTGTCAGTCCTCTCCTTTTCTATGCCCTTGATTCTATGATATTCACCAGTTAATTCTGTTCATCATATTTTTTTATTAACTTGATTTTTAGATTTACTTATTGATAGATATGTATTTATTGTTCATAATTTTTATCTTTTTCATCTTCTTCCTCTTCTTAAAGAATATTTTTCAGCATTTCATATAATACTGGTTGGGTGGTGATGAACTCCTTTAGCTTTTTCTTATCTGTAAAGCTCTTTATCTGGCCTTCAATTCTGAATGACAGATTTGCTGGGTAGAGTAATCTTAATTGTAGGTTCTTGCTATTCATCACTTTAAATATTTCTTGCCATTTCCGTCTGGCCTGCATAGTTTCTGTTGAGAAATCCACTGACAGTTGTATGGGTGCTCTCTTGTAGGTAACTAACTGTTTTTCACTTGCTACTTTTACTATTCTTTCTTTGTCTTTTCCTCTTGGCATTTTAATTATGATGTGTCTTGGTGCAGTCCTCTTTGGATTCCTTTTGTTTGGGGTTTTCTGTGCTTCCATGGACTTGTAAGTCTATTTCTTTCATCAGGTGGGGAAAGTTTTTGGTCATTATTTCTTCAATTAGGTTTTCAGTATCTTGTGCTCTCTCTTCTTCTGGCCTCCCCATAATTCTGATGTTGGTACGCTTGAAGTTGCCCTAGAGGCTCCTTACACTATCTTCATATTCTTGGATTCTTTTTCCTTTTTGATTTTCCAGTTGAGTGTTTTTTGCTTCTTTGTATTTCAAATCTCTGACTTGATTCTTGTGATCCTCTAGTCTGCTGTTAAATTTCTGTATAATATTTTTATTTCAATCATTGTATGCTTAATTTCTAGTTGGTCTTTTTTCATATCCTTGAGAGTCTCATTAAATTTATTGGCCTTATCTAGGAAATTTTTGAAAAACCTTATAACCGTGATTTTGAACTCGATATCCATTTGTTTGTTTTCTTCCATTTCTTTCATTTGTGATCTGTTTCTTTCTCTCTGCATTTTGGCTGCTTCCCTGAGTTGATAGAGTGGCTCTGTGTGCTAAGTGTCCTATAAAGCCCAGTGGATCAGCCTTCGCAGTTACCTGAGGTGGACACTCTTGGTACACCCATTTGTGGGCTGTGTGCACAGTCTTGTAGTTAAGCCTTGATTGTTGTTGGTATCACTGAGAGGAATTGACCTCCAGTCCAATTGGCTGTGAGGATCAGCTTTGTCTACGCTGGGAGAAATTCTGTGCTGGAGACACCCTTATGAGACAAGGCTTTCAAAAGCCTCTGTGCTCAGATTGGATGGGGCAGAGTGTCAAGGTGGAGCAGACAGCATTGGTTTCCCATTAGCCCTGCCCTAACAGGCTCCTGTGTCTCAGTGTCCCATGGTAATTTCTGCAAGCACCTGTGAGAGAAAGTCACCCCCAAGTTCTACCTGCTGCCAGACAGTCCAGTTTCTCCCCAAATGAGCCTGTGTCCCCAGTCTCACCAGAACTGGAGTTCAGTGTAGTCAGAAGCTTTTGTCTCCCTCCCTCTTGAGAAAGCCAGCCACACAATCAGTTGCCAGTCCTCTCCGTGTGCATCTCACTACCCCTGCCTCCTGCAGCTCCGATGAGTCTCAGTGTGCTTTTCTCTTTCCTTCTAGTTGTAGAATTTCCACTCAGCCAGCCTTCCTGTGGTTCTGGATGATGTTAGTTTTGTCTTTTAGTTGTAGTTTTTTGAAATTGTTGTGTGAGGCAGCAGTTTAGGTGTTTACCTATGCCACCATCATGATTTCTCTCTGAATATATTTTTTTATATAGTAGATATTTTGTGGGACTCAATGGTGAAATCTCTCAGGTACTCTGGGCTGGGTATTCTAGGCATGCCCCCCCTACATTTGATATTTGGGTTCTCTGGGTGTAGTTGGGCCTTGAGTGTTATTGTCCCATTTGTGGGTAGGTTCTCCTCTCAGGGTGTCTGATTATGTGGGTCACTCTTTACCACACTGACTGAAAAGTACAAAATACAACTCAATAGGGCACTACATAGAGCAAACAAAACATGAATGTATTCATAACACTGATAACTCCAATAAAAGTGACCACCAGAGAAAAGAGAATTAAGAGATAGAAAAGAAAGCAAAAATGATATTGAGAAAAAGAAAAAAACACAAGAGAGAAAAGAAAAAGAAAATATATATGGGAGAAAATAGCACAAAACAAACAAATAAACCAAAAAGCAAACAAGAAACACCCAGAAAATGGGGAGAGGCAGAATCTGTAGAGGGAGAGCTTATATACAGAGAGTAAGGTTAAGGAATTGAATGAATATAGAAAGGACCATGGTTCAGTATAGAGAAAGTAGGAAGATAAGAGTGGATAAGAATAAAAAAGATTTAAAAATCAATAAATAAATAAAAATAAAAAGATAAAACAAGTTTTTAAACTTTGTGTGTGTATTTATTCATCTATTTTTGGAAAAGGAGAATAAAGAAGAGAGCATATAGTCTTGAGTTTAGTGAGTGAAACTAACAAAACAATTATGGGAAGAATAGAGCAAGAGAGGAGAGGAAAAACAAAAGCTTAAAAAAATGGCTAGCGAAAAAAGAGAAAAGAAAAGGGTGCATGGACTTGGAGCAGGCAAGAGGAAATTATATTTATGAGTTAGCCAACATAGACAAGAAAGCCCATAAAAAGATCAATTTTTAACAAGGAATGAAAAGAAAGGAGAGAGAAAAACAAAAGTGGAGACAGGAGAAAACAGAATGGGAAGGGAAAAGTTAAGAAGAAAAGGGTAAAAAAATAAAAAATAATAATGTTAAAAAATAGAATGAAGAAAACTAATATAAAAAATAAAAGACAACAAAAGAAAAACAATAAAATAAAAAAGTGAAGTATTGCTCAATTCAGCCAAGTTTTAATTCCCCATGAGGGCTGGTCAAAGATCCCACTCTTGCCATTTCTCAGTTTCCTGTTAGGTAGTCAGCACCATGTTGAAGTTCTAACAGGCCATAGCTCCTCTGTGTCTGTTGCCACAGCCTTGGCTGCAAGTAGGTGGGACCAATCTGCCCTCTTTGCCTGTCTGCCTGCTGTTAGTCTTAATCACTGAAGCATCCATTTCTGACAAGGGCTTTAGGTGGGGGTGTTGCTGTATTGCTTTCTGGGATTGAACAGCCCCTTCTCAGCCCAGTCCCATAGGCCTCCTTGGAGCTATTCAGAGTCTTTATTTCCTCTGCAAAGTTTGAGGCTGGTTGTGGCTGCACTGGCTTACCTGAGGCTACTGAGAAGGACTGGCTCTTCAGGAGAAAAATAGCTGGTTTGGGGGGGTCTGGAATGTCTCAGTGTCAGATGCCTGGTCACCTTTCCATGTCCTGCTCTCCTCCACAGTCTCCACAAAACTGCTCCTCCACCTGCACTGCAGCCTCGGTGAGTGTTCGTAATTAAAAGGTCCTATGAACTGGGTTTAGCAAATAAAATCAAGGACAAAACAGAGGCAAAACAATGGTGCAACTATGAGTTTCTCTCCTGAGCCCAGCACCGCATGGCTTGGGAAGCTCTTCAGGCTGTCTTTCTAGGTGCAGTCTCTTGTGGTTGTTGGCTTAGATCTAGATTTCCCAGCCTCCAGCCTCTAGCCTCCAGCATCTGTGGACCTTCCTTCCGTAGTCAGATGTTGGTAGTGTCCCAAAGGACATGGACTTGGTGCAGCGCAGGTTCCTTCTGAGCTTCTGACCCTCTCATCTCAGTGGTCGTGCATCTCTCTTCAGTCCAGATCCCAACCCTACCATCTTCCAGGCATCCTATGCCCTTTCTGGCTGTGGATAGTCCCACCAGTTGTGTCTAATTCACCACTTCTGAGTGGATGTTATTCAATTTAGTTGTTCCTCCATGAGAAGGGGCAGGGCATGTCTGCCTATTCAGCCACTATTTTTAACCTCAAGGATATGACCATTATAGTGAATGGTTGATACAGAGTGGCAGACAGGATCATTAAATAAATGAGGTTCAAAAAACAAAGAGGTCATTGTATTAAAATGATCACATATGTGCTATTGAAATTGCCAAGAGTTAAGACTAGACTAATATTGGAGAAATGAAGAAAAATAAATAGAAGGTCATTCAATGTAAGTAAAAGGGAAGTGTATTGGGTGATATGGGGAATTTTAGGGACAAAAGAGGAAGAAAGATCTAAAATTATGAAAGAGGATCAAGAAACCAATCTACATTACTTCTAAGATCAATGGTATAAGGATGGGAGAAAAATCAGTGACCATTTGAGTAGACTGAGGGAAAATGATCCTCTTAATCAATAGTCATATTTTTATTAGATCAAATAGTTAAATGAAATGTCCAGAGAAAAGTTCAGAGAAGAAACTGCTGATAATAATTTGTGGATTCCAGAACCCAATGAGGAAGGGTTGTAAAATGTATGAAGAATGGGAAAAAGGAGCAGAAGTGAGAAAATAAAAAGAATCTTCTAAGGGATAAAATATAAGAGAGGGGTGGTGGTGAGTTGAGATTCTGAGGGTTTCTGTGGTAAATGATGTAAATAACATGGTGAAGTATAATATTAAGGATTTTGAGATAGAAATATTATCATGGATTACCTGAGTGGGCCCTAAATGTAATCACCTGGATCTTCTCATGGAAAAAGGGAGATTTCATGAAGACTCATGTAAAGTAGAAGATGATGTGAAGATGGAGACAGAAATTGCAATGATGTGAGCATATGTCAAGGAATGCTGATTGCTATCTGAAGCTTTAAGAAACAAGAATATATTTTTTCCCTAGAGCTTCCAGAAGGAGTATGGTCCTGCTGACACCTTGCATTTTTGTCATGATGCTGATTTCAGACTTAAGGCCTCCGGAGCTGTGAAAGAGTATATTTCTGTTGTTTTAAGACACCAAGTTTGTGGTAATTTGTTAGAGTAGCTACAGAAAACTGATACACTATGAATTCAAATTAGGTCTCTGTGGCAAGATCATGAATCTGATTTGGCTGTCAGTTGTGGTCCTTAGTTTTCTCAAGTTGCATCTCTTAGGGTTGAAGATACAAAATGGCTCTTGTGTGCGTGTTTTACTCCTGGCTTAGGGTAGGTGAAGGCTGAGACTGGCTGGTTGCCTTTCTTCATTCTTCATTCTTCAGGTTGCCTTTCACCTGGCTGGCTTAGATTTCCTTATAGCATGCCAGTCTTGTGGAAGCTGATTGTGGACTTCCCCAAGAGTTAACATTCCATGAGGAATTGAAAGAAGGCTTCTTATGATCAAGCTTTGAAAGATGCAGAAAAAATGTCCACCACACTTTATTGGTCAAGCAACTGAGGCTAGCCAAATGGAAGTGGAATTAGAACCCACCTTTCAATGGGAAAAATGTGGAAAAGAATATGTAAAATTCTATCACAAGTATCAAAAATAAGAAAATAAGACACATACTTAAGATATGTGAGCAATATGAGAAAATGGAATAAAATGACAGCATTTTTTAGGCAAATGGTAGAAGTTTTCAGAAACATGTTTGTGAATAGGAAGTTTAATTGAGTATATTCAATGAAGATTTTCCACAGTAGAGAGTATTACAATACAAACAATAGTTAATGGACTTAATTATATTTTTTTTGTTGGGGGGGGGGCAGGGGAAAGTAAAATTTTACTTATTTACCAGATACTTGAGGAGTCAATTTATATGATTGGTTAATTATAAAATTTTATATCCATAAACTTTACTTAAAAGTATGTTTTTATTTATTTCAGAGAGAGAGAGGAAATATCAATGAGAGAGGATCATTGATAGGCTGCCTTCTGAATACCCTCTGCTGAGGATCAAACCCATAACCTAGGCATATGCCCTGACACGGAATCAAACCATCACCTCTGGTTCATGGTTCCACACTCAAACACTGTTAAAAAAGTTAACCTTATTTTATCTTTATGGGTCAAACTAAATGCCCATTTAGTTTGTCAAAGAAAAGACAAGTGAGAGGACTTACTCAGAAAAATGTTCAATGACTCAATCAAGACTACCACTCATAAAGAATAGAACCTATATGAGTACCATTAATTAAGGGATTTATTACAAAATTAGGATTAATATAACTGATGGAGGAGCTAGGAAAATAAGGTTTATAAACAGAAATAGGATCATCATAGAGAAGATCTCACCGGCCTTCCTGAAACCCTACCATGGTGGGCAAGGAAGCATAGCATGTGCATCTTCCACAAAGGGTCATAAAGGTAAACTAGTGGAGAAATCTATGGAAGAGGTTGCTTCTGCATTTTGTGGTGGGAGCAGAGTAGCTATAGATTATGGGGCTTAGAATCAGAGAGAAAAGATGAATTGGGACTGGAGAAAAGAAGGTTAAAATGTAAGACGTTTCTTTTACTAGTTTCTTTCTTTTGTTGATCCTCACCTAAAATATTTTTTCCATTAATTTTGTAGAGAGAATAAAAGGGAAGTGGGGAGACAGAGAGAGAGAAATATTGATGTGGGAGAGATACATTGAATGATTGCCTCTGACATCCATCCCAACCATGGCTAGAGATGGAGCCTGCAACCAAGGTACATCCCCTTGACTAGAATTTAACCTGAGACCCTTCAGTCCTCAGGCTGACATTCTACTGAGCCAAACAAGTTAGACCTATTTCACTAGTCTCAGGTTTTTTTATGTATTTTTCTCTCCCTTTTTCATTACTTTGATTTGCTTGGGTATGCTCATTTAACTTCATAAGCAAAGTGGCACATTTTCTGAGACCACCTTACTCTTTACTGATAACTTGGCTATACATAAGATTCTAGACTGAAAAACATTTTCTTTTATAACTTAGACTAGAGGCTCAATGCATGAAGATTCATGCAAGAATAGGCCTTCCTTATCCTGGCTGCTGGCACCATCTTTGCTCAGCTAGAGCCACCTTTCTGCCTTCCCATGCTGCCAGGGGCCTGGAGCGGCTGGGCCGGGGCATCCCACCCCTCCCCCTGGCTGCTCAGCACCTGCATATGCAAATTAACCCACCATCTTTATTGGGTTAATTTGCATACTCACTCCCAATTGGCTGACGGGTGTTGCAAAGGTATGGTCAATTTGCATCTTTCTCTTTTATTAGTGTAGAAGATATTGCTTCATGGTCTTTGAAAGTATTGCATCCTGGAAATCTGAAGTTTGATTCCAGTCTAGTGTTTCTCTGTGAGTAAAGAATAGCTCTTTGTACAATAATCATTTTGCGTGCTTCCTTCTGAAGTCTAATTATCTTTTGTTATCTATAATAATAAAAGCATAATGTACTAATTAGACTGAACATCCTTCCAGACAACTTCTAGACAAAGCTGGCACTGCAAGGGTAGCCCTGGTCCCAGGTGCCAGAGGGAAGCCAGTGCCAGCAGCCAGGAAAAGGCTACTCTTGCAAGAATTTCATGCATCAGGCCTCTAGTTTACTTATATTTAAGAATGAGGTTAGTAGAAAAGTGTATTGGGATTTTATATTTCACTGTTTGCAGTCAAAGTCTCAATGACTTTCACCTCACTAGACTGGAAACTCCTTGAAAGGAAAGACCTTGACTTTTATGGAAAATAATTTTATCTCCTTCAATGCCTTGCATGTTTCTTTAAATACTATAGAAGAGAAACACATTTTTTTGCTTTTTCAAAGTGTAATAAATCCATTTAACATATACTGTCTTGTACCATTATTTATCTTATGATTTGTCCTTGATTCAGAACAAAGGTGTTTAATGCTCAGAGCACAGTAGGTTCTTGACTTCTTTATGAAGATCACAGACTTTTAGAGGTTTATTGGTTCCATTAAAAAACAAATTAACCATAAATAGATGAATTTGGGCTTTTTTTTTCTTGAATGAAATCTATGGGGTCTATGTGGAGGACAATAAACCAAAGTCGATTGAAACAATACAAAAAATGTTCAAATGGAAAATACATTTGCATGGCTCAAATGCTCCCTAATCAATGAGTCAAAAGGATCTGATTTTCCTGTCAGATGTCATGTCATAAAAATAAAATGTTGGCAATGCTGACACTTTATATTTTGAATAAGCACAAGAGCATGAGCCGAATTTCTGTTTGAATATCTCACATATTCAAAAACTTTTGCATAGTTGGCCACTGGAATTTATGTAGACATTCCAAAAGAGACTAACTCACTGCAATCAAGCCTACTGAATAGTTGTCTCTTTGATTTTATCACATAGAGATCAAAGCACTATATAAAATTTGAGATTATTTTAGTTAAAAGGACAAACATATTTTATATGTAATAAATATATTTATGGTAACACTAGCATTACTGTTCCCCCTCTTCTTCAAAGGTAAACTTCCTTTAGTATATTTGGAGAGCAAGAGCCTTCTTTTCTTTTTTTGCAAGAGCCTTTTGAATGCCTATTTCTGACTCGCCACATGGCAACCATTGCTCTCTGTGGGGTTCTCCCAGATATGTCCAGGTCCACTAGAGGCTATATATACTTTCTATGCTGGAGATAAACTATGGAAACCTATTTTAAATTTCCCAGTGGATGGACAAAAGCTGGAGTGATTCATACATGCCCTTATGGCCCTTACTTGAAAATTCTCCGTAGCACCACCATACAAGGCTACACCAGTACATGAGACTTGACTGAAGAATTGGGAGTTGCTGAATGGAGTGACAATATAAAAGGTAAAGGTAATTGCACACCATGTGGAAGTGATCATTTCAAATATACATATCCTAGATCTTAGCCTTCCTAAGGCCCACCCACTTCTGAAAGTGTCCTTTCTTCAAACCTCTAAGTTATAGATACTCATTTATTTCTTATAAGCTTTAAAGAAATACACAGGGGATGTTTTAACTCAATGTTAATTCTTCTTTCTCTACATGAAAATTTCTTGAAAAAATAATCATCAGCAGTATATAACCAAAAGCCTAAGTTATTAATTCTAGAAAACATGGGACAGGGTGGGATAAAGTGGTTTTTTTAAATAATGTGGTCTAGGATTAAATCCTGATTCCATTAACTTATTCCAGTCAATGAACATGTTATATAGCTCTCTTTATTCTTTCTGGTAACCTGGGACACACACACACACACACACACACACACACACACACACACACAAACACACACACAGAAAAACAGAAACCCAACTCTCCCAACAACAACAACAAAAAATTAAATCCCAGAAACAGTAAAATATAGATCCAGATTGAAGATAATATTTTCCCTAAATCTGTCTATATAAAACCCTAATATGCAAATAGACTGAATGACAGAACAACTGAACAACCAGTCGCTATGATGTGCACTGACTACCAAGACATGGAACATGGTGGGTATCGGCAATAGGTGGCAGAGTGTGGAACATGGTGGGCATCAGCCATGGCAGGAAGGTGGAGCAGGTGAGTGGGAGCACCAGACCAAGGTGGGGCATGGGTCACTGTCATCTGGTAGTTACTGAAAATCCTTTTTCCTGCATGTTGCACTCTGGCCTGGCACTCACACTTGTTGCCAGCGCAGACCCCACTAACACCTGCTGCTGGCACTGGAGTCGCTGTTCACACCCACTGCTAGCCCCACTTGTACCATTAGCTGGTGCCAGAGGCACCACTCACACCCTCTGCTGGCACCCAGAGCCGGTCTTAATTGCTTAGCACCATCAGCTGGTGCAGCAATGGCTGCCAACCCTGATCACCCCTAAAGGCTTTTCTACCTCCTTCTGCTCCTGAGGGGTGATCAGGGCAGCAGCTACTGCTTGCAACCACTGACAGTGTTGGCCCTGCTTGCATCCAGTGCTGGCACCAGCCCCAATCGCTCTACACTGTCAGGAGCTGAGATTCGGGCTGGTGTCATCAGCAAGTAGGAGCGGCAGTGGCTGGAGAAGTGCTGCTGGCAGACAGGGGACCTCAGGTTGCGGTTGGAGGGGCAGGGTGGGAGTGGGGAGAATGGGCCAAGACCTGCCCCTGTGCCCACCACAGCCTCAAAGTTCCTTTTAAAGTGCATGAATTCATGCACTGGCCCCCTAGTACAATATAATATTCAAAGGCTCTTCCCATAGGAAAGATAAAGCTTTATAATTTTCAAGGTAGTGTTGTAGACACCTTCCTGTTTTTCTGTTTGTTGGATTGTTTGGTTGTTATCCTCCTGTTTCTAAACCGTGCTTAGAAATTTATAAGTGCATAACATAAAAAGCTTAATGCTGTACTTTGCTTTTAAGCAGCAGGACCTTCTGGGTTTTGATCTCTTCCTCTGGCTAAACAAAGATTACTCCAAGGCTTTAAAATGACCACTTTTCTAAACTTAAAGCAGGGCTACATCCCAAAGCAGTGGCTTTTCCTCCCCCTGCTTTTGTGTATCTGTGTGTGTGTGTGTGTGTGTGTGTGTGTGTGTGTGTGTCTTGAAGAAAATAAAAATGTTTGTCTTAAATATTGCTAATATTTATACCCACAAATTAATGATATAAAACATGAAACTATTTCTCGTTAAAACTATGTTCATTAGTTAAAACAAAAAGACATGAACAAAAATACGTATACCAAATGTTTCTCTCCCTCCTCACATTACTTCTGTGCGTTTATGTAAAATTAATAATTTTAGGGAAATAAAGTAAATTGAACATATTGTTAGTAAATCCATTCTGGAAAAAAAATCTATAAATATGGAAAAAACTTGACAACATAAGTAAACAGGAGCTTTACAATCTGTGTAACTGCAGTAATAAAACAATAAGAGAACAATTACTCTGGATTACTAATAAAACTGTGTGGAGTCAGGAAACAAAGCAGCATAAAGAACATGGTGTTTTGGAGGGATATATTTTATATAGTGAAATGCACAGATTTTAAGTGTGCAATTTGACAAAGAAGTATAGAAATCTCAGATGTACACTTAGACAAATTTTGAAAATATATATTTCATGTAACCACCAACCCAATCAAAATTCAAGACATTTTCATTGAAAGAGAGTAGAATATGCCATCCCCAAAAATGGTTCTTTAGGATGGATATTGATTATTTTGAGTGGTGGGCACTTGAGAAAAAGCAAATGCAGGGAGAGGCTTTCTCTGAATGAGGTTTATCTGCCTAAAGACAGATCCTCCAAAAGGAACTCTATTGTCATAAATCCCTTCCCTGGGAGTTTCATTAACCAGGGAAAATGGACTCATCACAGGAGAGGAGACTAGAAGTCGATACCACACCCAGACAAATTGTCACAAACTATCATACCTCCTATCTGTTCTTCTAAGGGGCAATTCATCTTTCCTAAAAATCATTTACTCTTCCCTAAGAGGTCTGTATCTCTTCTTCCCTTTCCTATTAAGATGGCATTTAAGCCTGAATTCTAAGTCCCCTTCAGGAGTTACTCATTTTTTTCCTAGATATGACCCATGAGTACATAAGATATACATGTTAATTCAATTGTGCAAATCACTTAGAATAATATATAGCAAATATTATGGTATTTCTAACTGTTGTTATAATAAAATTCTAATGCTACCTCCTTTTCTCCTATTTCCATTACCAAAAAGCATACATTCTAGGAGTCATATTACATTCCCTGTCTTAACCCTTTTTTTCTTTAATTTGTCTAAGGTTAAGGCTTTATTCATTACCTATGCAGTGTATGTATCAAATTAAGTGTATGTCTACCAAACACTCTACTAATAGTTTAGATATGTGAGTAAATTTAATCTTCACAAATACTTGTAATGTAGACATATCAGTGTCCCTGTTATTTTTTTTTAAAAAGGCTCAAAGACTAAAGCAACTTACTTATCCTAAATCTAATGTATCAGAAGGTGAAATTTGCTCCTAGATTTGATAATTCAAAAAGCCTAAGCTCTTAAACTAAGCTGTAATGATGAAATCAGAACAGTGGTGGTGAGAAGACTGAAAGTAATAAGAGCACACTTACTGTGTTATACACTTAATTTGTCTAAGGTTAAGGCTTTATTCATTACCTATGCAGTGTATGCTTTTTGGTAATGGAAATAGGAGAAAAGGAGGTAGCATTAGAATTTTATTATAACAACAGTTAGAAATACCATAATATTTGCTATATATTATTCTAAGTGATTTAAACTTGTGGGTTTTTGTTGTTGTTGTTACTCTATCTTTTAATATAGGGGTCTCAGCTAAGAACCAAGAAGGATAGAGAGAAAATTATGTTTTCTCTCCTACATTATTATCACAGTAAGTGTGCTCTTATTAATTTCTTATTACTTTCAGTCTTCTCACCACCACTGTTCTGATTTCATCATTACAGCTTAGTTTAAGAGCTTAGGCTTTTTGAATTATCAAATCTAGGAGCAAATTTCACCTTCTGATACATTAGATTTAGGATAAGCAAGTTGCTTTAGTCTTTGAGCCTTTTTTAAAAAAAATAACAGGGACACTGATATGTCTACATTACAAGTATTTGTGAAGATTAAATTTACTCACATATCTAAACTATTAGTAGAGTGTTTGGTAGACATACACTGCATAGGTAATGAATAAAGCCTTAACCTTAGACAAATTAAAGAAAAAAAGGGTTAAGACAGGGAATGTAATATGACTCCTAGAATGTATGCTTTTTGGTAATGGAAATAGGAGAAAAGGAGGTAGCATTAGAATTTTATTATAAAACAGTTAGAAATACCATAATATTTGCTATATATTATTCTAAGTGATTTGCACAATTGAATTCATTTAATTATCAGAAAATTTTGTAAAGGTACTATTATATTTGTTATTGTCATGCACGGAGAGATTAGGAATGTTGCCCAAGGCTACGTATCTAGCAAGTGGTTAAGTTATGGCTCATACCTGGATTGTCTGCTTTAATGTACTTTTAGCTCCTATGCAATATTATTACTTAATTATAAATTACTTAAAATTTTATGAAACCACCTTTTCTTTTAAGAATATTTATGTACTTACATTACCTGTGGCTTTTATTACCAGTGTAAACAATTAATTTACATGTGTTAACTTTTCTTTAACATTTGTGGGTATCTTGACCAGTAGTAGGTTCAGATGAATATATCAATTAATTAGAGCTACTAACTATCACCAATTAAGATTTTCCCATAGGCCCTAGCCAGTTTGGCTCAGCAGATAGAGCATCGGCCTGCAGACTGGACTAAAGGGTGCCAGGTTGGATTCAGGTCAAGGGCACATGAGGGCTCGATCCTCAGTAAGGGGTGGCAGGAGGCAGCCAACCAATGATCCTTTCTCATTATTGATGCTTCTATCTCTCTCTACCTCTCCCTTCCTCTCTGAGATCAATAAAAAATTAGCAATAATAAAAAAAGATGTTCCCTTAGGATATAAATATCTTTCCACTGGGATTTTGAGCACTTTGATTGGTTCCTTTACAAATATAAGAAATTAGTTGCTCTTAATTCATTTGATACTCTGTGATTTATTTGAAAATATTAAATTATTTATGTCAGTTCCAACCTCTCATAAATTAATATTTTTCCTTGGATATATGGCCAGTTTGCAATTTAAAGATTAGATTCTCTAAAAATCTTACCAGGTACTTTAAAACTGAGGAGAATATTAAGGTCATTCCTCCCTTCCCCCCCCCCCCCAATACCTTCAATTAGAGATATACTTAAAAGAAAGCACATAGATGGCTTAGAATATTTACTAGTATTTAAAAAAATAAAATAAAAGACACTCATTACTGGTATGAAGTTTGATAATAATAATACCTTCATTAACAGTAATTTTCATCTTATAATATGACTAGAGGCCTAGTGCACAAAATTCATGCATGGGATTTTTTTTTGGGGGGGGCGGGGGTGGTTGGTCCCTCAGCCTGGCCTGCATCCTCTCTACCTCTCCAATCTGGGATCCCTTGGCAGATGTCTGACTGCCTCTCTCAATCCTGGACACCTGGCTCCTAACCACTAGCCTGGCTGACTGCCCCTAATTGCTCCCCTACCAGCCTGATCGCCCCTAACTGCTCCCCTGCTGTCCTGATTGCCCCTAACCACCTCTGCCTTGCCCTGCACCTGGGACCCAGGATTCCCTCCTCAGGCACCCAGGCACTCATGTCCCAGGCCATCTTTGCCCAGGCCAGTCACAGCTGCAGGGGACTGTGGGTGGGTGGCTAGGTGTTCCACTCCCGGGATGCAGCCAGTGGCATCCAGAACCTGCAGGGGAATGTGGGTGGGTGGCTAGGTGTTCCACTCCAGGGATGCAGCTGCAGATGTAGCCAGTGGCATCCAGAACCTTGGGGAGGTCAGCTTGTCCCTCTCCCAGATCACAGACACAGGCACACCCACGGGCACCCAGGACCACGCAGCGGGCAGCTTGTCCTCTCCTGGGCTGCAGCATGGCTGGTTTCCATTCCTTTCTCATCAGCTAATTTGTGCCTGGCTAGTCTCCACTTCTCCCTCCCCAGTGTTGAGTGTCTGACCTGTTACAGCGTGAAGGTGTGAGGGCATGAGGGCATGACAACCATCTGCATATTAGCAAATATAATCCTATATTAATACCAACAGTCTAAAATCCAGTCTTCAAGATAAGGTTGTAGATAAGTATAATAAATATTTTTATTTTGTCTTTACATATTTGATAAAGGTTAATGATTAGCTAATTTGTCTACAAGTCACAATATATAGTGACAAGCTAAGACCAAAACTGGGCTTTTTAATTCTAAATCTGACAGGTTTCCACCCACCCAAGCATCAGGAGATTGACTCAGATTTTCTTCCATTTTTTACTCAAATATAATTGTTTGTTTAGTTAAAACTTAGTAAGCGAGGATCCAAGATGGTGGCAGAGTAGGTAGAAATTATAACCACTCCTCTCAGGAATAAAATGGAATTACAATAAAATATAGAGCAATCAACCTGAATAACAAAATGAAAATTGGCTGTAGAAAGTCTTATAACCAAGGATTTATAGAAGAAGCCACATGGAGACCTGTAGGAAGGGCAGAAACACAAAAAGGGCTGGCTCCCCTCCACGGGCTGTGGCTGAGATTCTGGAGGGAGATCTCAGCTGAAATTATTCTCTGTGAGGAATAAGGGGTCTCAACTCCATGCCAGGATCCCAGCCCAGAGCACCAGAGCCACATAACATCTGGCTGTGAAAATAAGTGGGAATTCTGTTTACCAGGGAGAGGTGGGAGCCTTCTAGAGATACAGGCACTGTCTTAAGAGTCTCATTACTAACTGAGCTAGCTGGGTGTCTAACACACACAGGTGCCATCTTAAAGGGCTGATGCACAAAATCTTGTTGGCAGTCACTCAATCTGGGCTCATGTGGAGGACAGGCAGAGCAGACTAAAGTCCCATGAAGAGAGACTGGGGTTTGTGGCTCTGGGAAAAGAGCTGGAAGGACAACCACCAGAATAACTGTGCTGAGTTCCTTTCCCATACTGCAGACACCATTTTTAAAAAAATAATCCTTACCTGAGGGTATTTTTTTCAATGGATTTTTTTTAGAGAGAGTGGAAGGGAGGGAGGGGGAAGAGAGAGAGAAGGAAAGAAACATTAATGTGAGAGAGACACATCAATTGCTTGCCTTCCACACATGACTGGGACCAAGGATAGACCCTGCAAACCAGATATGTGCCCTTGATCAAGAATTGAATCTGAACCCTTCAGTGCCTGAGCATGCAGGCATCAGCTATTTTGGGTGAAGCACTATCCTGCATATGCATTAGCCTGGGTGAAAACAATAGGTCCACACTTTGGCCTGTCTGTAATTCCATTCTGTGGAGCTTACACTCTGCTGAGGTGTCAGCTATCTAAGCCAGGGTGTAGAGGTCTGGGGGGATCAGGGGTGTCAGTGACTGAGTTGTGTGGCTTTGGGGTGGGGACTCACCATAATGAGAGATCCACTAGCCCCACTATCCCAGTGGTTCTACCCTTCCACTTCTGGTGGCTCTGCCCCGCTAAAGTCTGAGCAGTATCTGGGAGAGACTGAGTTGTATGTTTTTGGGGTGGGGTCACTCCCAGCTCATTCTCCCATGCCTGATCTGCACTGTCTATTGTGGGAGACCCACTAGCCTCATCCCCCCAACTCCTGGCAGGCCTGCTCTGCTGATATAGGGCTCCTGACAGAATCTTGGATAGACTGAGTTGTGTAGTATTAGACCAGGGCCATTCTTTCTTTGAATGCTTGAGCAGTGCAGAGCCCTACATTCACACAATCAAATCTTGGTCTGTTAAACTCTGCTGGCCTCACCCTGACAACTTCCTGAGACCCCTGCTCCACCACAAATGTATGTGAGCACCCAGAGAGTGGGTGTTAGACTTGGAAAACTCTGGCACATTTGTTGAGTGACCTCAGACCTAGCATAGGCACCTAGTTTGAACCTGCAGCAATCTGGTGAATGCCCCTTGCCCCTACCTGGTGATTTGCTGAGAACCAATTTCATGCAGCTTAAGTACCATCAGAGGCTCTTTCAGTGACTGAGTCTAACAAATAGTTAGCAGGCCATGGAGGCAGATCTTGGGGTGCTGTGGGACTTTTGCTGGCCTGCTGCTGATAAAAGCTGCCCTTGGTATGCAGTTTGGTCCTTTGTGTGCACACTCAGGGCCAGCAGAGACCGCCACAAACTGTGAATCACTTTGTAGCTCCAAACAGGTTGTCCAGGGCCAGTCACAGTCAGTGTTTCACATTGGCCTGCACTACCTCCCAAGAGTTCCCAGAAATAACAAACAGTGTGGCCAGATTCAAACAACATTAGACCAGGACCCAATAAGCTTCACAAGTGGTACATCCAAAGGGAGATCTTGGCAGGCATTAGATTCTGCTGAAGTGAATTCCACTTCATGTGGTCAGCACCTGTACAGCAGCTCAGACACTGAGGTACTGGTTGAGCCTCACATTCAACCACCTTGAAGGTTGATAGCACACATGAACAGGTCAAGCAAAATACATTACAATAGGGAGGCCCACATAAAGCACATAAGAGACATTCCTGGAACTCCCAGTTTAGATAATCAAGGAGACTGTGCCAATGCCTACCATAGGACACTTGCCAACACTTGGAGTCATAGCAGATCTGCCTAATACACAGAAACAAACACAGAAAGGGAGCCAAAATGGGGAGACAAAGAAACATGTCCTAAATGAAAGGACAAAAGAAACCTCAAAAAAAGAGGTAAGTGAAATGGAGGCTAGCAATTTAAAAGATATAAAGTTCAAAAATATGATTATAAGTTTGCTCAAAGAACTAAGTGAGAACTTCAACAAAGAGGCAGAAAACAAAAAAGGACATAGAAACCATAAAAAAGAACTCATTAGAAATGAATATATTAGAAGAAATAAATGTAAGTTGGATGAAGCAGAGGTTAGAGTCAGTGATTTTGAAGACAAGGTAGCATAAAATACTTAATCAGAGATCAGCAGAAAAAATATTAAAAATGAGGATAGTTTAAGGAACCTTTGGGATGACATAAAGTGTAACAACATCTGTATCATAAGGGTACTAGAAGAAGAGAGAAGCAAGAGATGAAGAATCTATTTAAAGAAATAATGAATGGAAACTTTTCTTAAGTGTGAAGGAAAAAGACACACAAATCCAGGAAATGCAGAGAGTCCCAAACAAGACGAACCTATAGATGCCCACATCATAATTAAAATGGCAAAGATTAAAGAAAAAGAGAGACTCTTAAATGCAACAAGAGTTATCCATAAGAGAGCTTCAAATGAAAAAAATTATAATAGTGTACAAATAGATCACTGTGGCTTACATAAAGAAATTCAACATTCAATTTTTATGTTAGTGATCATGACCACAAAATAGAACTTTTAATTCAAAATATATACTTACTAGAGACCCAGTGCATGAATTCATGTACCAGTGGGGTCCCTGGGACTGGCCTGAAGGATCAGGCTGAAATTGGCTCTCCGTCATTTTCTGAGGTGTTCTGGGTTGCAAGTGAGCATAGGCCAGGCTGAGGGACCCCACCGGTACATGATCAGGACTGGGGAGAGACGTGGGAGGTAGGCCAGCTGGGGAGACCTGAGGGAGGGCTCCAAGGCATGTCCAACCTGTCTTGCCTCAGTCCCAATCAGCCAGACCCCAGCAGCAAGCTAACCTACCAGTCAGAGTGTCTGCTCCTTGGTGGTAAGTGTGCATCAAAGCAACTGTTTGATGGGTTGACTGCCTGCTGGCCCCTGGTGGTCAGTTTACATCATAGCGAGCAGTTGAGTGGCCTTAACATATCATTAGCATATTATGCTTTGATTGGTTGAATGGCTGACTGGTCAACTGGACACTTAGCATATTAGACTTTTATTATATAGGCTTGGGGGCAATTATCCACCACTAGTTTTGAAACCTATCAAATTATGCTACCCAAAATATGCCATTTTGGCATAAGGGTTATTTTAACCTGAAAGTAAATGAAAATCAGCATGAAAGAAGAACTGCCTAAATAATAAAGTATATATATATATATATATATATATATATATATATTTATTTATATATTTTCCTTTTGTAAAGGAAATATGGATAAAAAGGGCTCTGTAATAAATCTGACTGAAAAGTAACCTCATAGGGTGATTTGATCATAAAATTCCTAACTAGGCAGGTCATGGTGGGTAGTAACACCAAAGGCCTATTAAAGGGTTAATTTTTGCTATAAGCAAGCCCTGCCCATTGTTCCTGTGCATCTAGGCTAACACACCTTTGAAATGTCAAAGTAATCCTATTTTTCAGACCCCTAGGAGGCCTCAAGGGCCCTCAAGGGAACACATAATCTTACTAACTGTCCTGTATCCAATATTAGAGGTTTCTGCACATCACTTTCTCTCACCTTTATATAATCTTCCTTATAGTCCCTCCTTAATTCTAAATGTATGAAATGTCATTCTTAAAGTGAAAAAATGTCATTCTTTGGAGTACTTTCTCAACCTGTTGAGATCTTGCTTCCAGGCATGCTGTCTGACTCAAAAAATCTCTTATAAGTGTTTTTTTCCACAGGTTTAGAATTCTTACTTTGACAGAAATTTATATTTATCAGAGAAATTATTTATGTATAGATGTCATGTCCCCTTACCAGGAAGAGAGCTACTCTTTGAGGTAACTTTAGTTACCCAGAGACTCTTATCTGCATAATAAAGCATTTTAAAAATTTACTACATATTTCTTCCTCTCACCTGCCCACAAATTGAGTACTCCACCCAGAATCTCAAAACCTCTTTACCTTTGTTTAACACAAGATAAAATGATATAAAAGCCTCATTCATCTAGCTGCCTCTTTGAGCCACCTTTTTCCTTTGTGAATTCCCTTTGCATACTTATGAAATTAAAACTTTTCTGTTGTTATTCTTTTTTATCAATTTGATTCACAAACATTAGTCATTGAACAAAATTTAAAATCCAGAACAAAAAACTCCCTAAAGTTATAGTAAAGGAAAAAAGCTTTTTCCTCTCTGACAGGCCAAAGTTTTTATTTAATAAATAATGTTGCATCTTAAAGCAGAAATATTGCACAGGTATATTTCTGTTTGATTTGGCAAATTGTATAATTTAAGTGGAGGTAAACTCACACATATGTAAGAGAATGAGCAGTTTATATTTCCTGCAAAATGCATAGCAATAAGTCCAGTAATCCTTAAAGTTTTTTTTACATATTTAGGTTGTTTTCATATCTCGGGTACTGTGAATAATGCTTCAATGAACGTAGGAGTGCAGATATCTATTTGAGATCCTGTTGTCAATAATTTTGTATATATATTCAGAGTAGGATTGCTGGGTGATATAATCATTCAGTTTTTATTTATTTTGAGGAAACTTTATTCCGTTTTCCATAGTTACTGAACCATTTTACATTGCAACAAACACTGTACAAGGATTCTAATTTCTCTTCATTCTTATCTAACTTGTATTTTTTATTCATTCATTTTTATTCTATCTAATAAAATAGTAACATGCAAATTGACCATACTTCCGATCAAGCCAGACCCACATTCACACCCATCATTCAAACGGAGCAAATTATGCAAACAAACCTGAACCAAGATGGCTGGAGCCACTGAGACCAAGAAGGAGGCTTGGGTTTCCCAGGCTTCTATTTTATCTAATAAAAGAGTAATATGCAGATTGACCATCACTTCAACACACAAGAAGGCTGCCCCCATGTGGTCAAAGATCCTGCCCCATGTGGACACAAGATGGCCACCACAAGATGGCCAGCAGGGAAGGGCAGTTAGGAGGGACCAGGCCTGCAAGGGAGGGCAGTGGGGGTGATCAAGCCTACAGGGCAGGGCAGTTAGGAGTGACCACGCTAAGGCAGAGGAGGGAAGTTGGGGGCAAACAAGCTGGCAGGAGAGCAGTTAGACATCAATTAGGCTGGCAGGGTAGTGGTTAGAGGGTGATCAGGCTGGTAGGCAGAAGCAATTAGGGGCAATCAGGGAGGCAGGCAGGTGAGCAGTTTGGAGCCAAAGGTCCTGGATTGTGAGAAGGATGTCTGACTGCCCATTTAGGCCCGGAAATCCCTTGAGGGGTCCCATATTGGAGAGGAGGCAGGTTGGGCTGAGGGACATCCCCTGCCCCCCATGCATGAATTTTGTGCACTGAACCTCTAGTTTATTATAATAGCCATTTTACAAAGTGTGAGGTAATATTTTATTGTGGTTTTGATTTAATTTTTTCCTGAAGATTAGTGATGCTGAGCAACTTTTCTTACACTTACTTGCCATTTATGTCTTCTTTGAATAAATATCTATTAAAGTTTTTCCTGGTTTTTAATTATTTAAATTTTTTTATATATGCTATTGAGTTATATGAATTTTTAAATATATTTTAGGTATTAACCTCTTATCAAAAATATAATTTGCAATCTTCTCCCATTTCATAGGTTGCCTTTTTATTCTATTTATTGTTTGTTGTGCAGAAGTTGTTTTTGTTTTTCCACTTGATATAATCCCACATGCCATTAAAATTTTTTTTTTGCTATTGTTGATTGTATTTTTGGTTTCATATCCAAAAATCATTACCAAAGCCAATTTCAAGAAGCTTTTCTCTTGTATTTTTCTAAGAGCTTTACAATTTCAGATCTTACATTCAATTTCTTATTTCATTTTAAATTGATTTTGAGGGTGGTGTAAGAAGAGTCCAATTACATTATTTGCAAGTGAATAGCTATCCAGGTTTTTCAACATCTGGATTATCCTTTCTCCATTGTGCATTTTCAGGACCTTTGTCGTACCAGTTGAGCACATATATGTGTTTTTACTTCTGAGTTATCAATCTGTTCTATTTGTCTTTATGCCAGCACCATACAAAATAAAAATTTAAAATACAAAACAAAAAACTCCAGAAAGTTATATTATAAATCTATAATTATAGTGCCTATACACATTTAATCAGTTTTTAAAATTTACCTTGTATAAACACTGTATAATTCTATTAGATAGTAGTCAATCCTAAAGAGGAAAAAAAAACACATTTGGCAACAAACATTTAAATTTGTAGATACTGAAAGAGCAAAGCACAAGAACATTTTTATTTTCATTTTTAAAATACTATGAGTTTACTAAGGTTTGATTAAATAAGATTATGTAGTATGAATAAAATATTAATAAGTAAAAAATTCCCATCAGATCTTAAGCAAAAAATGCCCAATAGTAGCATAATCAATTGTGATTATGCTATTCAGATTAAAAGATGGATGATTCCAAATAGAAAGAAAGCAGTTACTTGAAAAAAATATGGAAAGAATGAAATGAAGAGAGAGAAAAGTAAAGGAAGAAATGAAGAAAGGAAGAAAGAGAAAAAAGAAAGAAAAAAAAAGAAATGAAGACAGGAAGAAAGGAAGTTACTTTAGCTCACTCATAGATTCTGCTGGGTTGAGTAATATCATATGTTTGAAAGTAAATTATGCACAATTTCCACAATTCTCAGGTTCTTTATGCTAGTTTTGGTTTTTGCACTCTTTTTTTGTGGTTGTAAATTTTGTTTTCTTTTTCTTAGCACAATCCAGATCAACTTCTTCCACCCCTGTGAAAACCACATTGAGACTTCATTCAGATTTATTTTTTTAGATCAAAAAGAAACTTTCAGTTTAATCCAACCGGTTCACTGGCTCCAAAAGCACTCTGCACCCCCAGAGGGGTCCATGATAAAGGGCTATTGTGGGGTTAGTGTTTCCACTTTTTTCATAGCTCTTCTTTTTCCAAATTATTCAGTAAATTTTAAAAACAAATTTGATTATTTTCCTTGATCCGAAGAGGGTGCTGGTTACACTGATCTTGGCTCCTTGCCCTTTTCAAATTTGCCACTTTATTCAAGCTTAATAAACCCAAAGAATTATGTCTGTATTGGTAGGAGCCTTTGTGAATACTAACATTTTAATTTCTGGTTAACAGTTATTGGATATTTATCCTGCAGTATCTCATCTAATTTTACCATAATTATAAGAGGAAATGTATATTATTGTCTTCACTTCATGGAGAAAAAGAGTTTGGGCAAGGTAAAATAACTTTCCCAAGGCAATATGATCATGAAAAAATAGAGCCAAGATTCCACCCTGAGTAGTCTGATTACCCCACAATATTTTTCTTATAGCACTAAAGAAATAATAAGGGCAAAAATAATAACAAAGCAAGAACATAATTTTCACATATAAAGAGCAAAACTATTTATTAATGTAGGACTTCCATTATTGTGTGAAGAATGTATTTTTTACCACCATTTTACAGATAAGGAAAATAATACCTTCAAAGTGATGCTATGTAGTGTATACTTTCTAAGGTAGTTTAGGGTACATAACATGGTGTCTTAGAAAACAATTATAGAGGAGGAGAAATCAAGATAGCGGCATAGGTAAACACCTAGGCTGCTACCTCGAACAACAATTTCAAGAATACAATTAAAAGACAAAACAGACATTATCCAGAACCACAGTAAAGCTGGCTGACTGGAAATTCTACAACTAGAAGGAAACAGAAATGCACCGAGAGAATCAGAGCAGCTGCAAAGCCTGAGGTGCTGAGACACATGCCTCCATACTCTAGCGGGAAGGAGACAAAATCTCCAGACTGTGCTGAGCCCAGTTCTGAATGCACTGAGCCCCAGTTCTGGGTAAGACCCAGGGGACCTAGGCCCTTAAAAGGGGGTTCTGAATTGTGAGGCAGGATCTCAGGGGAACAGCCAAAGGTAGAGCTTTGGAGGCACGTGCGAGTGCATGCAAAGAGGGTGGACTGTTGACTATGCTGCTGGCATGCTCTGGTGGGAGGGAGATGGGAGCTCTGGATGGTGCTGAAACCCAGTTCTGACTACACGGAGCCCAGGTGCTGGGCAAAAATCTGGGAGTCCGGATTCATTGGGGGAAAGACTGGACTGTTTGGTGGCAGGCAAAACTCTAGGGCACCTTTCTCTCAGAGGTGCTTGTAGTGATTGCCTGTGGACACTAAGACCCAGTGACCTTGTAGGGCAGGGCTGTCTGGAAGCCATAGCTAACAGCTGCACCCTGAAACTCTGCTCCATCAAAGCTGAGCACAGAGGCTTTGGCAAATTTGCAAGTCTTGTTGCATAAGGCTGTCTACCAGCGTAGACACAACTGATCCACACAGCCAATTGGCCTGGAGGTAAATTCCTCCCAGTGATATCAACAACAATCAAGATTTAACTGCAACAAGGCTGTACACACAGTCCACAAAGGAGTGTAACATGAGTGTCCACCTCAGGTAACAGGGGAGACCTAGACACTTAGCACACAAAACTACCCTACCAACTCAGTGAAGCAGTGAAAATGCAAAGAGAAAGAAACAAGTCACAAAGGAAAGAAATGGAGGAAAACAAATGACTGGATATAGAGTTCAAAACCACAGTTATAAGATTTTTAAGAGGTTCTTAGAAAAGGCCGATAAATTCAGTGAGACACTCAAGGATATGAAAAAGGACCAACTAGAAATTAAACATACACTGACTGAAATAAAAAATATTTTATAGAGACCCAACAGCAGACTAGAGAAACACAAGAATCAAGTCAAAGATTTGAAATACCAAGAGGCCAAAAACACTCAACTGGAAAAGCAAAGAGAATTAAAAAATTTGAGGATAGTGTAAGAAGCCTCTGGGACAACTTCAAGCATACCAACATCAGAATTATGGAGGTGTCAGAAGAAGAGAGAGAGCAAGATACTGGAAACATATTTGAAGAAATAATGACTAAAAACTTGCCCCACCTGGTGAAAGAAATAGACTTACAAGTCCAGGAAGCACACAGAACCCCAAACAAAAGGAATCCAAAGAGGACCACACCAAGACACAACATAATTAAATGCGAAGAGCAAAAGACAAAGAGAGAATATTAAAAGCAGCAAGAGAAAAACAGTTAATTACCTACAAGGGTGCACCCATACAATTGTCAGCTGATTTCTCAGCAAGCCAGATGGGAGTGGCAAGAAATTTTCAAAGTGATGGACAGCAAGAACCTACAACCAAGATATTCTATCCAGTGAAGCTATCATTCAAAATTGAAGGTCAGATAAAGAGCTTCACAGATAAGAAGAAGCTAAAGGATTTAATCACCAGCAAACCAATATTATATGAAATGCTGAAAGGTATTCTTTAAGAAGAGGAAGAAGAAGAAAAAGGAGGAAAAGGTAACTGCTTCAAACTTGAGCATGGATGGAACCAGAGAGCATTATGCTAAGTGAAATAAGCCAGTCAAAGAAAAATAAGTATCACATGATCTCACTCATTTATGGAATATAATCAACAACATAAACTGATGAACAAAAACAGATCCAGAGACAGAGAATCATTGGCTGTCAAAACTCGAAGGGAAGGTAGGGAATAAGGGGAAGAGATCAACCAAAGGACTTGTATGCATGCATATAAACCTAATCAATAGACACAGACACCAGGGGGGTGAGGGCATAAGTGGTGAGGGTGGTGGTTGGAAAGGGTAATGGGGGATAAGGACACATATGTAATACCTTAATCAATAAAGAAATTAAAAAAGAAAAGGGGAAAAATATCTCTTTTTTTTCTCTTCATCTCAGGTTCTCTGAAGGGGGGGGGGGCTATGAATTAATCTAACAAAAGACATATTTGTCAGCTTGCAATAGCTTTGGGGAGCTTTCTGGGAGTAATCTAAAACTGATCCCCATAAGCTGAGGGCAGGGAGAGAAAGACTGTTCTAGAGTGGTAGGTGGCACTTTTAATAAGCAAGAAAACTTATCAGTTGTCTTGGGTGGTTGTTAATTGACAAGATCTTAGCACCCATCTGCCAAATCTTAAAAATTTATATAAAGACCTTAACCCATTTTATTCACATATACCATACAAATGGTCTCACAAAACAGTGCTCTTTCAATGCTACATTCTTGGAACACCTCCACTGTGGGAATAGTAGGCAGAGCACACATTCCAAAGAAAAAGGGGTGACAACCATTGAATTTTCCAGATCCACTTGAGGGTTAAACAGCAGTTGCTAACTTGATTGCCTCTTCTAAAAAATTAATAACAATAATAATAATAGCAGTAATAAACAACAATAATAATAAAATCCCAGAAATTTATTACCTTGTGCATCTTACAACACAGGAGTGCCCAATGATGAGAGTGAGTCAACAGGTGATTAGACTTTGGGGTTTATATGGCTGACTTAATAGGGAAAAGGGAGGGGGAGAAAAGGCACTTATAAAAAGAGCAAATAACTTTTTGGATGGATAAATTAGCCCTTAGGAGACTGTATAGGAGAGATGATCCTGGTATAATTTTTCTGTTATAAAAGATTATATTTGCTCCTGAAAAGATTTATGATAACTGATTTCTTTTGGGAGGTTCTCTTTTTAGGATGATAAGGGATTTTAGGAACTCAAATGCTTTTAACTCAAGATAATTCTCATGTAAGAATCACATATTTGGGGCAGCCTGTCCTGATTCCTTCAAGATCCTTGAAAGTGTCAATGAGAAAAACTTTCTTTTGGATTTCTAAAGCTCAGAGTAAGGGCGGGCAAGACAAACTGTTCTTTTTCTATTCTGGAACTCAGTTCCACTGGGATGCAGAGGATATTCCCATACCTCCAACAATTATATGGACACCAACTGTCCTTGAAGTCAACTCAATTCTGGCGATAGTCTCAGATTCCACAGCTTAAGGCCTGTGTCTCACAAGACTGTTCCTCTCTCCACTTCATATGTGAGTGTCAATCCCAGGTTGTAACCTGAACTTCTGACTGACTATAAATTAGAGGTTCCCATGACCACTCATCCTTGGGCTTGATTAATTTGCTATAGTAGCTCATAGAACTCAAGAAATTTGTTTGCTCACTAGATTACTGGATTATTAAAAAAGAACATAGTAACTCAGAAACAACAAGATGAAAGAGATGCATAGGGTAAGGTAATATGGTGGGAAAATTAATAAACAGAAACATGTAAAATGGAGTCAGGAGGCTGGAGGAAGAATTGTCAGGCATGTATGGCTCAATGAACACTATTAACCCCAACAGGAAGAGATGTACCTTACATGTGCAACAGGAAGTGATATTACTTTACTATCTCAACAGGAGTAAAAAAGATGTTTCCTTGTCCATTAAAAGCTCAGCCAATGGGAGACTGTTAGAATGCATCCAATGAAAAACCACTGTGTTTTCAGGCTCATCCAATAGAATAACAACTCACAGGTCTATAAAAGAGAGTTATTCTTTCTTTTTCTGGGATTGTTCGTGGTTTACATCAGTCCACAAGTGCTGAATTCTTCTGGATTCTTTGTTGTTTTTTAATAAACTGCTTTTGCTGGAGAAATGTCTGGCAGTCTTCTTAAAGGTTAATATTGGGAATGGGAAGAGAATTTCTATGCCGTCTCAAAATATGCCATTCTTTCCAAACCTACAATGTTCATTCACCCAAAAGTTTTTCCGTACTCTGCATTTTTATTTTTTAATAAAAAATTTTTAATGAACATTATATTGTATAGGCATGATTAATTAAATCATTGGTTATTGGCAATTGATTCAACTTCCAGCTTTTCTCTACTTCCTGGAGCTCAGACAGGTGGTAATAGAGTTCAGACTCTCAAATCACAGGGTTCATTCCTCTGATGACCACCCGTATTTTACACTAGAGGCCCGGTGCACAAAAGTTGTGCAAAGAGAGAGGGGTTTCCCGCACCCCTGCCTGCACCCTCTGCAATTCGGGACCCCTACTCCTTTTTCTTATCTAGCTAACCTCTTGACATTAAAAAAAAATTAACTGAAACATTACCTACTCTAGGATATCCTCTTTGAACAAATGTCTTTACAATCTGTATTAAGTATTTTCATAGTATATCATGTTTTTCTTTAACAGTTACTTAGAGTGGATACAATGTGGTTTTCATTCTTGCATCTAAATTATTTCTTCTTGCTCTTTTAATAGCAAAGCGTATCTAATTTACATGCCCTTCAAGGGCTTATATTTGGTTTAGTTTCTAGTTGGCTCCCTGCTTTTTTTTTTAAGCAATAAATTTGGGTTGTGATAGTAAGCCTCACTTGTAATCAAGCCTGTAGGTCTCTCTATCTGAATATTTCTATAATACCTATGACTTTAGCATGCCAGAGATTGTGTTCATTTATAGAAAATAACAATAAATGTCACTTAATCATTTGATCTTCTAGTACTATTTTATAACAAGATGTATTATTCTAGCAATTTAACTATTACAAAACTGAGGCGTACAGAAATAAATTACATTGAACAATAAAGAATGACTCAAATATCAAAGCATAGTACACTTAGGGCCTCCCTTTCCCTGTGCCTCAGATATCATAGCATAGCACACAGTTAACGTGGAACTCAGCTTCCTTTAAAACGGGAAGGGATGCCATACTCATGAAGCAGCTACTTCCACACATATTTTTTATTTAATTCATAGCACATACTCTTTGTACTAATTATTGGAAAATCATCCTAGCAATTGCCTCTGTTCCTCTCTGTATTGTTCCCTTACATTCTGATGTTATCACTGCGCTTTTATCATCCACTCGCTCAATAAGAATGTGAATTTTTTAAGGGCAGAGATCATGACTTAAGCTTGTGTTTCTCTGCCATGGTGCCTAGATAAATACTCAAAGGCCATCCTGTCCAAATGACTGTGATGAGAGAGGCCCACTGTTGCTGGAGACCTCTGCTTTTTATTTAAGGGTCTCACTTGTTCTGTGCCTTTACAAAGAGGTAAGTAGGGGTTGAGGGAATTTGAGGAAATCCAGACATAATTCTCCTCTTAAAAGATTTTGCTAAGCTGGCCACCAGGATCACTGGGCGTTTCTCCAATTAAAACCTGGACACACAGTAATAACAAAAGCACTGGTCTCCTACTGCTTATGCATGGGGATCAAACCCCAGCTTGTAGGAACTCGCCCCCCATAGTCAGGAACAGGCCACTGGGCTAGTGCTCTTAACTCTGGGGAGAGGGAGACTTCCTGTGGCTGCATGATAGAGGCCTTGGACTTTGCAACCACACACCCAAACAGGTCCCTAGCCCAGGTTGGTCAGTGGAGCACCTTCTTGACCGGGGATTGCAGGGCAGCTTAGCCTGGACTGTTCTCCCCATAATCTTAGGGCATGGCTCAGCCTGGCCTGTGGCCTCTTTGTCCAATGATTGCAGGGCCTGGCTTGACCTGGCCTGTTGCTTCTTTGCCCCGTGATCACAGGAACTTCCCCCTGCAGTCAGGACCAGGCCACTGGGTAGACCTGGGCTAGTGTTCCTAACTCTGGGGAGAGGGAGACTTCCCTTGGCTGCAGGATAGAGGCCCTGGACTCCGCATCATGTGCCCAAACAGGTCCCTAGCCCAGGTTGGTCAGCAGAGCACCTTCTTTTCCTGGAATTGCAGGGCAGCTCGGCCTGGCCTTTTCTCCCCTTGATTTTGGGGCATGGCCTCTTTGTCTCATGATCGCAGGGCATGGCTCAGCCTGGCCTGTGGCCTCTTCAGTCTGTGATACAGGCAGTGGCTGGACCCGGCCTTTTTGCCTCATTATCATGGAGCGCGGCTTGGCCTCTTCACCTGGTGATCATGGCCACCTTCCTCCCCCATCACTTGCATATGCAAATTTACCCACCATCTTTGGTGGATTAATTTGCCTATTACTCCTGATTGGCTGTGGGCATAGCAGAGATATGGTCAATTAGCATTTTTCTCTTTTATTAGTGTAGATTTTAATTGGAAAATTTAATCTGTTTATCTTATCTAATAATAGAGTAATATACACGTTGACCATACCTCTGTTATACCCACAAGGCACACACCCCAGCCAAGAAGGCTGCAGGCCACAGAGAGCAGGAGGGAGGCTTGGGTTTCCCCAGCAATGGAGGAAGCCAAGCATTCCACCTGTCCTTGCTGGCCTAGGTCTCCACGCAATGCTACAAAGTTTCAGTTATAGAAGATAATGACAATAGCCACAGAGCTGGAGAGAGCAGGAAGGTTGAATTGCACCCAGAGATGGAGGAAGCCAAGCTTTCTATCTGCCCTGGCCAGCCCAGGCTTCTGCATAAGGCTACAAAATTTCAATTATAGAAGGTAAATAAGTCCAAAATAAATGATTGCTACCATGGAGCCAGCAGAAGGCTTGGCTCTGCTCCAGCCTACAAAGTTTCAATTGTAGAAGAAAAATAAATCCCAGATACTAGGGCCTCCACTTGGGTTGACAGGAGGCATAGCAAGCCTGCAAACCATCACAAGTGGCCCAGGCCACTCCACACACCAAGGGAACCTTTACACTGATCCGGGATACCTTCAGGGCAAACCAACCGGCCCCCCACCCATGCACCAGGCCTCTATCCTATCCAGTAAAAGAGTAATATGCAAACTGAACATATGCAAACTCCAAGTAATATGCAAACTCCAACACACAAGATGGCTGCCCCCATGTGGTCAAAGATCCTGCTTCCATCTGAACACAAGATGGCCACCACAAGATGGCCAGCAGGGGAGGGCAGTTGGGAGGGACAAGGCCTGCAAGGGAGGGCAGTTGGGGGTAATCAAGCCTACAGGGGAGGGCAGTTAGGGATGAATAGGCTGGCAAAGGAGGGAAGTTGGGGTTGACTGGGCCTGCAGGGAAGGGCAGTTGTGGGGGACCCAGGCCTGCAGAGGAGGGCATTTAGGGGCAAATAGGCTGGCAGGGGAGCAATTAGGCATCAATCATGCTAGCAGGATAGTGGTTAGGGGGTGATCAGGCTGGCAGACAGAAACAGTTAGGGCCTATCAGGAAGGCAGGCAGGTGAGCAATTGGGAGCCAGCAGTCCTGGATTATGAGAGAGTCCGAGATAGGAGATGGTGCAGGCTGGGCTGAGGGACACCCCCCCTCCTTGCACAAATTTTGTGCACCAGGCCTCTAGTATTTAATATAATCACTTATAATTTGGGTTTAAGTCTTATTTATTTATTTATTTATTGTTTCTTAATTGTCCCATATGCTCGATCTATAGTGTTTTCTCCCAATATCTTTTTATGTTTTTGTAAATTAATTAATTGTTTTATTATTCCACTAGAGGTCTGGTGTATGAAAATCATGCAGAGGTGGGGGTCCCCTCAGCCTGGCATGCACCCTCTCTAATTTAGGACCCCTTAGGGGATGTCTGACTGTCAGTTTAGGCCTGATCCCACAGTCAGACATCTCTCTCACAATCTGGGACTGCTGGCTCTTCTAACCACCCACCTGCCTATCTGATTGCTCCTAACCTCTCTGCCTGCCTGGCTGATTGTCCCTAACTGCCTCTGCCTGCCTGCCTGATGGCCCCTAACTGCCTTTGCCTATGCACCACCACCACCGTGGCTTTGTCTGGAAGGAGGATTGGATGACTGCAAAATGTCCAGTTGACCTGGTCTGATTATCATGTTACCCTTTTATTAGTATAGATATTTTTTTTAAAATTTCTGTGTTGGATGTTGTTGGTCCCCCAAGTTATCCTTTTCTGGTGTATAAAACACAAAACAAAACAAGACAAAAAAGTCACCTACAGTGATTATAAGGTTCTATTGGCTTAGCCCTGCCTGCTTTTCAGGATTTCCCTCTGTCAGAGGGAATCTACATGGCTGAAAATGCCTGGAATAGTCTCTAATGCCCTTAGGGCAGTGGTAATCACTGAAATGGCAGGTTATAAAACCTGGTCCTCTTGTTTAGATATAAAATAATTAATACTTAGGAACAGCCTGTGTGACCAAATTGACATTATAGTGCTCTCTAAAGTTTATCTTTGCTTTGCTTTCTTCCCTGCTCTATCCTATTTTCCGTATTTCCTCACAAGTTTATTCTCAATTACTTTCTTAATAAATTACTTATATGAAATTCTTGTATCTACCTTTCTCTTCATCCCCCTGAACTTTTCCAGGGATTCCAACCTAAGACACACTATTAGGGTACTTATTAGTCAGATAGTCTTTTACTATTTTCTTAGTGGTTACCTAATATTTACAATATTCATCCTTAATTTTTAGCCTGCCTGATAATTGTTTTCATGGCAATATTTTTTTATTTAGCTCTTTCTGTTGTTTTTTTCTTTTTTCTTTTTTCGCTAATAAGTTAGACAGCTATTTCAACCAGTGTGTCACAAAAGTTTTTAAAATATGCACTATCTGGCTAGTCAGGGCCACTGACTTCTTTCCCCTTAGATTGTCAAATAAAAAATGACGACAGCTAACACAACAATAGCTGTCTAGTATGAGTGAATAAAAATTATACCCTTTTTAAAATCAGATTTGAAAAAAATATTTTTGGTGTACGGCAGGATTTTAGTAATTAGTTTATTTGTGCCATGAGATGAAAAAGGTGGAAAATCATTGAGTTAGGACTATGGAACCTCAAACTTGCAGTTAATACTTCAGAAGGTAGGATTTACTAATTTATCTATCTGATTGATTGATAATATGTAGCCACAACTTTACTTTGCAGAGGGTAAATGCCCATGGTCATCAAAGGCACAGGTGGTCACATACACTATAGAACAGGATAATGGATACTTTCTTGCTCTGACTTCTCCTATCCATGCCTTCATGTCCCATTGGCTGCAGTGCTTTCAGCTGGGAATTGAAGTTGACTGGGGATTTTTCTCCTCACTTTGCTTGAACAATTGGTTGTCAATATGGGAATAAAGATAGGGCTCAAAGTTTGTCTTCATGTTACAGGTTGTTAGGCAGACATGAGCAGAGCAAGGGTAATTAATGGTCAGGTTACAGAAACTCACCAGGGCAGAAAGCCCAGGGTGCTTAGCAAGGGGCAAAACTGGGAAAACAAAAACCTTGCCCTAGATCTCTAATTCATCTTTCCTCCCCTAGCATATTGCTGGTTATGCAGTTTGAATCCCCTGACTTTTCATATTACTAGTCATATGGTATATACCCCCTGAATTTTTCCTCCCTAAAGGTAACTTAATCTACGTCTCAGTTCCAGGCCCAGAAAAGCAGAAAAACCAGACAAGTGATGCCTTGGCCACCTTAGGACAAGCTGCATTGACTAATGACCCCCTGCCCTAGTGCTGACCAATTAATGGAGACATGACCCTGAAAAAGCTCACTTGGAAAGCTGATGAATATTCTATGGAAATCCTCCCCTAAGACCTCTCCTAACATTTCCACCTCCAAGAAAGATGTAAATACAGTCGTAATGAAGGAACCAGTGCACACTCTCCCAGGGGAGCACACCCATGCCATTCCCTCCCCCCTGCTCCCCTCTAAGGGACCCCAGAAGACTTGCAACTAGGGGAGCAATGGGCAGCAGCACCTCTTCCAAGGCTCACCCCCTAAACCAAGGTGCCCTTTCCTCTGATTTTTCCGTGAGCCAAAGCAGCTCAGTCTAGGCTCTCTGTTGCTTCTGCTATGCCCTCCCTTCTTTCACTGTCCTAAGCATATTTTGCTGCAGCCAATAAGTTCTTATTTATTTAACTATACTTTGTCTTTTGATTGAAATCTTTCCATCAAGAAGATAAGAACTGAGGTCTCTTCATATCCCCAGGAACACTCATCCAATTCAGTTAGCAAAGTGGCAAGCGCATTCTTAAGGTGCCCCATTTAATTCTTTGTTAGGAGAATCAGTGTGCTTTTTTGCAGTAGAAAAATTCTATTTCAGAGAATTAGTAAGCATCTGTCCAGGGTCTTTAGGATAACCTACATTTTTCACCATTTACCAGAGATGAAGAGAACAGCTATGACCACCTATCCAAGAAATGTGATTAACATGTTGAGGCCTCATGGGAATTTGCTAAGCCTATTTTGGTGGGGTCATCCTATTCTGCAGTTATATTTCATCACCTCACTCCTCCTGACATTTGAAACTGTAGAAAAGGGGGAAAAAATCTGTCCAGACCTGGGTGCATATCATAAAGAGTCCTGCTCTATTCCTTTTTTACAAAGAGTTCACTAAGAGTAGGAGGTCAAACTCAAACTTATAAACATCATGCTGTCGGCAATAAAAACCAAGCACAAACATTTCTGAAAGCCAAGTCAGTATTTATTGTCTATACGACACTAACTAGACAATGGAAATTGCAAATTTAATATTAAAACTTTAAGAAATAGTTTGAACTAAAAGAATTTGAACAAATATTTCTAGAAAAGAATAAGCAATGTTTGGAGACTTAATGTTTTTAATGATTAATTTCAGAGAGAAAGAAAGAGGGAGAGAGAGATAGAAACATCAATAATGAGAAAGAATTGTTAACCGTCTGCCTCCTGCAGGCCCCATACATCAAGCCTGCAATCTGGGATGTGCCCTGTCCGGGAATCAAACCAGGATCTCCTAGTTCACAGGTGGAGGCTCAACCATTGGTGTCACCCTGGCTGTTTGTGGAGACTTTTAAGTATCTGGATCAGAGAGAAGAATGAGGATAAAAATCTCATGAAAAAGAAACGATTTCTATATTAATAACTGCATCCGCTTTAGGTGCCGAGAGAGTTAATAAACATTAATGTGCATGTGTTATACTTTGAAATTCTTTTACTGTTTTTCCAATTGTTTTGCTCTTGATCTTGATGATATGTAATTTGATTTAAAAGGAGAAATAATCAGGTTGCTCTCTATGCTAAATTTGTTCTTATCTGGTTGCTATGACAATCTCCTTCTACATTATTTTTTCCCCCTCATTTGTGGATTTATCTCTTTTGATGTTATAAAAAGAGTTCTTCTAGGGAAGGAATTTGATTTCTTTATGCTTAAAGGATTTTTAAGAAATAAAAAAATCTTCCATTTAAAGCCTCTGCATTCCAGGGTGTCATGTTTTATTTAAGATTTAAAATGAAAAAGTTAATATCTGTTATAAAAGAAGAATGAAGAAGTAGATATTTTGTTGAGAATCTAAATGTTTTATTTCTTTCATATTGCATGGATTAATCATATTCTCTGTCATTGTTCCTTGCACATAAAGGTTTATTTTTTACTTGCTTTTTGTCTTATTATATTGCCATAGATGATGTTAAACAATAAAGTACTATCTTACATCTCTAACTCATCTCTAATTCTAAAGAAGTGAAGATTACTAGCCTGTAAGTTAGAAATCTAAATGCCTGTCCTGGCCATTAACAAATCTGCCTGACTTTAGAAAAATCACCTGGTGCCCTGTGAGCTATAACTTCTTTCCTTTTTGAAAGTGGTTCTTAAACCATATAGCTCTTCCCCTTGTTTGAAAACAATGTTACTCTTTATGCAGTATTGTTTTTTGTTGAAGTATTGTTGTCTACTTAAAGCATTTTTTAAAGAAGCTCCTTTATGTTTTCTATGAAATTGTCATGAATTAAATCAACAAGTATGTATTGGGGTCCTTTTTATTTACTGAGCATATGTCCATGTTCTCTTAATAAAGTCAAGTCACATGGATTCTTCTAGGGAACATTAATCTGAACAGAGATATCATTAATGTGAAAACAGAGGTGTCTTTCGTTGATCTATTTAAAGCAGAAAAGGGTGATAATTAGATGGTAGAATAAGTTTGTTCTATTCAGATATCTCCAAATTTACTCAGTGATGTTGGTGAGTCCAGTGATTCAGAAACCTTAGCACACATCTAGGTCACGAAAAGGGTTTGTTGAAATATCGGACACTCTCACTTTCTGATTCAGTGTGTCTGCAGTGAGGCTGGACAATTACTTTCGAAAAAATTTCTAGGAAGTGCTTATGCTGCTAGTCTTGGTCCTATGACCACACTTTGATAAGTACTGGGCTGGTGAATCCATAGAGTAATTTTGTTTGTTTTCTTGTTTTTTTTTTTTTTTGTATTTCCAAACTTTAGCTAGGTATATAGAAAATATATAAATTTAGGAAGCCATATATCCATCCCAGCATCACTATGTTGCTAACATAGTTATAGATTATATGATATTTTTTGAATTAAGAAATAACATTTCATTCTAGTGTCTATTTTAAAAAACAAACATGTCTTAATATTTAATTCCCAGGGATACATGGAATGAGGGAAAAAATAAATACAGTCCTACCTAGGTATTTCCTACAAATATGAACACATGAGACCTTACATAGAGCTTAATTATTAAGTTTTTAATAAGAAACAAACTCACTTAAGATGTTATATTCTAGAAATGTGTTTGCATTTTATTATAATTGTTACTAGAGGCTCAGTGCATGAAATTTGTTCATGGGGGGCGGTGTCCCTCAGCCCAGCCTACACCCTCTCCAATGTGGGACTCCTCAAGGAATGTCCGACTGTCTGTTTAGGCCCGATCCTAAATGGGCTGTCGGATATTCCTCTCACAATCCAGGACTGTTGGCTCCTAATCACTCACCTGCCTGCCTTCCTGATTGCCCCGCCTGCCAGCCTGATCACCCCCTAACTATACCCCTATCAGTCTGATTGATGCCCAGCTGCTCTCCTGACAGCCTGTTTGCCACTAACTGCCTACCCTTGCTGGCCCACAGCAGCCCTTCCTTGCAGGCCTGGACCCTCCCAACGGCCTTTCCCTGTTGGCCATCTTGTGGCAGCCATCTTTGACCACATGGGGGCAACCATCTTGTGTGTTGGAATGGTCAATTTGCATATTACTCTTTTATTAGATAAGATAGAGGCCTGATGCACAAGAGGGAGCCAGCTGGTTTGCCCTAAAGGGTGTCTCGGATCAGGGCAGGAGTTCCCTTGGGGCATGGGGTGGCCTGGGCAAGGGGCCTGTGGTGGTTTGCAGGCCAGCCACACCCCCAGTGATCCAAGCAGAGGCCCTGGTATCTAGAATTTATTTATCTCCTGTAATTGAAACTTTGTAGCCTTGGTTGGAGGCCAAGGCAAGACAGGGCTGCAGAAATATGGCTTCCTCCATCGCTGGGGTCAGTTCAAGCCTCCTGCTCTCTCCAGCTCCGTGGCTGCTGCCATTTTTGTTGGGATTTATTTATCTTTTATAATAGAAACTTTGTAGCCTTGAGTGGGGGCTTGGGCCAGCCAGAGTATACAGAAAGCTTGGCTTCCTCCATTGCCAGGGAAATTCAAGCCTCTTGCTCTCTCCATGGCTGCAGCCATCTTGGTTGGGTTTAATTTGCACACTCACTCCTGATTGGTTTGTGGGTGTGGCTTGTGCGTATAACTGAGTGATGGTTAATTTGCATATCATTCTTTTATTAGCTAGAACCAGGATGGGATTATTTTCCATACATAGGCTGACATTTTTTCTTTTCTTTTCTAATAATAAGATTGTTGGTGGTTTTTTTTTGTGTGTGTGTAATTGTATAATTATAGTTGGCTTGCATAAAGATATGTTTTTCAACTTTGGATCATCTAAGGTATGTATTTACATACATATATGGTATCTTTGTTATCTACATGTTCCCAAATATCTTGGTATTTGACTCTAAGCAACCTGATTGTTTATATTTCTCTTTTCGTTCATGTACTTGGGGTCTTTAGTCACTTGAAACAACAAGTTTCTTTTTGAAATCCTTAGTGACTCATAAACACCCGTCAGAATAGAAAGAAATGTCAGATTTAATTTAGTCTGACTTTGAGAAGTTGCACAAAGAAAACTGAGCTGAAAGATATGAAGTGAATTTATGAAAATCACTTAAATGGAGTCTTAACTTGAACTAGAAGTCAGGTATTCTGACATCCAGGCTAGTTCTTTCAATGCTGCTTTGTAATGTTTATCTGACTTATTTTTGTCCTCAGACAACATCATATTTTTCTCCCCTCTTCCTATTGGTGAGTCCATAGAAACAAACAAACAAAAACGATCAGCTACCTCTAGCACATGGCTTGAGTAGTCGCTGTTGAAGGTGTATATCTGACTTAAATGTTGCACAGTGTGTACATAACCATGGGTGTGACTTAGAGACCTAACATCTCCCTTCAATAATTTTGATCAATCTCAAATTAGCAGCACATATTTCACAAAAGCATGTTCACTCATATTTATACTACAAAAATTTATGTATAATGCCTTCGATTTAATTATCATCTGTGGTAGATTACAAGGATGGCAACAAATTCTTCCCATATTGTGACTTTTAACTTTCCCATCAAAAAGTGGAATGCATTATCTACCTTTTAAATTTGTGCTGGCATTGTGACTTGTTTTGGCCAATAGAATGTAGTGAAAGTGACATTGTGCAAGTTATAAAGCTGGATCTCAAGAGACCTTGAACAGCCAGCAGACAAACAGGCCAAATCTAACTTACTGGAGGACAAGAAGAAAGTTGAAATACCCCAGCTGATAGGCAGCCTTCCTCAGATAAGCTTTAGAATAAAAAATAATTTGTAAAACCATGTGAATAAAAATGGTAAGAATGCACGATGATATACTTTAGGAGTTACTTATACCCTATACTTACAGTAGAGCAGAATTCCCTAAAAATAGCATCTTAGTCACAATTTATGCTCCACATACTGGGATAAGCACAAATATATATTATCTTGATTAATTCTTAAAACAAACTTAAGAGAATCTTATTTGTAAATTGAGGTTTATAGAGATAACTTATATGATGTCATATATGTACCAAATGATGTAATAATGATTTGAACATAATAATGCTTTGAACACAGATCTTTCTGGTTCTAAAACTGTAGGCTATATGATCAGGGAGGTCCATACTTTACAAAACTTTATTTACTGTAGATAATTAAACTGTTAAGCTCAAGAACAGTATTCTAGCCCTAACTAGTTTTGCTCAGTGGTTAGATCATCGGCCTGTGGACTGAAGGGTCCCAGGTTTGATTCTGGTCAAGGGCATGTACCCTGGTTGTGGGCACATCCCCAGTAGGGAGGGTGTAGGAAGCAGCTGATCAATGTTTCTTATTGATGCTTCTAACTCTATCCCTCTCCCTCTCTGTAAAAAATCAATAAAATATATTTTAAAAAAGAACAATATTCTAGGCTGGGTAATAGCTAAAGTAATTTTGTAGAAGATAATCAATGAAATTGTTAAATTTGTATTTTTATTTGCATATGTGTTTTCACAGCCTTTACTTGCTCTACATTTTTCAGAGTAATTGTTTTAATTTCCCTTTATTCATATGCTGTGCCATCTGATATATGACCTATATTTTTGGTAGTAGTTATTTCCTACTATCTTAATGAGTAGCTTGACATTGTGTCCCAAGATGGTAATAATGAGAGAGAAAAAGGTGGGTATACAATTGTTTATGTAATCAATTCAATTGTACAAAAATGAATATTGACAAAGATTAAAATAGAGCAGTCTTAGATCTTGGATGAGTTGGTACACCATAACTCAGAGCATTTTCATTTAATTATTGCAATCGCGTGACATCTTGAGAGTCATTGCATTTAGGGATGCAAGTCTGAGCCCCACATTGCTGTGGGAATTAGATGTGTAGGTATGTATAAGTGGAGCTATAATATTTATAGGTATAATATATATTAGTATATATACACACCCTTAAACATGCCTATTTATCTACTCCCATTATCAGTATAAAATCAAACCATGAGAATCTGTTGTCCCCGCCTATTAAGTATCACAATGGAATTGCACAATCTGGCACAATTAACTATTCTGTACAGAGTTTTCCTATTGTGGGGATAACAGGGTTGTAGCAGGTCAGGTTACTGGAACATTGTCAGAGCTGGGACAAAAGGCTTTAACAATACCTGCTGGTGCTGTGAACAAAGGCATATGCTTTCATACGGTGGTTTTCTTCACAGGATATTGGTTAGCCTCCAAGGGCTATGCAGAGCTCCCATTCACAGCCTAGGAGAATGCTTCTCTTTTCAAAGTCAGCATGTGACTCACCTATATTCAATGTCACATGGACCACCCTCTTATTTTAATCCCAGAAGGGCCAGAAAGAGTGATTTTCTGTATAACATCTCCATACCTCCTTTGCCCACATAACTGTGAGAGATAGTTTTACATAATCACATCTGGAAGGGATTGTCAAATGTGCAATGTGACTGAGTCTAAAAATGACTTTCATTTAGAAGGCTATTAGACAGTTCTTATTCAGTTGAGATAAGGACAAGCAGTGATGCAAGCCAAATGGAGCTATTTAAAGTGAGCATGAAGCTGATTCTTTGCAGAAGCTATATTTTTAGCAGGACAGCCCTTAGAAAACATGACTATTATTTTGACAAAATAGCCTCACTTTCTTTACAAGGATCTGCATGGAAGACTGACTGACTGAGTTATTAATTGATTCTTTTTTTAGATTTCTGATCTCTCCAAGGTTAGTTCTTCCAGGCAGCCAGTGCTCCTGTTTCTGATTCCTCGTCATCACATCCATTCTCCCCGCCTCAGAGCTGTCTGAGTGTATTGTATGGATTGTGCTCACGTTGTGTCAAATGCAACCCGACGGGAATGTTTAAAACTGCTCAGAGATGCACAGTAGGAACTGATGGGGCTTCTGTGGGCTGTCTAAAGCACAGCGCACATGTCTTGGCGTTTTTATGCTCATATTGTGAATAAAGCTGAGGGCTCAGGCATTGCAGGTGGACTCCTGGTAGGTCCCTTCTGGCCATTTCAGTACAAACCAACAAGCAAACAAGAGCCCAGCAATGAGAAGGAGCACAAGTGCATGGGCTATTTGGCATTTCTGGGGTGTCCACACAGCTGCCTCGGCTTTGTTTTACAGGAAATTTCCTCATAAAAGACAAGCACGAGCACAGGGAGATCTTAAATAAGAGGACAGACTCTGAAGGGTGCCAGTGTAAGAGGGTTTGAACAAAGGAAAATGAAACAATGCTCACCTTCAGAATCTAAATAACCTCTTGATTTTTTAATTAATTAAAAAAAAGGAAAAAAAAGAAAAAGTACTTCAGGTTAGAGAAAAGATGAACTTATGAGATGATGAATACTGAAAGCTTAAATGGAAAGAGGAAGTTTGATTTGGTGCTCACTCATTTTAAATTACTGGTATATCCATAAAATGCTACAATTTTCAAAAAAATGGATATACATTTAAAAAGCATCTATGCATAGTTCTCAGAAAGTTAATATTTAATGTGTACATTTAGTATATGTGTGTTTATTATACATGGACATTTCATTGCCATGATATATATTGTTAAGGTTCTTTCTGTAATTCAAATAGAACCATAGAATTTGTATAATAAAAATTGTAAACCTGATTCTATCAAGATTTATATGGATTTTGAATAAATTATCTAACTTATCTCAATCTCAGTTTTCTCAAAGGTAGACAAAACTACCTTGGATTTTTTTTCCAGCTTTAAATTAATAATTTGTTGCAGTAAATATTGGTATCTCTTCTTATACTTCCAAGCCAAATAACATTATCTGGTTTTCATTTTCACCTTTTCCCTTCAAATGATACATTTCTAATATGCTGGCAATGAAAAATAATTTGCAAAGTCACTGTATGTCAAATATTAAAACTAGGAAGAAAATAACAATGATAGGGGGAGAACCAAGATGGTGGCATAGGTAAACACCTATTGTTCTGCCCCACGCAAAAATTCAAAAACTATAACATAACATCAAAACAAACATGACCCAGAATCACCAGAAAGCTGGCTGAGTGAAAACTCCACAAATAAAAGTAAAGGTGGAACACTGAGACTCAGAAGAGCGGTGGGAGCACAGCCTTGAAGACTGAAACAGGTTAGGAGCCGTCCTGGTCGCGCACACGGGCTGTAGGGCTGGAGCAGCAACCCTGGCTGGATTTCGCCAATGGAAAGGGCGGAGACGTCCCACTACACTGATTCCCCAGTGCCAGGTGAGGTCCGAGGTCCGGGGGATGCACCCTGAAAGCGGGGCGCGGCAGAGGTCTCCTAGTCTGGGGAGAAACCCGGTCGCTGGGAAAAGAAGTTTGCGAGAAAGTAAACTGTGCTACAGCACAGACGTACGACTTGCTCCCTGGAAACTTGTCTCCTGGTCCCGAAAACCACCTGTTTTACAACCCTGGGGGAGACTTTGGGTGTGCAGACTCATTTGGGGAGAGGCAGAGTTGTCTGGCAAGGGGAAGAGACTAGCGGTTTTCTCTTGGAGGTGCCTGCAGCCATCCCCATCCAACAGAGACCCACGCATGCCAGCGCTGCATAGGACATAGCTGACACTGAGGCTGCCTGTGCAGCTCAGAGACTCCACCCATCCAACCTGAACACAGTCTCCCTTCACAGCCAATTGGCCTGGAGGTCAAACCGTCTTAGGGCTAACAACAACAAGCTGGACTTAAATTCAAAAATACTGTACAACCCATAAAGGATGGCAGTAAGAGTACCCACCTCAGGTAACTGGGGAGGCTGTGCCACTGACCCTTAGAGGACATCTACCACATAAAGCAGCCACCATGAAGATATATGGAAAGATATCAGGTGTGAAAGAAATGGAGGAAAAAAGATGATTAGACATAGAGTTCAAAACCATGGTTATAAGGCTTTTCAAGAGGCTCCTAGAAAAGATCGATGAACTTAATGAGAACTATGAGGAAATAAACAAGACCAACCAGGAAATAAATGAGACTTACATGGAAATGAATGAGACCCTCAAGGAAATGAACAAGACCTCTGAGGATATGAACCAGACCCTCACGGATATGAAAAAGGACCAACTAGAAATCAAGCATACACAGACTGAAATAAAAAATATTACACAAAGTCCTAAAAGCAGTCCAGAGGGCCACAAGGACCAAGTCAAAGATTTGAAATACAAAGAAGTAAAATCCACTCAGCTGGAAAAGCAAGAAATGAAAAGAATTCAGATAATTGAAGATAGTGTAAGGGGCCTCTGGGACAACCTCAAGCATGCCAACATCCGAATTATTGGGGTGGCAGAAAAAGAGAGAGAGAAAGTTAATGAAAACCTACTTGAAAAAATAGTGACTGAAAACTTTCCCCACCTGGTGAAAGAAACTGACTTAAAAGCCCAAGAAGTACACAGAACCCCAAAATATAGGAATCTAAAGAGGACCACAACAAGACATATCATAATTAAAATGCCAAGAACAAAAGATAAAGAGAGAATATTAAAAGCAGCAAGAGAAAAACAGTTGGTTACCTACAGGGGAGCACCCATACGATTGTCAGAGGATTTCTCAACAGAAACGATGCAGGCCAGACGGGAGTGGCAAGAAATATTCAAAATAATGAAGAGCAAGAATCTACAACCAAGATTACTCTATCCAGCAAAGCTATCATTCAGAATTGAAGATCAGATAAAGTGCTTTGCAGATAAGAAAAAGCTAAAGGAGTTCATCATCACCAAACCAATATTATATGAAATGCTGAAAGATATTCTTTAAGAAGAGGAAGAAGAAAAAGGTAAAGATGTAAATTATGAACAACAAATACACATATATCAACAAATGAACATAAAAATCAAGGGAATTAATAATCTGATGAACAGGATAAAATGGTGAATATAACAGAATCACGGACATAGAGAGGGAATGAACTGACAATTCTTGGGGAGAAAAGGGGTGTGGGAAGTGCAGCAAGAGACTGGACAAAAATCTTGCAACAATGGGAGAGGACAGTGGGGAGGGGGAGGGGAGGGTGGAGGGTGGGATGGGTACAGGGTGGAGGGGGATGAAAAAGGGGAAAATGTAATTAATAAACTGAACAATAAAGATAAAAAAAAGAAAAAAGAAAAAAAAGATGTGGTGCATACATCTTATGGAATACCAAGTAGCCATAAGAAAACATGAAATGCTGCCATTTGAACAACATAGGTGGACCTTGAGAATGTTATGCCAAGTAAAATAAATCAGTCAGAAAAGCTAAGATCCATATGATTTCACTCATATGTAGGATATAAAACTGAAACTCATAGACACAGACAACAATATGGTGTTTACCAGAAGAAAAGGGATGGGGAGTAGTAAGAAGTAAAGGGGGCCAAATACATGGTGACAGAAGATGATCTGACTTTGGGTGGTGGGCACACAATGCAATATACAGATCATATTTCACAGAAATGTACACTTGAAACCTATGTGATCTTATTAACTAATGTCACCCCAATAAATTTAATAAAAACATTTCAAATAAATAAATCAATAAATAGAAAATTGTAAGTATTAAATATATATGAAAAATCTTAAGTATTTTAAATATAAGATACAAAGTAGCTTAATTTTAACCAAAACTCATTTATCAGCATGAACTGTCCAAAAAATAACCACATTACTATATATCTCTATATTTGTAATCAAGTGCTACTCTTTCTTTATAGAGTAGCTATGTCTGCCAACTAACATACTTGTAATCATGTGAGATAGTGTGTATTTGTGTACATGTGTGTATGCACAAGTATGTATACAGGGTGTCCCAAAAATGCATACACGTTGTGACAGCTGATAGCTCAATTTTGAAAATTAAATGTGTTTTAATAAACTCTACCTTTATAATTAAAAAAAAGAAAATAACAATGATAATGTTCCATTAATGACATGTGAGTTGCACCCTATTCATATTAATTTATTTTCTAAACATATCTGCAGAAAGGATTTTTTATGAACCCTGTATATTTTAGATAGGTGTGTATTATTGTTATATACTACATAACATATGTTTCTCAATATAAAATACATTAGTTTTTCTTATAGCAGTTGATTGGTAAATTTGCATACATATGATCAGAACTGATTTGGATTAATGATTTTTTGAAATTTAAATAACTTAACTCTAAAAGATTAAGTGTTTAAAAGATCAAAGCTCTAAAGAATTGATGTTTATGCTTTTTCTTTTCACTTTATACATATACTGTATATACCTAAGTATCGTTGCTGATCAAGTTCACCATATCATTTGATTCTAACAAGACAATGCACCATGCCATGGTGCTTGTATTGTGCAGGAGTGGTTTCAAGAACATGAAAGAGACTTTACCTTGCTTAGGTGGCCCCCACAATCACCAGATCTCAATCCAATTGAGCATTTGTGGGACGAAGTTAAAAGAGCCATCAGGCAGCTGATTCCACAACCATCAAATCTCACAGAACTGGACAGTGCTATTCATCAGGCATGGTGTCAGATCCCTTGCATCACCTTTCAACATCTCGTGGAGTAAATGCCAAGAAGAATCGCAGCAGTATTAAAGGCAAAAGGTGGCCCAATGAAGTACTGATGGGGGTGGTCATAATAATCTGGCCACTCAGTGTATATAAAATAAATTTGCAAAAGAGAAATTCAAACTCTTAAATAATATTATTACCTGACAAAATCTATAATAATAAGAGCATAATATGCTAATTAGATCAGATGTCTTTCCGGACATCCTTCCAGGTGACTTTCTGGATGAAGCTAGGGCTGTGACGGAAGCATAGGTCCCAGATGCCAGAGGGAGCCAGTGCCGGCAGCTGGGGGAAGGCCTACTCTTGTATAAATTTCATGCATCTGCCTTTAGTACATAAATAATCAAGAACCACCAAAATTCACATGTCATCAGTGAGAACAACATAATGCCATTACATTCTCTGTTAAGATAAAAATGCCATGTCTTGACCATTAGATTCAGGTTGTCCACACACATCTTGGTTACTCATAATGCAGTAGATTATTGCACACTGTTTCAAATTATTCCTCAATTTTTACAGTAGTTCACTTTTTAAAATACATGATTATTTTTTTTAAAACTTTTAAAGAAAAATTCCATTTTACAGATGTTTCTGGGTAACCATATGAATAAATACTTACTTTACTATTATTATTAAGATCTTTATTTTGTTTCAATAATACTGCTTAGAGCTTAAGCTCATGAATTTGATTTTATCATCATATGTACTACAGGCCTTTATACAAAATGGATGATAATAAATATTGCTTGTGAGAAAAATATTTTCCAAACTACTATTGTTTGACACCCAATGTTTTCTTTTCTTTTTTTTTTTTTGCTTCTCATTTTCCCCCCCACTTATTTCTAGATAAGGCTAAAAATGTGAATAACTAGTTAATTATGACTTATTCAGAAATTTAGGTTAACGAAAATTTTAATAATGTGATAGGAGGCAAAAGCTACATTGTAAATACCCAAAATGTCTATGTATTTGAGAGACTCGGTCAATTTACAGAACTGTGACTCATATAATAGTTTCAAAGCTCTTCTGGGAAAGCTGAAGCTGGAGATTAAAATGAAAAGTCTATCTACAGTCAAATGTTATAGCTTACATGAGAAACAAGAAATGGTGGTTACTCACATTTTATTGTGTTCATTCTTTCTTCAATAGAGAACATTGTTATGATAGACATTCTTCATAAAATGAAGTGTTTCTAGTTTAACCATTTTAAAGAGCTATAGACATATGTATTAGATGCTGAACAAATGGAACTACTAAGTACTTTTTCTCCTCACAACCTTCAGAGACTGATAAATCACAAGACTGATTTATTATCACATAAACACTGTCACAGATGGCCCCATATTAGTTATACACATGGCAGAGAGGAAGAGGTGAAAGATAAATAGATAGAATTATATATTCATTCTTCACAGAGAAATAGCAAATGCAAACTAGAGGTAAATAACCTATTGGCAAAGAATTAATTCTTGAGATATTAGTTTATGTTTGTTTGTTTTGTTCTTGAAGCAATTAACTGAACAAGGAAGGAATGGACAGAACAGAAATAAGGAAGCTGCTTGAAATTAATTTCTTTTCCTGTTAAAGAGATTATGCCACATTTCCTGGCATGGAAGGAAATATGAGGAATCAGTGGATGGCAAGAGGAGAGATTTCTTGTGAAGTTTAAAGAAGCTGGTGGTTAGACAGGTTTAAAGAAGCTGGTGGTTAGACAGGTCTCACTAGTAGCAGAGATTCATGCCATGGTTGGTGACAGTCCTTAAGCCAGATAGCATGATCTTAGATGGCTGCACTGGGTGTCATCACGTGCATGATGCATTAGGAGGCAGAACCTTAAAAATAGGTATTACTAGAATAAAAAATGTAAATTCCATAAGCATGGAAGTAGCGAACACATCTGTAATTTTGAGAAAAGTGAAAATGAAGTCATAGTCCCCTGAAGTTTCAAGGGAACTTAAAAGATGTCTAATCCCACTCACAACCATTACATAAATTCTTTTAGCATCCCAGATAGATAGCCACCTAGCAGTTCTTTGATTACGTTCAGGGATGGGGAATTTGGGAGTAAGACCAGCAAGCAACTGTGAAAAAGTTAACAAAATACACTGATGGACAGAGTGAATCCAGAGATATGAAAGCATGCACAGAATGTGGGGAAGGGTGGGAGAGTGGAAGATGATCAATCAAAGAACTTGTATGCATATATGTATAACCATAGACATAGATGATAGGGTGGTGAAGGCCTGGGGCTAGGGGGTAGGGGTGAGAGAATGGGCTGGCAGAGGTCAATGGAGAGAGGGAAGGGGACATATGTAATACTTTTAAGAATAAAGATGAAAACAGACACATGATCATGGGTCCATTGCTTTAAAGAATCAGGGTGGTGCTCATAATTTTGAATTAATTTGTATGTCATTTTAGGTAATCTTGGCATTTCATTACCTATAATAGAAATACCTCAATAGAAAATTTTCTCACTTTTATTCTCTAGTGAATATAGGAAAACACTATTTTTTGATACTGCACATGTATGTAATTGATTTAAGAAGTACTATAACTGTGTAAAGAGCTTACTCCTCTGTATCGTTATTGATATAATCTTATATTTGTCAGGTAAGTCCTGCTTGACAAGTGAAATAATTTATTGGTTATCAGACTTCCTATATAATTTGTTGCACTTGATTAAGATCAGCCTTTCAAATTAAAGACTGGATCTAAGAGGAAATTTACAATAAGTCTTCTGTGTTTAGAAGTGGTTACAAGTGAAATGGGGAAACCAAAGAGTATCTCAGAAAGATGAGAAAGTACCTCCCACTCTCTGCAGATAGGCACGCAGCTAGAAGGGAAGGAAGCCAAGAAAAATGTCTGTGAGGTTGTAACAGACTTTCTTGCCACAGGGTAACTGATGTTGGATCAGAGTTTGTACTTGGAAAATAAAGATGTAAGTTTTTAGTGATTTCTGGGGTCAATTGCTATTTCCTATTTGTTCATTGAGTTTCTAGGATTTCTTTCTATTAACTAGAACAATAAAACAGTGTCATACATTTCTATAAAATCCAACAAGAAAACTTGATGCTTCAGCTTTTGAATATTTTTCAATATTGCTTTTTTTATTCATGTATAACTTATCTTTTTTTTGATTGTTGATAATTTTTTTCAGGCTTCAAAGTCTATTCCTTGATCTAGCTTCACATAATAACATTAAGATGTAAAATTGCATCTCCTTTGGTACCTGTCAAAAGGTTATGCCCATGTGTCAGAAGATTGTAAACAGGTAATATCATTTTTCATGGTTCAGATAATTTAAGGAATTCTTGATTACTAAACAAAATTATTCAGTGACAGTTTAATAACACCGAGTAAAATAGAACAAGTAATATGCTTAGTCAAGACATAAGTACTAGTATTATACAATTATTTGTATTTTATTAATTATAAGGAAATGACATGAGAAAATATTCACATATTTTTAGTTTTATTTTAGAAATGTTGAGAGCCATTGAGAATAATGACAAGAAATAGCCATTGTTCCTTGAGAGACAACTATATTATAATGTAAATTAATTAGCCACCATAAGCTCTGGGTTCAATAGTTATACCATCATCACTAAAGAGCTGTGGGGACTTGGAAATGCATCCCAAAGCTACCCTGAGCCTGTTTCCTCACTTATATAATGGTATGAAAGGGAAATAAGGAAATGCAAGAGTTCCATAAATATTATATAATTCAATCTCATTTACTTTTACCTTAAATTTTACTATTTTTAAAATTTTATTTTCAAAAAAATCTATATTGTTGAACATAATACCTATATCCTCCTTTCCCCCCCATTAACTTCTTCTATCTGCCTTTGTTCCCTCCCCCTGCCCCCCTTGTGGTCCCAGGCCTTCACCACCCTATTGTTTGTGTCCATGAGTTATGCATATAGGCATACAAGTTATTTGGTTTATTTATTCCCATCTGCCCACCTACCCATCCTTGTCTTAAATTTTAGAGTTGACAATAATGAGAAATAGAACATTGAACTCTCGTTAGTAGATCAAGCATGTTATTTTTAATTACCAAGTGTTGAAGAGTTTCCGCAATCCCAGAAATAGTCAAGGGAAATTATTGAAAATTGAAATAAGGCCGAAATACAGCTGCCAGATAAAATATAGAATACTAAGTCAAATTTGAATTTCAGACAAACAGCAATTTTTTAAATGTAAGCATGTCCCATATAATAATTGGAACATTCTAATAAAGTATTTGTGCATTGTATCCCATGTAATATGTGGGATATTATTATAGTAAAACATTATTCATTGATTATAGAAAATTCAAATTAAACTGGGTATCCTCTTTTTATTTTGTTTTATGAAAACTGGCTATTCTTGGCAGGAGATACAGACACTGTGGGGGATTGTGGTATGTCCTCTTCCTGCTACACATTCAGAATAGAAGGATGGTCTTTAAAACAGACTTTTGGGAAAAAAATATTCTTGTCTCAAGAGAAAGCTAGAAAGACAGCATTTGTAAAGCTAGAACTACAATATAATCTTTATTTTCAGGTTACAACGCATACAAGACCATGTTGCACAAAATGCTACTCCATCAGCCTTTTGAGTTCTATGCTTCATTTTTCCCTTTGCATATACCATTCATCTGTGTTAGATTTCCTAAAAGGCCTGCTTCTTGTTACTTGAATTCCACTTTTCCTTCAAGGCCACACTTGCCCTTTTGCTCCTGGGATAGAATAAAGTTAAACATATAGTTATCATTTAAATCTAAACACTTTTGAGAATAAAAATGAATCATATTAATTACTACATCTAGCATATAGGCTAAGGTTAGAATTTTCCATTCCAATCAGGATACATGGTGATTCTAAATTATGAACAATTCCCCAGCCTGTTCCTGTGGTGGCAATCTCACTCCACCACTGACTCTCTTTAGCACAAATATATTTTCATTTGGCATACATGGTCTTAGTTCTGAATATATATCTCATTTCTCATTCAAGATAGAGTGAAAAATTTTAATCAGAGGCCAACTTATATTATTTGTAATTGAAGCTTTCTCAGAGAACCTTTTATAGAAACTGAATATTTGTTGACTGAAATATTTTAAACCCAAAACCTACTTATGAATTTTAATAAATAACAAAATGCATTATAATACAGCCATGAATATATCATGGTTTTGATCATGTCACATCAGTTGTCATGGTAAAAATTTGATATAAATAGTCATAGACCAAGAGTCCTGATTTTTATTATCAGCTTTTTAATATATAACACAATGCAATAAATTGGTTTATACTAATTCCATTTAAGTATCTTTAGGGCTGTAATTCAGATATGTTGTTCATATCATTAGTAAACAGTTGCTTGAAGCTTGGAGTTGATAACATACAGTGTGGAACCTATTTTGAGAAAAGATTGGCTTATATTATCTTTTTAATTTTTTTTAAAAAAATTTAATACTAAGTTTTTCTTAAGGCATGCCTTTTGGTATTTGATAATGTGTATATTTGCATATTTCTATTATTTCAGTAATAAATTTGAGAAAAGAAATAAAAGTCTGATGAGAATTTTGAAATGTTCTCTTTGAATAGTTAGTGCAATTGCCATGAATTTGACCAGGTTAGCTAAATGATATTTCAGGCAAGAGCTAATAGAAAAGCTTTTTACACAGTAATTTCCTGGGCAAGCTTCATAAAAAAAAAAACAAAAAAAAACCAAAAAAACCCTACAATAACAAAAACAAAAAAACACAACTCATCAGAAGCCCTGCTGGGATTCTATCAGCAAGCATTTATTTGTCACATGCACATCTGCTTACATGTTAATGATACACCAATGAGTTAGGTCACTATGCCAATGCAAATTAGCTTTATTTTGAATCTAATATTGGAATCTAACAGATATGCTAACCGGACAAATGAATTGCCTCTATAAGGATAGAATAAACTGGAAATAATGCTTTTCTATAGCACTTGCCTGTTTCTCTTGTTGCTCTGGGTTGTAGATAACCATTTATGAAAATGTTTTTTCTGTTAGTTCATAGTAGTCAGATGAAGAGTCTGCAGCATAAGACTTGCTCTATTGGTGAAGCAATATTGAGCAGTACAAGCATACCATCTGCAATGCAGTTTTTTAACCAAGAGAGCTCATGATGCTTAATTCAAACTTAAAATCAATTCAGCAAATATTTATAAAGGATCAACTCTGTAAGGCATTATTCTAAGTGCTGGAGATAGGGGAAGGGCATAAAAGATAAGTAGGAATAACAACTGATCCAAAAGGCTTTCTGAAACAGTAATGGAGATGATGTGCACTCACTATTCTATGTGGCAAAGCACATAAAAGAGCCACAAATTGCCATAGAGAAGAGGAATCACTGGATCCAAAGCCACTGAAATCAATAAAGGACTAACACAGGAGGTGGATTATTTAATAGTCTTAATGCTTAGTAAAATTTAAATATGTTCAAGTGAGCGAGGGGAGGGGGAAGTCCAGTCCTTTAATACAATGGGCCCAGCAAGAGTAAAGGAAAGAAAGTGGGAAAGAGGAAGGCATCTTTGAGCAAAGAGCCAGAAATTTGTGTAGCTGGTGTGTTGGCCAGCTCTAAGGAAGCAGGGCAAAATAAGCCCCCAAAGGAAGGAGAATTCATATGTTTAATTCCTACACGTCTTTTAAAAGTCTGTTCCAAGTCTGGACGCCAAGTCACCACCAGGTTGAGAAGTTAGGAATTCATTCTATAGTAACAAGGTCTTCCTTAATAAGATTTTTTGAAAAAGAATCACATGATCAGCATTTTTAAAATGTAACTCAAAATATACTTTATAAGGCCCCTTTTCTAACTTAGACATATACTTTTTCCTGCTGGAAACATTATAGCTATGTTTACCTAAGAAACATAAAACATATTTATATAAGCCTTATCTGAATTTACTGAATATACAAAACATATTAGTTTCCTAGGGCTGCATAACAAAATACCACACACTGGCTGGCTTATAATGATAGAAATTTGTTCTCCCTCAGTGTGGAGCCTAGAAGTCCAAAACACAGGTGTTGGCAGGGTTGTTCCTTTTGAAGCTCCGAGACAATCTGTTCCATGCCTCACTACTGGCTTCTCGTGGTGGGTACCAATCCTTGGCATCCCTTGGCTTGTCTCTCCTCTGTCTTCATATGGAATTGTCCTTCTCTGTCTGTGTCCAATTTTTCTCTTCTTATAGGGAATTCAATTAATTCCTATGAATGAATGCCCACCCTCATAATATCTTAACTTGATTAAACCTGTGAAGATCCTATTTTCAAATAAGGTCACATTCCCAAGTATTGAGGTTTAGGGCTTCAGAATAATTTTGGGAGTAGAGTGCAATTCAATTAAAGGGTTTTTAAATATATATATACAAGAAAATTAATTACTATTTAAAAACTTCAGTTCATATATAGAATAGATATAATAATACTGTCTTCATAAGATTGCTGTGAAGATGAAATTTAATACCATGTGAAAGAAACTAACATGGGCAGTCTTAGCTATATGGTTGGTTCATGTAATATTACACTTTATTTAGCTACCTATTTCTAGAAGTACCTTCAGAAAAATATTTCCATTGTGTTCTGTACAACTATCTGATTCTAAGTACTGGATCTTACCAGTTTAAAATACAGCTGTAAGTACTGTGGAAATGGCCAGAAGAGATACATGATTTAGAAAGGATATTTTTGGTTTTCCTAGAATTTTCTTTAATCTTGAACTATTCAATTAGAAAACAAATATATAGAAAACTTGCAAAGTTAGTCTTACTTACCATTCTGTTTTCCTACTTAATAATAGCCTTAAAATATTTATATCATAAGGCAACATTGGATTTGGGCTAATTGCTGACTTAGATCAATCTGATTGCTTAGGTTTTCTCCTCTCTGTTTTTGCCCTTTACTACTAGATGGCTGGGTTTTAAAGGTCTGGATAATCTGCACTTTTTCAGGACATGCAAAGTTACATTTAATGCAACCACACCATCTGACTGATTCCTCCAATCTTAAAAGGCTAATTCCCAAACCTCAGTTGAAGTATTTCTATTTTATCATGAATTTTCAAGATAATTGTTCATCTCTCCACTTAATTTTTGTGTGCAGATATAATCATATGGACAAATGTGTGTTAATGGGATGCCATCTTAGCTATCAGTCATAAAGGGGCAGTCATAAAGGATGGTATATGGGAGTTCTAGAATTTATAATCCTTTTCACTCTGCCGTTAATTAAGAGTGCCCCAGAGACAGATTGGGAGTGACCCAAGGTGAAGGGGCTAGAGGTTAAGCCTTTTAGCTTTGAGCCTCCAATTTGAATTTGATCTAAGATGGTAATAAACAAGAGCTACTGCTATTTGATATGAGCTTGGTGACCTGTGTGAAATGGATTAGTGACTCAGACTCATCCTGGTGGGCATAGTTGGAGTTTTGCAGAAATCAACAACCCAAAGAAGATGGAGAGAAACTGACTTCATAAATATTCCTTTGCCCTGCTCAGTTTGCTGTTCAGTAACATGGAAAAATACAAGGCCTAGTATTCCATATGCCCAGCTTGTAAAAACAAACAAACAAAAAATGTGGGAATAGAAGAGATCAGGCTGGGCTTCATAAAACCCAGACAGTGGGTGGTGGTTCTAAGAGAAATTTAATAACTTTGGTCTCTCTCTCTCTCTCTCTCTCTCTCTCTCTCTCTCTCTCTCTCTCTCTCTCTCTCTCTCTCTCTCTCTCTCTCCCCCTGTTTAGTTGTCTGTGTTTCTGGAAAAAACACGGATTGTATTTACCAAGATGTGTATACTTCCTAGACTTCAAATTCAGCAGTAGCAGAAGGACAGAAAGATGCATGGCTGGATAGAAAGAAAGGGAGTCATACTGTTAACCCTGGCAGGAAAAATAAAAATGTTGCAAGCATTAACAAAAAAAATGACGTGCTGAATTGAATTAAGAGTAAAACATTTAATTTATAACTAAACAGAAGATTATTTAATACTTGGTTTACTCTAATTTTGTTGTTATGATTAATTTGAGGCCAACAATAATTTTATTTACTTTAATATGTATATATATGTATTAAGGAAGTTATGGTTTTGGGGTGTTGTTTGCTTGTTTGTTTTCTCCAAGTAGATTGAACAGGGAGTCCAGGAAATTAAATGGAGGAAAGAAACATCCAACATCAATGCATGTAAATTTACTTTTTTATGAAAATATGATTTATTAATATTACAGATAGCTTACTGTTCTTAGTACACCACAAGGGCAAAAAAAATGATCATTTCTTTCTGAGTCTGGTTTGTGGGGTTTTGTGTGCTGTGATGTTCCAGCTTTTATATAATCTAGTAGTACAGCAGTAATAGTATTCTCAGCATTTTTTATCTGAAAGAATTATTCAAAAATAACATAATCAATCTGTGGTGTATGGTACCATAGATGTCAAGTCTAGGTAAGATCTAGTCACCAAAAGAATCTATATGTTTGTTTTCTTGATTCCTTTTTACTTTAAACTATCATAAATTGGTTTTGGTCCCCTTTGTAACTCACCAAAATAAGTTTTTTTGTTCGTTTGTTTTTTGTTTTTTTTTGTTTTTTTTTTGTGATTGCATTATGGTGCCACTTTATTTTTTTTCCTAAAGTATGTTTTTAGTGATGTTAGAGAGTGGAAGGGAGAGGGAAAGAGTGATAGATACATTAATGATGAGATAGAATCATGTATCTGCTGCCTCCTGCATGCCCCCAACTGGGGACCAACCCCACAACCAGGGCATTTCCTTGACCAGGAATTGAACTGTGACCTCATGGTTCATTGATTGATGCTCAACCACTGAACCACACCAGACAGGCTATGGTGCCATTTTAAGGAGCATGAATCTGAAATGTTTTACGCTCCTCCTATGTCTTCCTTCCCTCATCTTCCCACATCACTCCTTCATTTCCTAATAGGGAATAGTTTCACATACAAACCTAATACATGATTATAAATTAAATATGAAAGTTGAAGTGTATTAATTTGCCCCTATTTGTTTTTGTCATAGAACAGCCTTTCTCTAATTCCATTTAATGACAAAATTCCAATGTTTTTCTCATGAATTAAAATCACATCAACCAGTGACAGATATTTTGGGTAATGGAAATCTTACGTTTTTTTTTTGCAATCTTGTGAGTTATTATTATGTACAAAAGTGGCATTTACTTCTTCCTTCTTAAGAATAGAATAAGTATGGTACCAAAGCTTTAAAAAAATAATTTCAATATGCTGTTATTTATTGGTTCATGTAAATATTTAAAAAATTTAACTTGAACTTGTGTTGTTATGATGTAGTTTTAGTTATTTTATTGTATTACTAGAGGCCTGATGCACGAAATTTGTGTACGTTTTTGGGGGAGTGGTCCCTCAGCCTAACCTGTGCCCTCTCCAATCTGGGACCCCTGGAGAGATGTCCCATTGCCCATTTAGGCCCAATGGGATGGGGCCTAAAGGGGCAGGCAGATATCCTTCTCACAATCCAAGACTGCTGGCTCCAAACTCCTCGCCTGCCTGCCTTCCTGATTGCTCCTAGCCACTTCTGCCTGCCAGCCTGATCACCCCCTAACCACTCTCCTGTCAGCCTGATTGATGTCTAACTGCTCCCCTGCCAGCCTGTTTGCCCCCAACTTCCCTCCTCTGCTGGCCTGGTCACCCCTAACTGCCCTCCCCTGCAGGCTTGATCGCCCTCAACTGCCCTTCCTTGCCGGCCTGGTCCCTCCCAATTGCCCTCCACTGCTGGCAATATGGTGGTGGACATCTTGTGTCCACATGGGAGCAGGATTTTTGACCACATGGTGGCAGCCATCTTGTGTGTTGGAGTGATGATCAATCTGCATATTACTCTTTTATTAGATAGGATAGACGCCTGGTGCATGGGTGGGGGTCAGCTAGTTTGCCCTGAAGGGTGTCCCAGATCAGGGTTGGGGTTTCCTTGGGGTGTGGAGTGGCCTGGGAGAGGGGTCTTAGTGTTTTGCAGGCTGGACACACCCCCAGTGACCCAAGCAGAGGCCCTGGGATCTGGGATTAATTTATGTTCTACAATTGAAACTTTGTAGCCTGGAGCAGAGCCAAGCCTTCTGCTTGTTTTGTGGTGACAGCCATTTTTGTTGGAACATTTTACCTTCTATAATTGAAACATTGTAGCCTGGAGTGGAGGCCTAGGCCAGCCAGAGCTGCAGAACCTTGGCTTCCTTCATCACCTGGACAGCTTTAGCCTCTTTTCTCTCTAGCTCCATGGCTGCTGCCATTTCTGTTGGAATTATGTATCTTCTATAACTGAAACTTTGTAGCATTGAGTGGAGGCAACAGCAGGCAGAAAGCTTGGCTTCCTCCATTGCCGGGGAAACCCAAGCCTCCCTCCTGCTCTCAGTAGCCACAGCCACCTTGGTTGGGGTTTATTTTCTCCTGATTGGCTGGTGGGCATGGCTTGATCAGAGTTATGCTCAATTTGCATATTACTCTTTTATTACATAGGATTATGTGCCATTGAGTTGGCCTTGACTCCTAGCAACCTTATGAATAAGTGATGTCTACAAAGTCCTATTTTCAATAGTACCATTTTGGTAAAATGTTAGTTTTAAAGTTAACAAATATCCTATCTTATAAAAGAGTAATATGAAAATTGACCATCAGAATAAGACACAACATGGCTTCCCCCATGTGGACACAAGATGGCTGCTATAAGATGGACTGCAGGGAGGGCAGTTGGGGTTGACCAGGACAGCAAGGGAGGGCATTTGGGAGGGGCCAGTACTCCAAGGGAGGGCAGTTGTGGGTAATCAGGCAAGCAGGGAAGACAGCAGGGAAGGGCAGTTGGTAGGGGCCAGGACTGCAAGGGGGGAAGTTGAGGGGGGCCACGCCTACAGGGAAGAGCAGTTGGAGGGGGCAGGCCTGCAGGGAAGGCAGTTAGAGAAGTATGGGGCCACATGCCGAGAAGGACATTTCATCCTTGGCTACTGCACGGCCAGGTACAGTAGCCGAGGACGAAACACTCGCTGTAGTGTAGTGTAGACACTCTGTGCCAGAGGTCTGTAGGCCAAAACAATAGAGCTCTGGCACAGAGCGTCTAGTTCTTGGACTTCTGGTTAGGCCTTTAGGGGATCTTTGACCTCACTTCCGGCTGGCAGGGGATGCATCTCTGGGGGCCCTGTCATCACCATTACCAGCAACCACATAATCACAACAACCATCATTCAATCTACTGTTCTGGGGAGTAGCGAATTTCTACTTGACCATCATTACTGAGAGAAGTGAGGGGGAGGCTGGGAGAGGCGAGGGCCTATGCTATGGGTGCCATTTCCCGCCATTAGAAATAGTGGCAGCCATCTTAATTTATATAAGGAACATCATTTTGCAGCATAGCACAGACTCCATTTCACTACTATTACTGTTGTGCATTTTTATTAACCCCTATTTCTGCTTATTAACCCTGCACTTTCCTAAAAGACAGTTACATGTGAAATCTTGTGGTCAGTTAGGCTAGTTAACTCTAATTGTCTGCAGGGCTAACAGGCTATCTATAAGTCTATCTTCTGTCACTGACCCCCTGATGGAGAACCCAAAAAATAAAAAAAAAAAACAAAGGTTAAGTAAAGGACGTGGTAGTAGCAGTAACCGACCTTTTCAAGAGACATGGACCAAGATGTATGGTATTATAGAAAAAAAAAAAAGGCAGATCATTTTGCGTTCTATGTACTGAAATGGTAGTAAGCAGAATGTGGAATATAAATAGACATTTTGAAACTAATCATTCCTAGCTCTTGAAAAAAAGTGAGGATGAAAGGCATACATTTCTAGGCAGCTATATCTTTATAAGAACCAATCTAATTCAATCCTTAAATTTATAAAAGGCTCTACAAATTTAACATCTGCAAGTTTGAGCATTGCTCACTCCATAGCTCAGCATGGAAAAGCACTCAGTGAGGAAGAATTTATTAAGAAAACTTTCCTAAGATGTGCACCAGTTCTATTTCATGATATGCAGAAAAAAGATGCAATTATTAAGAGAATATCTGAATTACCACTCAGTAGAAATATCATGAAAGACCAAATAATGAGACTGAACACAAACATACAATAACAATTAAAGAGAGACATAATTATAAATATTTTTTATCTCTCTTGATTAAACTACTGATGTCATATCACATGCTCAGTTGGCCATTATTGGTCAATAATCTGATGGTCTAACAATGAGAGAAGTTGATAAAGTTAGTATCAGTGCTGACAAGTACATCAGGAAGCAAAATATATAAGGTTGTTAAACAAACATTCTGTGATCTAAGCATTGATATCTCTAAAGTTGTGTCAGTGACGACAGATGGAGCACCAAACGTGGTGGGGAAAAAAGTTGGATTTGTCAAATTGTTTACGGAGGCTGTTGGACATCCAATTATGCCTTTTCATTGTATTATCCATTAGGAGGTTTTATGTGGTAAGGCAGGATTTACCAACTTAAACGACTTAATGTCAGTTTTTTTTACAAACATAGTTAATTTAATAGCTGCTCACCCCCTTCATAAGCGAGAATGTTCTGCACTTTTACTGGAGGTTGATTCCACCTACAGTGGACTACTGAGGTACAATAATGTCAGATGACTGAGCCGAGGCAAAGTTCTTGACTGCTTTGTGGAGTGCTTTGAAGAAATTAAGGTATTTCTTGAGGATAAGGATCTGGGAAACATTTCTCAGCTCAATGATGATAAGTGGGTCAACACCCTGATATTTTTTACAGATCTCTCTGTTCATATTAATGAACTGAACTTAAAGTTATAAGGTTTTGGCAAAAGTATTGAGGTTATGTTTGGATACATAAAAGCTTTTGAAAGTAAACTTAAAATTTTCAAGCGAGATGTAGAAACTAAAACTTATAAGTATTTTCCTGGAGTAACAAAGTATTTTGAGAAGTCCAGTGCAGCTGTACAAAATGAAATGGAACCCTTGCATATAAAGTACCAGCATGTTTACTTGAGCAGTTCAGTGATAGTTTTAATTAATTTAGAAGCCTAGAACAGACCATAAAAATAATTAAGTATCCTGATGTAGTAGTCTACAGTAGTTTGGAATTAAATGGTTTGCAATGGATGCAAATTGATGATTTGAATATGCAACTTGCAGAATTTCAAGACAGCATCTGGGCTCAGGTGTTTGTCAACTTGCGGTCAAAGTTTGAGAATCTGGAAAGGTGCTGCTTGGAGAATCAAGAGGAGTGCCACTAAAAACAGGAAATTTGGAGTGCCTAGAACCGATTACCAGACACTTTTAGCACCCTGAAAAATATAGCAATGGCTTTACTCACAATTTTTCCCTCTACATACTTTTGTGAGACCTTATTCTCAGCGTTAAATAATATCAAAACCAACAAAAGAAACAGATTGACAAATGAAGTTAGTAGCACTTGCGTGGGCTTGAAGTGTACAAAATACCAACCTTGAAATGAAGGTTTAGCCAATGAAATTCAGCAACAAAAAAGTCACTAATAGGCAGGTTAGTTAAAGAATTCCCCCTCCCCCTCACTTATCTTATTCATGGCACCCCACACAAGTTAAATAATATCAAGACTAACAAAAGAAACCGACTGACAGATGAACAAAGAAGTTACTAAGCAGGTAAGTTAAATAATTAGTTTTTGGTTTATTAAATATGGTTATATATTACAATTATACATTTTTGTTATTTAAACTATAAATATCATGACATTATGGTTTTTTTCTTGAAGTAACACACCACCTGAGTTATGCTTGTTTTTTTAGGTGAATTTTGACATACGAAGCTCAAAAGGTTGCCCATCACTGATCTAGGAGCTGTTGAAATTTTAAAGCTATTTTTGAAGAATCAGATTAACAAGATGTGGTACTATCTCCATTTTTTAAATGAGCATATTCTGGCTTAGAGGCTCTAAGTAACTTTCCTGGGGGCCCAATAAATATTGCCAGAATTGGGTTTCAATGTAATTCAAATGTACTCAACACTAATTTTTTCACTGAATCTCAAAAGAGACTTTCTTCTAGTGACATCATATGCCATTTTCTTTTTTTAAGTGCACTTTATTTGTAAGCAGAATAATTAAGATATCACTGAAAATCACAATACTCTATCTATTTACAGTATATTTTTAGGTTGAAATAGTGAAATGCATTTTCCAACTAATTAAGTTAATCAGAAGTAATATTTTCCAATCAAATGTAATTTTGCTTCAATCTTTGTAGTTAGAAAATTTCTAAAACATATTTGCTTGTTTCCTAGTCTTAAATCCTGTAATTGACTCAGGAAGTATTTACTAAGTGCCTGCCTTGCATAGTGTTCACATGATGCATGGAAGTAGGGGTGCAACAGTATCCTGACTGTACTTAATCTTTTTCATCCAAAGATCTTCTATATCTGATCAATAAATATAAGCATTATTTTCTTACCTACCCATCAGGGTCATCATCAGAAATGAGATAGTATTTGTGAAATCCATGATGAATGTTATATAAATTAGAGTTTTTGTACATCTATTGAGCATCTTTTTCCATTTTTTAAATGTTTTGCTTCTTTCTAAACTACACTACTGCAAAAATCACACACACAAACTTTAAGCAATCCAAGGTTTTAAGTATATAAACATTTATCATTTTTTGTTTCTCTAATCATGTTTCAAATATAGTACATGCTAGTAGTCTCTATGTGGTTAAAACGGAGGTATAGTTAACACAATCGCACACAAATAAATAAATCAGTACCAAGTATGAAGACTCATCAAGAAAAAATGATTTGATGATAGAGCCAATAACAATGTGATGATAACTAAGAGTAGAGTGATCCAAATTGAGGAGGAGCTAACAGTTACTCTGATACCTGAGGGGAGAGAAGGTGAAGAAAGAATCGGTATAGAAATTGCAGGGCAAAGAAAGAACTTGTGCTGAAATTCTGAGACAGAGCTGAGCTCAGCATGATCTTATCTAATAAAAGAGTAATATGCAAATTAAAAACTACTCTGCTACACCATATAGCCATGCCCACTAGCCAATCAGGAGTGAGTATGCAAATTAAGACCAACCAATATGGCTGCAGCAGGAGGGAGGCTTGGGTTTCCCTGGTGATAGAGAAAGCCAAGCTTTCCACACACCCTGGCAGGCCTCCACTAAAGGCTATAAAGTTTCAATTATAGAAGATAAATAAATCCCAACAAAAATGACAGCAGCCATGGAGCTGGAGAGAGCAGGATGCTCAGGTTACCCCCAGCAATGGAGGGAACCAAGCTTATGCAACCCTGGCCTATCTTGACTTCCACTTAAGTCTAGAAAGTTTCAATTATAGAAGATAAATAAATCCCAACAGAAATGGCTGTGGCCACGCAGCTATCAGGAGGTTTGGCTCCACTCCAGACTACAAAGTTTCAACTGTAGAAGATAAATAAGTTCCAGATACCGGGGCCTCTGCTTGGGTCACTGGGGTATGTGGCCAGCCTGTAAACCACCACAGGACCTTCACCCATGCTTCCCCATGCCCAAAGGGAATCCCTGATGTGGGACATCCTTCAGGGGAAACCAGCTGGCCCCCACTCATGCACCAGGCCTCTATCCTATCTAATAAAAGAGTAATATGCAGATTGACCATCACTCCAACACACAAGATGGATGCCCAAATGTGGTCAAAGATCCTGCCCCTATGTGGACACAAGATGGCTACCACAAGATGGCCAGCAGGAGAGGGCAGTTGGGAGGGACCCAGTCCTGCAGGGTAGAACAGTTGGCAGGAGGGGGGATTGGGCTTTCAGGGGAGGTCAGTTAGTGGTTCCAGGCCTTCAGGGGAGGGCAGTTAGGGGTGACCAGGCCTACAGGGGAGAGCAGTTAGGGGCAAACAGGCTGGCAGGGGAACAGTTAGGCATCAATCAGGCTGTCAGGGGAGTGGTTAGTGGGTGATCAGGCTGGCAGGAAGAAGCAGTTAGGGGCAATCAGGAAGGCAGGCAGGAGAGCAGTTGGGAGCCAGTAGTCCTGGACTGTGAGAGGGAAGATGGACATCCTTCTAGGGTCCCAGATTGGAGAGGGTGCAGGCTGGTCTGAGGGATAGCTCTCCTCCCTCCCCTCCCCCCCCCCCCGTGTATGAATTTCATGGACTGGGCCTCTAGTATAGGAATAAAAAGAATGTCATCTGAACTGGAGCAGAAGTCAAGAGGCTAAGAAAGGTATTTAACAGAGTTGCTGAATTGAAGCAGAAATGAAGAGATGTTCATTCCAATTATTTAAGATTTTTATTTCATTTTTACAACTAGATACATGGAGAAGTGTTTAATTGAGACTTCAGAAGAATGCCCATGGCCTTTAATTCCCTTATCTTATTGGAGAAGGGGCACCACAAACTAGTACACTTCTGTCTGCATTATTTTTAATGTAAAAATTAAATTATTTATGACTCTGAAAGCAGCTATGATTTTTCTTAACTTCTGTTATGAAAATATAACATAAGAAAGCCAGTATGATGTAATATCACTTATAGCGGTGTTTCCTACCAAAAAAAAAATTACAAGAATAAACTCTACTTTATCCACCTATTAAAGAATCACTTCCATTAAAGCCTTAGTTTTAGCCAATAAAAAAGATTAGCATAAATCCCTTTGGACTAGCTGGTAATGCCATTCTATGAACCATTTAAGAGAAGTTTTAAATTTAATCTCTTTTCTGATTCCCTGAATGTATCTTTAAAAATATAATTGTTTTTTGGCCTCATGGCCACATACTACTTTTAGGTCAATAAAATTACTTTCTCTAGGCTTTACTTACTGAGAAAAATCTATCTTGGCATACATTGGATTGCCTCTTTAGCAATGAAGATAATTTATGGTTATATTTTGCAATGGGTTTCCAAAACTACAGTCTCTAAGGACCTATATTTGTAACTGCATTTTCAATTGCCAATTAGATAAAGAGTATATCATGTGAATCCACAGAATTGTTCTCACAGCTAGACTCTTGTCCCTTGTAAATATGATGTTCAAGAGGATTCTGTAGACTAAAAACAATTTCAATTTTAGTTGGCCTATTTTAGAGTCATGATTTGACTGTAATCTAAGTTATCATTTACATAGTAATTAATCATATTTTAATGAAATTTTCTAATGTATAAAATATTTGTAGTTAAAATTTTACCTAAGAAATGGAGGTGAAAAAAATGAGGATAAAATTATTAAATACAATGATAGATAAAATAAAAATTCATTATTAGATAAAGAAAAATCTTATAAGAAAGGTGAGTTTAGCCCAGCTAGCATGGCTCAATGGTTGAGTGTCAGCCTATGATTCAGGAGGTCACAGTTCTATGCCCAGTCAGGGCATTTGCCTGGGTTGTGGGCTCAGTCCCCAGTGTGGGACATGCAGAGGCAGCTGATCAATTATTCTCTTTTATCATTGATGTTTCTTTCTCTCTCCCACTCCCTTTCTCTCTGAAATCAATAAAAATATATTAAAACAACACACACACGCACACAAAAACAAAGGTAAAAAGTTTTAGAGTTCTCTTTTATAAAGTATGCAATTTGAGGATTAACGGGACATGACAGAATTCACTATGCTTTCAGTTTTTTGCATGTAATCATTTAAGTTCTGAAGTATCTGTTAGGTTTGATCAAATATTTGAATTTATACCCCTCCTCTCGGAACTGACCTTTAGACCACTTCACAATAGACATTCCCTGTTGCTTAAACCACATTCCACTTGCTAAGACCATTATATTTCCCCTCCAGACCTTCCCAGGATCCAGACTTCCATGGAGAATTCTCTGCACAGAAAAAGCCCACCTAGGGCCCTTTAAAAACCTTTAAAATATCTTTGGGAGCTGGCATCATTTGGGGGCTCAGCCTATCTGGATTTCCAGATGACCTAATAAATTTATAACCCCTTACCACTTTGGCCTTGTTCATTCTTCCTTCGGGGACCCTAACATTTGGTGCTGAAACATAGGAGGGTTCCAGGGGAAGGGGAGCCATCACTCCAGTTTCTACTTTACTTGAGCCATCACTCAAGTTTGCTACTAGGAGAGCAGTAGGTGCTGGCAGCTCATCCTGGGCTTACCTCCAAATCCTACTTGGGGTGACTGGATCACCAGCCTCGATTAGACCTCTCTTCCTTATGGGCCCTCCCAAACCAGCCAAGGAGGATACTCGATCAGGAACTACTCCTCCATTGCTGATCCTCCATCCCACACTGGCGTATCTTCTCTATGTGAGTGACATTCCACAATTTTCTTTGTCTTGAGTCTTCTGCCCACTCTCTCTCACTGACTTCTCCAAAGTCTCTCATCTTGAAAGTCTCAGAGCTAAGCCAGAAGAATCCCCAACCATTTGGTTTTGGGTATTTCTGGATTGGGGACACATAACTCAGAAGGTCACCCCCCTAGTTTCTCATGGTGATTTTTTTTAGCAGTGGGGACACTTGCCCTAATCCCTTGAACTTGAGTTCCAGTACAGCTTTTGCTCCACCTAACACTCACTCTTGGGCCACCCAAAGCCTTCCCTAAGGGAGGTAGCAAGAACTGAGGGTATTGTTCACATCCCATTTTCCATGTCTGACCTTGCACGGATTGGGAGGCATCTCAGGTCCTTTTCCATCAACCCACCACTTTTAACAGGGAATTTGAGTACCCGACTCAGTCCTAGGACCTGAACTGACTCTACATCTAAGTCTTCCATCCTCCTATCTAATCCCAGAGGAGAAGGGGTACATCTGACTAGCAGCTTGGAACCAATGCTCTCCATAGATAGGATGCAGTAGCCTACCCAGTTGGTGCTTATGTGGTCTCCCAAAATGACCCAAGATGGGACTAATAGGTCGATTCTTCAGGAGACTGGATCCTTAGCCATATAATCATCTGTCTCATTGCTGGACTCAAAAAGGCTGCCCAACTTTGACAAACTCAATAAAATCACTTTATTGAGTGTCAAAAACCAGCTCTCTTCCTCTCCCACCTCACCGGAGGCCTTACAGAAATTTACCACCTTAGATCCCACATGCCCAGAGGGAATCCTTATTCTGAACTCCTATTTTGTATCCCAATCAGCCCCAGGCATATGCCACAAACTTAAAAAAGTAGACACAGATCCTCAAAAGGCTTCATTAACCTGGCCTTTAAGGTATTTAATAATGGAGACAATAAGACCTAAATTCAAAATTAAAGGCGAGATCAGGCCAAGGCTGAGGCCCAGAAGGAGGCCTTCCAGCTCCTCGCCACCACTCTCATGAACCCAAAATGAAGTGCCTGTCCTCTAATCAAGAATAAGTCAGGGGCTAAGCCTCCTCCAGGGCCATGCTTCAGAAGCAACAAGGAGGGACCCCTGGCCAAGTTCTGCCCAAATAGGAGACCCTGGCCTGGGCCCTGCCCATGGTGTGGGAGGTAAGACCACTGGAAATCAGACTGCATTCTGGACCCTCCAGGTTGAAACTCAAGCAGTCCAGCAAGGCTGCCTTCTGGATCCAGTTTGGAAGTCCAAGACCTCCAAGACTGGCCACAGAAGACTAAAGCTTCCCAGGCACTGACAAGGCCCCACAGACTTACATTACCAGGAAAGAGCCTCAGGTAAAGTTTGTGGTGGCAAGTAAGCTGATCTCCTTTTGATTGACACTAAGGCCACTCATTCTGCCCTCCCAGAATTTACTGGGACCCTTGTCCCTCCTCAGTCTCTAGAATTAGTAGTAAATCTGTGTGTGGGTCCTTTCAGAGGAATATCTGGAATTTCAATAGTGCTCCTTCTTACTCAGCTACAATCCCTGCTGGTTTTCACATCCAGCAAGTTTGGTGACACTACTTACTGGCACTGGAACCTTACTCAGGGGAAGGGGGAGTTCTAATGTGGGGTATGGACCATTGAATCTTAGAGGGGACCTTCCCAGCAAACCAAAATATCCCTCCCAATTTTTAACTGCCACACATGAATGTGAAACCTGCCCTGAGGCTCTGCATCTCCTACCAGTCTTCATGTGGCTTCTTTATATTCTTAGTTGTAGGACTTCTGTTCAGATAGATTTCAGGCATTCTGAATGATAGTTGTTCCATAATTTAGTTGCAATTTTGATATAGTTGTGGGAGGTTCTTAGTGCTGAGTTTACCTAAGGGTACTGCATTTACCCACACCACTATCTTGATCAGAACCATGGGAAAAATATTTTATATAATTGACAAAATAGGTTTTAATCTCCATATTGAATAGCATACATCTATTCTAAAAGATCTCCTATAAACACTTTTCATGAATTATACTCATTATAAATTAACATTTGTTTCTTATTGTTTAACTAGAAGCCTGGTGCATGAAATTCATACATAGAGTGGGGTATCCTCAGTCCAGCCAGCACCCTCTCCATTCTGGGACTCCTCAAAAGATGTCTGACTGACTAAACCGGCAGTTGGACATCTCTCTCACAATCTGGGACCGATGGTTCCTAACTGCTCACCTGCCTGCTTGTTTGATTCCCCCTAACTGCCAGCCTGATCATCCCTAACTGCATCTGTCTGCTGAACTGGTCACTCCTAACTGTCCCCCACCAGCCTGGCTGCCCCTAACTGCCCCCCCCCCACCAGCCTAATTGCCCTTACTATCTCTCCTTCCAGCCTGGTAACCCCCAACTGTTTCTCTCTGCCATCCTGGTCACCCCTAACTGCCCCCCCTGCGGGCCTGGTCACCCCCAACTGCCCTCCTGCTGGCCTAATTGCCCCCAACTGCCACCCTGTCTGTCTGATTGCCCCCAACTGCCCTCCCTGGTCACCCCACATAGCCTGCTATTCAATTGTTTGGTTGTCCCTCACTAACCCCCCTGCCAACCTTGTCACCTCACAAGCCAAATGTTCAGTTGTCGTTCTGGTCATTTTGGTCATGATGGCCCTTGGCTTTTTATATATTAGGACAATCCATTAGATTAGATTTGTATGTGTTTAATAGTTTTTAGCACTTTAGTAAACATTTAGTAAAAATGTAGCAAAATATTATGGAGGGAGGAGAGATCAAGTGAGAAAACAGGATGACATTTAGATCCTACCTTGTTTATCATATTTAACCTGCAAACCAAAAATTGTTTAACAAGTCACTAAGAGAAAATAAGTATGGAATTCTGCAGTAGAAGTTTTATAATCACTTTCCTAAATATAACTACATTTTAATTGCCTAAGAAAAATTTTATGTCTATGAGAACCATTGTGGAAAACAAACCATTGTGATGAAGGAAACAAAGAGAAATTAAATTCAGATCAGAGTATTTGCTTAATAGCTTAAGCAGTTGCTAATGTTTATATATTACTAAGTGAATTTTAATGCTTAGCTAATGAATTTGTTGCTTTTTGAAAAGTCATGGACATTTCAATTCAATACTGCTCTACTAAAGGAATATGCAAATATTATTAAGATGATTGTCTATTTTACAATAAGGTTAATTTTGGTAAAAGCCACATTAACTCTATAATCATAATAGGGCTAATCAAGACTGGGTTTGATAAAGAAAGGAACAGAGGTAAATGCTAAATAAAAAAAAGATAGCCAATTTGGATAATTTAGGCCAATGTAATAATTTTTGTTTTTTAAATAAAAAGGTTGGATTATTTTGGTCTGATGTAAAGAAAAAAAAGTATGATTTCTTTTCATTCACTTTATTTTGCAGAAATAATTAAACATATTTGATTTTGTATTATTGTGGGCATAAAGATGCTAACACAATCTTGAAAGTAGATAGTTGCTATCTGTTTATGCTGACTATATATTTTTCTAAAACTGTAATAAAATACTAGGAATTATATTCACTTGAGCCCTCATTTTTTCCTTAAAATTATTACTATACCAAGATACTTGAACATACATGTATATAATATTCAGTGTGCTAATTAGATGCTAAATTAAATGTTCATTTTTAACATTTTCTAATTTTTCTCAACCATTTTGAAATATTTTTAAAATAGGACATCATTTAATATAATTTTGAATATATACTATATTTCAACCTTAGTCTTAGATTTTTTAATCTGGAAGGGATCTCAGATTTTATATGGTGCTGTTTGTTATGTTTTATGAGAGGGAATTGAGGCTCAGGAATGCTATGCAGTTTGACTAGGGTCACATCTTTAACATTAGATATGATCATATAATTGAATCAATACCCCATCCCTTAGGAACTGACTTTTAGACTACTTCACAAAAAACATTCCCTTTCGCTTAGATCACATTCCACTTGCTAAAACCATTATCCATCTGATCTTCCCAGGATCCAGATGTTCCTGAAGAATTATCTGCCCCCAAATACCCTACCTAGAGTCCTTTAAAATCCCTGACTCCCTGTCCCTGAGTGCAGGCACGATTTTGGGGTTCAGCACATCTGGTACCCAGATTATCTAATAAGGTGGTTGGCAAACTGCAGCTTGCGAGCCACATGTGGCTCTTTGGCCCCTTGAGTGTGACTCTTCCACAAAATACCACGGCCTGGGTGAGTCTATTTTGAAGAAGCAGCATTAGAAGAAGTTTAAGTTTAAAAAATTTGGCTATCAAAAAAAATTTCAATTGTTGTACTGTTGATATTTATCTCTGTTGACTAAAGAGTTTATCAACCACTGATCTAATAAATGTATAATCCTTTATCACTTTGGCCTTGTGCATTCCTCCTTCCATGATCCTAACAGTTAATGAAATAATTATTTTCTGGAAACATTACCCATTTTACATTTCACAATGTAAAATCATATATGCATTCATAACTGACAAAAGTCCTAAAGTGATAGCTTGCCTTGCCTAAAAACTCTTGATGAAAGATGTGGAGATCAAACCTAAGTAGTTTTTTTTTTTTGGCTTTGTTTATTTGTTTGTTTTTAATGACCACATTATCTTCCAGAATGGTTGAATCCAAATTTTATTAATTTCATGTAATTATATTATCAGCCCAATGTTTTCCCTGAACTCCAGGCTTTTATTTCCAACTGCCTATTTATCATCTCTACCTATATTTTCACAGACATCTCAATATTAACATGTCTAAACTTAAACTTATAATTTTTTCATTCAATTTGTTTTCCTATTCCCACTTCCTTGCTCATCTCAGTTAATTGTACAATCATGTTCTCCAACCCTGTTGTTTAAGCCAGAAATTCTGCAATAATTAGATTCTCTCTTTTGCTCACCTCCCAAATCAGGCCATTTTAAAGGTTCTGTCTTTAAAATCTACTTGAACAAGTTGTTTTTCTTCTATTACCACTGTCACAACCTCAGTCCAGAATACAGTCAGACCCATCTAGAACAATCTCACTTCTCTACCAAGTTGTCCACAGGGGGGAAAAATGGCTTGGTTATTGAACCAACCTTTGGTTTTTGAACTGGCAACCCTCTCATGCTGACACTTCAGCATGACAAAAAGAATCTCTCAGGCAACAAATAAAGGAGAGAATGCTTTTGTTGCTGGTGAAATCAATGATTAGCATAATTTTAAAACAGAGACCATCAAGAATGCTAATATTGCTAAGGATGTGAAAGAAATAGTGATCATAGACAATTGAGGAGGCAGAAAAACTTTTGTTGATTTGGATAAATGAAAAGCAGCCAGTGACAGTCAATTTGGAGGCAGGGATCTATGAAGAAGCAAAGTTGCTGCATACTGACCTGAAAGACATTCCTGGACTGAATGCTAAAAGTGATGTAAGGTTAGTAGGCAGTGGCTTAATAAATTTTTTTAAAAAGAAATTTTTAATTAGAGATTAAACAGTACATTAGGTTAAAACAGAAATCACTTGGGGGTCTGGAATGGAATAATTCAGTTTACATTATTTCTAATGGGAAAAAATGATTCAGTTTTTGAAAAATTGCTTCTCAAACAACCTTCCTGAAAGAAAGAAGTTTGAGGACCAAGTTTCTAGTGTACTCTCAATTATCTGCCTCTGGTACCATCTTATCACAACCAACACTATGACATGCTTTCAATTCTCCACATAGCAGATAACATCTGCATAGACAATAAATGAAGTCAAGTGACTCCCTTACCATCTACCCATGAATAGTTATTCTTAAAATGACATTAAACTTCTTAGCATAGTCTATGAAAATTTACCTGATGTGACTGCAGTCCATCTTTAAAATTTTTTCTCATCATTCATAATTTTCTAGGCATTCTGCCTTCTTTCAGTTTTCTAACACTAGAAGACTTTCCCGCTTTGGGCCTGTGGCATTTCCTTTAGATGTGGCACTCCTCCTTTTATTTTTCTCATGGTTCTGCACAGGGAACATCTCCTATGGCAGGCATCAACTATGGCTCGAATGATACTTGTCTCCTGGTGGTCACAGTCTTGTGTTATCTCCCTCCCTTTTAGTAACTTTTCTTCACACCTTTAGTAACGTTAGCACTCTTGATGTCCTCTTTATGTTTTAAAACTGTGCTAATAGAATATTTCAACCTAGAGGGATGTTACTTTCATCATTAGATAACAAGATTCTGACTTGCATCTTGCTAGAGAAGTTTCACCATTTCTGGCTTTGATAAAGCAAGTTGCCACCTTGGCAAGTCTCTGTGGCAAGGACCTGAGGCATCCCATGACCAAAAGCCATCTACTGAAGTTCTCCGTTCAGTAATCCAAATAGAACTGAATCTTGCAGCAAACATAACTAATCTAGGGACAGGATCCTTTCCCAGTCAAACCTCTAGAGACATTAGCCCACGAATACACCTGAATTATCATCTTAGGAGAAACTCCAAAGCAAAGGATCATGCTAGGCTTATACAAGACTCCTGACAGAGAAACTGAGAAAATAATAATAAATGCATGCTATTTTAAGCCACTAATCAGAAATATATAACCTATTGCATCTTCTCAAGGAAGACGTCAAAGGCCTGCTCTAAAGCAAATCACTCTTTATTTCAATCACTCAGTTTTAATATCACCTATTAAAAACTTGAGTTGATTTATGCACTTATTTGTCTGCATACTTTATTTGGTTAGGATCCCCTACACAAGTTTGAGGTCTCTGAGTAGAAATGAGATATGCATCATTGTATTACCTGTGATCCAGTTTTCTCTTTGTTCCTTTCTGGCCTGGGATAACTTTGAAGACTATGTGGCCATCAGGGCTATAGTATTATCATTTCATGATATGGGAATTTTTCTTCATCTTCATCTTCTTCTAATTTGTGCTTGCTCTCTTGGGTAAACCTTTCCTTCAGCACCATGTTCTGAAGGGAAATACAGGCAAAGTTAGGGATGGAAGTTAGATGTACTTAAAGATATTATCATTTTCCCCCTTGTCTACACAAACAAGACAAGGTAGCTTAGTGTTCTTTGATTAATTGATCAACATTGGTAGTGTGTCAGTATGGATATTCATGCCTCAACAATTGCCTATTTGTAACTTGCAGATAATTATTTTTACTTGGTTAATCAAGATAATTTCCTTTACTTTTCACTTCCCTTTGCTTTTGCAGACAGTCTTAAATCAGAAAAGCTAAAACTAGCTTGAACTTCTCAGGTAGTTAAGAGGGCTTCCACTTACATGCAGCTCCACAGAATATTAATTTTTATCCTTTTGAGAATGTCTTGCAACTTAAGTGTCTTAATAGTTCATGTGATGCAGCTGTCAAGATTATCTCATTCTACATTTTCAAAGCACAGTCTAATCATCATTATGCATTAAAATCTTTGTTCTCAATTATTTTAAATGATTATGAACAAATTTATAGCTAAAGCTCAATAAAATATGTTGAATTATTTGATTTATTTATAATTTTTCCTAAACATTATATTTACATTGTGGCTCTCTGGTGACATGTTGGTATATACATTACAAATATATATGTCTTACAAATAAAAATACATATCATTCATCTATATATATGAATGTCATTTGAAATATATTTGATATATATATATATATTTGATAAATATATATATATCTTATATAATAAAAGAGAAACATGCAAATTTGACCGTACCTTCACTACACTACCAGCCAAACAGGAGAGGGGGCGGGGCTGAGCAGTGTGAGCACCCAGCCCCAGGGGCTGAGCCGAAGCAGCAGCGGCGGCAGCGAGCACCTGGCCTCCAGGTGTGGAGACGAGGCAGCAGTGGCATGGCACTCCAGCCAGAGCAGAGAAGACTGAAAGCTCTGGCTGGAGTGAAGCCTCCAGCCGGCCAAAGCAAAAATGGAAGGCAACAGCCAAAGGAAAGGCCGGGGTCCCAGGTTCCAGAGGAAAAATGGTCCTGGCAGCCAGGGGAAGGAAAGACTATTGCGTAAATCTTCATGCAACAGGCCTCTAGTATATATATATTCCAAATGACAATCTCAGAATGTCAACAGCTTAATTAGACACTAACCATGTGATCTATGTTTTCGTCACAAGACAGAATGTTATGATTATATTTGTGTTTTTGTTTTATAAGAAGACTAGAGACCCAGTGCACAAAATTCATGCATGGGGGAGGGAGGGTCCCTCAGCCCAGCCTGCACCCTCTCCAATCTGGGACCCCTAAAGGATGTCTGACTGCCCGTTTAGGCCCGATTCAGGTAGGATTGGGTCTAAACAGGCAGTCGGACATCCCTCTCACGATCCAGGACTGTTGGCTCCAAACTGCTCACCTGCCTGCCTTCTTTATTGCATCTAACTGCTTCTGCCTGCCAGCCTGATCATCCCCTAACCACTTCCTTGACAGTCTGATTGCCCCTAACTATTACTCTGCCAGCCTGATTGCCCCTCACTGCCCTTCTCTGAAGGCCTAGTCCCCCCTAACTGCTCTTCCCTGCAGGCCTGGTTGCCTCCAACTTCCCTCCTCTACCAGCCTGGACCCTCCCAACTGCCCTGCTCTGCTGGCCTGATTGCCCACAATTGCCCTCCCTTGCAGGTCTGGTCCCTCCCAACTGCCTTCCCCTGCTGGCCATCTTGTGGTGGCCATCTTGTGTCCATATGGAAGCAGCCATCTTTGACCACATGGGGCAGCCATATTGTGTGTTGGAATGATGGTCAATTTGCATATTACTATTTTATTAGATAGGATTCCTGAAAAAAAAAACTATAATTGTAAAGTATTTTTGACTTTTTAAGGTCATTGTGATTAATATTTCACAAAGCAAAATTGTATTTCTGAATCTTTATTGTCAGATGCACCAGATGATAACTTCAAATACAAATGGCTTTTAAACAACACAGGGGCTAGGAACGCAAATCCTCATGCAGTCAAAAATCTATATGTAACTTTTGGCTCCCCGCACATTTAACTACAATAAACACTCAATTTTCTGTATATTGATTTAATGAATTTCAGATTTAATGGGCAAAATTTTCATTCTGTATGTCATATGTGAAAATTAACACCCTATTTATTTTTAAATGGTTTTGACCAAGGGTTGCTTATATTTAAATTAACAGGCTAGTTTTGTTATTAATTAACTATAATTTAAAACAGATTTTGGTGAATAATAAATAAATATTATCTATCTACAACTAAGTTTACATATTTAAATTCAAGAGTAACCGCTCATAAGCAATATTGATTTTTTTTGCATGAATCTATCCAATTTTCCCAACACAATTTATTGAAGAGATTCTCTTGACTCCATTATATGTCCTTGCCTCTTTTGTCAAATATTAATTGAGCATAATGGCTTGGGTTGAACTCTGGGTTCTCTGTTCTGTTCCATTGATCTATATGTCTGTTCCTATGCCAGTACCAGGCAGTTTTGAGAACAGTGGCTTTGTAGTGGAGCTCAAAATCTGGTATTGTTATCCCTCCAATTTTGTTCTTCTTTCTCAAGATTTCTGCAGCTATTCAGGGTCTTTTTAAAAAAATGAAACTAGACTACCAACTTACACCATACAAAAAAATAAACTCAAAAAGGATAAAGCTCTTAAATGTAAGAAGGGAAACAATAAAAATCCTAGAAGAATTTATAGGCAGCAAAATAGCAGACATTTGTCGTAGCAATATCTTTACTGATAAAGCCCCTAGGACAATGGGAAACTAAGGAGAAAATAAACAAATGGAAGTACATCAAAATAAAAAGATTCTGAACAGGTAAAGAAATCATCAATAAAACAACAAGAAAGATCACTGTATGGGAGAACATATTTGTCAATATTATCTCTGATAAGGGTGTAATCTCCAAAATTTATAGGGAACTCATACAACTTAACAAAAAGAAGATAAACAATCCAATCAAGAAATAGCCAAAGGACCTAAGTAGACACTTTTAAAAAATTATTTATTGATTTATTTATTTTAATTCTTTTGATCTTTATTGTTCAGTATATTAATTACATTGTTCCCCCCTTTTTATCCCTCTATAACTCCCCTCCACCCTGTACCCATCCCACCCTCCACCTTTACCTCCCCCTCCCCACTGTCCTCTCCCAATGTTGCAAGATCTTTGTCCAGTCTCTTGCTGCCCTTCCCACAACCCTTTTCTCCCCAAGAATTGTCAGTCCATTCCCTCTCTATGTCCATGTCTCTGTTATATTCACCAGTTTATCCTGTTCATCAGCCTATCAATTCACTTGATTTTTAGGTTCATCTGTTGATAGATGTGTATTTGTTGTTCATAATTTATACTTTTACCTTTTTCTTCTTCCTCTTCTCAAAGAATATCTTTCATCATTTCATGTAATACTGGTTTGGTGGTGATGAACTCCTTTAGCTTTTTATTATCTGTGAAGCACTTTATCTGACCTTCAATTCTGAATGATAGCTTTGCTGGATAGAGTAATCTTGGTTGTAGATTCTTGCTCTTCATTATTTTGAATATTTCTTGCCACTCCCGTCTGGCCTGCATCGTTTTTGTTGAGAAATCCTCTGACAATCGTATGGGTGCTCCCCTGTACGTAACTAACTGTTTTTCTCTTGCTGCTTTTAATATTCTCTCTTTGTCTTTTGCTCTTGGCATTTTAATTCTGATGTGTCTTGGTGTGGTCCTCTTTAGATTCCTATGTTTTAGGGTTCTGTGTGCTCATTGGGCTTTTAAGTCTGTTTCTTTCACCAGGTGGGGGAAGTTTTCAGTCACTATTTTTTCAAGTTGGTTTTCATTACCTTGCTCTCTCTCTTTTTCTGGCATGCCAATAATTCGGATATTTGCATGCTTGAGGTTGTCCCAGAGGCCACTTACACTATCTTCAATTATCTGGATTCTTTTTGTTTCTTGCTTTTCCAGCCTAGTGGATTTTGCTTCTTTGTTTTTCAAATCTTTGACTTGGTTCTTGTGGCCCTCTGGACTGCTTTTAGGACTTTGTATAATATTTTTTATTTCACTCAGTGAATGCTTGATTTCTAGTTAGTCCTTTTTCATATCCTTGACGGTCTCGTTCATATCCTCGTTGGTCTTATTCATTTCCTTGTAGGTCTCATTCATTTCCTTGTAGGTCTCATTCATTTCCTTGTAGTTCTATTCATTTCCTCGTAGATCTTATTCATTTCCTCATTGGTCTTGTTCATTTCCTGGTAGGTCTTGTTCATTTCCTCGTAGTTCTCATTAAGTTCATCTGCCTTTTCTAGGAGCCTCTTGAAAAGCCTTATAATCGTGGTTTTGAACTGTATGTCTAGTCATCTTTTTTTCTCCATTTCTTTCACTTCTGATTTCTTTCCATGTCTCTGCATGGTGGCTGCTTTCCTGAGTTGGTCGATTAGCTTTGTGTGGTAGATGTCCTTTAAGAGACAGTGGCTCAGCCTCCCAGTTACCTGAGGTGGATACTCTTACTGCAATCCTTTATGGGTTGTACAGTATTTTTGAAGTTAAGTCCAGCCCTAGGAGGGTTTAACCTCCAGGCCAATTGGCTGTGAAGGAAAATTGTGTTTAGGTTGGATGGACGGAGTCTCTGAGCTGAGCCGGCAGCATCGGCTTCAACTCCACCCTATGCGGCGTGCAGGTCTCTGTGTTGGGTGGTTATGGCTACAGGCACCTCCAAGAGAAAGCCGTTGCTGGTCTCCACCCGTTGCCAGACAACTCTTCCTCTTCCCAAATGAGTCTGCACCCCCAAAGTCTTGCCCAGGGTTGTAAAACAAAGCAGTCCTGTGCTCTCCCGAACCAGGGAGCAAGTCTCCAGGCAGGGAGCAAGTCACACGTCTCTGGTGTTGTGCACTTTAAGTGCAAAACTGCTGTTCCAAGCTACATGCACTCTCCTCAGACTCAGAGACCTCTGCTGCGCCTGGCTTTTAGGGTGCGCACTCTCCTCAAACTCTGAGACCTCTGCCATGCCCAGCTTTTAGGGTGTGCACTCTTCTCAAACTCTGAGACCTCTGCTGTGCCTGACTTTTACGGTACGTACCAAGGATCTCGGACCCCGACTGGCCCTGGGGAATCTGTGCAGTGGGACGTGTCCACCCTCCCTGTTGGAGAAATCCAGCCAGGGTTGCTGCTGCCAGCCCTACAGCCCGCGTGTGCCCACGGCTCTGAACCTCTGGCTCCGCAAGTATCTTCAAGGCTGCACTCCGCCGCTCTTCTGAGTCTCAGTGTCCCACCTTTAATTTTATTTGTGGAATTTTCACTCAGCCAGCTTTCATGTGATTCTGAATGATGCTTCTTTTGTTGTTATGTTGTAGTTTGGGAATTGTTGCGCGGGGCAGCACAATAGGTGTTTACTTATGCTGCCATCTTGGTTCTCTCCTAAATAGATACTTTTTAAAAGAAGACATACAGAAGGCTGTGAAACATATGAAAATATGCTCAAAATCACTAATTATCCAAGAGATGCAAATCAAAACAACAATGTGGTACCATTTCACACCTGTCAGAATGGCTATCATCAACAAATCAACTCAAGTACTGGGGAGGATTTGAAGAAAAAAGAACCCTTGTGCACTGCTAGTGGAAATGCAGACTGGTGCAACCACTGTGGAAAACAGTATGGCATTTCCTAAAAAAATTAAAATTAGAATTTTCATTTGACCCAGTAATCCTCCTTGTAGGACTATATCCCAAGAAACAGAAACACCAATCAGAAAGGATATATGCACCCCTATGTTCATAGCAGCACAATTTCAAAGCTAAGATTTGGAAACAACCTAAATGCCCATCATTAGTTGAGTGAATTAGAAAACAGTGGTACGTCTACACAAAGGAATCAGATGGTATGGTATGTTAAGTTAAATAAGCCAGTCAAAGAAAGATAAATATCACATGATCTCAATCATTTGTGGTATATAATGAACAGCATAAACTGAGGAACCAAAATAGAACCAGAGTCATGGAAGCATTAATAGACTGTCCAACCTATGATGGAAAACAGAGGGTAAAGGAGTAAGAGATCAACCAAAGAACTTGTATGCATGCATATGAGCAAAACCAAAGGACACAGACTGGGTTGAGGCGGGGGTATGTGCTGGGAGTTGGGGACTACCAGGGAGTGGTCAGTGGGGGAAAAAGGAGACTTATGCAATACTTTAAACAATAAAGAATTTAAATTAAAAAGAAAAATGTTCAGCAAATCATTAGCAGGTGATCAAGCTGAGCCACATGAATTAGTTGGTTCTCTTATTGCTTGGCGTGACTTTCTGCAACAGTTTTAATGCTTACCAGCAAGTTTTCCCACATTCCAGCTGTGTGCATTTGTTTACTCACGGTGATTCGTGGGTAAACAGATTTACTAGACCTATTCAGTATAAATTTAAAATTATAGTAATACACATATAAAAATATGTGGAATTAAACTTTTCATATCTACTTAATTTTAACTATATAAACATGTATAAACAGGTAAAGTAATTTGTTAATTTTTTAACATATGCACTTGGAAAAACTCCTTTATTATGTAACTACTTTCAGCTTTAAAGAACACCCCCTCATCCAAATTAGTCCATTATATGGAGATTTTACTGTACTAATGCCTACTGTTGTCTGGAAGCCTTGCTAATAATACAAATATTCAATTAACACATACTTCGTATGTTGTATGTATTAATATTGTTTTCTTTCTTACAATGAAGTAAGCTAGGAAAAATAAAATATTATTAAGAAAATCATAAGAAAGAGAGAATATATTTGCAATATTTATTGAAAATACCAGTATGTAAGCATTCAAACCCATGTTGTTAAAGGGTCAATTGTAATTTATTTTTGTCACATTTTTTTTCTTTCTTGCATTATAATAAAGCAAATTCATCCAGTTTGAGAATATTTAAAAAAATAATTTTTCTTTATTAAGAAAAAATTTTCAACATAACTTTTAAGTCAACTACCAATTATATATTGAGTCAACTTTGATTACTCTGTGGTACAACCTTTTGTGTGCAATAAAATATTCACTGCATACAATGCTGATAGAAGTACAGAAGACTCACACAGAGGAGTCTTTGATGTGTGGATAGTTAGGAATGTGATCAAAGTCTTTCTGGTAGATTCAAGTCTTATGTTGCCAATTGAAAAATGAACTAGAAAATTGAGACCTAAAGTTTAACTATTTAGGCTGAAATAATAATAAAAAAATGATTTTGCTTAGTGTAGTCATTTACTTGCTTCTAAGAATTTTTGTATTTTTATGTTCTCTTCTTTTATCTTTTTTTTATTTTGGTATTTAGATTGCATCTCTTATTTATCTTGTTTAGTATAAGACATAACCAAATGTGGACATGACAATGACAATGACTTTCAGGCAGTCTTATGGGCAAAGATTTCATAATACTCTTTGACATGACAAATGTGGTAGGAAACAGAATATTTTTCTTCTCTACAGCTGAGATATTACTCCTCTGATGAAATGTTAATGATAAGTCATTAATTGCTGAGCTCAAATATTTTAACATGTTAAAAATTTGCTCTTCAAATAGCTTATTGCATGATCTCTCAAGAACAAATTAGAAATTTATTACTCAGTCTGACTGCTAAATTGATATATATGCTGTACCAGATTTCACAATTCCCTGTCTTGTATATGCTCTAAAGCTATAATTTTCCATAGGGATTATATCTATAAAAGGTGGCAGGCTTAAATTGTTATAGATTTTTGTTCTAAACATTTTAGGATAAATTAAATAAACATTTTTATTACTTTGTTCATTATACTGTGAAATCAGTGTTTTTCCTCTCTTTTGGGTTTTGAGACTGAGGGAGATGGAAGGCATGAATAAGCAATCTCAAAGTGACCAATGTCTGAGAAAAATATAATTCTTAATTTTCCCCTCTTGAAGTTATTTTTTTTCTCATTTCATTGAAACAGAGTTGAAATCAATACTGTATAAATAAAATAGCCCCCTTTACTTTTCATTATAGTTATGTAGTTTATTCTTATGCTGTCTTGTTATGCAGTTCTTCCAAGATACCTTCCTCCAATTTTTTATTTTGAAGTGGTTAGAACTTAATGAAGCCCTCTGCATGGCTTCTGTCTTCAGAATACACTTCTAGAACAAGCTTTCACTGTGTGTTCTAATCTTCTTTGGTACAAATAGTCAGTAGGGCACATATTTTTGGATGGATGCTTTATGTTTTGAACATTTTTATATAGCTGGAAAAGGCTAGACCGCCACAGAATCTTATCAAAATACTGCAGCATGCTCAAATGCATCATATTATTGGTATTAATAAGATAAAAAATTAGCCACTGCAGTAGACACTGGGAAATGTTTCAAATCACAGAGAGAGGCTGTCTTAAGGATGAAGCTAAAAGAAAATAGGACAGCAGGGAAATAGATCTGAGGAGGCTTTTAAAAGGATGAAACTAAACAAAGGTTTGGTGAGTTATAGTTTCTTATAGGACCAAATTAATGTGTAAATGTATGTGGTGTGTCTGGAGGTTGGTATATGTAAAAGCAATAAAGGGACAATTGATTTGATAACTAAAATAACTTTTGGCTAGGAATATAATTCATAATCTAGATGTTGCTGTTATTTTTCATTTGAGTTCCTTGTTAATTCCCTTAACTTTGAATTTGTATATCTATTAGAGTTCTGAACATAAGAAGCTATGTGAATAGTTGTTTAATTAACTATACATTAAGTTGACAGACATTTTAAATTAGCCCTGGTCAGTGTAGTTTGGTTGGAGCACCATCCTGTATATCTAAAGATTTCAGGTTCAAACCTTGATTTGGGCACATAGGAGAGGCAGCTGATTGATGTGTCTCTCACTTTCTCTACCTTTCCTCTAGCTCTAAAATCAACAAATATATCCTCAGATGAGGATTTAAAAAATTGGTTCTAAAAAGTGCTTTACAGAAATATTATTTGTTTTTGGATTGACTCTCTTTCATAGCCCATATTAATCAGGCAGTTGCCAAATCCATTTTATCTGTAGGTAAAAGCAAAAAGGAATTAAATATTTTTAGGAAATAAACTAAAATGGCTAATAGGTATGTTCTTTTACTTTAATGAGACTGAAATTGATTGAAGAACAATTTGAGATATTTTAGTTCTCCTATTTGCCACCCATTATGTGGGTGTTTATTGAGTAAATTGTACTGGTTAGATAAATAAATGAAAAACTCATTGAAAAACAGATAAATCATATTTCTTTCTTTTGACAAAATACAAATCCTATCTAATAAAATGTTACTTCACATAATTACCAAATTTAAATATTAATAGACTCTATACTATGCATTGCTCAGAATTCAAGGTGAGCCAAATCAGTAGCCCTTATGCTGTGAGAGGTGAAATCAAAGAGAAAAGGACAATCAGACATCTGGCAAATCTTTCACCAGCAGACGTAAACTGATTACTGGCTCTTAAAGTTAAAACTAAACACAAAAAAATAGGAATATACTGTCAAAAGAAAAAACAAACAAAGAGTAAAGCAAATACCAGAGCAGGAGTCTATATTCTTGCTATGCAGCTTTGGAAGAGATAAAGAAGAGTGAAGCAAAATATTTGATCCTGGGAACCAAATTCCAATAGCTGTTGATTAGGGTAAAGAATAGTAATTATAGGGAATTATATAAAACTAGGGGCCCGGTACACAAAATTTGTGCACTGGGGGTGGGTGATCCATCAGCCTAACCTGCCCCCTCACACATACTGGGAGCCCTCTGGCCGAGGCTTTAGGCCTTGGGCACCCAGACATCGCCATGCAACAGGGCAGAAGGCTGGCTCCATCCCAGCCCCATCCTCCCACCCCTCTGGCCGGGGCCTTAGCCCCAGCCAGCTCGCCCCTGGCAAGTACGGGCCTTGGCCCTGCCCGCCCAGGCCCAGACCACCTCAGACACTCCCCCCCTTAGAATGGGCCGCCTCGGACATGCCCTCCAGGTCCCAGTTGCCTAGGCCACACATCCCCGCAACTCAGGCAGCATTGGCCACGCACCCCCAGGATAGGGCTACCTCAGCCATGCCCCCCCAGGCCAGGGCCATCTCAGACATGTCCCCCCAGGTCCAGGCCACTTCAGCCACAAGCCTTGGCCCCACCCGCCCAGGCCCAGGCCACCTTAGACACTCCTCCCCTTAGAATGGGCCAACTCGGATATGCCCCCTAGGCCCCTCCAGGCCCGAGCTGCCTCAGCCACACCCCTCCTAAGCCTGGGCCACCTCCACCATGCCCCCCCAGGTCCCCCAAGGCCCTGGCTTCCTAGGCCACCCCCCCCCCCAGATTCCTCCAGGTCAGAGCCACCTCGGTCACACCTCCCAGGGCCGGGTCCACCTTGAACATGCCCCCCCAGGCCCTGGCTGCCTAAGTCACACACCCCCAGGACCCAGGCCACCTCGGACATGCTGCCCCAGGCCAGGGCCACCTCAGACATGCCCCTCAAGCCCTCCCCAGGCACAGGCCGCCTTAGACATGCCCCTCAGGCCCCCCGCATCATGGGCCACCCTGGCCATGCCCCCCACAGCCTGGGCCGCCTCAGACACGCCCCCAACCCCCCTAGGCCTGGGCCGCCTCTGCCACCTCCTTCAGGCCTGGCTGTCTTGGACATGCCCTGTGGGGCCCAGGCTTGAACACAGGCCCTGGCTGCCTTGGCCACATCCCCCTGGGGCCCAGGCCACCTCGGATATGCTCCCACCAGGCACAGGCCACCTTGAACACTCCCCCCGCCAGGCTCCCTCGAATCCCAGGTCACCTCTGCCACACACCTCAGGCCCGGGCCGCCTCAGAAACATCCCCATGCTCCTGATTGACTGGTGGGCATGGCTGGTGGGCATGGCTTTGTGGGTGTTGTGAAGGTACAGTCAAATTTGCATATTACTCTTTTATTAGATAGGATTAATTGATTATGCTACGAGAGAGTTTTCTAGTACATTTTGATGTATGTGTGAAGTCAATATGGACATTTATGTTTGAGAAAGAAAATTAAGCTGAACTCCTAACATGCAAATGGGGAATTTCATTCCTAAAGTCTGTGAAGAAGAATTTAAGAAAAATATACCCACACTAGAGGCCTAGTGTACAAAATATGTACATAAGTGGAGTCCCTAGGCCTAGCTCTTGATCAAGTTCCCTGCCTCCTCGCCTCCCTACCTCTTCCTTCCCTAGCTGCCCACATCCACCTCCAGCCACCCCCAGTTCCCTGTCCCAGCCCAAGGCCTAGTCCTGATCAGGCAATTGGCTGGGGGAAGGAACCAGGAGGTTGGCCAGCAGGCCCCATTGGTGATCAGGGCCTGTAGGCTGGGGTGGCTCGTGTTGAGCATTTGCTTCCCTGGTGGTCAGTGTGCATCACAGTGACTGGTCATTCCAGTCGTTCTGTCATAATGGTTACTAAGCTTTTATATGTGTAGATTTTTCTAAATTAGTCATCAAATCAGTCAAAACTCCTCCTCCTTCCATAATCTCTCAGGGATTGGTAGCACCATCTACCCTAAAAGTTAAGGACTCTGCCTAGTTACATAAGGGCTTCACACTGGGAATCAAACCCACAACCCAGGCATGTGCCCTGATTGGGAATCAAATCCTGACCTCCTTTTTCCTAGGTTGGCACTCAACCACTGAGCCATGCTAGCTGGGCTCAAATTGCCTTTCAATGTATTTTTCTTTATATCCAAGGAAATAATTAAGCCTCTGATGGTATGAAACATATCATGTAGGTCTTCCTAATTATCCCATGTGTTCCAAATCTCAAAATATATTTTTATTTTAACCAGTTTCCTCTGGAGAAAACACTTTAAATCTAAGAAATTACTGCAATGGTACAAATTCCAGACAATTGTCTCTTCAACCAAATTATAAATTTATGGAGAGCATAGGTCATACTGTGTCATTTTTATATTTGCTCAGATTTTTACAGCTAACCACTCAGTAGGCTCTCCATAAAATGAATAACGAATGAGAAAGTGGTAAAATACTATTTACCATGTTCAGTAAAAAGAAGAAATATTTTAAAATATAAATCATTCCAGAAAGATACATGCATTCAAGAAATGATAGAGGAGAAAAAACATTTTTCTTTGACTCTCTTAGGGTCCCTGTCAGGGTCTGAAAATTAAACTGACAAAATAGATTAACAGAAGAAAAGCACACAAATTGTACTGAATTTTTACGTGTGCATGGGATTTCCCAGGAAAATGGAAACCTCAGAGAAGGGTCCAGAGTAGGAAGCTTTTCTATCTTTTAGACAAAGATTAAATTTGTGAAAAACTTTACAAGACAGAGGGGGTTGGGTTAGGAGTAGTAAACAGTGAACAGGTAATTAGGAAGATAAGGGTTAATTTAGCAAGTTTTGTTTATACAGATTTTTCAGACCCCAATTCTCTGTCTCTTGTGGTAAGAATGCCCTCCTAACCATTGATGCAGGGAGGGTCAATTTCACATGGCAGTTTTATGACCTCTTTCAGGGAAGAAGACTGGGGAAGAAAAAGTGATATTTTTGTTTCTTCCTTCTTCTCATCTTTTTTCAACTTATGATACTAAATATGTCAAGGTGCTATGTTTTGGGATAATGTTCTCAACCTCATGAATAATTTTAACAAGATCCGACACACATTTTGTAAAAATTAGTTGTTTGTTTTCCATAGGTTTTACCTCAAATAACTTTAAAATTTGTATTGGTTCAGCACTGTGGTGTCCTGCTTTCTGTTTGGAGAAATCTGTCTCCTACTGAAAAATCAGTGGCATCTCTATATCCTTTCACATTCTTGATCTGTCCTGAGTGCCAAGAGCAGGGTAGGTTGCATTGCATAATGACTTTCCTTCAGGATTTGAAAACCCTTGCTCCTCTTAGCCACAGCCAATTGATGATGAAACTGCCCATATCTCACTTTCAAACACCCTTATCTGGGGGACAGGGTGGAGGGGGGACATTTTACTCTTCAGATAATTATTACTTTGTTCTCAAAAAAATGCAGTGACAAATCTGTGTTTCCTTAAACACATTTATGAGAAAAAGCCAAAATCAGGGTGGGAATATTTTTATTTATTTATGGAGAGCACCTGATATCACTACACATTTTGAAAATGACCCAGTTTCAAAATAGGTGAATGGATTAAAATAAGGTCTGCAGATTAGTACATGGTTGCATTTGCAGAGAGCTTCCAACTAAGTATTATCAAGCAAAAACCTTTCAATCTTAAAAGCTTTTCTGAAAATCATATGCTACCCAGAAAAGAACCAGGTCCTGGGGCATGAAAGCATTTCCATCAGCTTCATGGTTGGGTAGAGATAACAAACATGCCCACCATTCTGGGATTGACGGGTGCTCCTATACATTATGATTTGGAAAAGAAAGATGTAAGTTACTATATGTATTTTAAATACATTTTTATGGATTTCATAAAAAGGGAGGGAGAGAGAGAGAGAGAGAGAGAGAGAGAGAGAGAGAGAGAGAAACATTAACGATGTGAGAGAATCATTAATCAGTTGCCTCTTGCAACCCCATGCTAGGGATCGAAACTGTAACCTGGGCATGTGCCCTGACCTGACCAGAAATTAAACTGTGACCTCCTGGTTCAAGGGTCAACACCCAACCTCTGAGCCACACTGGCTGGCCAACATGTGAGTCATTTTAAAGGATTTACACTGGCTACCGAAAAGGAGTGGGTGAAGGGGAAGTGAGAGCCGTTCTATAGTATTTGCACAATCTGTAAGGAAGAAATATGTCCTAATTTAATCGCAAGCAACAGTGCTGAAAGTTCTTGCATATGTGCATATGTGCAATGTGGTGACATCTAGTAGTCCCCTAAGAAATGCCTTGAGGTTGATTCAGAGACCCAACATGCATTCAGGAATGTTAGTTGGTCCACAGCTATTAACTAGTTAACTGCTCTTATCTCTTTCTCTCACTCTCCAGTCTGCTGTAATTTAATTGGGAATATCTCATAGTTCTTAATGAAATCTTTATTGTTAAAAGCATTACATATGTACCATTTTTCCTCCATTGATCTCTTCTAGCCCCACTCCCTTCCCATGTCCCAGGTCTTCACTACCCTACTATCTGTACTCAGGGCTTATGAATATATGTATTCAAATACTTTTTTTAAAAGATATTTTATTGAATTTTCACAGAGAGGAAGGGAGAGGGATAGAAAGTCAGAAACATCAGTGAGAGAGAGACATCGATCAGCTGCCTCTTGCACACCCCCTACTGGGGATGTGCCCACAGCCAAGGTACATGCCCTTGCCGGAATCGAACCCGGGACCATAGGTCCGCATTCCAACGCTCTATCCACTGAGCCAAACCGGTCTCGGCTTCAAATACTTTTGATGATCTCTTACCATCCACTCATCCACCCCCACCTTCCCTCTGAGATTCCACAGTTCATTCCATGCTTCTAGGTCTACAGTTCCAACTTGTTCATCAATGTATTTGATTCATCAGATTCCACATATGCATGAGCTCATGTGATTCTTATCTTTCTGTGACTGACTTATTTCACTAAGTATAATACTCTCCAGGGCGTTCCATGCTGTCTCACAGAGTAAGAGATTCTTATTTTTTGCTGTTGCAGAGGATTCCATGGTACAAATGTTGCACAGCTTTTTTTATCCACCCACCTACAATGGGCACATGGGCTTTTCCAGAACTTAGCTATTGTAAATTTTGTTGCTATGAACATAAAGGTGCATACATTCTTTTTGATTGCTATTTCTGATGTCTGAGGATATATTCCTAAGAGTGGTATCATGGGATCAAATGACAGTTTCATATTTAATTTTTTGAGGAAACTCCATACTGTTTTTCATAATGGCTGTACCAGTCTGTATTCCCACCAGCAGTGTACTAGGGTTCCCTTTTCTCCACATTCTCACCAGCACTTTTCATCTGTTTATTTGTCTATAGTAGCCATTCTGATAGGTGTGAGGTGATACGTCGTTGTCTTTTTAATTTGCATCTCTCTGATGACTAGTGACTTTGAGCATTTTTCCATATGTCTGTTGGCTATCTGAAGATCTGCTATGAAGAAATACCTATTTAGTCCTTTGCCCATTTTTAATTAGATTGTGTATCTTCCTTTTGTTAAGTTGTATGAGTTCCTTATATATTTTGGATATTAACCTTTGATCATATACTAGAGACCCAGGACACAACATTCATGTACTCAAGGTGGTCTCACAGCACAGCCAGCTCCCTCTTGCAGTATGGGAGCCCTCGGGGCATGTCCAACTGACTGCTTAGGCCTGCTCCCTGTGGAAGCACAATGACCACCAGGGGAAGTACCTGCATTGATCGTCTGCCCCCAGGTGGTCAGTGTGCGTCATAACTACCGGCTGTTCTGCCATTCGGTCAATTTGCATATTACCCTTATATTATATAGGATATCATTGCCAAATATGTTCTCCCATACAGTGGGTTCCCTTTTCATTTGATGGTGCTTTCTTTTACTGTGCAGAAGTTTTTTATTTTGATGTAGTCCCATTTGTTTACTTTCATTTTAGTTCCCTTTGGCCTTGCAGATGTATCTACAAACATATTGCTATGAGAGATGTCTGAGATTTTGCTGCCTATTGTTTCTTTTAGGCTTTTTATGGTTTTACTACTTACTGAATTTAAGTCTTTTATCCATTTTGAGTTTATTTTTGTGTATTGTATAAGTTGGTGGTCTCTGGATTCTTTGAGTCTTTGTCTGATTTAATTAATCAGAAATAACATTTGACACTGTCCTGCACTAGAGATTGAGAGGTGTAGCAGATATACCTGATACATAGTCACAAACCCAAATAGGCAGCCAAAATGAGGGGACAAAGAAACAAGCCCCAAATGAAAGGATAAGAGAATTCTCCAGAAGAACTAAATCAGAGATAAATAATTTATCAGATATAATGTTATAATATGATGGCAAAGATCATCAACATCATGAGAAAGGAAATAGTAACTATACAAAAAGACCAGTCAGAAATGAATAATAAAATAGCATGAATATAGAACACAGTGGAAGGAATACACAGCATATTAGGGGAAGCTGAGGATTGTTTCAGTAAATTATAAGACAAGTTAGAAAAAAATTACATAATCAGAGAACCAAAAAGAAAAAAGAAATAAAGAAATAGAGTATTAGGGGGAGTTCAAGGAAGCAGTGGGACAATATGAAACAGATGATATTCACTTAATAGAAGTGACAGAAGGGGAAGAAATTAAGCAATGAATAGAGATGGTGTTTTAAGAAATAATGGCAGAAAGCTTCCCTATACTGTTGAAGAAAAATATTCACACAAGTTCAGGAGGCCCAGAGAATCCCTATTTAAAAAAACCCTCAAATAGGCTCACACCCAGATACATCATAATTAAAATGTCAAAAATTAAAGACAGGGAGAATCTTAAAGGGAACAAGAGAAAAGCAATTTATTATCTACCAAGGAGCTCCCATAAGGCTGTCAGCTGATATTAAAAACAAAACAAAACAAACAAAAAAAAAAAACCTCTACAGGCAAGAAGGGAATGGCATGAAGTATTCAAAGTAATGAAAAGCAAGGATATGAAACCAATATTATTATATTCAGCAAGGCTATCATGCAAAAAAGATGGTAAAATAATGTGCATTCCAGAGCAAAAAAAAAAATGCTGAAGGAGTTCATAATAACCAAAATAGAATAGCAAAAATGCTAACAGGACTGCTGTAATGAGACCAAGGAAGAGAGAGAGAAAGAGATAGTAATTAAGAGTTAAAATGGCAATAAATAAGAACTTATCATTAATAACCTTAAATGTAAATGGATTAAATGTTCCAATCCAAAGACATAAAAACATGACCCAATTATATGCTACATACAAGAGCCCCACCTCAGAACAAAATACTCACATAGGATGAGAGTCAAAAGATAGAAAAAAACTCCACGCAAATGGAAAGAAAAAAGTAAAAGTTGGGGTACTAATACTCATATCTGACAAATTAGACTTCAAAATGAAGATCATCACAAGAGACAATAAAGTTCAATGCATAATACTAAAGAGATCCATCCAACAAAAAAATATAACCCTGATAAACATATATGCACCCAATATAGGAGCATACAAATATAAAAACAAACAAACAACAATACAAAAAAACCTTCTAGAGGACTTTAAGGGAGAGATCAAAGCAACACAGTCATAATAGAGGACTTTAACACCCTGCTGACTTTACTAAATACATCCTTCAGACAGAAGATTAACAAGGAAACAGTGACTCTACATGACATCCTAGACCAGATGGATTTAATTGACATTTATAGAACAATAGCGGCACAGTACACAAAGCCCATCCCTAGGCCTGGCCAGCAATCAGGGCTGATCAGAACCTTTCTTTCCCTGGCTGCTGGCTGCTGGCTGCTGGCTGGGGCCTTCCTTTGTTTTGTGCCACCCCGTAGAGGTCAGCACATGTCATAGTGAGTGGTTGAATGTCTGGTTGGTCGAACTCCTAAGGGGACAATTTTCATATTAGCCTTTTATTATTTTATAAATATTTCACCCCAGAGCTGCATAATATACATTCTTCTCAAGTGCACATGGGTCATTCTCAAAGATAGACCACATATTAGCACACAACGTAAGTCTCTACATGTTCAGGAAGATTAAAATAGCATCAAGGTTCTTCTCAGATCACAATGGAAGGCAATTAGAAATCAACTATAGTAAAAACACTCAAAAACATTTAAACACATGGAGGCTAAATAGAATGTTATTTAATAATGTCCAGGATACCAACTGTTCAAGAAAGAAATAAAGGTCAAGAAAGAAATAAAAACTTCCTGGAAACGAATGAAAATGAACACAGAATAACCCAAAATGAATGGAGCACAGCAAAAGCAGTCCTGAGAAGAAATTTCATAGCATTACAAGCCTATCTCAAAAAAATGAGAAAAATTAATAATAAACTTTTTAATCCCACAAATGTAAAATTAGAAAGGGAACAACAACAACAAAAGTAAGTAGAAGGAAGACAATAATAAAGAACTGAGCAGAAATAAATGACATAGAGACAAAAAGGACAATACAAAAAATCAGTGAAACCAAGAGCTTGTTTTTTGGAAAGATAAACAAGATTGATGTGAAGTTAACCAGATTTATTAGAAAATAAAGAGAGAGGATCTAAAAATAAAATTAGAAAGGAAAGGAAAGGAAACAAGTAATAACTGACACCATAGAAATACAAAGGATTGTAAACAAATACTATAAAGAACTATATACCGACAGCTGGACAATGTTGATGAAATGGAAAATTTTCTTGAAAAATTCAAACTTCCAAAATGGAATCATGAAGAATCAGAAAACTGGAATAGGCCAATAACAACTGATAAATAGAAGCAGTAACCAATAAAATAAAATAAAATAAAATGAAATAAATAAATAAATAACAAAACAAAACAAACAAACAAAAATTTAAAATCCTGGTCTGGATAGTTTCACAGAGGAGTTTTATCAAACATTCAAAGAATAATGAACACCTATGCTCCTAAAAATATTTCAAAAAGTCCAAGAGGAAAGAACACTTTCAACCTCTTTTTATGAGGCCAGTAATATCTTAATTTCAAAACCAGATAAAGATACTAAAAAGAAAGAGAATTACTGGCCAATATCTCTGGTGAACACAAATGCTAAAATCCTCAACAAAATATTAGCAAATCAGACTCAGCAATATATAAAGATCACACGACAAACAAGTGGGACTTACTCCAGGGGAGCAAGGCTCTTACAATATTTGCAAAACAAAAAACATGATGCATTACACAAACAAATTAAAAGAAGAGAATCACATGATTATGTAAATCAAATACCCAGTTTTGATAAAAACTCTTAGCAAAGTCTGAACAGAAGGATCATACCTTAATAGAATAAAGGCCATATATGACACATTGAGAGCCAGCATTATACACAATGGACAAAAACTAAAATTATTTCACCTAAGAACAAGACAGGGTTGTCTTTCACCTGTCTTATTCAACATTGTACTGGAAGTCCTAGCCACAAACAACAGGAAGAAATAAAATGCATCCAAATTTGAAAGAAGGAAAACTCCCTATTCAAAATATTATGATATTTTACATAGAAATCCCTAAAGACTCCACCAAATAATGACTACATTTAATAAAGGAATTTCGTAAGGTAGTAGGATACAAAATTAACACCCAGAATTTGATTTTTTTAATATACCAATAATGAATTCTCAGAAAGAGAAACTAAACAGACAATCCCATTTACCATTGCAACAAAAAATGAGATACTTTGGAATAAACTTAACTGAGGAGGTAAAAGACTTGTACTTGGAAAACTACAGAACTTTGGGAAAGAGATAGAGGATGATGTAAAGATGTGGAAGACTATACCGTGTTCATGGTTGGGTAGAATTCACATCAGTAAATACCCATACTATGCAAAGCAATCTTCAGATTCAATGCAATCTTCATTAAAATAGCATTGGCATATTTCACAGATCTAGAACATACACTCCAACAATTTTTCTGAAACCAAAAAAGATCTTGAATATTTGCAGCAATCTGGAGAAAGTAGAATGAAGTTGGAGAAATCTCAATACCAGACACCAAGTTATAATACAAAGCCACTGTGATCAAAACAGCCAGGCACTGGAACAAGAACAGGCATATAGATCAATGGAACACAACAGAGACCCCAGAAATTGACCCAATACTTTATGTTCAATTAATATTTGTCAAAGGATGCAAGAATATATACAATGAAGTTTCAATAAATGATATTGGGAAAATTGGCAGATATATGCAAAAAATGAAACTATACCACCAACTTAAACCATATACAAGAATAAATTCAAAATGAATAAAAGACTTAAATAAAAGTTATGAAAATACTTGAAGAAACCATAGGCAGTATAATCTCAGACATCTCTCCTAAGAATGTATTTACTGATACATCTAGTGCAAAGGGAACTAAAATAAACAGATGGGACTACATCAAAATAAAAAGCATCTGCACAGCCAGAGAAACCATCTACAAAATTAAAATGGAGCCCACTGCATGGGAGAATATATTTGGCAATGATGTATCTTATAAAGTGTTAATATCTAAAATATATAAAGAATGAATTTTAAAAAAAGGTTATCTTACCCTTTGAGACAGCATGAAGGGATCTGTAGATCATTATGCTAAGTGAAATAAGCCAGTCAGAGAAAGACAAATATCACATGAGCTCACTCATATGTTTAATCTAATGAACAAAATGAATTGATGAATAAAATAGATCCAGGGACAAAGGAGCATGGAACAGACTAAGGAAGGAGAGGAAGGTGGATGCGTGGGAAGAGATCAACCGAAGAACTTTTATGCATATATGTATAAGCCCTGGGCACAGACAATAAGATGGAAAAGGCCTGGGGTGGGCGTGGGCTAGAAGAGGTCAATGGTGGAAAAAAGTGGACATATGGAATATTTTCAACAATAAAGGTATTTTAAAAAATAAACTTAAGTGGTGTGATAGCCTACAAATGGCAACTACAAATAAAAAGAAAGTTTTTTCAGTGTCCACCTTTCTAAGAGAAATGGACCTTTGCTTATTTTTGTTGTTGTTGTTGTTGAAGTCAAAGGCCAATCTGTGTACCTAGTTAGCAGTAACAAAAAAAAGACAACCTGGATTGTCATTTCAGCTCAAAATATGCTCAATGAAATGAATTAGGAGACAAATGCATTTCAATAAAATCAATATTCTCCAGTGGAGTTTGCAGTAAAAATAAACTTTCTTTCACATGGCTGTGTTGTGACAGAGACAACATTATTCAGAAGAGTTATGTAATGAGTAAACAAATCACAAAGAAGCTGAGGCATAATATAGAGGGAGAGTTTGTGAAAGAGGTTATGGCAGCCGCTGTGGAATTGTTAGCACCAGACAAACTACAATTGTTTCAGAGTGTTCGTTTGTCTCAGAGAACTGTCTCAGATTGGATTATTGATTTAGCAGAAGACATTGAAAAAATACTGAAGGATTCAGCAGGAGATTTCTAATTTTTCTCTCTGGCTTGTGATGTAACAATGGATATAAAAAATACTGGCAAACTGGCCATTATCATCCTATCTAATAAAAGAGTAATATACAAATTGACCATATCTCCAATCAAGCCATGCCTACAGCGACACCCAGAAGCCAATCAGAAGCAAATTATGCAAATAAACCCAAACCAAGATGGCTGCTGCCACTGAGAGCAGAAGAGAGGCTTGGGTTTCCCCAGAAATGGAGGAAGCCAAGCTTTCTGCCTGCTGTTGCTAGCCTAGGCCTCCACTTAATGCTACAAAGTTTCAATTATAGAAGATACATAATCCCAACAAAAATGGCGGTAGCCATGGAGATGGAGAGAGAAGAGGCTAGGGTTGCCGGGGTGATAGAGGAAGCCAAACTTCTACAGCCCTAGCCTAGGCCTCCACTCTAGGCTACAAAGTTTCGAACAGAAATGATTGTTGCCACAAAGTGAGCAGAAGGCTTGGCTCTGCTCCAGGCTACAAAGTTTCAATTGAAGAACATAAATTAATCCCATATTTCCAGGGCCTCCTCTTGGGTTGCTGGGGAGCATGACTGGCCTATAAACCACCATAGGCCCCTCACCCAGGCTGCCCCACACCCCAGAAAACCCCCACCTGATCCAAGACACACTTCAGGGCAAACCAGCCGGTTCCCATCCATGCATCAGGCCTCTATCCTATCTAATAAAAGAGTAATATGCAGATTGACCATCACCCCAACACACAAGATGGCTGCCCCCATGTGGTCAAAGATCCTGCCCCCATGTGGACACAAAATGGCCAGCACAAGATGGCCAGCAGAGGAGGGGAGTTGGGAGGGACCAGGCCTGCAAGGGAGGGAAGTTGGGGGCAATCAGGCTGGCAGGGAGCAGTTAGACATCAATTAGGCTGGCAGAGTAGTGGTTAGGGGGTGATCAGGCTGGCAGGCAGAAGTGGCTAGGGGCAATCAGGGAGGCAGGCAGGGGAGCAGTTTGGAGCTAGCTGTCCTGGATTGTGAGAAGGATGTCTGACTGCCCATTTAGGCCCAATCCTACTGGGATTGGGCCTAATCGGGCAGTCAGACATCCCTTGACCATCCCAGATTGGCGAGGGTGCAGGCTGGGCAGAGAGACACCCCCACACCCCTTGTGCATGAATTTTGTGCACCAGGCCTCTAGTACTATGTAATAAAAGAGCAATATGCAAATTGACTGAACCTCCACTACACCCATAAGCCACACCCACAAACCATGCCCACCAACCAATCAGGAGCCAATATGCAAATAAACCCATCCAAGATGGCTGCCAGCCATAGAGAACAGGAGGGAGGCTTGGGTTTCCCCGGTTATGGAAGAAGCCAAGATTTCTGCCTGCCCTTGCTGGCTCAGGCCTCCACTTAAGGCTATATAGTTCCAATTATAAAATCCCAACAGAAATGGCAGCAGCCACCAAGCAAGCAGAAGGCTTGGCTCTGCTTCAGGCTACAAAGTTTCAATTGTAGAAAATACATAAATCCCAGATACCAGGGTCTCCACTTGGGTCGCCAGCCTGCCAACCACCACAGGCCCCTTGCCCAGACCACCGCATGCCCCAAGGGAACCCCAACCCTGATCCGGGACACCCTTCAGGGCAAGCCAGCTGACCCCAACCTATTCACCAGGTCTCTATCCTATCTAATAAAAGAGTAATATGCAGATTGACTTTCACTCCAACACACAAGATGGCTGCCCCCAGGTGGTCAAAGATCCTGCCCCCTGGTAGACAGAAGATGGCCACCACAAGATGGCCAGCAGGGGAGGGCAGTTGAGGGCGATCAAGCCTGCAGGGGAGGTCAGTTAGGGGTGACCAGGCATACAGGGAAGGGCATTTAGGTGTGACCAGGCCTGAAGGGAAGGGCAGTTAGAGGCAAACAGGCTGGCAGGGGAGCAATTAGACATCAATCATGCTGGCAGGGAACTGGTTAGGGGGTGATCAGGCTGGCAGGCAGAAGTGGTTAGGGGCAATCAGAAAGGCAGGCAGGTGAGCAGTTGAGAGCCAGCAGTTCTGGATTGTGAGAGGGATGTCCGACTGCCCGGTTAGGTGGATTGGGCCTAAATGGGCAGTCAGACATTCCTTGAAGGGTCCCAGATTTGAGAGGGTGCAGGCTGGGCCTCTAGTTTGTGGGGTAACTGCAGAGCTTGGTACATGAGAGGAACTGCTCTCACTGGAAGCTCTGCATGGCACTATAAGAGGTGAGGATTTGTTTGAGAGACTTGTTTTATCAATGAAAAAATTTGGGCTAATATTTGAAAATTTAAGTGACCTTACTGGAGCTCCAGCCATGATGGGCTTGCACAAAAAAAGAGATAAGTGCATTTTTCAAGAAATAATTGGTCTATCTTGATCCAAGTGATTTAATATATATCACTGCATTAAAAGTCTCTGTGCACAGATGTTATGGCTGATGCATAAATTTTGTCAAAAGCAGAGGGTTTAACAGCCACCTGTTCAAGGAGTTAATGAATGATCTTGGCTTAAGCACAGTGGTCTTGTTTATCACTGTGAAGTGCGGTGGCTGAGTCACAGGAACATGCTCATGAGGCTTTAGGAACTGTGGGATGAAGTCAAGCAGTTCATGGAGATGAAGGGAAAACCTGTTATGGAACTCAGTGATAGGAGGTGGCTGTGTGATCAGTGTTCATCGTGGACATTACAAGTACTTCTCAGAACTGAATGTCAAGCTGCAGGGCCCCAACCAGCTTCTCAGCTCCCTGCTTTCCAATGTGACATCATGTGAAGCTAACTTCAGGCTGTGAAAGTATTATTCCAGGGGAATAACATGGTGCATTTCCACACTCTGGAAGAACAAAAGGCTCTACTACACTTGAATATGCTGGTGAATGTGGGAAACTAATTGAGGCATTTAATGAAAGATTCAAGGATGTGAAAAGTAAACAAATGAATAGAACGAGTTTGCTACACTGTTCATTGTGGAACCAGCTGATGTGCCCAATAACCTACAACAGGAAATCATTCAGCTGCAAAGTGATGATAAGCACAAGCTATATATTACAACCTCCCATTGCTTGAGTTCCATAAATGTTACATGAGCAATGATGAATTTCCCACTTTGAGGAGACATGTATTGAAATATGCATCTGTGTTTGGAAAAGCTGTTGGGAGCAGCTCTTTTCAAAATTTACCATTGCAAAGAATCCACTGCATCCAGACTGACCAAAGCAAACTTGGAAAAACAGTTGTGAGTAGTAACATCATCAATACCAGCTAACATCACATGCCTCACCAAAGAGAAGCCCTTCCAGCCATCTCATCAGGGGTAAGTTAATTAACTGTTTGAGCAAATACAGGCCATATATATATAAATGTATATTTATATTAGAGGCCCAGTGCATGAAATTTGTGCATGGGGGGGGGTGTCGCTCAGCCCAACCTGCACCCTCACCAATCTGGGACCCCTCGAGGGATGTCCGATTGCCTGTTTAGGGCAGTCCCACATCCCTTTAACAATTCAGGAGTGCTGGCTTCCAATTGCTTGCCTGCATGCCTTCCTGATTGCCCCTAACGCTTTTGCCTGCCAGCCTGATCACCCCTAACCACTCCCTGCCAGCCTGATTGATGCCTAACTGCTCACCTGCCAGCTTGATTGACCCCAATGGCCCTCCCGTGCAGGTCTGGTCACCCCTAACTGTTCTCCCCTGCTGGCTTTATTGCCCCAACTGCTCTCCCATGTAGGCCTTATCCCTCCCATCTGCTCTCCCCTGCTGGCCTGATCACCCACAACTGCTCTCTCTTGCAGACCTCCCAACTGCTCTCCCCTGATGGCCATCTTGGGTCCACATGTGGGCAGCCATCTTTGACCACATGGGGGCAGTCATCTTGTGTGTTGGAGTAATGGTCAATTTGCATATTACTCTTTTATTATACACACACACACACACACACACACACACACACATATACTAGTGGCCCGATGCACAAAACTAGTGCATGGAGAGGGGGTTCCCTCAGCCCAGCTTGCACCCTCTCCAGTCAGGGACCCCTTCAGAGATGTCTGACAGTTGGCAGTCAGACATCCCTCTCGCAATCTAGGACTATTGGCTCCTAACTGCTCACTGGCCTGCCTCACTGATCGCCCTAACTGCCTCTGCCTGCCTGCTTAATCACCCCTAATCCCTTCCCTTTGCCTGCCTGCATGATCGCCCCTAACCACCTCTGCCTGTCTGATCACCCCTAACCACCTCTGTCTGCCTGCCTGATTGCCCCTAACTGCCTCTGCCTTGCCCCATACCTGGAACCCAAGTTTTTCTCCCTCTGGCCAGCTATAGGCACCCAGGACCTGGGCCAGCTTCACTCAGACCGGCTGCAGCCACAAGCAGCCGCAGGCACCCAGGACCACAGGGCATGCGACTTGTCTCTCTCCTGGGCCACAGGTGCAGGTGCATCTGCTGGCACCCAGGACTTCGAGGCAGGTGACTTGTTCCTCTCCTGGGCCAGAGAGGTGGGCACAGCTGTTGGCCTCTGGGACTGTGGAGTGGGTGGCTTGTTCCTTTCCCAGTCTATAGCCTGTCTGGTCCCCATTCCTCTCTTCCCAGTGTTGAGTGTTTGAACTGTTATGGCATGATGGCATGAAGGTGTGATTACTACTTGCATATTAGCTCTTCATTATATAGGATTTTAACTTGTCACAGTCTATCTTCAAGTGGATATTTTACCACTTCACATCTTGTATAGAAATTTTACTGTAACAAAATTTCATTTTTCCCAGGCAATCTTTGTGCTATTGTTTTCATATATTTTACTTACACAGATGTTATAAAACTGACATCACATTATTATTTGTTTAGTTAACTATCTTTAAATACATTTCAACAGTAAGAAACTTCTATTATATTTTTTCCTATGCATATAGTGTCTTTGGTGTTTTCCATTTCTTGGTATAGATCATTATTTGTATCTGGCAAAATTTTATTTCTGCTTGTAGGACTTCTTTTAACATTTCTTACACTGCAAATCTGCTGATGATTTAAAAAATTCAATCTTTTATACATAAAAATATTTTTAACTATTTGTAAAATAGCTTAAAATAGTTAAAATATATTTTGACTATTGTAAACTATTTAAAAAATATTTTCACTCAGTCTAGAATTATAAATTGAGAGGATTTTCACCCTTGTAAGTACTTTAATGATGTTGCTCTATTATCTTCTCCCTTACACTGTTTCTAATAAGAAATCTTTTGTAATCTTTATGTTTACTCCTGTGTATAGTGTGTCTCTTTTCTTCTGATTACAGCCTAGCACCCAGCCACCTCAGGGCCCTGTGAATGATCAGGGCCCCACCATTCCTGGCTGGCCCCACCCACAGCCTAGCCTGGCCTAACTCCAGGGCCAGAAAGGGCACCCGGCCATCTCGGACCTGGGCACCCGGCCATCGCCCTGTGATTGGCTTGTGGGCATAGCTTATTGGGTGTAGCGAAGGTATGGTCAATTTGCATATTACTCTTTTATTAGGTAGGAGATATATACATACACATATATACACATACATATATATGTATGTGTATATGTGTGTGTGTGTGTATATATATATATATATATATATATATATATATATATATATTCACTAGAGACCTGTTGCAGAAAGATTCCTGCAAGAATAGGGCTTCCTATGGCCAAGCTCCCTCCTGTCTCCTTTGCCTCACTCCCTCTCCTCCTCCTCCCTGCCTGTTCTCCTCCCTTCTCCCTTGCCCCACTTACTTGCTTCTCCACAGCTTTGTTCCCTTCTGCAGTGCTTGGCTTCCTTCTATGCTGTCTTCTGTGCCTTGATATGCAAATTAAGCACCATCTTGGTTGGGATAATTTGCATTCCCGCTCAGATTGGCTGGTGGATGTGGCTGGTGGACATGGCTTGTGGGCGTAGCAGAGGTATGGTCAATTTGCATATTACTATTTTATTAGATAGGAGATATATATATATATATATATATCAGAAAGGAAGGAAGAGGGAAAGATAGAAACATCAATGATGAGAGAGAATCATTGATTGGCTGCTTCCTGCACCCCCCACACTGGAGAATTGATCCCACAACCTAGGCATGTGACAGGGAATCAAACAGTGACCTCAACCACTGAGCCACACTGGCCAGGCCACAGGCTAATTTTTAAGTTGATAATTATGTATGGCCCACAAATGATGTTATAAATATCCAAATGATGACCCATGATTTAATGTCTAAGTATGCTGCTAAAACATAGCCATAGGATAAAGTGTGAGAGAAGGGGAAAATATTGCAAAAAAAATTATCAGAGTGATTATCAAGTGCTTCTATCCAATGGCTCAGTGTCCAGTCTGTTTCTGATTAGGTCAGGCTGGAAAGACATTACACTTCAGATAGTAGGTGGATAAACTTTTTGTTTCTCCTGCTTCATTGCTTTAACCACCTAACTTGTGAACCTGAAGGTCACTGGCACTGTTCCAAAGATCAAAATACAATATGAAATCCTGAGTGGCCATTTATGTAAATCCTACTGACACACCACATATTGCTTTAAAAATATGATTGCCATTGTTGGGAATACAACAAGGAGAGATAAATTCTGACAATAGTTAATATATGCAGGACAATTTTTAACATTGCAAAAAAAGACTAAGAATTTATTTGTTACTATTATGGAGCAATTAGTGTCCAGACCAGCATGAGCGAAGCCAATTATGGATACAGAACAACTGAGGAATGATGTTAAGGTTGGAATATATCTGAGTCAACCAAATTAATTTAAATTAGCCAATGAAAAAGGGAATCTGCAAGACTAAATATTTGTTTTTAAACTAATAAAGAAGCCTAATGTGAATGCTCAGGGTTTAGTTATTTACTGCTTACTATGTGGCAGCCTATAGTAAAGTTTAGGACATGCAGCCTCAAAATATGACACATTGTCACATTGAATATGTCAAGTTGAAAAAAATTATGAAATAACATGTGCAGAAAGGAGTTTCTGACCTTTCCCTGAAACAGGCCACAAAACATCCATTCATGTGAGAGGGCCCTTCCCACACCCAGAAGAACCAAGCCCGTCTTTGAAGATAAGAGACATGAAGAATCTGAATGAACAGGCCTTGTTAAGTTTCCTCCAATTCACCATAGTTAGCTCATACAATTTGTTCTGTCATGTATTTCCACTACTTTCCACTCTTCATCAAACCAGCATAAAAATAGTGGGTGAGTGGGTAGGTGAGAAGAGATCAACCAAGAAACTTGTATGCATATAGGCATAACTCATGAACACAGACAATGAGATTTGGTGGAGGCAGAGGGGTCAATGGGTTAAAAAAAAAGACATATGTAGTACTTTCAACAATTAAGATTTAAATAAATAAATACTCAAATTTAACTGCTTCTTTAGGTCTTTGTTTCCTATGGAGATTCTTTTGTCACTTAAAACTTTTAATAAATAAACTTGTATGCTTCTTTTGTTGTTGTTAATCAGTCTTTTGTTACAGAGGTCTCAGTCCAGAGCTTAAAGAATAGAAGAAAATACAGTTCCCTTCCCTATACATAAATAAGTTCCAAGGGTAGTATCTTTTCATCCACTCATAACCTCTATAAGAGGTTATCATTCTCATTTACAGATAAGGAACTGAGGCTTCAGGAACTTCTATGATGTGTCTGAGGGCTCTTGGCTCTCAGGAGCTGACCTGAGATTTGAGCTCAGGTGTGTCTGGACTTCAGAATCATCACTCTTAGCCCATTTTGTATCCTGGAATTGTCTTTAACCAAATTTGGGAGTTAAAATCTTTCTTAATTTGCTTGAGCCTCAGTTTCTCAATAGCAATATAGGATAATAGAATTTCATTATTTTAAAACTAGAAGACCGGTGCACACATTTATGCTCATGTGGGACCCCAAAGGGGGGCAGGGCGGGATGAAATCGGCCCTCCAGGAAGGCTGCGGGACATCCCAATGATGGTTGTGCTGTTTGTTGGGAGCCACCTAGTGGCCATTTTTGTATCTTTTCTTCCTTGCCGAGTGTATAGGGAGGGGAAGTGGTCATGCTGCCCAATGCCTACTTCCAGGATGCTGGCGGGGCTGTTGGTATTGTGCCTGAGGCGCTGGTCCTTCGGGCTTGGCCTGTTCTCTGGAGACTGGACCTGTAGGACTACTAAGGGAGTGAGTGGCTGCCGCTGGGCTGCTAGGACGGGTCTGTCAGCTGAGTGGTGTGCCTTCTGTGGGAGTGTACTGATCACCAGGGGACAGCTCCTGCACCGAGTGTCTGCCCCTGGTGGTCAGTGGTGTCCTTCAGTTGTGAAGGTTGCTTAGGCTTCTATATATAGATTAAATGAGCGAGAGCCCTGGCTAGTGTGGCTCAGTTGGTTGAAGAATCATCATGTCTGACAGATGCAGGTTTGATTCCTAGTTAGGGCAAATACCCAAGTTGAAAATTTGATCCTTCATCAGGGCCCATGCAGAGGCAACCAATAGATGTTTCTCACATTGATGTTCTCTCTCTCTCTCTCTCTCTCTCTCTCTCTCTCTCTCTCTCTCTCAAATAATAACAATTAAATTAACGATAATGTAAAACGATACAGCTGCTATAGAATATAGTATCATGGTTCTCCAAAAAGTTCAAAATAGAATTACTGTATAATTCAGAAATTCCATTTTTATTCTCAGAAGAACTGAGAACAGAGTCTAAAAGAGATATTTGTACACTCATGTTTGTAGGGTAGGAAAGGAAAATATATCTTTAAATGTTTATTGATTGTGTAAGAACCAACACACAGTTACTAATAAACATTATTTATTTATTTATTTATTTAAGACACAAGCACCAGGGCTTCATTGATATTGGCACACAGATTCACAGCTGCCACAAAGACAGGCTTTTCGAGGAAGCATCAGCATGAATTGAGGCTGTGGCTCACACATACATTCCAAATGTAGTTCAACACGGGTAGGTCAGTACAGGGGGAAAACTGGAAAGCACAGGTCCCTCCATGCCAACAGCAACATCAGTGTCGAGGACATAAACACCGGGAAGAGCACACACCCAGCCAAGCACTTGTGTATTTCCTAGTAAGCACTACAAATTCATTCCTAATTCCATCAAGCCTTTGCATTGAACAGCCACAGACAGGACATTCCTACTGACTAGATGAAGACATCCACCAAGATCCGGACTGAGTGACCACACAGGACACACCCAAGGAAGGCAGACCTGACATAGATGGGCAAACAGGGAATTCCAGATTCAGTGACTTTGCACACAGAGGAGCTGGGTCATTGACTCACACTTCAAAAAAGGATGCCCAGGTTCCACAAGTCATGCACACACTCCTTGCTCTTCTTTATTACTACATGAAAGGTTCTCAGAAGTCCTTCTTGAACAATAAGCTTATTTAGGTAAGAAGAAACCTGTGCACCTTCTGTCCCTGCATCCACCTTAACATCCCTTAAGAAATATTATTTTAGAAAAAAAATCTAATATAAGAGTAATATGCAAATTGGGCAAACCTCCACTACACCTGCAAGACATGTCCACAAGCCACACTCACTAGCCAATCAGGAGCTAATATGTAAATAACCCCCAACCAGGATGGCTGTGTCCACTGACAGCAGGAGGGAGGCTTGAGTTTCCCTGGCAATGGAGGAAGCTAAGCTTTCCTCCTGCCTTTGTTGGCCCAGGCATCCACTCAGTGCTACAAAGTTTCAATTATAGAAGATACATAAATCCCAACAGAAATAGCAGCAGCCACAGAGCTGGAGAGAGCAGAGGCTAGGGTTGCCCTGGCAATAGAGGAAGCCAAGCTTCTGAAGCCCTGGCCAGCTTAGGCCTCCACTCCAGGCTACAAAGTTTCAATTATAGAAGGTAAATAAGTTCCAACAGAAATAGCTGTCACCACTAAGCAAGCATAAGGCTTGGCTCTGCTTCAGGCTACAAAGTTTCAATTGTAGAAGATAAATAAATTCCAGATACCAGGGCCTCCACTTGGGTTGCTGGGAGGTGTGGCCAGCCTGTAAACCACCACAGGCCCCTTGCCCAGGCTGCCCTACACCCAAAGGGAACCCCCACCCTTATCCAGGACACCCTTCAGGGCAAATCAGTTGACCCCCACCCATGCACCAGGCCTCTATACTATCTAATGAAAGAATAATATGCAGACTGACCATCACTCCAACACACAAGACCCCGCTGCTCCCATGTGGTCAAAGATCTTGCCCTCATGTGGACACAAGATGGCCATCACAAGATGACCAGCAGGAGAGGGCAGGGCTGCAAGGGAGGGCAGTTAGGGGCAATCAAGCCTCCAGGGGAGGGCAAGTGAGGGTGACAAGTCTGACAGAGGAGGAATGTTGGAGGTGACCATGCCTGCAGAGAAGGGCAGTTGGGGGGGGACCCAGGCCTGCAGGGAAGGGCAGTTAAGGGTGACCAGGCCTGCAAGGGGGACTATTGGGGGAGACCAGGCCTACAGGGGAGGGAAATTGGGAGGGACCATATCTGCAAGGGAGGGCAGTTGGGGGCAATCAAGCCTTCAGGGGAGGGCAGTTACAGGTGACCAAGCCAGCAAAGGAAGGATGTTGGGGGCAAATAGGCTGGCAGGGGAGCAGTTAGACATCAATTAGGCTGGCAGGGTAATGATTAGGTGGTAATCATGCTGTCAGGAAGAAACAGTTAGGGGCAATAAAGAAGGCAGGCAGGTGAGCAATTGGGAGCCAGCAGTCCTGGAGACTGTGATAGGGCTGTCTGACTGTGGATGTCCCAGATTGGAGAGGATGCAGGCTGGACTGAGGAACAACCCCCCCCGCCCCCAATGCATGAATTTCATGCACTGGGCCTCTAGTATAAATATAAACCCTAATATGCAAATAGACCGAACAGTGGAACAACTGAACAGCCAGTCGCTATGATGTGTACTGAACACAAGGGGATGCGTGTGGAATGTGGCAGGCAATGGCCATGGCAGGATGGTGGAGCAGGTTGTAGGGTGCCAGACCAAGGTGGATGTCAGTTGCTATCATCAGAGTGACTCTCTGGTGGTTACTGACAATTCTTTGCTCCCATGCACCATGGTCCTTCCTAGCACTCACACCTACTGCCAGCAATGACCCCACTTGCACCAACGGCCAGTGTTCACACTCACTACTGTCCCTGATTGCTCAGTGCCACTAGCAGGTGCATGTGATCATCCCTCCACTTTCCCCTGCTCCTGAGGGGTGATTGGGGTAGCAGCTGCCACTCACACCTGCTGATGGTGCCAGCTCCACTGGCACCTGCTGCTGGCACCAGCCCCAATTGCTCTGTACCATAGAGTATGGGAGCAGTGGTGGTGGGAGCAGGGCTTCTGACAGAGAGGGAACTGGGGGCTGTAGTGGGAGAGGCTGGGCCAGGGCATGGAGGATGGGCCAAGACCTGCCCCTGTGCCCACAGGAGCCTCTCAGCCTACAGTTTCTTTCAAGATGCACAAATTTATGCACTGGGTTCCTAGTTAGATATAAAGTACCTGAAAGAATCAGATGGCTTTGGGAAGACTATAGCTTTAAATTATATTATTTCTTGCATTCTCTATCACAAGAGTAGAGAGCAGTGATTTTCAACCCCAGTGCTGCCCCAGGCTCACCAGTGTGCCATAAGAATTTTTAAAACACGTGATACCTGCCTCTATAGTTAGGGGCACTGACCTCTTTTCCTTAGTTTGTCAAATAAAAACATAACAATGGCCAACACAAAGATAGCCATACGGTATGAATGAATCAAAATTGTACATATATTTTCTTTGTCAGATCATCAAAAAAGAGAATATATATTTTAGTGTGCTGGATAATTTTAGTAGTAATTAGTTTATGTGTGCCATGAAATTTAAAATGTTGGAAGTCACTGGTATGGAGAACTAAAACCTGATAATATAAAAAAGAAAGTAATTTTTGCATTTACATGTAGTATTCTAATACAATCCTGTTACAGCCAAAGCTTGCTTAAAAAATTCCTTATGCCATTAATTTTTTTCAAATATATTGGTTACATTGTGAAGATATACTGTTGTGAGAAAAAAGCCCACTATGATTGTTATCTATTTCATAAAAGTGATTTCTTGAGGTTCAATACAGAGCAAATGTTTATAGCTGAGATATAAACCTCTTAAAACGTGGAAGGCACTGTAAAGTGTTGACTGTGAGTAGCACCATTATCATCAATTATAGCAATAAGTGATGGACTTAATACTTCAACATACCTGATAACCCATATTTGGAATAGAGGTTTGCTTATTTTATTTCATTTCCCAATTGCAGCCTTATTAATTAAGAGAAAAATTATATTGGTAAAATATAATTATTAATGAGCAAGATATATTTGTATGAACATGATTAAGTGAAAATTTGTTCTTAACATCTTGATAACATTTTAAAGAATGCATTAGAATTGGCATATATGACATTAAAAACACACACCACACTGCTTATTTTGTTTCAGGGAAACTCATTTACCATTGAAAATGTAGGGTATAATTGACTTAAGTTTTGGAAAATTTCTCAGAAAAATGGATGGAAAGAGAATTCACAACTATTTTATTCATAGGGGCAGGTATTTTTATTTTCTGTGAAGGCAAAGTTAGAGTTTCACAATATTTTAATATATTTTGGGGAAATTGTATAGAAAATAAAGCCTTTGAAACTTTAGTATGTTTTTAAGTTGATTTAAAGATTTTTTTAAACAAATATTTTGTTATCAATTCACCACAAGCAAGTTTTCCCTTCTGCAAGGGACATTCATGAGAATTTAAGTGCTCCTCCTCATGAGCCTAACATACTGTCACTGGTCCTGGTCCAATCTAATAATTTTGCATATACTGCTGAGAAACTCATCTGACTCTTTGCATCTTGGAAGATAGCTACAATGTAGAAGTATTTAATAAATATAATACTAAATTATTCTGGAGTTCTTACAATCAGTGAGGTTTTGTTAATATCTCACTAAAAGTGTGTATAATGGAGTGACTTGGATGAGAGAAGAAAGTATAGCTTTTGTTTTAAATTATATTAGAAGATAATAACTATGTTATTTAGTGCTCATGCATTACTTCCATTATGAATGAATGTAAATATGTCCAGATATACCAGGGTATTTTGTATTTAATTTGGCCTTGTCATATTTTATTTGAATTTTTAATTCTGGGAAACAATTGCACAATTTCATACTCTCTGGTAATTGAACTATAAAATACTGAGTAGATATTTAGATGAACATGATGTGGACATACTTAAAAAATACTACTTCTTTCCTGGTTGCCATGGCTCAGTGATTGAACGTCAGTCTGTAAACTGGGAGGACACGGTTTAATTCCCAGTCAAAGCACATGCCAGGGTTGCAGGATTGGTCCTTAGTTGGAGTGGGGGGAAGGTGTAGGAGGCAGCTGATCAATAATTCTCTCTCATCACTGATATTTCTATCTCTCTCACTTCTCTGAAATCAATAAAAATCTATTTGAAAATACCACTTATATAAATGAGCTCTTATACCTAATTGAACAAGTATTCCTACATTTTCATGCATATTTTTATTACAATAGTACTGTTTGTTTGATGTTTCTCTATAAATAAATAAGCTGCACATTTTAAATAAAATGTGTATAATATTTTCTTGTGTTCATTGATATTACAGTTTAGGAGGTTAGATAAGTTAGCTAAATAGACTAGATATTTATTTAATGAACTAAAGATGATATAAAATAAACATGTGTGAAGAATCAAGAATAATGTTTTGTTTTGATAAAAATTACTATTCTTATACATTGCTAGAGGCCCAGTGCATGAAATTCATGCACAGAGGTGGGGGAGCAGTCAACTCAGCCCAGCCTGCAGCCTCTCCAACTGGGGAATCCGTGGGGGATGTCCAACTGCAAGTTTAAGCACATTCAGGTATAGGCCCAATCATCAGCAGTCAGATATCCCTCTCACAATCTGAGACCTCTGGCTCCTAACTGCTCACTTGCCTGCCTGATTTCCCTTAACTGCCTCTGCCTGCCAGCCTGATCTCCCCCAACTGCCCTCTACTACAGGCCTTATCTCACCCCCAAATGCCCTCCTCTGATGGTTAAGTTGGTTCTGATTGGTCGGTTTCTATGTTGGTCACCATCAAAATCTCTGCTCCTAGGCAGCCATTGGCTCCCCACAGCACCCACATTTGGTTCTGATTGGTCGGTGTCCCATTGGACCCTATAGGACACCTAGCACACAAAGCCACTCTATCAACACAGGGAAGCAAACAAATGAGGAGACAAACATGTCACAAATGAAATAAATGGAGGAAAGCAAACTACTGGATATACAGTTCAAAACCACAGTTATAAGGTTATTCAGGAATCTTCTAGAAACCTCTAAGAAATTTAGTGAGATCCTGAAGGATATGAAAATGGATAAATTACAAATTAAGCACATACTAACTGAAATAAAGAATAATATGCAGAGATCCAACAGCAGACTAGAGAATCCCAAAAATCAAGTCAAAGATTTGAAATACAAAGAAACAAAAAATACCCAACTGAAAAAGCAAAAAGAAAAAAAGAATCCAAAAATATGAAGATAGTGTAAGGAGCCTCTGGAGTAACTTCAAGCATACCAATATCCGAATTATGAGGGTGCCAGAAGAAGAGAGAGAGTAAGATACTGAAAACCTATTTGAAGAAATAATGACAGAAAACTTCCCCTACAGGGTAAAAGAAATAGATTTATAAGTCCAGGAAGTTCAGAGAACCCCAAACAAGAGGAAGACACCAGGACACATCATCATTAAAATGCAATGGACAAAAGACAAAGAGAGAATGTTAAAAGCAGCAAAACAAAAACAGTTATCTACAAGGAAGCTCTCATAGGAATGTCTGTCAGCTGATTTCTCAACAGAAACTGTCCAGGCCAGAAGGGCATGGCAAGAAATATTCAAAGTGAAGAATAGCAAGAACCTACAACCAAGAATACTCCACCCAGCAAAGCTATCAGTCAGAATTGAAGGGCAGATAAAGAGCTTCACAGATAAGAACATGCTAAAGAAGTTCATCACCACCAAACCAATATTACATGAAACTAGAAGCCCAGCGCACAAAATTCGTGCATGGGGAGTGGGAGAGAGGGGTGTCCCTCAGCCCAGCTCTCACACTCTCCAATCTGGGACCCTTCAAGGGATGTCTGACTGCTTGTTTAGGCCCAATCCTATTGTGATTGGGTCTAAATGGGCAGTTGGACATCCTTCTCACAATCCAGGACTGCTGGCTCCAAACTGCTCACCTGCCTGCCTCCCTGATTGCTCCTAACTGCTTCTGCCTGCCAGCCTGATCACCCCCTAACCACTACCCTGCCAGCCTATTTGATGTCTAGCAGCTCCCCAGGCAGCCTGTTTGCCCCCAACATCCCTCCTCTGTCAGCCTGGTCACCTTAACTGCCCTCCCCTGCCCACTTGATTGCTCCCAACTGCCCTCCCTTGCAGGACTGGTCCCTCCCAACTACCCTCCCCTGCTGGCCTGATGGCCCATAACTGCCCTCCCTCTCAGGCCTGGAACCTCCCACAGTCCTCCCCTGCTGGCCATCTTATGGTGGCAATCTTGTGTCCACATGAGGGCAGGATCTTTAACCACATGAGGGCAGCCTTCTTGTGTGTTGGAGTCATGTTCAATCTGCATATTACTCTTTTATTAGATAGAATAGAGGCTTGTTGCATGGGTAGAGACTGGCTGGTTTGCACTGAAGGATGTCCTGTATCAGGTTGGGGGTTCCCTTGGGGTTTAGGGTGACCTGGGTGAGGATCCTATGGTGGTTTTAAGGCTGGGCACGCCCCCCCCCCAGGGACCCAAGCAGAGGTCCTGGGATCTGGGATTAATTTATGTTCTACAATTGAAACTTTGTAGCTTGGAGCAGAGCCAAGCCTTCTGCTCTCTCCATGGTGACAGCCATTTCTGTTTGAAACTTTGTAGCCTAGAGTTGAGGCCTAGGCTAGTGTTGCAGAAGTTTTGCTTCCTCAGTCGCCCTGGAAACCCTAAGCCTCTTCTCTCTCCAGCTCTGTGGTGGCTGCCATTTCTGTCGGGATTATGTATCTTCTATAATTGAAACTTTGTAGCATTGAGTGGAGGCCTAGGCTGGTAATGGCAGGAGGAAAGCTTGGCTTTTTCCACTTACGGGGAAACCCAAGTCTCCCTTCTGCTCTCAGTGGCAGCAGCCATTTTGCTTGGGATTTATTTGCATTATTTGCTCCTGATTGGCTGGTGGGTGTGGCTGTGGACATGGCTTGATTGGAGGTATGGTCAATTTGCATACTACTCTTTTATTAGATAGGATGGTGAAGGCTATTCTTTAAGAAGAGGAAGAAGAAAAAAAGGTAAAGATAAAAATTATGAGCAAAGTGACAACAAATACATATCTATCAACAAGTGAATCTAAAAATTGAGGGAATAAAAAATATGATCAACAGAATAAACTGGTGAATATAATAGAATCAGGGTCATAGAAAGGGAGTTGACTGACAATTCTCAAGGGAAAAGAAGTGTGGAGGGTGTGGGAAGAGACTGGACAAAAATTGAATACCTATGGATGAGGACAAGGGGAGGGTAAGGGCATGGAGTTGGGTGGGAAACAGGTGGAGGGGAGATATGGTGATAAAAGAAGGAGGAATAACTGTAATAATCTGAACAATAAAGACTTATTTAAAAATAAAAATGAAATGGTTAAAGATGGTAAAAATAAGTAAATAAGTAAGTAAGTAAATACATACATACATACATACATACATACATACATACATAAATAAATAAATAAATGCAAGCAAGCTCAGGCTCCTAGGCAGCTATTGGCTCTCCACAACACCTGGATTTGTTCTGATTGATTGGTGTCAGTCAGTGTCAGAAGGTTCACCTCCTTGGCAGCCATTTGTTCTTCACAGCACCCATAATTGGTTCATTCCTATGCTAATGAATTTCAGAAGCTCCACTGGATATGCAGCCATTGGTTCTTAACAGTACCCACATTTGGTTCTGATTGGTTCCTATGTCAGTCAGCATCTCTGGTCCTATCTTCCAACCTGATCAGATAGATGGGGCTGAACAGCAGCCCTCCCTTAAGCCAGGAGAAAAAGAAAGGCCAGCTGCTGGTGAAGCCCAGGAAGAAAGAGAGGGAGAAAGAGAGAGGCAAGTACTGATCAATAGCTGCTAATGAGGCTGTAGATCAGACCCTGCCTCTCTCTTTGGGTCTCAGTCCCCTGAGCAGTCAGTGCTGGGTCACCAGGGTGCAGCAGGGGAGTCAGTGCTGGATCACCATGGCAACTCAGTACTGACTGAAGCACTTCTGGGTTGCTCAGTTTTCGGTCATGATCTATCATTACAACCCTGTGCTTTTATATATATATTAGGATAGGAAAAGTAAACTTGATATGACTAACATTTAAGGAATGAAAAAACATGATATTTCCTGGAAACAAAAACTTTACCCATCATGGATCATTGTCAGGGCAACAAACCATTTACTCAAACTAAGAGTAACAGTGTACATATAGATATATTTTTATGGAATAAAATACAATTACACAGAAATAGAAATGATGCTCTAAGTATTGTTCACTTATGTGTTTTCGTGCTATTAATATAATGGTTAAGGCATGAACATGTCACATTTTATTCTAATACTTTTATTTTTTTATTTTTAACATGTTTGTATTTCTTCAATTACAGTTGACATCTAATTTTATATTCTTCTCAGGTGTGCAACATAGTTATTAGACTTTTATATAACTTACAAAGTGATCACACTGATAAGTCTACCCATCCTACACCATACATAGTAATTACAATGTTATTGCCTATATTCTCTCTGCTGTTCTTTACATCCTCATGGCTGTTTTTAAAACTGGCATTTGTGCATAAAAGTCTCTTTCATTTTATTACTTACCCTGCCCCCAACTCTTGGTCCATCCGGCAACCATGAAAATGTTCTCTGTACCTATAACTTAGTTTTTATTTTGCTTCATTTATTTTGTGGTTTTTTTGGATTTTACATATAAGTATACCCATGGTATTTGTCTTTCTCCTTCTGACTTATATAAGTTAAGCATAATACCTTCTTCATTCGTCCATGTTGTTGCACTTTTAATGGCCATGTAATATTTTAATATATACCATCTCTTCATTGTTCATTTGTCTATTGATGAATACTTAGGTTGCTTCCATATTTTGATCATTATAAACTAGATGCCCAAGACACAAAATTCATACACTGGGGTGGGGGTCCCTCAGCCCAGCCTGCCCCTCACAGTCTGGGAGCCCTCAGGGGATGTCCTACTAATGGCTTAGGCCCGATCCCCAGGGGGAGTGGGCTTCAGCCGCAGTCTGGCCTCTTTCTGCGGGAGGCAGTTGGGCTGATCAGGGGAAGGTGACACCTCCATCATGCTGCTGCAGCTGCCAAGGTGTTTTCATCAACATGGACTCCAGTCCCTTCACCACAAAAAAATGACAAGTTTCTTCAGACATTTTCAAGATATCTCTTTCATAGGATATGACATTTCTTTCATTTTTTAAAATCTTCACTTGAGGGTATTTTTCCATTGATTTTTAGAGAGTGCAGAAGAGAGATGGAAAGACAGAGAGAAACATCAATGTGAGAGGAACACATCAATTGGTTGCCTCCTGCATGAGCCCTGACCTGGGCTCCGGCCAGGGAGGAGCCTACAACCTAGGTACACACCCTTCCTTGATCAGAATCAAACTGGGACCCTGTGGTCCACAGGTTGAGGTTCTATCCTCTGAGCCTAACTGTCTAGGGCAGGATATGGCATTTCTTAGCCCCTCTAGCAGCAGATCTTCATTTTTTCCTTCAGGAGTGAGATGACAAAACATTAGATCACCTTCTTGGATTATCATTACCCAAATTACCAAGAACACTGTGAGTGGCGTACTGGGAGCTTAACCAATAATTGGTCAGAAAAGTTGTTTCCTCTGCAGCTCACACTCAGAGGCAGAACTACTGGTGCACTATGGCTGGAGCAAACCCAGGTCTCCCTGCCTGTGTCTCCTGTCTGTCCTCTCTGGCAGTACCCCCTGTCTCTGTCTCTGTCTCCATTCCTGGCCTCACTTGCATGCACTGCCTCTTCTTGACAGGTTGTGACTATTATGGCATCCTGGCTAATTTGAATATTAATATATATATGTGTGTGTGTATATATATACATGTATATATATACATGTATATATATATACATATATACATATATATATATACACATATATATATATATAAATAAAAGGGTAATATGCTAATTAGACTGGATGAAGCCACAGTGGTGGGGGCTGAGCTCCTTGCACAAATTTTGTACATTGGGCCTCTAGTATATATATATAATACCTCAATGAACATAGGGATGTCTTTTCAAATTAATATTTTAATTTCAATACCATTCCTTTGGAATGGTACCTGGAATTGGAATTGCTGGGTCCTTCTTTGTCTCTTACTATAGCCTTTGTTTGAAAGTCTATTTTGTCTGAAAAAAGTATTGTTATCCCTGTTTGTTTATTCATTTCCATTTGCATGACATTTTTTGGCACCTATTTACTTCTAGTCTGTGTTTTTCTAGTCTGTGTTTGCCTTATTAACTAAAGTTAGTCACTTGTAGGCAGCATATGTATGGGTCTCTGTTTCATTTCCATTCAGCCACCCTATGTTTTGATTGGAACATTTAATTACATTTAAAGTAATTATTGATAGGTATGTGACTATTGCCATTTTGTTATTCATATTTTTATTTTTTTTACCTTTTCTCCTTAAAGAATTTTCTTTTAAAAATTATTTTTATTGATTTCAGAGATAAAGGGCGAGAGAGAGAGAGAGAGAGAGAGAGAGAGAGAGAGAGAGAGAGAGAGAAACATCAATAATGAGAAAGAACCATTGAGCAGCTGCCTCCTGCATGCCGCACACTGGGGATTGAGGCCACAATCCGGGTATATGGCCTGACCAGGAATCAAACATGGCCTCCTGGATCACAGGCCATTGCTCAACCACTTAGCCACACCAGCTAGGCAAGAAGTACCTTTAAAATTTTTTAATATGGTTTGGTGGTGATTATCTCCTTTAGATTTTTCTTGTCTGGGAAGCTCTTTTTCTGTCCTTCAGTTCTAAATGATAACATTCCCCTGGCAGAGTAATTATGGTTATAGGTTCTTCCTTTTCATCATTTTAAAAATGTAAATCCCTTTGGGCCTGCAAAGTTTCTGTTGACAATTCAGTTGATAGTCTTATGGTAACTCCCTTGTAGGAAACCAAATACTTTTGCTGCTTTTCTGATTCTCTCTTTGTCTTTAACCTTTGGTATTTTAATTATAATGTGTTTTGGTGTGGCCTCTTTGGAATTCTCTGCAGTTCCTGGACTTGTATTTCTATTTCCTTTACCATGTTAAGGAAGTTTTCTGTCATTACTTTTTCAAATAGTTTTTTAAATTTTTGCTCTTTTTCTTCTCCTTCCAGCACTTTCATGATGTGAATGTTGGTATGCTTGAAGTTGTTTCAGAGGCTTCTTACACTATCCTCGTTTTTTTGGATTCTTTTTTTCTTTTTGTTGTTGTAATTGGGTGTTTTTTCTTTCCTTATCTCCCAAATTTATGATTTGATTCTCTGCTTCATAGAATATGCTGTAGATTCCTTCTAATGTATTTCAGTTATTGTAATCTTTATTTGTAACTGGTTCTTTTTTATGTTTTCTATCACTATTTTGAATTCTGCATCTGGTAGATTGTTTATCTCCATTTTGTAGAGTTCTTAAGTTCTTATCTGGAATACTGTCTGCTATTTCATTTGAAATATGCTTTTTTTCTCTTCATTTGTGGTTGTTGCCCTGTTTGTTTGTTTGTTTGTTTTTATCTATATGTTAGTAGATCGGCTATGTCTCCTGGTCTTGGTAGAGTAGCCCTACGTATTAGCTGTCCTGTGGGGCCCCATTGTACAGTCTTCCTGGTAAGTTCAGCTGGATATTCAAGATGTGTCTCTTGTGTGGGTTCTATGTGCCCTCGTGTTACAGTTGAGCCTTTCTTGATTGCTGTTGGCATGTCAATATGAGCAATTGGCCCTCAGGATGACTGACTGTGGTTATAGTAGGGAAGCTATTGTGTAGGGGCTAACCCCATGGATAAGGATTTGCTTTAGTGGGGCTATGTTGCCTGGCAAGTCCACACTTTGGCTTTGTCATTTGTGGATGAGGTTAGGTAGTGTTCTGGTGTGATCTGAAGTTGGCCACCACATGTGTTTGTTCTTTGGCCTCTAGGTAGGGGGGGGCTCTGGTGCAGGCTAAGCTCCACCACTACCTTTGCTTTGTAAGTAATGACCTGGTATGAGCTACATAGTAATCTGCAGATGATTGCTGCTTGTGCTGGGCTTGAAGGTGCCTGGAAGAAGCTAAAAAGTACACTGAGTATGGCTTCCACCAGTGCCAGGCTTGGGATGAGGCAAGACCAGTTGACTGCTTATTTGCATTTTTGTACCTTTGAGAGATTTTTTAAAAATTCACTGCATGAGGCAAGTTATTTCCTATGGAAAAGCCACTTGAAATGGCTAGGTGGGCCTACACTTGGGTGGGCTAAATCTCAAAGAATCACTAGGGTGGGATGAACAGCATTAGCCAGTGTGATGAGGATTCAGATATAGAATTACCTGTGCCTGCAGAGGGAAGGTTCAACAATGATTTCTGCGAGCATTTTTCTATGGGAGAAAGCTGCTCATTCAGTCCTCACCATGAATCCAGATGGTTAAGTTCTTCCCTGTGCATCCCCTGCACTTTTCGAGCTGCTGTCCCAGCACTGGAACTTACAGAGAGTAAGCTCATACCCAGGTCCTTTAAACAAAATGCATGAGACTCCAGAGTTCTCTTTCTCACTCAGCAGTAATTCCCATAGGTTTTCCTAGCCAGAAGTTATAAGGACATCTCATCTCAGGCCTGGAATCCTGAGCTCTGGTTCAGAATGTGGTGGTGGAATACCTGGTTCTTTCAAGGAGACCTCTGGGGCCAAGATATCCTTTCTGGTTTTTAACCACCATACATGGGTATGAGACCAGCCTATTTCACATCTTCACCTCTCCTACCAGTCTCCACATGGTTTCTTTTTTATATTTGTATTTGTATTTATAGGACTACTGTTAAGCTAGACTTCAGGCAGTTCTTAATGATGGTTATTCTGCAATTTAGTTGTAAATTTGATGTGGTCATGTGAGAAGGTGAACATAGCATTTATCTATGCCACAATCCTGACTGGATTATCATTCTAAACACACAAAAATATTTATTTTAGAGTAGCAAAATTAACTCCATACTCAAACATATGTAACTAGAAGCTCAGTGCATGAAAATTCATGCTAGAATGGGCCTTCCTTTCCCTGGCTGCTGGCACCGCCTTCGCTCCGGCAGGAGCTGCCTTTCTGCCTTCTCACTCTACCCAGAGACCTGGAGAGATTGAAGGTGGTGCAGAACACCCTGTCCCCGGTCGCACAGAGCCTGTGTATGCTATTAACCCATCATCTTTGTTGGGTTAACTTGCATACTCATCGCAAAAGTACGGCCAATTAACATGCTACTCTTTTATTCGGTACAAAATAGTCTTGAATTGTTAATTTATTCAAATAGGATGAGTCTTTTCTAGTTTTCTGTTTCCTGAAGACATCAGGGTGTAGTTCACTGACCTTTCTTCCTCAGCCCTCCTCTCTCTCCTGGGCTAGGGAGGGAGAAGTGAACAAAGGTACTTACATAGAGAATCTAGGTGGTGTCAAGCTTATTCTGTCCACTGACTTTCTCCTCACTAGCCCTTATCTGATGGATTTTAAGTGACAGAAAAAGTGTTTATTTGTTTGTTTTAAAGTCATTTTTACTAATAGTATGTAACATCATACTCAGATTTGATGTAACATCAAATCTCAGTTAGTAGACTTTGGTACTTTAAAATGTTTTTAGTCTCAAAACAGATTCCCTTTGTCTTGAGATCCAAAAGTCACTGTTAAACTAAAAGGATAATAGTAAATGAATATTAAACTAGTTTATATTTTACTTTGCATTTCTACTATAACCTATCTTAAACTAGTAAATTCACAATGTTAGAGCTACTTTAGCCAAAGAAATAAACAGTAGACCTCTCCTAGTCTATCTTCAATCTTTTTGATTTTTGTATTTGAAATGATGTACATAAGAAAAGAAAACAAAGAAGAGCTGAATATTTCCAGATCTCAGCTATTGTAAATAACACTACTATAAACATAGGGATGCATATATTCTTCCTGATTGGTGTTTCAGGATTCTTAGGTTATATTCCCAGAAGTGGGATGGCTGGGTTAGACAGCAGTTCTATTTTTATTTCTTTGAGGCAACTTTATAATGTTTTTCATGATGGTTGCACCAGTCTGCATTCCCACCTGAACAAAATAAACTGACAAATAAAATAGATCCACAGACATGAAAGCATGGAGTAGACTGACAAAACTCAGAGTGGGGGTAAGGAAGAGATTAATTAACCAAAGGACTTACATGAATATAATACACAAGTGGCCTGGTGCACAAAATTTGTGCACAGGGAAAGAGGGGGGTTCCCCAGCCTGGCCTGCACCCTCTCCATTCTGGGAACCCTCAGGGGATCAGGCCTAAACCAGCAGTCGGACATCCCTCTCACAATCTGGGACGGCTGATTCCTCTAACCACTCGCCTGCCTGCCCTGCCCTGCCAGCCTGCTCACCCTCAACTGCCCTTCCCCGCACCTGATCACCCCCAACTGCCTGCCCCTCCTGATCTGATTGCCCCTAACTGCCTCTGCCTCGGCCCTGCCACACATGGCTTTATCCGGAAGGACAACCGGAAGGTCTCCCAGTCTAATTAGCATATTACCCTTTTATTAGTATAGAAGTAGCCTGGTGCATGAAATTCATGCATGGGGTGAGAAGGGGTGTCTCTCAGCTTGGCCTGCACCCTCTCCATTCTGGGACCCCTCAGGGGATCTGGCTCAAACCAGCAGTCGGACATCCCTCTCACAATCTGGGACTGCTGACTCCTCTAACCACTCGCCTGCCTACCCCACCCTGCTGGCCTGCTCACCCCCAACTGCCCCTCCCCCCACCTGCTCACCCCCAACTGCCCTCCCCTCTTGGCCCTAACCGCCTCTGCCTTGACCCCACCACAAAGGGCTTTGTCCGAAAGATGACCGGAAGGTCTGCCGGTTTGATTAGCATATTACCCTTTTATTAGTATAGATAGCTCAAGGACACAGACAATAGTGAGGTGAAGGTCTGGGGTGGGCTGCAAGCTAGATAAAGTGTGATAAATGGGGACATTTGTAAGACTCTCAATAATAAAAAAAATAAAAAAAATATATTTTTTAATAACTGATTATTGACTTTGTAATTTTTGAAGAGGGCATGATTTCTTCTGAATTAAAAACATAAAAATAATGAAAGAAAGCAAATGCTTTCTTTTTGTAATATTAATAAGAGCTAACCATTAAATACTGGTAATAAACAGAACTGATTGCAAATGGATGCATTTTTATTGTTAGACACACTATGTTATGTGGACATTTGTTAATTTATCTGCAATGTATACCACATTAGTTGATTTATGGTTATTTGAAAGAATGGTCAATTGATGAGTGGGAATGAGGAGTGTAATTAAGAAGTCTTTTCTTTACTGTTTCTTTTCAAGCTAGAGAACAGTTCCAAATGCTGATGAGACCAGATCTGTTACAATGCCATTTATTGGGTTTAGGTAATTAAATCAGAACAAAATACACAACAAAATAACTTTTTACAGGCAGAAATCCATGGAAAAGTAGGTAGCTGTGAGAAAAATTGAGTGTCACAATTGTGAAGATTATCATGAGCTCATTCTTTATAGATCCAAAATAAGAGAATTATTCTCTATGAATTGAATGATGCACATCTGACTACTATTAGCTCTTCATAGGCATTGGGAATTAAGTAATCTTTTCTGTAGCCAGTGAGTTAATTTTCCATAGTGCTCATAAATAAAAGTTTTTAAAAAACAATTGTTTTCCTAGGAAAGCTTTGGATTAGATCGTACTTTTAAAGGCCAAATAGTCATATTCCCTGAGGATAAATTTAAACTGAGTTTTTGTAATATGTTTTACAAATTGTTGTTCTACTTTAAAGACTCTCCTGAGAAGAATGGATACCAGACCCATTTTCTTTAACTCAGCATGTAAACTATAATGAAGAATTTTCTCTCCACTTTTCATTTACATAAGCCACTCAATTTGAATCACTTCTGAACCGTTAAGTTTCTTATAGAGCTGTATTAAAATCAATGGGATGCTTGTTAAAAATGCAAATTCCAGTGGGTCTTTTACAGATTTACTGAAGCAGACTCTCTGGGGACATGGCAAAGCAATCTGTTTTAAACAAGTAGTAATTCCTTTATTCATAAACATTTGAAAAACACTGACTTGTAGATTCTTAGAACTGTAGAAGCTTCTTAAACTATCTAAACCATAGCTTTCTATGTGGAAGACTGAAGGAGTAAAATGGGCCTCGTTATTTCCTTTTCAGTGTGGCTTCCACAAACAGAAGTCAGGTACTAGCTTACCATTTGCTATTCTCTCATTCAATAAGTCATTCACCAAATAGCAAGTGAGTACCTGCATCATGTTTCTAAATTATAGAGATAAAATATCCAATACAACACACAAAAATTTCTGCCCTCCTCAAGCCTTTATTTCTTGTGGAGTAGACAAGAAGCACAGTGAGTAAGCAAATACATAGAGTATGTTAGATAATGTTGGGGAAGAAAAATGTTCCTTCTATTCTTCTAGATTCTTTGAGATAAGACAGATTAATGGAAGAAAATCAAAATTTGATTTTTATGCATGGGAACCCCATAAAAATATGAGACCCAAAGGCAGTCAGCAATTGAAGGCTTCTATAACATCTTGAGCTTAGAAAGGGGGTAGAGACTTGGGAACACAGAGGAGGAAGGCCATTCACAGGAAGGTAGAGAGATGTTTGAAATACAAAGGTTGCCCTGTTCTGCAGGCAAGTTTCTTAGGTAAAATTATCTCTGGTAATAGCTCTCTTCCTGGTACAAGCCCCCTTTCCAATGTAAACATAGGCATGGTTGAGGGGAAGGTAAAAAAAATCTTTTTTGAATCAGCTGGGTTTTTATTGCCTTTAGCACAAATAACGTTTATGCCAAAAGACATATTTTGTGATGGTAAAATTTGTTCCATTGGTATTATTGCTGTGATGTCTGATTAGGAGAAAGTGTAAGTAGAAAGGAAGATATAGTTAATGGAGAAGAGGAGGAGGGTGTTAACATTTTAAAAGGGATATCTAAAAGGGGGCACATTTTGAAGGTAATCTTTGAATAGAGATCTGATGGAAATGGGGGAACTAGCCATGTAGACATCTAGAGGATGTCTTCAATGAGAAAAAAAAAGCAAATGTGAGATCTAGAAGCAAAAAGGAGTCTAACATTTTTCAAGGGAGGAGACCAACATGGCTGGACTGAGGTGAATGAGCATAGCAGGAGAGTCAAGGGCAGACAGTGGGTTTGGAACACGTAGGGACTTGTATGGGATGATCAACAATTGATAATTTAGCTTGAGTTAACTGAGAAGTAAGTAGAAGAATTTGAGCAGGTTTCACTGAGACTATTATGAAAGCAGCAAGAAAAGAAACAAGGAGACAATTTAGTAAGCTTTTACTAAAATTTAGGAAAGAGACAGTAGTTGGAGTTTTGGGTGTTGGAGAGAGTGGTAAGAGGAAGGAGGAGAGAAATAGCTGTCCTCTGGATATTCAGGAAATGAATGAAAAAGGGGATCCACAAGTGACTTTAAGGTTTGTGGCCTGGAACCTGACAGAATAATTTTGCCAGTAACTGAGAAAAATGTATAGAAAGAACAGGTTGGGTGAGATGTCAAAGCTTAATTCCTGACATATTACATTTCATATGCCTCTTCAATATTAAGTAGGATGTCAAGTATGCCTTTAGATGTATAAGGTTTAGGATTTAAGTTAAATGTGAATTTGGATTATCAATACATGATGCTATGTAAAATCATAAAATTAGATGAGATAACCCAGAAAATGAGTGGAGGTAAAACAAAAACAAAATTCAAGGACTAGGACCTGGCAATTTCACATGTTTAGTGGTTGTGGACATGACAAAGCATCAGGAATTGAAATTGAGAGAGTACCATAGACTGATTTGTGTGCTCCCCTATTCCCTCAATGTAATGATGTTTGGATATAGGGTCTTAGGAAGGTGATTAAGTCATGAGGGTAGAGCCCTCACAAATGAAAATAGAACCTTTATAGAAAGGACCCCAGAGAGCTCCCTTACCCTAACACCATGTGAGGACATGGTGAAAGAACCCTGTCTGTTAATCAGGAAGTGGGCTCTCACCAGAGACCAAATCTGCTGGTGTCTGGACCTTGGGCTTTCAGCCTCCTGAACAGTGAGAAATAAATTTCTGTCATTTGTAAGTTCATAACAGCCCCAACAAACTAAGACAACAATTGATATTGAGAGGGGAGTGCCACTGTAACAAATGTGTAAAAATGTGGCAGCCACTTTGGAACATGCCTGGAAGAGCTTTGGGGTACATGCCAGAAAAAGCCTACATTGCTGTATGGACTATTAAGGGCAAGTCTGGGGAGGGCTCAGAAAGAGAAGAGCAGAGCTATAGAGAAAGCCTCAGTCTTCTCAGAGGACATCCAAGTCATGACAAACAGAATGCTGGTAGACACTTGGACAGTAAAGACCATTCTAATGAGGGCTAAGACAGACATAAGGAATGCATTATTGAGAAACAGAGGAAAGACCGTTCTTTTTTCCTTTACCTGAGAATATGCTTTTTATTGATTTTAGAGAGAGGTGGGGGCAAAGGGGGAGAATGAGAGAAACATCAATGTGAGAGAGAATATTGGTTGTCTTAGGTGTTCATCCCAATTGGGGATCAAGTCAACAACCTGGGTTATGTGTACTGATTGGGAATCTAATCTGCCTCCTCAGACAACGTTCCAATCAACTGAGCCACACCAACTGAGGTGGAGAGACCATTCTTTTTAAAATGTTCAAAGAATTTGGCTGAATTGTGTTCCCATCCTAGTGTTTTGTGGGAGGTAGAACTTGCAAAAACCAAAATTGGATATTTATCTGAAGCTCTTTCTGAGCAAAGTATTGAAGGTGCATCTTGGGGCTCCTGGCAGCTTATAGTAAAATGCAAGAAGGGAAAAAAAATGACTTAAAGATGGAATCGTTAATAAAAAAGAAACCAGAACTTAGATATTCATAACATTCTTAGCTTATATGTAGTATAAAAAATGAGAAAAGGCTTGCTTGGGAGAAAATTCTAAGGGTATGGCCAAAGGATACATAGGTACGTCAGCCCTGTCAACAGGAGCCAGAAGCTCTTGTTCAAGACCCTGGAATATAGCAAAGGAGAGGCTTCCGGTTTCTTAGGGACCTTGGCACACCCTGCCTGTCAGCCTCACAACTAGGGCTCAGATCTCCACACAATATGCTGCACCGCTTGCCCCCTACAGGAGTGACTCATTGGCCCAGTGGGTGTGAGGTGCACCTAGTCTAGCCATGGAGGTGTATAGCTAGCTGCTAATGCCTAGATTTCAAAGCATGGGCCTCTTGGCACAGCTATGTGCTGTGCTCAGGATCCCAGCCCCTGAAGACTGCCAGTCACAGGCTAAGAACTTCCATAGTGGCAGAGCCTAGGAACCGGGGGCCACAGAGCAGACCACTGAAAGCCTTGGGGGCCAAACCCTTGTCCAGTAAAGGTGTAGTGGCAAGAGCTGTACTCAGTGAGTTTGAAGCCAAAACATTAAGCCAAAAGAGGATTATTTTTAAGCTCTGGCTTCTAATGTGATTTACTCTATTGGATTTTGGACTTGCTTAGGACCCACCACACCTTTCTATTGTCCTATTTCTTTCTTTTTGGAAAGGGAATATCTATCCTATACTTTTCCCACCATTGTATTTTGTAAACATGTAACATAGTTTCACAGGATCACAGTTGCAAAGCAATTTGCCTCAGGATAAATGAATCACATCTTGAGTTTCAGCCACATTGGGTTTGAGAAGTAAGAAGTGAGGGAAAGAAAAGCCAGGAAGGTGGTTACACTGGAAGAGGAGTAGAACAAGTATTTGAAGAACAGAGTGTTCAATCGTGTCCAGCGGTACGACTGGGCCAGAATTTATTTATGCAGAGCACAGTAGTCAGTAGAATAGCAGGGGCAAAAGTTATAGTACATTTAAAAGAGACTGGGAGGAAGAAAATTGGAAATAGGGATTAAAAACTTTGGCTTTAAAAGAGCAGAAATTAGGTGAAATTTCAAATACTGGAGTACATATGAGGTTAAACAAATTTTGTTTTGTTTAATATTTTAGCAAATATTAGAAAGAATAAATGCATTCTATTTTTTATTTATTTTCATCACTTTATTACTTTTTAAAAAATTGATTTCAGAGAGAGGAAGGGAGAGGGAGAGAATGATAGAAATATCTATAATGAAAGAGAATCATCAATCACCTGCCTTTTGCACACCCGCTACTGTGGATCAAGCCCACAACCAGGGCATGTGCCCTAACCAGGAATCCAACTGCGATATCCCAGCTCAAGGGTGGACACTCACCCACTGAGCCACACAGGCCAGGCTGTTTTATTATTTTAAGGGAAAAACAAATATACTATCATTGTCACTTAATGATCTACACATATAAAAGCCTAAGCAACCATTACGACTAAATGGCTGGAATGACCAGTCGACCAGTCACTATGACAAGCACTGAATACCAGGGGGCAGGCGCTTAACATAGGAGCTGCTCCCAAGTGGTCAGTGCACTCCAACAGGGGGAGCACCACTTGGCCAGAGGCCCAGCTCACGGCTGGTGCAGTGGACTGGGATGAGTAAAAGCAGCACTGACCCAGCTCAGGCTTGGGCTCCTCCCTGGCCGCCTGCTGCTTGGAACACTGCTTCATCCCTCAGGAGATGTCCAACTGCTGGTTTAGGCCCTGGCCTGCAAGGATTGGGTCTAAACCAGCAGCTGGACATCCCCCATGGGGTCTCGGATTACGAGAGAGTGCAGGCCAGGCTGAGGGAACTCTTCTTACCCTTCTCCTATTCCCTTCCCCCATGCACAAATTTGTCCACTGGGCCTCTAGTAGGTATATATTCTGAAAAATGTTAGGCAATTTTGTCATTGTTTATACTTCACAGAGTGCATTTACACAAACCTAGATGATATAGCCTACCACACACCAAGGATACATGGATTGGGTATTCCCCCTAGGCTACTAACCTGTATAGCATCTTGCAGTACTGAATACTGCAGGCAATTATAACACAATAATAAGTATTTGTATATCTAAACATAAGAAAAGTACAGTAAAAATACAGTATAAAACACAAATTGGTAGGCCTGAAGAGTATTTACCATGACGGAGCTTGTAGGACTAGAAGTTGCTCTGGGTGAGTCAGTGAGTGTATGGTGAGTGAATGTGAAGGATATTACTGTATACCACTGTAGACTTTATAAATGCTGCCCACAAGTTCTCCCCATTGCTTCCTTCTGACAGATATAACACATCAAAACTGTCAATGCTATTTCATAAACAGGGATGTGGGCTGGCTTGATTAGAAATGTCTAGGAGAAACTGGCTGGGTTAGTGTAGATTACCAGAATAGTGACTGCCAGGAAGGAATGAGGATGAGTAAAAGATCAAGATGGAGAGAGACAAGAACATAGGGGGTTGCCATGGAAATGTAGGAGGAGTGCTACTGCATGTTGGAGGAGTGCTCAGATTAAGAAACTTCTGGTATGCACACAAACATACATAAGGATGTTTAACATGAAAAGGGTGTAGAACCAACTAGTTATTTTGACTTTGGAATTTGTTTTTGGTTCCATTGATCTTATCTATGGAACAAATAAAACATATCTATGCTTTACATTATTACAACTTGAAAACATTTCTAAAGAACAGTGATAGCCTGGCTCCACACTACCACAGAAAGCTTTTATTAAGGTGGCAGTGGCACTAAATACCTCTTAAGGTAGCTCCTGTGGACCTGTGTCCTTGTGCAGGGTCTTAGGCCCCCAACAAAGAATTTATAGCAATGTTCTTTGGAGACCTCAAGTTATATTGGAGTGGGGGTTGGAAGAGGACTGGGGGGGGGGAGGGGGGTTGAGCTGCAGTGTCCTCTGATCATGCAGTGCAAGGGGGACAGGCTTCCCTGTGCTGAAATAGATCAGCGGCTGACTGATTGGAATCTAGTACCATGTGCATTCAATACTGAGGTGGTGTAAGAGGAAATCTATTGTCAAGATCCATATACTAGTATATTACTTCTATCAGAGAAAAAGAAAATCATTCTGAACTACATATCCTTTCATTTCTTATAGGGAATTCAGCTCCATTATAATGTTGTGGCACCATTGTCATATGCATGGTCAGTCCTTGACTGAAACATTGTTATATGGTGCATGACTGTACGTTTAAACAAGGATGGAAATTATCCACATTAGGGAGAAAAAGACGGGACTGGGAAAAAAAGCAGAGAAAATTTCCAAAGCAATGTTTTTCAAAAAGCAAGGGTAAATATTATTTGCTGAAAAATTGTGAAGGTTTGTCTTAGCTTATAACTCAATGTATCCAGCTGTGAAAGGAATAAAGGCCGAGTTTTATGGCAGAGTCTGGTTGGTCAGTGAACAATGTGGTCTGTAGTTTGTAGGGGTTCTCTTGTGATTGTTCCTGTTTTCTTAATGAAGAAGAAAACAAAGCATCAACCTGACTGGGCCATGGGTTTTCCAGAAGTTAAACCTTATTTTTCTGTGTGCCTGTGAGGGTGTTTCTAAAACAGATTAACATTTATTTATTTTTATGTATTTTTTATTGTTGATAGTATTACAGATATCTCTCATTTCCCTCTTTCACTCCCCTTCTTCCAACCCTCCCCCTCTCTCCAGGTGTTTACTACCCTATTGCCTGTATCCAAAGGTTATGCATATAAGTGTATAAGTTTTTTGGTTTATCTCTTTTCATTCCCCCAACCACATCTCAAGGTATGTCAGTCTGTTCCATGTCTTCATGTTTCAGGTCTTATTTTATTGGTCAATTCATTTTGTTCATTAGATTCCACAATTAAGTGAGATTATGTGACATTTGTCTTTTTCGGTTTGGCTTATTTCATTTAGTAAATATTTTCCAGGTCCATCCATGCTGTCCCAAAGGGTAAGAGATCCCTCTTTTTTTTATAGTTGCAGAGTATTTCACTGTGTAAATGTCCCACAGCTTTTTATGCATTTATCTATTGGCGGGCACTTGTGCTGCTTCCAGATCTTAGCTATTGTAAATAATGCTGCTATGAATATAGAAGTGAATAAAGATTAACATTTAAATTGGTAGACTTGGAAAAGAAGATTATACTCCTCAATGTGGGCAGGCTTCATCTAATCCTTTGAAAGTCTGAATAGAATAAAAGGCTACATAAGAAAACATTCTCCCTCTGTCTGTCTTTAAACTGAGACATCAGTCTTCTTCATGCTTCTGACTGAAACATAGACTGGGACTAGGATGAGAGTGCCATCAGCTCTCCTGGGTCTTCAGCTTGCTAACTACATATCTTGGGGCTTTTCAGCCTCCATAATTGCATTAAACCAATTTCTTATAATAAATATGCACACATATAAGCTACTAGTTCTGTCTTTGTGAAGAATTTAGATTAACACAGGGTCGACTAGTAAGAGTGAGAATTGTTGGAACCTTGAAAGGTGACGCTCTAAAATAGTTAGCTAGCAGAGAAAGTGAGGAAATAGATTAGCAATATATTCTATAATTTCTTGGAAGTATTGGAGGTCAGTGACTGCATATTTAAACTAACATTATTCTGCACACTTTGTACATATTCTGAATATTTCTCTGTCTCTACTATGTTCAACAGTGTGGGTTCAGGCATGGAGTACATGGGAAGTTAGATTTAACCAGGGCTATAACATAGGCACAGATCTACTTCAAAACAAGTTAAGAAAAGGAAATTGATAGTGTATTAAATTAAGTAATTAAAGATATTGACCATTCAATTAAAGCTGGGAAGAAAGGACAAAATGAAAATGAGGACAATGAAAAGTTGGTGGTATGCAAAATTTGAAGGTCTTGGTTGAGCAAAGGAGTGATGGAGTTTGGCATATGAGAGAGTGAGTTAAAAAGATTGAATTCATTAAAACACTACTTGAGTTTGATACTGTGAAGCAATTACAGCTATTAGTGATGACAGTTCAAAGCAATGACCGTGTGATTGTGACTAAGTGACTAAGACCAATTAGAGATCATTAGAGGGAAAAAGTTCAATTAACTGAGAGTTCAGGTCATTGAAAGGGCCACTCCATGGATTTAAAATCTTTAAGAAGTATGAAAGTGAAACAATAGAATGATTGACAATGAGCCAAAAATCTACAATTTTCAAAATATAAAACTGGGGTGGAGTGAAATTGGTGTAGTAGATCAGACAACAAAGTAGGATTGTAAAAGGTGCAATTTATTCTACCCAAAGCAATCTATAGATATAATGCATTCCCCATTAAAATACTGACAGCATATTTCACAAACCTAGAATAAACTTTCAAAAAATTCATCTGGAATAAAAAAAGACCCCGAATAGTCCAGTAATCCTGAGAAAGAAGAACAAAGTTGGAGGAATCTCAATACTAAAAATCAAACTGTATTACAAAGCCACTGTTCTCAAAACAGCCTGGTACTGGCACAAGAACAGACTTATGTATAGATCAATGGAATAGAATATAGAACCCAGAAATTAACCCAAAACACTATGCTAAATTAATACTCAACAAAGGAAGCATGAACATACAATAGAGTCAAAATAGTTTCTTCAATGAATGGTGTTGGGAAAATTGGACAGATACATGCAAAAAAATGAAACTAGACTACCAACTTCCATCACACACAAAAATAAACACAAAATGGATAAAGGACTTAAACATAAGATGGGAAACCATAAAAATACTAGAGAAATCTACAAGCAGCAAAATCTCAGACATATGATGAGGCAATTTCTTCACTGATATTGCTCCTAGGACAATGGAAACTAAATAGAAAATAAACAAATGGGACTACATCAAAATAAAAAGCTTTTGAACAGCAAAAGGAACCATCAACAAAACAACAATACACTGCATGGGAGATCATATTTGCCAATGTTATTACCCATAAGGGTTTAATCTCCAACATTTGCAAGGAACTCATACAACTTAACAATAGGAAGATAAACAACCCAATAAAAAAAATGGGCAACTTACCTAAATAGATACTTTTCAAAAGAAGACAGAAGAAAGGCCAAGAGACATATGAAAATATACTCAAAGTCACTATTCATCCAAGGACTTCAAATCAAAACGACAATGCAGTACCACCTCTCACCTGTCAGTATGACTATCATCAACAAATCAACAAATGACAAGTGCGTGAGGATGTAGAGGAAAAGGAACCCTCATGCACTGCTGGTAGGAATGCAAATTGGTACACCCACTGTGGAAAAAGAATGGAGTTTCCTCAAAAAAACTAAAAATTGAACTCCCATTTGACCCAGTGATTCCCACTTCTAAGAATATATCCCAAGAAACTAGAAACACCAATCAGAAAGGATATATGTACCCCTATGTTCATAGAAGCACAATTCACCATAGCTAAGAGTTGGAAATCAGCAGATGAGTAGATTAAAAAACTGTGGCACATCTACACAATGGAATACTATGCTGCAGTCAAAAAGAAAAAATTCTTACCATTTGCAGCAGCATGGATAGAACTGGAGAACATTATGCTAAGTGAAATAAGCCAGTCAGAGAAAGATAAATACCACATGATCTCACTCATTTATTGAATATAATGAACAACATAAACTGATAAACAAAAACAGATCCAGAGACAGAGAAATATCAATCAGATCCTCAAACCTCAGAGGGAAGGACGGGAATGGTGGGGGTAAAGGGGAGAGATCACCAAAGGACATGTATGCATGCATATAAGCCTAACCAATGGACACAGACAACAGGGCAGTAAAGGCCTGAGTAGGGGGTAGGGGGCGGCGGTGGTATAAAAACACATATGTAATACTTTAATCAATAAAGACATTAAAAAGAAAATCTTTGTCTTCAGGGGAACAAGGGCATTGGAGAAAAACAGCCACCATTTTAGAGGGCTGCAGGGAAATCAATGTCCTCAATTGAGATATGTTTTTTCTGGGACATGAAGGAAAATGAATGGTTTAGAGAAGCATTTCAGTTTAGAGGAGATTTTGCTGAAATGTAATCTTGAACTCCAGAAGAGAATTTTAGTAATGGGAGGAGTTGGAAAAGGTGATGAACAGAATCATATCTGGATTAGAATCCAGTGAATTAAGGTTGATGGGGGAGTCTTGGTCTATATGTGGGTGGGTGACTGTTGTGGATATAGATCAGAGCTTAATGAGATGAGTACTGATGGCCTCTGGCAAGATATAAAGGAGAGAGAAGAGGGGTGCAAGCATATTTCATTAGTAGTACAAGGGATCTGAGGCTCCTGCTCATCTCCTGCTGATGACAGCACTGAGTTTTGCCAACGACTGGTCTTAGTGGGTTTACTCAGGTACAATAGTCTTCCTTTGTTAGTTTCCAAATAGTCACCTGTCAAAGAGTATTATATTTAAAAAAGAAAAGCAAAATAAATAAATAAACAGAAATCCCCTTCTGCTATAGCTTTAGCATTATATCTTAAATCCATCCTGTGGAAATAGGCCACACAGGCCTACATTACATTGATATTCACAATTCAATTTTTCTAAAGATATTAATGTGATTTGTGGACTGAATTAACATTTTTATAGTATCCCCATGGAAATTGGCAGCAGACAAGTAATGTATATACAAGAACTTGTGCCAGGCTAACTAAAGTGAGAGACTTACTATTTATGGTAGAGTGAGTAAATCTGGGTCGTCTACATTTCAACTCACACCTCGGCTTCTTAATACAGAACATTTACATTTGAAAAATCATAACAGGTTATCATTCTTCATCTAAACGTGAATGTCTAATTATCCTTTGTGAGTAACTAATAGTGAACAAAGAACAATAAAGTTAAATTGTTATGTACACTAAGGTCTGTAGAAATGCAGACTGCATTTAAAAGTACAGTGAAATTCAGGACATTTTATTAGAGAAGCATCTTTTACAACTCTTTGTTTATAAAGATATTTTCAAGAAATAACACTAAAACACTATACCGAAAACACTATTGAAAGACCCCCAAAAGGTTCTAAAACATGAAATATTTGAGGCAAAGGTTTTTAAGAACAAACATTTTCCTTGGTTTCAGATCAAGACAAACTGTTCACTGAAAGGACAACTCCGCCCAGGGCTCCAGAACCACTGTTAGTCTCATGTGAACTGAGTGTGCTTTGTTCAATTCATTAAAAAAGTGGTGTTTTTCTTAGAAAACAAAGCATGCAACTTTTTTGAGTTAGCTCCCCAATACATAGGAGACACAAATTATATTTTGGTGTTCAGACAAATACAATTCCAGACAAAGGAAATTTTCATTCTTGCTATACAGATCTTGTTGTTTGGAAAGAGTGCTGGAGAATTTTTTTAAAATGGAAATTATTAGAACTATATTATTAGAATTTTCAATTACCATTTATAAAAAGATAGTATTTAGACAGCTAGATGTAAAGTTAATATCTCATTATTTCTTTCGGGGGAAACTGGCTGTATTAATAATGTTAATGTAATACATATCAGTTATTTGGCAGCGAATGCTTTGAGATAGAATTTTGATTAACACATTTTTAAAAAAAACACATATCACATCAGAAGCAACCAATATAAAATCAAATATATTTTCTCTTATTTTCTTTACTGTTTCTTGTATTCAACAATTATTTATTGTTTGTTATGTCACTGGTGTGCTAGACATTGGGGAAACAACACTAGTGACTATCAACCATTATGTTTCATGATTCTTTGATTGCAAGAATAGAAAGGCATCTTGAATGCATTTTGGAAAAGGAAGAATTCATTTCCTGATGAAATCCAATAAATGGTTAAACATCTAAATAAGAACAATGCAGGGTTGCAGCTGAGACTAAGGAAAGAGGAACTGTGAACAATCCTTTTTCTTCTTTCTTCTCTTCATAAATGGGCTTCACACTCTGTCATGCAAACTGACTTTTATTTCAAATGGCAGAAAAAAGCTCACTTGATGTAGACTATGAATTTAAAGTTCTAAAATCTGGGGTAGATTAATTGGTTCAACCTGTGTCTGGTTCCCATTCCTAAATGCATAAACTGTGGCCAGAGTGGTAGGATCACATGAGAACTTTAAAACTCCCATAGTAATCACTTCTTGGTGAGCTGGAGGACCTTGTGGTTACTCAGGAAAATAGTCACGGATGGCAGTGCCATCAATTCATTTCAATTGTGATCAGCTTTCTGATAACATTTCAAATCTCCTGTGATTGCATTTACTATTTCACTCCAAATACATGTAAAAATTATTAAATAGGATAACATTTCTTTCTCAATATGTACAATTTCTTTTATTTGGATTATTCTAAACATACATCTATCTTTTGATACAAACACACACACACACACACACACACACACACACACACACACACACAACCTATACAGAACTATATGTGTTAAGATATATAGGTGAAGAAATATAGGTTACATACCTGATATAAAGATATAAATAATATATTAAGGCCTATTAGCAAAGGATAAATTTAACATATAATGCTTAAATATAGCAAGGAAGTTATTTTTCTAATTTCTTTATTTGCTTTTTTATTTTTTAAATCTAATACTCATTTTTAGACTGCTTTTCATCAACTGACAAGTTGACATACACACACATCTATCATCTGTCTATACATCTATCTACCTAATCAATTTCTTTATAACTGGATAGCTGGATTGGGGATTTAGTGCTGGGTTTTGAAGGACATTAAGTCTTCATAGTTTGGAGACGAGCAACATGCCACGGAAAACACTGAACTGAATACCCGAATAGGGGATGGTTGGCCATCTACATATCACTGACATTTTGCCTTCACTCTGCCAGGAAGTAACAAGGAATTTGGGATAAGTATCATTCTTTACCTTCCTTGCCTTAATTCCTCTCCAAAATTGTTTATTATCAGAATATAGTGGCTTGTAATTGACTTTAAAGTTCAACGAGAAAATGAATTTGGATAGAAATCAAATCAGGTAAAAATTATAATATTTTCCAAGTGTCTAGATGATCCTTATTCAGTGTCCACAGTATTCTACTGCCACACACAAAAAAGTTGCACAAAAAGTAATCATTAATTTTAAACAACTTTAGTTCATAACTTCAGAATACTGATTTAAGGTTTCATTGCAGAAGCTTGGCCACATATGTTCTGAGATTTTACATGAGGGTAATGAACAAGAGCTGTAAATTAAACCAGATGCCCATTGAATTCTGTCCTCTTTCAAGTAGCTATTTTCTGGGTCCTTTTATCATTGAACAATAACATAGAATTCAAAACTGGGTTGCTAAAAGTAGAACTTAAGCAACACAAATTAAAAACACATTTCATCAAACTTTTTGCTTTAAGCAAACAAAAAATATATAAATGCTAAAAATCAAAGGACACTCTGATTTTATGATTCTCACATATTGTGTTATCCTATCTAATAAAAGAGAAACATGCAAATGGACTGTACCTTCGCTACACTACCAGTCAATAGGAGCAATATGTAAATTAACCCCAACCAAGATGGCGGGCAGGCCCCCCCCCTCTACAGCAGGCCAAGGCAGCCACTGGGCCGGTGGAGGTCTGATCACAGCCCCAGAGCCAGCAGGGGGTCCTCACAAACCTGGGGCGGTGGCGGGGGTCCCAATGGCCACCCCAGAGGCAGCAGGGGGTCTCGACCCACACTGCTGCCTAGAGGCCCAGCCTTGGCAAACCTGGGGCAGCGGCGGGGGTCCCAATGGCCACCCCAGAGGCAGCAGGGGTCTAGACCCGCGCCGCCGCTCCAAGGCCCGGCCACACCACATTAAAACTTCTTTTATTATTAGCATCTTAAATTAACGTGATGCAATTATTACAATTGATGAGCCTTTATTGAAACATTGTTAACAAAAGTAAAATCTGCAGTTTACATTAGGGTTCGTTCTTTGTGTTGAACATCTTATATGGTCTTGACAAATGTACCATTAATGTAGTATCAGACAGTACAGTTTCATTGCCCTAAAGATCACCTGTGGCCCACCTATTCATTGCTCCCTGCTCTGAACCCTTGGCAGCCAGGGGGTGGTCAGGGTGGCAGGCAGAAGGGGTTAGGGGCAATCAGGAAGGCAGGCAGGCAAGTAGTTGGGAGCCAGTAGTTCTGGATTGTGAGAAGGATATCCGACTGCCCATTTAGGTCCAATCTCAGTAGGATCGGGCTTAAATGGGCAGTCAGACATCCCTCGAGGGGTCCCAGATTGAAGAGGGTGCAGGCTGGGCTGAGGGACACCCCCTTCCCAGGCACAAATTTTGTGCACTGGGCCTCTAGTGTATTATAAGTATTATAATACTTATCTCAGATATTTCTAAGAATTCTCTTATTGTAAAAATAAAGAGTTATAATAGTTAAACTAATGAACATTTATGTAGTACTTTATGTACATTGCATGTATACACTGATAGATGACAAGGACAATTTGAATTTAGTATTAAGAGCTCAATATTTATTTTGAACTTTATAACATAAAAATATACAGCCAAGAGTTTATATAATAAGAAGTGGAAAGTGATTAAAAAGTGTCTGAAATTAGTTAAGACAAGTTGTCATAAACTATATAGATCACATTTATTTGAACCAAGATTTGGTGTATTATTCTTCCAAAGTAATTTTCAGATTTGTGGTTTCATTTATGAAAAAAGCTTCATGAACAAAAATAGAAATATTTGTTTTTATTTAAATATTCATATTTATTTGTATAAATTGATTTATTTAAGGACCCTTCAAAAACTCCTAGAGGAAGAAACATTATCTTTCTCTAAACCAAGATAAGCTCTAGGGATTCAAGTAACCTTAAAGAAAGTGCATTGTCTTAACAGAAGAGGACCCAAAGAAAGCCAGGCCTAAATAAGATTGGGAGAGGGAAATAAGTAAAAACATCCTATCTAATAAAAGAGTAATATGCAAATTGACCATCACTCCAACACACAAGGTGGCTGCCCCCATGTGGACATAAGATGGCCACCACAAGATGGCCAGTAGGGGAGGGCAGTTGGAAGGTTCCAGACCTGCAAGGGAGGGCAGTTGGGGGTGATCAAGCCTGCACAGGAGGGCAGTTAGGGGTGACCAGGCCAGCAGAGGAGGGAAGCTGGGTATGACTAGACCAGCAGGGAAGGACAGTTGGGAGGGACCCGGCCTGCAGAGGAGGGCAGTTAGGGGCAAACAGGCTGGCAGGGGAGCAGTTAGGCATCAATCAGACTAGTAGGGTAGTGGTTAGGGGGTGATCAGGCTGGCAGGCAGAAGCGGTTAGGGGCAATCAGGAAGGCAGGTAGGCAAGCAGTTGGGAGCTGGCAGTTCTGGATTGTGAGAGGGATGTCCGACTGCCCTACTGGGATTGGGCCTAAACAGGCAGTCAGACATCCCTTGAGGGTCCCAGATTGAAGAGGGTGCAGGCTAGGCTGAGGGACACACACACCCCTGTGTATGAATTTTATGCACCAGGCCTCTAGTTTTCAATATAAAATAGGAGAGAATTATCAGATTAGTAGCCAAAGTGGAGGCAGGGGAGAGATGATCCTAGCATAGAAAATACTATTTTCTTTAAAAATGGTAAATAGACTGAAACCAAGATGGCAGCATAGGTAAATACCTGTACTTGCCATCTCTCACAACCACATCAAAATTATAACTAAAATACAGAACAACCATTATTCAGAACCACCTAAAAACTGGCTGAATGGAAGGCCTAGAAGTAGAGAAGTAAATAAGAAAGTACAGTGAGACTGGTAGGAGGAACAAAGGCACAGAACAGGCTGGTTAAGCACCCACTTGTGCCACTTTTTTAATCTTGAGGGAGATTGTCTCAGAGGAGGCTTCCCATGAGGTGCAATGGGTCCCAGCCCTATACTACACTCCCAGCTCAGGTTTCAGAGATGGGAAGAGAAGTCCCCATAACTACCAGCTGTAAAAACCAGTGGGGATAGTGGCTGAAAGACATGGAGGCTGCTGGAGACTCAGTTATTCCTTTTAAAGTGCCAGGTCATGAACATACTAGGACTTGATCCCCCTGAGATCTAGCACCTAGGCTTTGCAAGGACCCCAACCATATGAGGAGAAACTGAATTATCTGGCATCATGGCAAAAACGTGGGCACAGCTTTCTCTCAGACAGTAGTTCTCTCAAGGGTCATTGTTTCTGTGCTGGGACCTCCTCTCTCCCATGGCTGAATAGCAGCCATGTCTGAGTCTCAATCAACCTGGAGCATATGGTTTGCTCTACCCTGAGGATTTCTGAGATGGAGCCCCATCTAATTTGCAGCCCCACCCAAGTTGTTTGCAGCTGCTTTTCTATATGAATAGCCTGTCCTGGCTGAGGCTTCAGACTTTACTAAAATCTCTCAAACAAGCTGAAGTTTGTGATAGCATGCCCCCAGCCTACCAGTAAAAGGCCCAAGACCCAGCACTAGCACCAACCTATCTTGCTTCACAGTTGGGCTTGCCGCCTGCACAGCAGCTCTTCCACTGTAGTTGCAGCTGGCCCTCACAGCCAATCAGCCTGCAGGTCAACTCCTCTCAGAGATGCCAACAGCAATCAAAGCTCAACTATAAGACTATGCATGTAATCTACACAGGGGCTCACCTAGAGTGCTCAGCTCAGGTGACTGGGAAGTCTGAGTTGCTGGGCCCTACAGGACACCTACTACACAAGGCCACTCTACCAACTCCAGGAGACATAGAAGCTCTACCCAATACATAGAAACAAACACAGCGAAGTAGCCAAAATGCATAGACAAAGAAACATGCCACAAGTGAAAAAAAAAGAAAGGATGGGAGTAGGATGGAGGGGGCAATGAGGAAATATGGACACATGTAATACTTTAATCAATCAATAAATAAATATAAAACCATGGTTATAAGATTACTCAAGGATCTTGATAAGACTTTCAAGGGTCTTAGTGAGAATGTTAAAGACATAAAAAAGATCTAGTAAGAAATTAAGCATCACTAACTGAAATAAAGAACACTTTACAGGGATTCAACAGTACAGAATTCTTAGAATGAAATCAAAGATTTGAAATATATGAAGTAAAAAACAACCAATCAGTAGAGCAAAAAGAAAAAAGAATCCAAAAGTCTGAAGATAGTGTAAAGAGCCTCTAGGACAAATTTAAGCATACCAACATTCACATTATGGGGGTACCAGAGGGAAAGAGAGAGAGAGCAATATATTGAAAACCTATTTGAAAAAATAATGACAGAAAACTTCTCCTGCCCAGTGAAAAGGAATAGACTTATAAGTCCAGGAAGAACAGAGAATCCCAAACAAGAGGAACCCAAAGAGGCCCACACCAAGACACATAATAATTAAAATAAAGAAATAATCTTAAAAGAAGCAAGAGAAAAATGGTTGATTACCTACAACAGAGCACATGACTTTCTGCTGATTTCTCAATAGTAATTTTTCAGGCCAAAAGGGAGTGGCAAGAAATATTCAAAGTGATGAATAGTAAGGATCCATGCTAACTATAAAAACTAGCATTTAAAATCAAAGGTCAGATAAAGAGCCTTACAGTCAAGTAAAACCTAACGAAGTTTGTCACCAACAAATCAATCAGTATTACATGAAATGTTGAATAGTATTCTTTAAGAAGAGAAAAAAGAAGAGGAAAAAAAGATTTAAAAATATGAACAATAAAATGGTAATAGAGACATACTTATTAACTATTGAATCTAAAAATCAAAATAAACTAATAAGAAATTTACTGAACAAAATAAACTTATGAATAAAACAGAATCAGAGGCATGGAAACATGGAACAGACTGATGTATCTCATAGGCAAAGTCGAAGGGTGTGGGTGGGAAGAGATTAATCAAAGTTCTTATCTATAGGCACATACAGTAGGGTGATGAAGGCCTGGGATAGGACAGGAACCAGGTTGGGGGGGGGGATGGAGGGAAGAAGAGGGATATCTGTAGTGCAATCATCAATAAAGATTTTTTTTAAAAAGATAAACACTCTTATGCTTAATTCCACATATATGATAACTGAAATATGATCTTTGGTTTGTGAACATGGCTTTTATATGAGTACCAGGGGCCCGGTGCATGAAATGTGTGCATGGGAGTGATGGTGTCCCTCAGCCAGCCTGCATCCTCTCACAATCCAGGATCCCTTGGGGAGGGTCCCTAGGCATGGCTGGTGATCAGGCCCTATTGGGCTTTTCCTACCCCCAGACCCCACCACAGCCACTGCTTACCATCTGTATGGCACTGCTCCCAGCTCCCCTGCAACCAATTACCTCCTTCTGTAGGCAACAGGCATGAGGTTCGATTGTTTGGCTGGCCTGAGCCTCCCTCTGTAGGGTGATCACTGGCTGGTTCAACATACCTGCCACAGCATCGCTGGCTGGTGACCTGGGCCTCCTTCTGTGGGGTGATCAATGGTAGGGCCCCCAGATCAATTGCCCTGCAGAGGGAGGCCCGCCCACCTGCTGCAGCACTGCCAGCCAGGTGGCCTGGGCCTCCCTCTGCAGGGCGATCGATCTATCAAGGAGCACCCCCATCAATTGCTCCTGCAGAGGTTGGTCTGGGCCTTCTTCTGCAGGGTCATCGTGGAGTGATGGTGGGGCCCCCGACCAATCAAATCACACCTGCCTTGGATAGCCTGGCACCAGTGCGTGTCATAATGTGGTCATCTGGAACATTACCCAGATGGTCGTTTTGCTGTTCAGTCATTTGGTCAACTTGCATATTACACTTTTATTATTATAGAGGAGTTTCTACCTTCTTATTATGCTCTTAGATCTATACCCGTTCCTAAACTCTATATTTACTATTCATTTACTTTGAAAAGTAAAATAAAATGGTCAAACATTCATGGATATCACACATCGATTGAAAATGCTGCATTCTCCCTCCAATACTCAAAACTACCTTATTAATTTTGCCAAACTATGACCAGTTCTAATAAAGAGACTTAGGGAATTCAAAATGTTTCTTAGATAGAAAGTTTCTTCCTGAAACAACTCAAGGCCCAGAGGCAAGGTTTAATGTGAATATAGACTTACTTATTATAAGTCAAGAGTTTCTCTGCTTTTCTGTGATTCAGATTCTTCCCCATCTCCATCCACACATTGTTCTGTACAGTTTGGTGGAAATGTTTTGGAACTCTGAGTTTTTTTCAGTTCATAAATTTCACTAGGGTTTAACTTGATCATTATATTTCAATGACATGTCTTTGTGGCCTATCAACTCTAGGAGACACTACCATGGGTTCCATCTCCTGATGTTCATTTCCTTTTATACTTCCCTTCCCTTGTATGCAACTTTCTTCTCTCCTGTGACTCACTTATAAACAATAGAATGTGGCAAACTTGACAGGACGCATGTTATTACATGTGTGTAATTACATAGTATCCTATCTAATAAAAGAGCAATATGCAAATGGCCATACTTCCTATCAAGCCATGCCCACAGCCATACCCACCACCCAATCAGGAGCAAATTATACAAATAAACCCCAACCAAGATGGCTGCCACCACTGAGAGCAGGAGGGAAGCTTGGGTTTCCCTGGCAACAGAGGAAGTCAAGCTTTTCTCCCACTGTTGCTGGCCTAGGCTTCCACTCAATGCTACAAAGTTTCAATTATAGAAGATATATAATCACAGCAAAAATGGTGGCAGCCATGAAGCTGGAGAGAGACAAGGCTAGGGTTGCCAGGGAGATGGAGGAAGCCAAACTTCTCCAGCCCTGACTGGCCTAGGCTTACACTCCAGGCTACAAAGCTTCAAACAGAAATGGCTGTCACCATGGAGCAAGCAGAAGGCTTGGCTCTGCTCCAGGCTACAAAGTTTCAATTGTAGAATTTAAATTAATCCCAGATCCCAGGGCCTCTGCTTGGATTGCTGAGGGGTGTGGCCAGCCTGCAAACCACCACAGGCCCCTCACCCAGGCTGCCCCACACCCCAAAGGAACACCCACTCTGATCCAGGGCACCCTTCAAGCCAGCCAGTCCCCACCACAGATTGACCATCACTCCAACACACAAGAGGGCTGCCCCCATGTGGTCAAAGATCTGCCCTCATGTGGACACAAGGTGGCCACCACAAGATGGCCAGCAGGGGAGGACAGTGGAAGGTTCCGGGCCTGCAAGGGAGGGCAATTGGAGGTGATCAAGCATGCAGGGGAGGGCAGTTAGAGGTGACCAAGCTGGCAGAGGAGGGATGTTGGGGGCAAATTGGCTGGCAGGGGAGCAGTTAGACATTAATTAGACTGGCAGGGTAGTGGTAGCAGGTGATCAGGCTGGCAGGCAGAAGTGGTTAGGGGCAATCAGGGAGGCAGGCAGGCGAGCAGGTTAGAGCCAACAGTCCTGGATTGTGAGAAGGATGTCCGAATGCCCATTTAGGCCCGATCCTACCAGGATCGGGACTAAACGGGCAGTCAGACATCCCTCGAGGGATCCCAGATTGGAGAGGGTGCAGGGTGGGCTGACGGTCAGCCCCCCAATCCCCTGTGCACGAATTTTGTGCAACAGGCCTCTAGTCCTATATAATCCTATATAATAAAGAGCTGATATGTTAATTAGACCAAATAGGAGAATGACCGAATGACCTTCTGAATGAAGCCAGGGCTGCGAGGGTTGGCTGAGGGTGTGATGGTTGGCCGAGGTTGCGAGGGGCTGCAAGGGCCAGCCATGGCTGTGAGGGCCAGCCAAGGCAGCTGGGGGCTGTTAGGGTCGAGCCCCTTGCACAAATTTCATGCATTGGGCCTCTAGTACCCATCTGGCTGGAGTCTCCTACTCCCTTGCTAGCATCCTTATTGAGGGCTGCCTATGTTGGGAGGCCCATGTGAAAAGGAGCTGAGCATGGCCTCTAGGAGCTGAGGGTAGCTTCTATTTGATGGACAGCAAAAACTGAAGCTCTAAGTCACAAACCACAAGGTAGTGAATTCTGCTAACAAATCACATCTTTCCCAGTTGAGCCTCAAATGCAATTATAGCCCCAGCTAAAGCTTTGAATACGGCCTTAAGAGTCCCTATAAAAGTATTTATCTGAGTTGTGCCCAGATTCCAAACCCACATAAATTGTGAGAGGATAAATATGTCTTGTTTTAAACTTCACATTTGTGGTAAGTTGTTGCACAGCAAGAAATAACTAAGACTCGTTCTTTAAACATATGAAAAACTAAAAAAATAAATTTGGTCATGGACTGTGCCAAATCATCAGGAACACAGTACAGTTATAATGCAAAATGTCCTGTTCCTCCCCTCTATCCTCAGAGCGTGGTCTGAATGTCTTCACACCTGCATAGCAGGCTGCTCAGAGCAGGAGGGTATTTCACACTTGGGCTGTAAAAGTGAGTCTTATAAATATTGGTGTGGCAATACAGGGATGGCAAGGTCACAGCTGAATTGGATATATTGAAACTGTAAGCTTGCTAGACTAAATTCACTAGACATTTTTATATCTGTGAGTCTAATGCTATGGATCCTCCCTGAGATACCATTAAGGAAGGAGAGAGGGAGCTTTGACAGAATATTTAAAGGTAGTGAGTGGAGAAACCCATAATGTCAGGTTTATGCCCCACTGAGCTCAGCCTGTTCAATGAAACAGTTATTCTGCTATATTAAAAGGATCATAGACTGAGATAGAGACTAGAGCTCTTGGCTCTACTACTTATAAGAATCATAAACTTGATCAAGTTACCTAGTGAAATATTGAGTTCCTCCTATACAGCAGACATTGAACAGAATACTACATACCTGTTATGCTCCGCATTTCCCACAATAACTTCATGGACTATCATCCTTGGCTTCATATTATAAGTGAGGGAAAATTTCAATGAATTTTCCAAGGCCATTAAGCTAAAATTAATAGTCAGGGTTATTGAATGCCCAAATTCTTGTTATTTCTATCATTTTACACTACCATTTCAAAGTGCTTTTCTCAAATTGTAATAATTTTGAGGTTGGGACAAAATACACGAGAAATAGTTTTGCACATAGTATGTACTTAGAAATCGGTAGCTTTGTTATCATTGACTTCCTATTCCCACTAATATCATAATTAGTATCCAGTAAATTCAAATTGCAATGAATATCAAGAGCATTCTTCAAAGTGGAAAGAAATAAAAGAACAGCATTCTATCTTATAAAGGCTTAAAAGTTAAATCTGAGCATTTGTAAATAATTCTTGGACATTTTTAATTTTTATTTTTGTGTACTGACAAACTAAGCTTTCTTCTAAGTCTGTCCAATAACAGTGGAACAGGAGAGAGGTCCAAAAACTTAAACCTAGGGGAAGTGGCTCAAATCTGCAAGCCTTACAGATGGTTCATGGGTTTCTCTCCTCAAATTTAAGCATTGCAGGCTTCTTTATATAGCAGATCCCAGAGGTTTTATTTATTCCTCCTGCACACCTTAAAACATTAGTGTGGTGTATTCAATTACATGAATCAGTGACATTTCAAAAATAAGTCTGAAATTTGATATAGGTTTGCCAAATGATAACATAAAAAACAGCATATATGGTCTAATATTGATTATCACTATATTTCAAAGAGAAAGGACATTTTAATTTGAAAAAGCAGAAAAAGCTGAATAAAGGACAGCTCCTTAAATGAATATATTTAATTTTATAGAAAGCACACTCTTTCTTCTCTTTTTATAGCTTTTTTGTGTCTTGCATCAAACTCATGAAAATTGACATTGATGGACACAAATCTGGCTTTGGGAACCCCAGGCCCAGGCCTCCTGAGCCCGCCCTGCAGTAGCGAGTATGGCTGGGGTTCCTAGAAACTCTACCGGCGGTGTAGGAGCTTTGGCTCCTCATTCTGCTGGCAGACCACACTGTGGTGAAAGACTTCAAGAGGACACCATGTTGTGGTTTGCTGTTTTACAACCCCCAGAGCCCTGTGTGGTCCAAATTAGCAATCTCTAGTGGCCCCCAAAGCCAGAAAATTGCCAGTTCTACTGTTAGATTATTTATTTATATATTCCCTCCTCCCCCTTCCTGAGGTGTAGGCCTGAGTGGTCACCAATGCTGTTTGTATAATACTCTGTCCTCTGGGATCTGAGGGATTGAATCAAATGAACACCAACTGTGAAGGAAAACTGAAGCCAGTAAAGGGTTGTGTGGTTTTCCAGTCTCCCCACTGAGTTTTGACCTTTCTTTCAGTCCAGTTTTCCTGATTTTTCAGGATGTGAGATAGAACACTGTCAGAAGCATTGGCATATGAAACATCACAGACTTCCCAGATCTCCAGGCCAACCTCATCAACGAAACATGAGGAATCTGAACACCTCCCCCCAAAACACACACACACACACACACACACACACACACACACACACACACACTATATTTTGCAAAAGCTACATAGGAAGTTATTAGCAGAAACTACTACAGGACTTGGAACTCTGCACTGTCTTTATTGAGAAAGAAAAATGTTTTCTTCTTTATATAGCTGAAGTATGGTTATATCTTTGCAAAATAAGATTGAAAAAATACTGTAATACAGAAATAAATTAGTTATCAGAGAGCTCATATTTCATTCACTTCCTGGATGTTAAAAGACAGCAGTGCTTGCTTAACACATTATAAACTTTGGAAATAGGTCCAAATCCCACCTCTGCTATTTGAAAGTGATGAGACTCAGGGCAAATATAAAGCATCTTCAAGTCTCCATATTGTACAATGAAAAATGAGGATGGAAAAATCAACTTTGTATTAGTACAGTAAGGACAAAATAGGACAGGACAGTGTATATAATACTCCAAACTCAATGAGTAGCCCATAATAACTGCTATTATGCAAATACTTATAATGGTTGCTACTTCCATTTCTTTTGCTATCATAATTAATATCAACCTTATCATCTCAGCATTTGGAGAAGTCCATCAAATTGCTCCAGAAAACCCACCATGGTCTCTATTTTCAAAATTAGGACACTTTCATCTTTTACCTTTTCATTTATCCTACATTTTGATTTATAGCCCAGGAGCAAGCTAGAATTACAGAATTAAATATAGCCTCTATCACCAGACAAATAAAAATTTTGTACTCAGTGGCTAATGTTTTACTTATAGAGAGAGAAACCTTCATATTCTTCAAGTATTTATTAAAATATTGTGGGGAAAATGGTTAAATTGTTCTGATAGTTTTTATAATACAAATTAGACATACACTCTTTCCTATAGCCAATAATTCCTTTCTAGTTATTAACCTGAGAAAGTGAAAATATATATTCAAACAAAAATTTTAACAAATAGCTCTCTTCATAATAGTCCCAAACTAGAATTAGCTCACATACCCATCAATAAGAGAATGAATAAAAATATTATGAATAAATATATTATGATAGATTCACACAAAGGAATACTATGTAGCAATTAAAATAAGTTAACTCTTGGTACATTTGACAACATGGATGGAAAAAATGGCAACAGGAAACTTTAGGAATAATGAATATGCTCTGCATCTTGGCATGAGTGATAGATGTATACATATTGTCAAAATTCTCCACTTAAAATCTGCATTTTACATTGTGTAAAGTACCATATGTCAAAATTAGGATATCACTGTTCTATTTGTGGCAATGGGAAAAAATGCAAAAGGAAAGAAAGCAATTAAAATGTTTTCACTTTAACCCTAGCTGGTTTGACTCAGTGGATAGAGCATTGCCCTGTGGTCTGAAGGGTCCCAGGTTCGATTCCAATCAGGGGGACAGGCCCTGGTTTGGGGCTCAGTCACCAGTAGGGGTTGTATTGGAGGCAGCCAATCAATGATCAATGATTCTTTGTCATCATTAATGCTTCTATCTCTCCCTCTCTCTGCCTTTCTGAAAACAATAAAAATATATTTAAAAGTAAATCAGTCAATCAGTCAAACAGTAAAATTTTTTCACTTTAACTGGAAACATAAAATCAAGAAAGACCCTAACTAACCACAAGGAAGTGCACAATTTTCTCTAGCAGGAGACAATATATCCAGAGTGAAATTCTTTACCTGGAAAAAAAAAAAGCAGAGAAAAGGGTGATGGGACAACTACTGATTTAATAACTATATAAACAAAATGTTTACTGGTATAGAGAATTTTATATGTTAAAATAATTGTAAATGTTAAAACCACAAATGCCATTCGTTCTTAGAGATCTATAGAAATTCATTTTTCTCTCTTAAGAACATTTGATGTACTGACCATGACATTTTATATTGATGTATTTACCCCCAAAATAAGAATGCTCTTTTTAAAATTTAAATTCTTTATTGTTTATAGTATTATATGAGTCTCCCTTTCCCCCCATTGACCTCTCCCTGGCCGCCCCACCCCCAGCACATGCCCTCCCCCTCTCCCCGCTGTCTGTGTACATTGGTTATGCTCATATACATGCATACAAGAATAGGAATGTCTTTCAAGCTAACGATCAAAACCCTGGAGATCTTGCTATAACAATGTCTGTTTAAATTTCACTTTAACCTATTTAATTATTATTATTTTGATATCTATCTTTATCTACCTATCATCCATCTGTTATCTATCTACTATCTATCATCTTCATTTACTTTTCAGTATTTGCAGTCTGATATTTCCTACTTTTCCAAAGCCTATGAAAATAATAGTAGTAATTTTAGTTCATATGAGTCCACATATCCTGAATAACTCTGTAAATTTAATTTCCAAACTGGCAAGCGAAATATCTACACTTACTAAGGTAGATTTTTCTCTTCACAGTGGGGGTGTCTTTTATAACCTTGTCTCCACTGAATTTCATAATATTATTTATAGAAAATGTAAAAGAATCAGTTAATTACAACTTTTATTTTTGCATTTTAATTCTTTAATTTAAATAATATTATTTTTATTTTATAGCAATGAATATTCATCTCTTTGCTGCTTTGTGGATTAGCTTTTTGAAAGATTAGTTTCCGGTGAGCTGTCTCCACTTTCTTTCTCCATTCATTTCCCCAGTGCCCTATAATCTGACTTCTCTTTCCATCACTCTAAATAAACCACTCTTTTAAGTAGCCTGGAAAATGTTTTTGAATTTAAAGCATGTTTGTAATGATTTTATTAATTGAATTTGGCTTCATTTAACATTTTTTTAAATATCTATTTTCAGTCTCTTTCACTATCATTCTCTCTTTTCCATGCTTATCAGAATGTTTCTTCAAATTCTTTTTGGGATCTCCCTTCCATCTTTAAGAATTGTATTTCTTCAGGTTTCTATAGACTTATCACTCTACATGTCCATTATTTTAACTCAAGTCTAAACACTATTGACCCTCAAATTATCATTCTTGACTTTTCTTTAGCACTATTCCTCAGCTAACCAATACAGGTGCTTCAGGGTGACCCCATATTAACTTTCTAAAAGCTAAACATATGTTCTTTCTGAACTCATCTTCATGTATTTGTTATCTTTGCTAAAAACAGAATTTTGTATTACATCTCTCAATAGAAACATTTAAATATCTTCCCATATTTAACCACTTATTATATCTTAAAATTGTACTAAATTTTTTGCTTCTCCATATTCTCAAAGACTCTATAGTCTTTCAGGTTCTATATTTATTTTGTTTGTATTATTGCACCTAACCTAACTTATGTCTTTGCTTCTATTTTCCCCAACTTATCATCCACAGTATTATTAGTATTTTCCTAAAACACAAAACAATCCATCATAATCCTAAGATACTTCTTAAAGATTGCACATTTTTATTTGACACACAATAATATATTCATATCTATTTTATCAAGATTACCAAGAGACACAGGTACTGTGTTACTGTTGTTTACTGGCAACACTTAAATCTATTTCATTTTGGACTGAATACCGCATCATCAACTGTACAGGAACCTCACATGTTAGAGTGCTCGTGATCTCGGCAGCTTGGCAGATAAGAGAAGACTAAAAAAGATCAACATTATAACTTCGAACTGTATTTATTGGATTTACAAAACATTCAACATCAGTAAACCTGAGCTCCAGCAAATGGTAAGGAAGTTCAGTTTTTTTGGGGGGGAAAATTTCAAAACACCAATGCTAGATCACAGGGTACTTGAGAAAGAGCCAGAGCTGATACAATATCAACTTTAAAAAATAAAAAATAAAACAGTTATATTTAAGGACACAGAACACAGTATCTGACACATAGTAAGCTCTCAGGAAATACTTGCAGATTTTAAATTTAAGCAAGAAAATGAAGAATGGTGATCTCATACTTCCATTTCATTTCATGTAACCATGCATAAAAATGATCTGGGTAATTTGTTCAAGACAAGAATATCATCTCTGGGACATTCTTAAGTCATTAAGCTATAATTGTGTTCAGAAGCCTATGTGAAAAGAAGCCAGAAACCACTGTACACTGGCAAGTAATTTCTTTCTTAAAGGGCGCTGAGAAAGCTGTGCACAAATTTATGAAGTAATGTATTCTAACAATGCTACGACTTTAACATCCTCTGAAGATTCTATGAATAGCTCCCATTGGCATCATTGCCATTCAGAATCACATGCTAGAAAGAGCATTTACCAGGATAGAGAAGACCTATATATATTCTCCTGTTTCTGATACTATTTTTGTAACCACAGACAAGTCTCATTTCTTCACTGCATTTTGTTTTTCACTTCATGAAGTGGGGAAAAAAAAAGGTTGCTTTGAAGATCAAATAATATAAGAGTATTGAAACATGCTTTGTAAAAAAACTTCGAAAAGGATGGATTGCTATAAAATGTCTACTTTCATATTTAATAGCAAAGTTTACACACCCTCAATATAATTGTTTGGTAATGTAAAGATGAAAATTTCTACAGAATGATGCTCTTTAAATAGAAGATGCTCTGTGAATTGGATAGGTAAAAAATAATCATACATGATAAAGAAGTAATACGCAAATTGACTATCACTCCAACACACAAGATGGCCACCCCCATGTGGACACAAGATGGCTGCTACAACATGGCCTACAGGGAAGGGCAGTTGTGGGTGATCAGGCCTGCGGGAAAGACAGTCAGTAGTGACCAGGCCTGAAGGGAGAGCAGTTGGGGATGATCAGGCCTGCAGGGGAGGCAGTTAGGGGTGACTGGGCCAGCAGAGGACAGCTAGGGTCAACGAGGCCTGTAGGTAAGGAAAGTTTGGGGTGACCAGTAGGAGAGGGCAGCTAGGGGCAATTGGAAGTTAGGCATCGATCAGGCTGGCAGGGCAGTGGTTAGGGGGTGATCAGGCTGGCAGGCAGAAGTGGTTAGGGGCAATCAGGCAGGCAGGCAGGTGATGGTTGGGAGCCAGCAGTCTCGGATTGTGAGTTGGATGTCTGACCAGGTTTGGGCCTAAACGGACAGTCAGACATCCCTTGAGGAGTCCCAGATTGGAAAGGGTGCAGGCTGGGCTAAGGGACACACACACACACACACACACACACACACACACACCCACACACACACACCGTGCACAAATTTTGTGCACTGGGCCTCTAGTTAAGAAAATAAAAAGTTTTGGCAAAACCACCTGCAGGCAGGGAGATGGAGGGCAGAGTTTTCAACATCAGGATTAAAATAATAGCCCAGTCCTAGCTGGCTTGACTCAGTGGATAGAGCATCAGCCTGAAGACTGAAGAGTCCTAGTTTGGTTCCAGCTAAGGGCACATGTCTGGGTTGTGAGCTCGATCCTCAGTAGGGGTCATCCAGGAGGCAGCTGATCAATGATTCTCTTATCATAGATGTTTCTATCTCTTTTTCTCCTTTCCTCTATGAAATCATTAAAGAAATATATTAAAATTAGAGGTCCAGTGCACGAAATTTGTGCATAGATGGGGGATTCCCTCATAGCTTGCACCCTCTCCAACTGGGAATTCCTTGGGGGATGTCTGACATCCCCCTTGCAATCTGGGACTGCTGGCTTCTAACTGCTTACCTGCCTGCCTGCCTGCCTGATTACCCCTAACTGACTCTGCCTGACAGCCTGGTTGCCCCCAATTGCTCTCCCTTGCAGGCCTCATCTCGCATCCCAACTTTCCTCTGTTGCTGACCAATTTGGTTCTGATTGGTTGGTTCCTATGCCAGTCAGACTCTCTGGGTCTATCAACGAGGCTTGATCAGAAAGGTGGGGCCGATCAGCAGTCCCAGTGGAGGGTTGAAGAGAATTGAAAGCGTGGTTGTTGGTCAGACTGGGAGAGAAAGAGAGAAGCAAGTGCCAATTAAAAGCTGCCACAGAGGCAACAGATCAGTCCCTGTTTCTCTCTTCAGGCCCTGATTCTCAGCCCCCTCAGCAGTTTGTACTGGGGCACTGTGCCTGCAAAAGATGCAGTCAGTGGCAACGCAGCGCTGACTGTAGGAATGACCATTGGTCTAGCCTTGGTCATTACTGGTCCTTATGACCCAGGGTTTTTATATACTATCTAATAAAAGAGTAATATGCAAATTGACAATACCTCCAATCAAGACATGCCCACAAGCCATGCCCACCAGCCAATCAGTAGCAAATAAACCTCAACCAAGATGGCTGTAACCACTGAGAGCAAGAGGGAGGCTTGGATTTTCCCAGCAATGGAGGAAGCCAAGCTTTCCTCCTGCCTTTGCTGACCGAGGCTTCCACTCAATGCTACAAAGTTTCAATTATAGAAGATATATCCCAACAGAAATGGTGGCAGCCATGGAGCTGGAGAGAACAGAGACTAGGGTTGCCCAGGTGATGGAGGAAGCCAAGCTTCTGCAGCCCTGGCCAGCCTAGGCCACCACGCTAGGCTACAAAGTTTTAATTATATAATTTAAACAAAAATGGCTGTCGCCAAGAGCGAGCAGAAGGCTTGGTTCCACTCCAGGCTACAAAGTTTCAATTGAAGAACATAAATTAATCCCAGATCCCAGGGTCTCTTTTTCGGTCACTGGGAGGCATGGCTGGCCTGCAAACCACCACAGGTCCCTCACCCAGGCTGCCCCACACCCCAAGAAAACCGCCACCATGATCCGGGATACTCTTCAGGACAAACCAGCTGGCTTCCACCCATGTACCAGGCCTCTATCCTATCTAATAAAAGAGTAATATGCAGATTGGCCATCACTCTAACACACAAGAGGGCTTCCCCCATGTGGTCAAAGATCCTGCCCCCATGTGGGCACTAGATGGCCACCACAAGATGGCCAGCAGGGGAGGGCTGTTGGGAGGTTACAGGACTGCAAGTTAGGGCAGTTGTGGGCCATCAGGCCAACAGGGAAGAGCAGTTGAGAGGGACCAGGCCTGCAAGGGAGGGCAGTTGGGGACTACCAAGCTTGCAGGGGAAGGCAGTTAGGGGTGACCAGGACAGCAGAGGAGGGAAGTTGGGGGCAAACAGGCTGGCAGGGGAGCAGTTAGACATCAATTAGGCTGGCAGGGTAGTGTTTAGGGGGTGATCAGGCTAGCAGGCAGGCGAGCAGTTTGGAGCCAGCAATCCAGGATTGTGAGAAGGATGCTTGACTGCCATTTAGGTCCGATCCTACTGGAATTGGGCCTAATTGGACAGTCAGACATCCCTCGAGGGGTCCCAGATTGGAGAGTGTGCAGGCTGGGCTGAGGGACACCCCCGTCCCTCCCACCATGCACCAATTTCATGCACCTGGCCTCTAATATTAGGATCATAGCCCAATAGTAATACTTTGACTTATCATTGTAGTTGTTTTGTTTCATAAATATATATGTATATATGTATGCCTATAAGTATGTTTGTATGCATGTGTATATATAAAGTTTACATTTATTTCAAAGGCCACATTATTGGCTACTGTTATAATGAATTGAAATTCTGAAACACAGCCAGATAATGCAAGCAAGTAAAGGATGGTTGAAGTTCCTCTAGGCAAGCTACCCCATGTATGTTCAGTGTGAGAGTAAACAGAATTGTGGAGGGCATGCTGAGGCTTATGGGAACAGTTACAGCATGGTGAGAGGCATGGCAGTCTGGAGGTGCGTCTCATGAGAAGACAATGGAAATGGACTTTCTCTTTAACAATAAAAGCAGTACCTACTGGCATGGCCATATAAACTAGTGAATTCATTGTGTGAAACTGAGAGACAAATCTCCCTATTTTTACTTTTGAACACGGTTATGATATTATAAGCATGTCACAAATAAAGCTACATTTTATAAATAGATGCCATAAGTCCAAACCAAAAAATTCCTTTTGTGTACGCAAATAGAATGGTACTTGTTTATGTATTGTTTTTCCATTCATATTCCCATGTAGATATTTTCTCTCTTATCTAACATAAACATTTCTAAATTATATGTTAAAATGAGTGAGTAATCTTAAATCCTGCTTTACATAGATCAGGACCCTGAGTGCAATATGAATTGGATTGGGATTTTGGCTATGATCATGTTTTCTTCATGCAAATGACATCTTAGAAAAATCCATGAAAACCTAGCATTAAAATATATTGCGTGAAGATATGCCACACGCAGAATATGTCCAAAGGATATTTGAAGAATTCTAAACCACAGCGGAAACCTTGGCATAGTTTTTTCTTTTTACATCAGTTGTTCCGTGTTAGTCAGGAACAAATATGGTTCCAAACATCGATTCCATTCTGTAAAAATTTATCAGCACAGTGCTACAATTGTGCCGTTGATCATTTTCCGGTTAAATTTAAATTTCACATAACTCTATGTTACATGATGAGAATAATATTTTAAAACTTTTTCCTCTGCTATTTAGCAGTGAGCATCCTGAGGAAGAAGTAGTACATTGCAAAAACTCTATCGTCTCCGTTCATACTTTCTAACTTATTCCAATTAAGTTCTAGTTTCTTGTCATGAAGCCATTTCCTACTCTGTAGATAGTCTTACATCCCACTCTGGAATTCCAGCATCAGCCTAAATTGCATTATACCACTGTAAAATAAACTTTTCCTGTCACAGGCCTTTTACTAATAGCATTTCATTTTGAATGGCATTTAAAACAAAGTGAGATGGCAATTTCCTGAGCAATAGCTAGAATTTACTGCTGTTTTTCTTCATCTGGTTACCTTTCATCACCTAAGGTAGATGGATTGCAAATCCATTCAATTAAAATCCAGATAATATACTTTGCAGTTTTTATAACCAGAGTTGAGTTTGCTTGAAAGAGGCAGGGTAGCCTTAATTTGCTGCCATTGTTTACTTAGGACACAGGAGCAAGTGAAATTTCAAAGGAAAAATCACAGCTTATAGTGAAATTTTCAAGTTTTCTACACGGGCCAGTGCCTTCTACATGCCAGAGCTATGATGGCGAACCTGTGAAATGCATGTCAGCATTGACACACGTAGCCATTTTTTATGATACGCGGCTGCATACAGCCACATACAGAGAAGTATGGGGCCACATGCAGAGGATGAAACATTTGCTCTAGTGTAGTGTAGACACTCTAGCCAGAGGTTTGTAGGCCAAAACAATAGAACTCTGGTACAGAGCATCTAGTTCTGGGACTTCCGGTTAGGCCCTTAGGGGCTTTTTGACCTCACTTCCAGCCAGCGGAGCAGGGAGCATTGAAATGCCACAGGGGACACATCTCTGGGGGCCCTGGGATCACCATTACCAGCAACCACATAACCACAGCAACCATCATCCAATCTACTGTTCTGGGGTGTCGTGGATTTCTAATTGACCATCATTATTGAGATAAATGAGGGGGAGGCTGAGAGAGGCCAGGGCCTGTGCTATGGGTGCCATTTCCCACCATTAGAAATAGCGGCAGCCATCTTAATTTATATAAGGAACGTCATTTTGCAGCATAGTGCAGACTCCATTTCACCACTATTACTGTTGTGCATCTTTATTAACCCCTATTTCTGCTTATTAACCCTGTCCTTTCCTAAAAGACAGTTACATGTGCCATCTTGTAATCAGTTAGGCTAGTTAACCCGTAATTTTCTGCAGGGCTAACAGTCTATCTATAAGGCTATCTTCTGTCACTGACCCCCTGATGGAGAACCCAAAAAATAAAAAAACAAGGTTAATTAAAGGAAGTGCTAGTAGCAGTTATTGACCCTTTCATGAGACATGGGCCAAGAGTATCACATTATAGAAAAAAAATGGCAGATCATTTTGCATTCTATGTACTGAAACGGTAGTAAGAAGAATGTGGAATATAAATAGACATTTTGAAACTAATCATTCCCAGCTCTTGAAAAAAGTGAGCATGAAAGGAAGGAATACATTTCTAGGCAGCTACATCTTTATAAGAGCCAATCTAATTCCATCCTCAAATGTATAAAAGGCTCTACAAATTTAACATCTGCAAGTTTGATCATTGCTCACTCCATAGCTAAGCATGGAAAAGCACCCAGTGAGCGAGAATTTATTAAAGAAACTCTCCTGGATGTGCATCAGTTCTATTTCATGATATGCAGAAGATGCAACTATTAAGAGAATATCTGAGTTCCACTCAGAAGAAATATCATAAAAGACCGAATAATGAGACTGAAACTACTGATGTCACATCACATGCTTAGTTGGCCATTATTGGTCAATATTCTGATGGTCTCACAATGAGAGAAGAGTTGATAAAGTTAGTATGAGTGCCAACATGTTCATCAAGAAGCAAAATATGTAAGGTTGTTATACAAACATTCCATGACCTAAGCATTGATATCTCTAAAGTTGTGTCAGTGACAACAAATGGGGCACCAAACATGGTGGGAAAAAAGTTGGATTTGTCAAATTATTTACAGAAGCTATTGGACATCCGATTGTGCCTTTCCATTGTATTACCCATCAGGAGGTTTTATGTGCCAAGGCAGGAGTCACTGACTTAAATGACTTAATGTCAGTTGTTACGAAAGTAGTTAATTTAATAGCTGCTTGCCCCCTTCATAAGCGAGTATTTTCTGCACTTTTACTGGAGGTTGATTTTACCTACTGTGGACTGCTGATATACAATAATGTAAGATAGGTGAGCCGAGGCAAATTTCTTGAGTGCTTTATGGAGTGCTTTGAAGAAATTAAGGTTTTTCTTGAGGATAAGGATCTGAGAAACTTTTCTCAGCTCAATGATGATAAATGGGTCAACACCTAATATTTTTTACAGATCTCTCTGTTCATATTAATGAACTGAACTTAAAGTTATAAAGTTTTGGCAAAAGTATTGAGGTTATGTTGGGGATACACAAAAGCTTTTGAAAGTAAACTTAAAATTTTCAAGCGAGATGCAGAAACTAAAACTTATAAGTATTTTGGAGTAACAAAGTATTTTGAGAAAGCCAATGCAGGTGTACAAAATGAAATGAAACCCTTGCATATAAAGTACCAGCATGTTTTAGCCTGGTTACTTGACCAGTTCAGTGATATATTTAATCAATTTAGAAGCCTAGAACATACCACAAAAATAATTAAGTATCCTGATGTAGTAGTCTACAGAAGTTTGGAATTAAATGGTTTCCAATGGATGCAAATTGATGATTTGAATATGCAACTTGCAGAATTTCAGGACAGCATCTGGGTTCAGGTGTTTGTCGACTTGCGGTCAAAGCTTGAGAATCTGGAAAGGTGCTGCTTGGAGAATCAAGAGGAGTGCCACTACAAACAGGAAATTTGGAGTGGCTAGAACCGATTACCAGACACTTTTAGCACCCTGAAAAATATAGCAATGGCTTTACTCACAATTTTTCCCTCTACATACTTTTGTGAGAGACCTTATTCTCAGCGTTAAATAATATCAAAACTAACAAAATAAACAGATTGACAGATGAAGTTAGTAGCACTTGCTTGGGCTAGAAGTGTACAAAATACCAACCTTCAATTGAAGGTTTAGTCAATGAAATTCAGCAACAAAAAGTCACTAATAGGCAGGTTAGTTAAAGAATTCCCCCTGCCCCTCATGGCACCCCACAAAAGTTAAAGGATATGAAGACCCACAAAAGAAATCTACTACAGATGAACAAAGAAGTCACTAAGCAGGTAAGGTAAATAATTAGTCTTTGGTTTATTAAATACAGTTATATATTACAACTAGTGGCCTGGTACATGAAATTCATGCACATTAAAATGATATTAATAAGAGAAATCTTTTAATAGTGTTATTTGCCCTTTCTCTACAATAAAAGTGTGAGAGATAAAAGGTAATGAGTACAATGTATATGAAAATAATACATAATTTCATTAATAAATAAATAATAACAAAATGATATAACCACAATATGAATCCACAATAACCTGTTGAGCTAATTTTCCTACATTTAAAATAGGATTGAATGTGTCCCTCACAGAGAGATGGAATCCATAATACTGCATTTTTACATTTTGTCTAGAATTATTGTTGAGTACACTGTTGTCTTTGAGTCTTAATGCAATATCTGTTCCCCAACCTTTTTCATCATGTGGAAAAAGAATAGGATATGTCATTGCATCTAATGTAGGAAAAAGGATACTGATTCTTTTCACTTTAGTGGCATTTGGCTTATTGGGATCTGGTTTACAATGAATGAGCAAGTCCCTTTCAAAAGGAGGTTCTCCATCTTCGTTTCTGAATATGACAGCAACCTCGGTTACATGGGGAGAATTATATCTGCCTGGGTCACTATTACGATCATATTTAATTGCCATAATTACTTTTGTGGGAGCTATACCTTTTGCTGCTGCTTCAGATTGGGCTTCCTTTTCTACCTCATGTAGCATCTTGTATTATTTTGTTAATTCATTTATTTCATGCATGAGATTGTTGATGTTGATCATGACTCTTTCTGAGCAGGCCTGGTTTGCTGGGATTGCTAATCTTTTAGGTGTAGCTTCAGCTGTATTCAAAATATAGAGTTGAGGAAACTTCCAAGAAACACCATCAGAAGGATATAAAGTTTCAGTACGATGATAAACTTGTCCATGTATTCTAAAACAGTATGGCCCATACCCTGATAGCCGTCACTTCTGCCTCATTCTTCATGCCCAGGGCCCTCAGTTAGACGCAGCTGTGGTTTGCTTTCACTGACACTGCTTGGTCTCTGCGCCCTGGGGCCGGGCGCGTGATGCCTTCACCACTTTGTCTCTGCTCCTGGGGCCTGGCGCCCATGGCTCTTGACCCCACCCTTTGACCCTGCCCCTTGCCCCGATTGGCTGGTAGCATAGCCAATCAGGAGCCAAGGTACAGTCACATTTGCATGTTACTCTTTTATTAGATAGGATTATACATTTTTGTTATTTAAACTATAAGTATCATGAAATTATGGTGTTTGTTTTTTTTTTCTCGAAGTGACACACCACCTGAGTTATGCTTGGATTTCTGGTGAATTTTGACATACCAAGCTCAAAAGGTTCCCCATCACTGTGCCAGTGTGTGGCTTGCTGCAGCGGACAGTGTGTTTCTACAGCTGCTGGTCTTTTACACACCCATCAAATGTTTCTGACTGCTGGAATCTGTCCTTAAAGAATAAATGAAAAAAAAATAAAAGAATAAATGAACACAATAAACAAATATCATCCCCCTCATAAATCTTTCTTTATTCATTCTCAATATGGTAATAACTGAAAAACCCTTTGGGAGATTAATTACTAAGCAGAAAAACTTGGGTGTGAGAATTTTCTTTTTTGTTTAAAAACTATTGCTTATATTAATTGTTTTAGTATTACCATCACTTTGGTCAAACCTGAGAAAATATGTAGAACTGGTTTGCCAAATTATTCAATCATGTGTTCCAGAAAAGGCATATTATGCAAGTCCTTTAACTCAAAATTATTCTCTTCCCAAATATAATCATAGGATATTGACTATTTTTTAAGCTATAACAATTTTCTAATCCAAAGTTGTTTTTTAAAAAATGATAAAAGTGAGTCCTGGTGAGAGTGAGTGATGTGGTCAGTTTCACAAGGACAGAGCATAGATGGAAACATCCTATATGCCAGCTGCTTGCTTTCCTAATGAGTGTAATTTAGGTTAATAATCTCCTTGTTTTTTAAAAAAATAATTATGGGAATAGCTGAGCCTATCAGTCAGTCATTCTTTAATGTGAATGGATTTAAATTATTTTCTTTTTAAATGATATCAGTTGCAGAATGAAGGGATTAATAAGCATTTGAAGGAAGTAAATGACGATTATTGGCATCTTTGGTAGAGAAAACACAGCATCAAAGTTGAAGGATGAAGAAAATAAATGAGTTAAAAAAAGGGTGGTTGCTTGGCCAGGTGACTCAGTTGTTTGGAGCATAACCCCATACACAAAAAGGGTGTGGGTTCGATTCCTGGTCAGGGTACATACCTAGGTTGCATTGGGATCCCAGCCCTGGTGTGGAGGCAACCAATAGAAGTTTTTCTCACATGGATGTTGCCCCCTCTTCCTCTCCCTTCTTCTCTCTCTAAAATCAATAAAAACATATCCTTGGATGAGGATTTAAAAACAAAACAACAACAAATTGTGACTACATTCAAAAAGGAGGAACAGGCAAAGGACCCCCAAGAAACTTAACTTATTTTGGTGTTTAAAGAAATCTATCCTAATCTGTATCAGTTGACATCCCCAACTGGGGATGGGGCCAGCCATTCAACCTCCTGCCATTTCCCCCTCTTGACAGGCCGACCCCCAAATAGCCCCAATTGGGGCCAGGCTAGACCCCCTCCCCATGCACAAATTCATGCACTGGGCCTCTATGATTTATAAATGGTTTGATGGTAAGAACTTGGGATATGCCTATGTCTGATAAAGGTAACCAGGGTATAGTCTTAAGTAGACATGTTTGAAATGTGATTGACATAAAAGAACATTTCAGGCTATTCAATCAGGTCACACTTTGCTTGACTTGACATAATGGTGCTTGTAGGCACTGAAAGAGTAAAATAACTCTGAATTATCAGCTTTTGTCTAACACTGCAGGAAAACAGTGCTCTGATTCAAGAGGCCAAATATCTTTAGATAGAAGAATCCCTGGAGTAGAAAAGGACAATCCATCCATTCACTTAGCTACATGCCACCATGTGAGAAGATATAACTCTTCCTCTCCAAATTTCAGTTTCTCTATCAATATTATGACTTGTTGTAGGCCCAATGCACAAAATTCTGCATGGGGGATTGGTAGGTAGGTGTGTGTGCTCCTCAGCCCAGTGTGCACCTTCCCCAATCTGGGACCCCTCTAGGGATGTCTGACTGGCTATTTAGGGCTAATCCCAGTGGGCAGTTGGACATCCCTCTCACAATCCAGGACTGCTGGCTCCCAACTGCTTGCCTGCCTGTCTGCCTGATTGCCCCTAACCACTTTGCCTGCCAGCTTGATCAACCCCTAACCACTCCCTGTCAGCCTGATCAATACCTAACTGCTCCCCTGCCAGGCCAATTACCCTTCCCTGCCAGCCTGATTGCCCTACCTGCCCTCCTCTTCAGTCCTGGTCACCCCTAACTGCCCTCCCCTGCAGGCTTGTTCCCCCCAACTGCTCTCCCCTGCAGGCCTGATACCCTCCAACTGCCCTTCCCTTCAGGCTTGATCACCCCAAAACTCCCCTCCCCTGCCAGCTTGCTCACCCCAACTGCTTTCCCCTCCAGGGCTTTCCCCTCCGATTTCCCTCCCCTGTAAGCCTTGTCCTTCCCAAATGCACTCACTTGCAGGTCTAGCTCCCCTCCAACTGTCCTCCCCTGCAGGCCTGATCTCCCCCAACTGCCCTCATCTGCTGTCTATTTTGTGGTGGCCATCTTGTATTCACATGGGGGCAGCCATCTTTGACCACATGGGAGTGGCCATCTTGTGTGTTGGAGTGATGGTCAATTTGCATATTACCTCTTTATTATATAGGCTATTTTGGGTTTGAATGGACATGCCTATAAAATGCAGATTGCTTATGCACATATTAGGCCCTGAAAGGGAATTTTTGCATTATAAAGAACATTAATCCATTGAATTATTTCATATTATCATAACATATAATCTCATAAAATACAGGTAATGGTGTTTGAACAATAGTAGAGCCAATTTTAAAGTGTGAATGTTGTAACCATAGCCAACTAGGATAATTTGTAATATAAATAATCTAGTCCATGTCTCAAGTTATTTAGAAAAATCACAATGTGATTTAGGAAAATCACAAATGAATATACATCACTTTGGTTTTATACACTTAGTTGAAATAAAAAATGTTAAATCTATATTCTATATACCAGAATATAAATTAATATAGGAATTACTTTAAAATTGGGAATTACTTTAAAATTGATTAGTGGTTCTTAGTAACTCTGAGCCTCATCAAATCTAGGTATGTTTTCTTAAAAATATATTTTATTTATTTTTTACAGAAAGGAAGGGAGAGGGACAGAGAGTGAGAAACATCAATGAGAGAGAAACACTGATCAGCTGCCTCCTGCACACCTCCCACTGGGGACATGCCCACAACCAATGCATATGCTCCTGACCGGAATCGAACCTGGGACCCTTCAGTCCACAGGCCGACGCTCTATCCACTGAGCCAAACTAGTCGGGCAAATCTAGATATGTTTATAAAATCAAATTGCTGACCCAAGTATTCAGAAATATCAATGGTATAATTTGTTGTCACTTGTCTCCTCTGCTCAAGAATTCAGTTGAGATCTCTCTCATTCCTATTCCTTCCTCCCTGCTTCCTCCCTTTCTCTCTTGTCTTCCCTCTCATATATTTCAAAATCAGTATAAGTAAGGTAAAGTGAAAGTTTTAGTTTTCTTAACTTCTATTTCCTACTTACCTATATCTAAGAAATGAGAGTGGGTGAGCTATAAACCACTTGTTCATACATGTGGTTGATTCATAGGAAATGAATAAAAATGCATAAGGTTACAGCTGGGCCAATTAGCTAAAGTTATCAGCTTTTAGTGAGAACTTAATCAGATTTCTTAATTTGTTAGTAGTCATTGGTTAAGGTGAAGATGAATAAATTAGATTGGTTATAAATTGGGTTATTATACACCCTGATTTGCCTGGGACAGCCTGTCAAGTACCTGTTATCCAAACACAATTTTTACTACTGCTCCCTTTCACTTTCCAAAGTGTTTCATGTTTTGGAACAGAAATTTCATGATCTTCCTAACTTTAGAAAATTTTTAAAATAAGTAGAGTGAATTGAATTATAATAGGTATTTATAGTAAGTTATTGCTTTGTCTTTTATGCATGTTAGAAAATTATACATGTATACATTGAACTGAATTCCCCTAAAACTAATATTAGATTATCTTCTAGGAGGCTAACTGCTCATCAACTTAAGTCTTATTCCAGTCATTGACTTCTCCATTAGCATTCACTTCCCCCTTCCACACCTCTAGATAAGTTAACTTTGTGAAAAAAACAAGTTGTAAAGATCTATATTTTAAAGATAGTACTGAATACTGAATAATAAAACAAGGTTTCTTTAACTTTTCAATATATTAGGCATGAGTCAGGGAGATGGCAAGAACCAAGCAGTTAATTAAATAATTAAAAAATATATCATTACCATCTCCCCGTCACCACCCACAAGAAAGAAATGTGAAATCAGAGTTTACAAATTAGGTAACAACTATTGATTTAAATTTCAAATTGTATATAGTTGCAGGAACACAAATGAAAGACACAGTACATATTTATAATAATAACCTCAACATTCTTTATTTGAAATTTACCCAAAAGTTCTTCTCTGCCTCTTTTGTTACCTCAAATAATAATCTATCATTTTATTTACTCTATTTTAAAGTGTTTTTGAAAAATAAATTATCATACAACAAATAATTATTTCCCTTGGAAATTTGTAATTATGTCACTTCTGTTTGTTTGTCAGGAAATGATAGTAGCATATTGAGGGAACAGCACAGTGTATTGTGTAAGGACATGAATTCTGGAGCCAAAAGGTCTTGCTTTCATTTTTGGCTCCTCAACTTCTTGCTGTATGATCTTGGGCAAATTATTAAACTCAGCATTCCTTCATTTCCTTACCTGCTAAACGGGGACACTATACCTCCCTTACATTTTTAAATGAATAATAATTTAATATTGATAAAGGATTTATAATAGTGTCTAGCACATAATATGTAACAGATAATGTTTATCAAAAAATATTAAGAGTTTCACTTTAGATTAGTAGTGTGAATGTTCCCAAATTAACTTTTCCAATGTTAAGGTATGTCTTAGGGGTTTTTTTGTCCTATATTTTATAAACAATTAGTATCAAATATTTAACATAGTAGAAAGGGTGAATTGGATCAAAAGTGAAAATTTTAAAAATAATTTTGTTTTTCTCAACTTTCTAAACCCCCCCCCAACTTTTCATCTTTGTGGATAGTAAGTGCATGAGCTATATCACAGAACCTGAATTAAGACTAATATTTTTATCAAGCACATATAAATTGAATAAAACTGGTTGTAAGTACATATTGAAAAGCATAAAAGGACATAGATGTACTCCTGAAATCTCTTCCCTGGTAATGACAAAAGTAAAGGAAATAGAGCACTCTATCCTGGCAGCAGGGCTGGCCTCCTAAGTGTGACATTTATGTAGTGGCTTAGAAGGGACTTTGTTTAATACTCTGTTTTTGCCATCTTGAGACCCTGATTAACATTTGAACCAAGGACCACCATTTTCATTTTGCATTTGGTTCTGGCAATTATATAGCTGGTCCTGCCTTGTGCTTCACCAACTCTAATTTCAGAATTATAAATATCCAGGCTATGTAGTTTTTCTTCATATTGGCAACGAGAAATGTGTTTAAAAATAATAATAATCTTTAAACCTTTGACTTAGCATAAAAATAAGTCTGAAATTTTTGCTTTCCTACTCTGGATATTGCTTAAATGCAAACATTCCTCAAACCCAACATGGCTGAAGCTGGACATATTATGCTTCTCTAATTTGTCTTAGGTGTTCATGCGACCATCTTTCTCCTAGTCATTATGATTAAATTCTCAGTCATCTTGAACTATTCCATCTCCTTTGCCTCCCACAGCCAATCACTTGCTGGAAATTATTGATTTTCTTTCATAATAACTCTCACTTAAATCCTTTCCTCCCCATTTTCACAGCCACACCATACTAGGAACTCTCATTACTTCTAATTTACTTCAATATCTTTCATACCAGTTTCCTAATCCAATCTTGCACACTCCCCCAATTAATTTCCCTATTGCTCTAAGCTTTATTTTCATAAACTGTAGCACTAATCATATGTCTATTTGGCTCAAAAACCTTGAAGAATTTCCATTTCCTTCAGAATTAAATCCATATTGTTTAGTGTGCTATCTATATGTCTTTGTGCATCCATCACAATCTACTGGTCTAACTTTATCTCTAAACCTCTACATGTAACATTTATTAAAGTTACACTGACTATTCACAGGCCACCAGATTTGCTATATCTTATCTAATAAAAGAGAAACATGCAAATGGACTGTACCTTCGCTACACTACCAGACAATAGGAGCGATATGCAAATTAACCCCCAACCAAGATGGTGGGTGGGCCTCTTCTGCTCCAGCAGGCCAAGGCAACTGCTGGGCTGGTGGGGCTCCAATCACAGCCCCAGAGCCAGCAGGGGGTCTGGACTCCTGCCACTGCCCCAAGGCCCGGCCTTGGCAAACCTGGGGCTACGGTGGGGGTCCCGATGGCTGCCCCAGAGGTGGCAGGGGGTCTGGACCAACGCTGCCACTTCAAGGCCCAGCCATACCACATTAAAGCTTCTTTTATTATTAGCATCTTAAATTAATGTGATACATTTATTACAATTGATGAGCCTTTATCGACACATTGTTAACAAAAGTAAAATCTGCAGTTTACATTAGGGTTCATTCTTTGTGTTGAACATCTTATGGTTTTGACAAATATACCATTAATGTGGTATCATACAGAACAGGTTCATTGCCCTAAAGATCACCTCATCGCTCCCTGCTCTGATCCCTTGGCAGCCAGGGGGTGATCAGGGTGGCAGGCAGAAGGGGTTAGGGGCAATCAGGAAGGCAGGCAGGCAAGTAGTTGGGGGCCAGCAGTCCTGGATTGTGAGAAGGGGTCCCAGATTGGAGAGGATGCAGGCTGAGTTGAGAGACACCCAGCAGGCATGAATTTCGTGCACCGGGCCTCTATTGTATTTATAATTTTGTTAACTAATAACAAAACTATAGTCACTGAATAGATATAGAAATTACTGAGACAAGACCTGAGAGCTTACAGAAGGAAATGAAAATATGAGCTGTATCTAGGTCACAATGGGTTTTGTAAGCAATATGAGAATGTAGCTTTTATTCTAAATATTTGAGAATCCATTGAAGAGTTTAAAGAGAAGAGTAAGATGATCAGATTTTATTTAACCAAGTCATTGGCTACTTGATAGAAAACAGATTAAGTGTGACATCAGATACTGGGGACCTTAATTAGAAAATGTATACGGTAATGAAATAAAATGTACAAAATAAAATAAAATATATATATATATATATATTTAGAAGGCAGAATTGATAACATTTGTCAATTAATTGAATATGAAATTAAATGTGACTCTATAGTCTTCATTTTATTGATAAGTGACTAATGAGGTCACTTATCAATATAGGCAACACAGGATGAATAGCAGGTGGTTGCAGAGGTGAGAAGTGGGGCTTGGGTGTGAGGAAAGAGATATTAATGAGTTTTGGCTATGCTGAGTGAGACATTTAAAAGAATATGCCCTGGATACAGTAGAAAGAGACACTAAAATCACATTTATCTTGACCCCAAGACAAATGTCATTCATTTAACATGGCCTTCTCCAAAAGGCCAATTTTAATTAGTTTAGCAAATATGGTTATATGTAATATTTTAAAAGTAAAGGAAAACTAGGAAGATATATTAGCAAATCAACTGTTCAAAAGAAGATTTAATAGCAAAGTGATACTAATGAGTTAGTTGGGATCAGGCAGTTTAGGTAAGGGCCACAGGGAGGGAAGAAGGAGGAAATGAACCAGATGGTCAGGATGTGAGCAAATAGGCAGAATGTACCACAGAATTGCCCTTCCCCCTGAGCTAAAATCAGGGGATGAAGACAAAAGGAGATTAGCTGGTTTTTAGCTAATAGAGGAAAAGAGCAAGAAAATATAAACCTCTAGACTAATGAGCTTCTGCAGCAACCCTTTTCAGAACCCCTCTCAAGTTATTACTTTTGCTGTAATAAACTTCACTTCCCTTTGCTTACTCCTCCCTTGTTTTCGAATTCATTCCTCCACCTCTTGAGACAACAAACCCAACAGCTCAGAATCACATCTCAATAGATTTTATTCTGACTGTAGGGTGCATTTTTAACCTTCCTGTTTATCCTACTTACATTTTATTTTTAATAATGTTTTTTCTTTATTGATTAAGGTGTTACACATATTTTTCCTTATCACCCCATTGTCCCCCACCTCACTCTCTCACCCCCTATTGTCTGTGTCCATTGGTTAGGCTTATATGCTTGCATACAAGTCCTTTGGTTAATCTCTCCCCATTATCCCTCCCCTCCCCTACCTTCACTCGCATGTTTGATGGTCTGATCAATGCTTCTCTATATCTGGATCTGTTTTTGTTAATCAGTCTATGTTGTCATTATAGTCCATAAATGAGTGAGATCATGTGATATTCATCTTTCTCTGACTAGCTTATTTAACTTAGCATAGTGCTCTCCAGTTCCAACCATGCTATTGCAAATGGTAAGAATTCCTTCTTTACCTCAGTGTAGAATTTCATTGTGTAGATGTACCACAGTTTTTAGTTCACTTATCTGTTGATGGGCACTTAGGCTGTTTCCAAATCTTATTTATGGTAAATTGTGCTGCAATTGACATAGGGGTGCATAAGTCCTTTCTGATTCATGTTTCTAGTTTCTTGGGATATATTCCTAGAACTGGGATCATTGGGTCAAATGGGAGTTCCATTTTTAGATTTTTGAGGAAACTCCATACTGTTCTCCAGAGTGGCTGCACCAGTCTGCATTTCCACCAGCAGCGCAGGAGAGTTCTTTTTTCCCTACATCCTCGCCAGCCCTTGTTGTTTGTTTTGTTGATGATAGCCATTCTGACAGGTGTGAGAAGGTACCTCATTGTCGTTTTGATTTGCATCTCTTGGATGATTGGTGACTTTGAGCATGTTTTCATATGTCTCTTGGCCTTCTTTCTCTCTTCTTTCAAAAAGTATCTATTTAGGAAGAGTCATTGCACATTTTTTGATTGGGTTGTTTATCTTCCTTTTGTTAAGTTGTATGAGTTCCCTGTAAATGTTGGAGATTAAACCCTTATGGATGATAACATTGGCAAATATGTTCTCCCATGCAGTGGGCTTTCTTGTTGTTTTGTTAATGGTTTATTTTACTGTACAAAAACTTTTTATTTTGATGTAGTCCCATTTGTTTATTTACTCTTCAGTTTCCTTTGCCCTAGGAGTGGTATCGGTAAAGATCCTACTTTGGCATATGTCTGAGATTTTGCTGCCTCTGGATATATCTAGTATTTTTATTGTTTCCCATCTTATGTTTAAGTCCTTTATCCATTTTGAGTTTATCTTTGTGTATGGTGTAAGCTGGTGGTCTAGTTTCATTTTTTTTTGCATTTATCTGTCCAATTTTCCTAACACCATTCATTGAAGAGACTGTCTTGACTCCATTGTATGTTCACACTTCCTTTGTCAAATATTAATTGAGCATAGTCATTTGGGTCAGTTTCTGGGTTCTCTATTTTATTCCATTGATCTATGTGTCTGTTCTTGTGCCAGTACCAGGCAGTTTTGAGAACAGTGGCTTTGTAATACAGCTTAATATCTGGTATTGAAATCCCATCTGCTTTGTTCTTTCTCAGGATTGCTGCAGCTATTCGGGGTCTTTTTTTAGTCCAGATAATTTTTTGTAGTGTTTGTTCTAGGTATGAGAAATATGCCCTTGGTATTTTAATGGGGATTTCATTGAATCTATAGATTTCTTTGGGCAGTACGAACATTTTAATGATATTGATTCTACCAGTCCATGAACACAGTATCTTCTTCCATCTATTTATGTTTTCCTCTATCTCTTTCTTCAGTGTTCTGTAGTTTTCTGAGCAAAGGTCTTTTACCTCCTTAGTTAGGTTTATTTCTAGGTATTTTAATTTTTTTGGTACAATGGTAAATGAGATTTAATTTTAGTCTCTCTTTCTGTAAGTTCACTATTAGTGTATAGAAATGCCACAGATTTCTTGGCATTAATTTTGTATCCTGCTACATTATTGAATTCATTTAGGTAAAGTCCACTTAGTAGTAGACTTTATTAATTCTACTATTTTTTATGGAGCCTTTAGGGTTTTCTATGCACAATATCATGTCATCTGTAAATAAGGACAGTTTTACTTCTTTTCCAATTTGGATGCCTTTATTTTCTTCCTCTTATCTGATCACAATGGCTAATACTTCCAGTACTATGTTGAAAAGGAATGGTGAAAGTGGGCATCCCTGTCTTGTTCCTATTCTTATGGGAAAAGGTTTTTGCCCATTGAGTATGATGTTGGCTGTGTGTTTTTCATATATCCCTTTTAGATATGATCCTTCTATTCCTACCTCGATGAGAGTTTTTATCAAGAAATGATGTTGGATTTAGTCAAATGCTTTTTCTGTGTTAATTGATATGACTAACTGATTTTTATCTCTCAATTTGTTTATGTGATGTATCATGTTTATTGATTTGTGGATATTGTACCATCCTCCCATCACTGGGATAAATCCTACTTGGTCATGATGTATGATCTTTCTGATGAACTGCTGAATTTGATTTGCTAGAATGTTGTTGAGGATTGTGGCATCTATGTTCATGAAGAATATTGGCCTGTAATTCTCTTTCATTGTGTTGTTTTTATTTGGTTTTGTAATTAGGGTTATGATAGCTTCATAGAATGAGCTTGGAAGTATTCCTTCCTCTTGAATTTTTTGGAATAGTCTGAGGTGGATAGGTTTTAGCTTTCCCTGGAATGTTTGGTAAAACTCCCCTATGAAGCCATCTGGCCCTGGGCTTTTGTTTGCTGGAAGCTTTTTGATGACTGCTTCAATTTCTTACATAGTTATCGGCCTATTGAGATTTTTAGATTCTTCTTGATTGAGTTTGAATATATCCGTTTCCTCAAGGTTGTCTAGTTTGTTAGAATAGAGTTGTTCATAGCATTTTTTAAAAATCCTTTCTATTTCTGTGGGGTTTGTTCTTATTTCACCTCTTTCATTTCTGATTTTGTTTATTTGGTTCCTCTCTTGGCTTCTTGGTAAGCCTGGCTATATATTTATGAATCTTGTTTATCCTTCCAAAGAACCAGCTCCTGGTTTCATTGATCTTTTGTATTGTTGTTTTGTTTGTTTGTTTGCTTTGGTCTCCATGTCATTTATTTCTGCTCTGAAATTTCTCTCTCCTTCCTTCTGCTCACTCTAGGCTTTTCTTGTTGCTATCTTCCTACTTACATTTTAGATTAAATATTATCTCTTACAAAAAGAAAAATAATCTACCAACTATGGTGTTGTATTTTACTTATTTTTTAGACGTTTTTTTTTTTTTTTTGAGTCTCAGTTTCAATGTCCTACTGTTCTGAGTCCCAGTTTCAATGTCAAATAGTTCTTTATGTGTACACGTCAGCAATGGTATCCAGATGGTGGACACATCGTGGCAATGCAAGATCCATCCTCTCTGGTTTGGTCCTGGGCTGCCTGCAGCCATGCACAGCTGCCAACTGCTAGCATGGCAAGGTGTTGTCAGTGTTCCCCATCTCTGGACCATCCTCCTGACTGGAACAGACCCGTCAGTTCCTCACTGTCGCTGGACCCCACATGGTCTTGGAGTTGTTCTCTGAAAACACACAAACACATTCTCGACCAAAAGTTAACAAAGTGATCCTCTCTGCAAAATAGACTTGGTATTCTTTTTATTATTGCCTAAATGATTTCCTTTGGCTTATTTTGACACCATGTGTGTTTTTTCAAGTGTCCTGCTGTTGGCTTTACAAATGGAAGTTACTTTTCTGGAGTAAGAATTTTCTAGATGTATTTTACTTACAGGATATTTTTCCTTACATGATATTACCCCACTGTCCCCCCCCCCCAATATTTTTGATTAATGGGGACTTTTGGAAATTTTATATTGCAGTCTTGGTAATTTTAAATTTTAATTTTTGCACGCAAATATGACTGCTTTAGATTCTTTGGATGTTAGGCAATTTTACAGTGAGATGAACTACTATTAGATATTTTAGTTAATGTTTTAGGAAAAGCTTTTTATCCAATACACTTAGATTTTCTTGAGTATTCACTTATTTCACTTGGCCAATTTAAATTAATCTGAAAACTTGATTACTATTTTCCTGTCAATTTTCATACTCAAACAGAAATCTTAGTTTACCCTGTAAATATTAATGGAAAGGAATATTTGCATTTTTGAGTAGGTCCTGAGCATTCCTGGTAATAGACTGAATTTAGATAAGAGCAGCTATTGCTGGCCAAGTCTCTGTCTGCCACCTGGGTCCCGGTCTGAGTTGTGCGTGGGAGGCAAAGCAGCCGTGGGGGCAGGACATCTCCAAGGTTTGTGGGTGAGGGTCTGTGCCCCACCTCTGTTGACCTTTTAGTTCTCTCCTGTTGGCCCCTCTGCGACTGTGCCTGTCTTAGGTTGTTCCTTCCCTGAGGAATCTTACCCGTCTCTGGCTAACCAGCCATTCTCCGGGGCCAAACAGGGTGATGTGAGGTTCAGTTCTGTCTCCTTTGTAGTCTATGTCCCCGTGGCCTCCACGTTCAGTACCTGCCCTGGGGTCCCCTCGCCTGCTGGTGGGGTCCCGGTACTGATCATATATCTCAGGGGACCCAGGTTTCTTCTCCAGAGAGGGCCCACCTCACACCATTGGTCGAGAGACAGATCCATGGTGCCAGCTGCCCAGAGGCTTCAGCCACAGCTTGAACTGAAAGCTCAGGCAACAGTTGTGTGTATTTGGATAGTAAGAAGAGGGTCCCTCTTGGCAAAAGGGCAAGAGGGGCCAAATAGAATGCTCGGGTGCCTAGAAGTTTTTTCTTGACTGAGAAAAAGGTTGTGCTAAATATTACAATTGAACAAACTTTACAACCTATAGAAATAATGACAATAAGGGAAAGTGAAAGGTCTTCACATTTTAACAGAAAGTTGCCAGAATATTTCAAAGATAATTTCATACTAAAATGATCACCACATTTTGTTGATCAAAGGTAATTCTGCTTTTAAGTTTCTGCATGGTATTTAGCTTTTATGCCATGGTAAAAGGTATTACACATCCTCCCACCTGGTAAGCAGGCATAGCAGTAATGAAGACAGATTAGTGCTATTTACCTACTGACACAACAAGAGTAATCTATCTTTGTTCCTTGGTTTTATCATTAAAATTTTGTTTGTCAGCATTACACTGCCTTAAAACAACTTGCTGCAATTTTGAATACCAAAGAAAAGATGTTTAAATTCCATTAGTGACTTGGATCACCTCCCCCAACGAAAACCAAGGAAATTCAAACTTAATATTTTTCTCTGTTCCTAATTTACACTTTTATGAAAAGACAATGAGCTTGAAAACAATATTTTTATGGCAGGGAGAGTTATAGAAATGGGATAAGAAAGAAATAATTTTTCTGTATTATAAATATTTTGGTTTATTTAACAGATTTCAAAATTTCAAAGTTACCTAAATCCTTATGTTCATCCTAATATTATATAATCTCTCATGGATGCCAGATAAAAAGGAGATAACGTTGAAAGATAAGTTAAAATTTTTGACAGACTACATTGAGAAGAATATTGAGAAAATTTAGTTTAAATATCACAACATTTTCTTTTGGAACCTGTCAGTTTTTATTGATTTACCTCTGATTGCTCTTGGTGGCCACGAAAATTGGTAACATTTTTATTACTGTTTTCTCCCACCAAAAGAGTACCTTATTTACCTCAAAGACAAGTCTTTGTTGTAAAATATGAAGATTTTTGATAGAGTCCAAGTGGGTGATATCATCCTGCCTTATTCCTGTCAGCTGTCATTGTCATTTCCTCAAAGCAGTTAATGAGACTTGTTCAGCTTCACCTCTACTTCAAACCCCAGCCTGATCTATAGAATTCTATACTAGGTCAAGGGTTCTTCTTTTGCCAAAACAAAGTACGCATTTGCTGATAGAGTCAGACTTATAGTAGCAGCGATATAAAATCTCTTGACTCTAATTTAGGTCTGACTTATTGTTAATATCATATCCTGCAGTGGGGAATTGTGTTGACATTACTTAAGTTCTTTCTGGCAACTAAGCGTTACACTTTGACACTAGTATCCAATTTGTTTTCCTCCTCATTAATGATCACTGAAATATCATTTCCCCTTCATATTGGTGGTGTAGTAGCTAGCTAGATGTTAAGAAAGGAAGCAAAGGAAATCAGGCATTGTTGAGCCTAATGGGTTGGGAGCTGAGCCTGTTTGCTTCACTGGGAAGTTACAGCTTTTGACACTCCAGGGTATCACAGATTGGCCCACCAAGGATTAACAGCCCTCCTCTTCCCCTCCTGGACTGGCTTGTCAGAGGGAACAGGGGGAGGTAAGCACATGTGCAATAGAAGTCAAAATTTCACAGGGGGAGGTGCTTGGTGCTTGATGACAGATGCCTGTCAGTCTGACCTGGAAAAGAGATCACTGACTAGGGGCTGAACCCATCAGTCCCAAAAGTTTGGGAAGTTGATCAGATATCTTGAAAAATCTCTGGTTCTTCACAAGCCCAAGATAATATAAACCTAGTTTAACAAAGATGCACTCCTCTCTCTCTCTCTCTCTCTCTCTCTCTCTCTCTCTCTCTCTCTCTCTCTCTCTCTCTCTCTCTCTCTCTCTCTCCCTTTCTGGTCTAGCAGCCAAGCGGGACCTGCAGCAGCTGGCTGATGCAGGCTCAAAAGGACTAAGCTTAAAAATAAAACAAAAACTCTACATGCTGCCCTTTGTTTTGCTCTTGCTGAAGACAGTTTTGGACTTTTTTTCCATGGCAGGATTGATGGAGATGGGACATTGGAAACCCACGGGTTTATTTCTACCTGAATAAATCTTGCTACACCACAATCTCTATTTGTGGGTTTTTGGAATGCTTTCTGTGCAACCCTGTGAAAAAACACAATTTCCACAGGAAGCATGTAAGGAGCCAGCTGAGAGAGGAAGAAGATGTGGATGTGGATCGTGGTGAGAACTGGAATGCCATTTCCCTGTACTAGGAGATCTATTCTGCATTGCTCTGTCTCTTGCTTAGTGATCCACACTTGTCCTGTTCACTGCACATTCTCTTTACATAGCCATGCGGCCAAAAGCTGGGTAAACTCCAAAGGCACCCTCCATACGGGGAGCCTGGGTACATGAGCAGAGTAGCCTCATACGGGAACCTGGGTGCTTCAGCACAGCAACGGGTTGCAGCCAAGTACACTAACTAAGCTAGCCAGATGCTGGGATGAACTAAGGTTTACTATGGCACAGGATCTCTGGACATTGGCCATATTTCTCACCCTGATTTTACATGGTGGGACAGACAGAGGTGGGATATTGGGAATACAGGAGGGGCACTCTTTTGATTTTGCATTGAGACCCGAATAAATATCACCAGACCTCATCCTCCCTGGTGGGTCCCCAAAAATGCTTTTCCTCATGACACCACAAGAACCCCACTTCCACTGGCAATATCGGTTTAAAGTTGCAGTTTCATTACCTGCCTATGTGACAGAGTAAAATGTTCGATCTCTCTGACTGTCTTTCTTAAGCCTGTTTTGTTCCCAGGACCTTCAGGTTAACAGCTTCTGGTTAGTCTTAGATGTAGACATACTAATCATTAGAGAAATTCTCTTTGAAGCTTGAGGTGGTAAAGGAAGTGTGTATTGTTTATCAAAGATTTGCAGGAACATTGTGACCTGACTCAGGGCAACTAGCACAATCTTCCTCGGACCCTTCTGGTGTCCACATCTCAGTAGGAGCCAATCACCTCTTGCCCTTCCCATTCCCCCTTCTCTTGACATAAATAAGCCAAAAACCTGAACTCTGTGTTTTCTTAAATGGATTCGAGGTACCATTAGAACTCCCATCTTTTCAGTTGGCTCCTTCTTAACCGATAAACCATTCCTGACTCTAAACGCTAACCTTTTTTGCCTTTTGAAGCATTGGGCCCATGGACTTTGAACTTCTGACACCTATTTTTAGTTTTCTTTCTATCTCTTCCTGGACATCTTGAGGCAGAGACTATATGTTTTCATGAACATAAATATATGACAGAAAACAATAAAGAACTAAATAAAAATACCTCATAGATGCTTCTGTAGTGGTTACCATAGGGAAAGAGAAGGAGGGGAGGATAAGAGAGAAAAAGGGGTCCAATATGTGGTGACAGAAGGAGACCAGATTTGCGATGTGAGTACACAATGGGATATACAAATGATGTGTTATACAGTTGTACACCTGAAAGTTGTATATTGTTGTTAACGAATACTATCCCAATAAATGTAATTTAAAAACAATTAGGACTTTTAAAAAATAAATTGAATGACTATTCATATCATATCACAATGATGAGTATGCTACATTAACACAAGTTAAGAATGAGAATGAGGAAAAGCAGAAGCTGTCTTTAATTTATCTAGTGCTTGGAGGATTATTAATTCATCCAGAGATCAGGTCATTCCTTAAAAAGTTGTATGGGTTCTGCAGAGTGTGGAGAAATAATTTTTCTTCTACCACTTAAGTTCCTGTGACTGGACTAATAAAATTAACATAAAACAGATTAACAAGAGAAAATTGTTTACATTATGTACATGTAGAGGTTCTATGAGACTATCAGATCATAGAACACACTGGGCAGTTAAGGTTTATGTGCTCTTCTGGATTAAGGAGAGGGAGGCAGGAGTCTAGGACTTCACAAGGAAAGAAGGCAGTTCACAGGTAGATGAGAATAAGCACATTTGTGGTAAACAAGTTTTTGCTGGGCCAGCCAGAAACAATGAGAAACAGGGAAATCTAGTAAACACACTTTTTCTCGGATCCTCCCTGTGTGACACATTTAATTTATGCATGCTAAGGTGCATGTGGCAAGCTGAGCAGCTCTCTTTCTTTATGCAGGTTTTTCTATTTAATTTTTTTTAGGCAGGTGGAGGGTAGGTGGGTGTCAGATGTTCTTGCTCAGTCATTTGTTTCTTTAAAAATAACCTGCTTAAAATAATCAATATAACAAGATGAATATTTTGGGGTATCAGATTCTGCATTCCCTAAGTTCTTTCCTATATAGGGCCATGGAGGATAAGGTAGTATTCATTATTTCTTGTTGAAAATATTACAAATGTCTCCTTATTTCCCCCCATTAACCCCACCACCTTGCTCCTGGCTCCTCCCCAGCCTTCAACTTAGGCTTTAGAAACAAACTCTGGTTTAAATCCAGTATTTTATTTTCTCCTTAATCACAAGCTAATTACTAACTAATCTAAATCCCACTTTTAGCATTAAGAAAATGTAACATCAAATATTACTCACTTGACAATTACTTTGTAGATAAACTGAACTTTACCTGTAAAGCAGGTAGCATATTGCACAGCCCATAGTAATGTTTAAAATGTTTTTATTACATGAAAGATAATGTGGGAAAAAAACATAAAAGGCAGTATACTCACAGTTATAAGTCATACATTCTCTTTATATATGCTATTGGGCAGATTATATATATATATATATATATATATATATATATATATATATATATATGTAATTTTTTTAATTTGACTAGTTGCAGTCGTGTGCAGGACAAAGAAAGTGCTGTGTGAATTATTCTCCTGCCTTCAGCATAACCCATAACCCAGGCTTGCACACCCACATTCTCCAACACACACATTCTCCCCCTCTAAAAGTGGACAAAAAAAACCTACAAAAACTTCTCCTCTCTCTCTCTCTCTCTCTCTCTCTCTCTCTCTCTCTCTCTCTCTCTCTCTCTCTCTCTCTCTCTCTCTCTCTCCCTTAAAAGAAAATATTGGTAGCAGATGATCTGCATTTCTAGAAGGGACCCAGAAGTCAAGGTTATGTGGCTTCTCATAGTCCCATGATTTGAAAGGTGAGAGCGGATAAGGGACCGCTGCAAATTGGGTAGGTATGAGATGAGTTAAAATTGAAATTTTGTTTTTGTAAAGTAGACAATAAGCAGCTTCAGCAACATGGGTGCTCTGGAATTGGAAAAATAAATGAGTTGCCATGAACCATGTATTTAGACCCTTTACTATTTAAAAGAGATGTCAGTACATAATTTCTTTTTTAATTGAGTCACTTAAATGTGATCTAATTTTTAAACTAAACCATGCAGGATATATTTTTACAAGAATTATATTAGATATAACTTAATATTTGAGAAAATATCTCTCAGACTGCAAACACTTTTGGGATAGAAATTGTTTGTCTGCTGGATTTCTCAAAAAGCCATGCCAGTGGTAAGAACAGTGGTAACATATCTATAGAGAGGGGTCAGGATGCAATTTAAAAAGTGTGAGAAAAGTATGAGGAAATGATTTTACAATTTAACATGATGATGTTAATAGTGGATTTATGGAAACACTTTCTCAAAGATGTTTAGCTATTCAGCTTTTGTTAAAAGTTACATCTAATTAATCACTGCTTCAGGGTATTGCCTATTTCCTTTCCCAGTCATGAGAATCTGCTGTGATGGAAACACAGACCGGGTGGGCAAATGCTATAAATTTGTTTTTCATCTATCCACTCATATACTTTGTTTCTGATCCTCTTTGAGTTAGTTAATGTTTAGTTTGTCAATGTTATAAGATTTGTGAAATACTGTTCTTTTGTTCAGTTGTTTTCTAGTTTGCTGAATTCAGGGAAGATGTGATAGCTTTAAATAAATTATAAGTAAGACTCAAATAAAAATGCATATTTTGGTAAAATGCTCTCTTCTCTCTTTCTTTAGGAAACTTTAAATCATAAAGAAATACCAATTATATTTCCTAGTAGGATTGGTTGATTCAATCCTTTAATCCCTTTCTTGTAAAAAACCATAACTTACTTTCAGAATTCTGAATATTAGTAATAGAAGCAAATCACTGAAGCAAATTAGTGAAACAGACACATTTTGAAACAATATATTATGAAAGTTCTTTAAGACACTAAAGCAATATATATTCCCTTTCTAGTTGGTTTCTTTAACAAGACTGTTTGCAACCAAACAATCTTACCACAAGTAATGAGAAGCCAGATATGGGATCTTACACCTCCCGGTCAGCAGTTCAAATCTGGCCTAGATCATCATCGATGACTGAAAATCATTACCAGCGGATGGTTTCATAATGTTCTTAATAAATGAGTCAGTGGAATTGGTTGCACTCTGTCTGTTAGTAGACATGTGCCCAGGTGACAAAATGATTTGTCACACCATGCATGACACACCCTTGATCACATTGGCAATAAATGATGCTTTTGTTGGTTATTTCATTAAATTGGCTCAATATTTACTGAAGTGAAAACCACATAGCCATGATGCATTCACAAGTTATATCCATTAATATATAATCTTACTTTGCTTAAAGTAACAGTATATTTTATACTTGAGTAAATACACTTAGAACTGTGATACTAAGTGACCGAAATTTCCTATTTCATAAGGGACATTCAAGGAAGAGCTTGGAAGATTTCAGATATACATTATTTGTAACACTGAACTTTTTATATTATTATTCCAATGCATGACATAATCCTATAAATTAGAAAACTGCCCTTTGGTTCTTTTTCCCAAGTAGAAAAGAGAGTAAATTTAGTTGTTTTAAACCCTTTTACTTATTGTTCCAATTATGTTACAAAGAAAACAGACCATTGAGAACTGTGTTGTGTTCTCATGTAGGTGAAATGATTTTCAGTGGATAATAGTGTAAGTGATTCTTGGAAGTGACAGAATTTAGGACATACTATCTCAGAATAGGCTACTTGGCACAGTAAATATTTCAACCTTGCCCTGACCAGGTTGAAAATTGAAAACCTTCATGAAATCAGTGCCCTCCTCAGATGTGGAAGAAAGAAGCATCCTTACCTTTGTAGAGTAAGGGACAGAGAGGCATCTGAAGAGACAGGCCTTTCAAAATTTCCCCAGTTTACTATACCCACCTCATATCCTTTGTCCCTCACATCTTCCCACGACTTTTCATTTTTCATCAGACCAACTACGAAAATACTCAGATTTACCTATGTGTTTCGGTCTTTTTTTTAAAATAAACACTCCCTTATCACATAAAACTTATATTAATTTTTTTTTATTCAGCCATTGTTTGTTACAAGGGTCTCAGGCAAGAACTTAGAAAATGGTAGAGGGGTATTTTTCCTTCCCTAGTAGAAGGGACATTATCAAACATGAGAAGGAAAGACAGTGGTAATTTAGCTGTCCCAGCAGGAGGAGAGTTGGGGCAATGAGGAGAAAACCCAGATGTATATGATGTCATCTACAAAATACTTCCACGGTGGTACTTCTCTCATGATCCCGTCCCAAGCAGTTCCCATGAGGCCTTTTCGCTTGTCCTTTGAGATCATTATATTTTACATTTATGTCCTGTCTCACAGTTCAAATAGTGCTTTCATATACGTTATCTTATTGACTTGAAACCCTCACAAAACTCAAGGACCTAATGGGTTAAGTAATTTGGCCCAAACTACACAGCCCGAGGTGGAGGTGGGTGGGGGAGGGGGCATTTAATTCAGTTCTCTTATCTCTCCCACAAGTTTATGAATTGTGGTCTTCGAATCTAAAGATGTGGATGAGAAGAGGGGCTTAATCACTATTGTGGGATTATAAGTTTCCAGAGACATAGAAGATATGACCCGTTGACCAAATAATATATTCTTCCCATGTGTACACAAATTGTCAAAAGTATATAGATGGAATACAATTTCATCTCAAAATTAATAAATGTAATGATGATTAATATGTAGATCTTTAACAATGAACCTTAAACATATACAGAACTCACTTATTAGTTTTCTATTTTAAGACAGTCCTTGTGTATTAAATGATTAGACACCCAAGCACTGGAACTTGATACCTCCAGAAGTAGCTATGTATTGCCTGAAATCTGCAATGTCACAGATTCCCTAACTGAGATCATATCTATAGAAACTGCTGGCTTTAGGGTTCTGACCTCATCTCCTTGCCAAGTCTTGAAAACCAAGTGGTAGGAAGAAGTGCAGGCATCCTGAACTTCTGAGGAATGTTTTCTGAGGCAGAGATAAGGGAGAAGAAGCATTCTGGTTCTGAAAGCAGTAGAGCAATCACACCCTAGGAAAGGGAACAAGCAATAGCAACAATTTTACTGTTTTTTGTTTGTTTGTTTTACTTGTAGATTGTTTTTTCTTGTTGCTCCCGTGACATTTTATTTGTGAATATACAACAATTTAATAACTTATTCTCTGGTTGATAAGCATTTGAGTATTAATAGTTTAGTACTATAATCAATAGTGTTTCTATATACACTAGTACATATATTTTGGTAAAACTATGTCCACATTTCAATTAGGGATATACCTTCCATTAAAATCATCAAATACTTTTCCAAATTGGTTGTTTAAATGTATATAATCTGACAAACATAAAATAATTGGGCTGCTCCTTGTTCTTAACAAAATTAAAATTCTTAACCTTTTTCATTTTAGGCATGCTATTGTTTTGATTTATGGCACTGTGGTTGTAATTAGCATTATAGTGATGGCTAATGAAATTGAACACTTTTATATACATTAATTACTTTTCTGATAATATTATTTTTTGAATTTTATTTATTTTTATTTATCTTTATCGTCAAAAGTATTACAGATGTCCCCTTAGTTGATGTTTTCCCTTTGACTCCCTCCACCCAGCTCTCACCCCTCCTAGGCCTTCCCTACATAGTTGCTTGTGTCTGTAGGCTGTGCATATATGCATATAAGTTCCCTGGTTAATCACTCCCTATCCCCAGTGCCTATCCCTGCGCCTTACCTCAGAAATTCATATTGGTTTTTTAAATACACATTTGGATTTCTATACCTAGAGGAATGGATTAATAGGCTTTCTTCTACAAAAGCAAACAACAGAAATAGCCCATTAAGTGATGCAGAATTAGAGCTAGGGTGATTGTGAAATTAAAATGGTAAAATAATAACTTTTAAGTTGGGGAATCCTTCTTTCTTCAAAGGTGTGAAAGTAATATTGTTAGATCTACAACATAGATGCATGTTCATAATTACTTAATAATCAGAAAAGGAATCTGATCTGAACTAGGGGAATAGGTGGAAGGTGGATGTGCAAATTAAGAAACTTGGTTAGAAAAGAAAAAAAAAGACAAAATTATTTATATGCTTGTGTTGCAAAATGAGCTATTTGTATTCAGAGCACAGAACTGAAATGAACATGATTAAGGTTAAGATGTCTAGGATTGAGGATTAGAAATTCAACTAGGAAAACACTAGGGGAATATAAAATCTGAGTGTAGAGATAGAAATCTATTATTCTAAACAGTAATATTCCATTAAGTAAATAAATAACCATTACATTTTGATGTAATGTATAGTCTAGTTATCAGGAGACTTGAAAACAGCAATTAATAAAGAAATATGTTTAATTTTTAAAATATGAAATCACTGTGAAATTTTTACATAAAAATGTGTCTTTAATTTTAACCAGAAATGTCAGTGTTTTACAGGAGATGAATGCAATGAAATGTTAAACTTAACTCTAACATCTGTTACTTTGTCACCTTTCACATTGGATATCCAGGAGGATGGCAAAGCTCCAAGGGTCAATAGAGGGTGACGGAAAGAATTAAAAAAAAAAAAGGCACACAGTTTGTGTGGCCCTAGGGGTTAGTCTGCATGCAAGAATAATAATAATTATTTACAAATTGATTTGCTGGATTTCTGAAAAAAAGTTAGAAACTCAGATATAGTAATAATGAGGGATGCCTGTCATTATCATTGCACAGCCACACACATACCAAAGCATTCTGCTGGGCCTTATAAACACTACAGAAGTCAATAGCATGTACTCAATAGCATGTAACTGATAGTACTGTTTTGTTACTCAGGTGATTTTTTTTCCTTTTTGTAATCTGAGTTAAGAGAATTGTTAAAGGCCTAAGCCCACTACTCAAATTCATATATGTTGCAGCCCTACCCACCAATGTGACTATATGTAGAAATAGGATGTTTAATGAGATGATTAAGGTTAAATGAAGTTGGAAGGGTGGGCCATCCAATATGACTGGTATTCTTATAAGAAAAGGAAGAGACACCAGGGACTTGTAAACACAGAGAAAAAGCCATGTTAGGACATAGTGACAAGGTGGCTGTCTGCAAGCCAGGAGGCCTCAGAAGAAACCCAACTTGTCAACACTTGATCTTGGAATTCTAGCTTTGAGAACTGAGAAAATATTTTTGTTGTTTAAGCTACTCAGACTATAGTATTTAGCTATGTCAGCCTTAGCAATCTAATACAACTTTGGCACACACACACACACACACACACATACACACACACACACACACACACACACACACACACACGATTTAATTTGTCTTTATAATCAGACAAATATATAACATATTTTTGTATTATAGAGATTTTGATAAATATCACATTCCAGGTATGTTGAAATGAGTATACAGCATTTGGGAATAGACCAATATATACATGTTTTTAAATTTCTCTTCTATATCACAATATACTAATGGTGTATGAGTTTATATAATTGATAGGTATTTCTGTACTAGGTTATTCCAGCTCTTGCAAATAAGTAAATATCATTTCATCATAGACCATTATGAAGAAATTGATATTATGGCAATACATAAATAAGCTGCTTCGACTTCTAAATATCTAAGTTTTTAAGGGTTCACTCATTCATCTGGTAGTTTTGAGCATTTGCCACTTGCTCTGAACTGTATTAGGTGAGGAGACACAGCAGGGAGACACAGGTCTAAAATTGATGGAACTTGGAGAAGAGCATAGAAAGTTGATAAAAGACAAAACAAATACAAGGAATGAACTGATGGCAATTGTGAAAAGGTGGTTTAGGATTGGAAACAGAATCTTGGCCTAACTGGAGGGTCAGAACCAAAATAATCTTCTAAACAAATTTGAAACATACAGGCGTGATATAGACAGATGTTGGGTTAGAGTACTAGCATTTTCTCGGCTGTCAATAGGAAATTCCTGGGGCATTGGTGGATCTGACAGAAGGCCATTGTGGTTGGAGTAGAGGGGCCATAGTGAACATAGGACATTATCCTATAGCAAAAAGAAGTCACTGAAGATTATTAAGCAAGGAAAATACATAAGATTTGCATTTGAAAACATCATTCTGAATATAGAGGTAGAAAAGAGGGTTTGATTTAGATGTAGGAAGATCAGTGTGGAGTTATTAAAATAATTCACATGTGAGATGCTGCATCTTTGAATTGGAATGCTTGAATGAATTTGGAAAGAGATAAAGTCACAATGTTTATTGATAGCAGAACTGATTGGACTTAATGGGAAGAATCTCACACACACATACACACATGCACACACAAATGAAAATTCCTGGGAACACAATTTTCAGTTTGAGGAAGTAGGTAAAGAAAATATATGGAGGAGTAGGAGAAAATGTAATAATAATAGCTACCATTTATTGGTCTTTTAATATCAGACATTGAACTAACAATTTTGTCATACTAGAGGCCTGGTGCATGAACAGTCACTGGAGGGGGTCCCTCAGCCTGGCCTGTCCCCTTTCATAGTCCAGGATCCCTCAAGAACAGGAGATGACCCAGCCATTAGGGGAAAGCGATGCTCCCATCACACCTTTGTTGCTGCCACTGCCAGCAGTGCAAGCCTCAGCCAGACCTGGTTGCCTGAGCCTCGGGCAGCTCTGGGAGCCTAGGCAGACACCATCTGAGCTTTCCTGTGCCTCGGGTAGGCCGTGAGTGGCTGGGGGCTGAGGGCAGTTCTGGCTGCACCATGCGCCTGCCACCCCCCTGGTGAGGCTAAAAGGACTGGGGGACTCTGGTGGGGCTGAGGGTACTGGGCGCTGTCATCTGTGGTTATGGGCACCACCATCTTTGTGATGGTGTGATGGTCAATTTGCATATCCCTCTTTATTAGTTAGGAAAATCAGCACAGCAACTTACACACTAAATGTTTTTGATAGAGATTCTGAGAAAATGTGCTTTCTGGACGTTCTGAGATTGCTTCTCAGTTTGTTCCTTTGTCACTAAACTGTCCCATAGGTTAGATGAATTCTGTAGCTTTGAATTAAAAATGGGCCATTCACCATGATTATAAAACATCAGATGACTTTAGTACACTATTTTTGGAATATGAAAGTGTGATTAGTTTTTGAATATACAATGTAAAAGAATTGCCCATGGATGCTCCTCCAAAGGATATATACAACCTATATAATAAAGAGGTAATATGCAAATTGACTATCACTCCAACACACAAGATGGATGCCCCCATGTTGTCAAAGATCTCTGCCTCCATGTGAACATAAGATGGCTGCCAGAAGATGGCCAGCAGGAGAGGGCAGTTGTGGGCAAATCAGGCCAGCGGGGGAGGGCAGTTATGGGTGACCAGGCCTATAGAGGAGGGTAGTTGGGGGAAACCAGGCCTGCAGGGGAAGGAAGTTAGGGTCAACCAGGCCAGCAGGGGAGGGCAGTTAGGGGCAATCAGCCTGGCAGAGGAGCAGTTAGAAGTTGATCAGGCTGGCAGGCAGAAATGGTTAGGGGCAATCTAGCAGGCAGGCAGGCGAGCAGTTGAGAGCCAGCAGTCCTGGATTGTGAGAGATATGTCCAACTGCCCACTGAGATTGAGCCTAAATGGGCAGTCAGACATGCCTCGAAGGGTCCCAGATTGGAGAGGGTGCAGGCTGGGCTGAGGGACACCCCCCCCCCATGCACAAATTTCATTTACCAGACCTTTAGTATAGATATAAAAATATAGAGAGATATATATTTTATGTAGATATCTCTATATCCCTATCTGTACCATCTCAATCTCTCAATCTCTCTATTTATCTTTCTCTATATATCTATAGTATCTACCTATCATCTGTTTATCTATCATCTATCTATCTATCTATCTATCTATCTATCTATCATCTATCATCATTTATCTATTAATCTATCATCTATCTATCTAACCTTCCCCTTACCCCCAGTGGGATAAGGCCTGGCCACCCTGCATGGCTGCACTTGCTGAGATCTGTCTGGAATTACTGACCACACTCAGGGCTAGTTTTGCAGGAATTCACAGGCTGCAAGAGCAACATCCCTAGAATGTCTGTAGTCAGATTGGAGAGGAGAGAGCTTCTTACTTTATTTTCTTTGGAGCTACAGATTCTACTGTTTTCTATGTACTGTGCCAAACGATAATAAAATGTTCCATTAAATGATTGCATAAAACCTCACAGATATATTTATATTGCAAAATTGTTTTAAGAGCACCCTCCCCTTCAAAGTAAAAGAAAAAAGAAAAATTGATCTACTTTCGACCACTAGGGAGCTGGTTGAATAAATTTTGATGTGTCAGTATAATTGAGCATTTAGCAACCATTACAAATATGGAAGAGTGTGTTAGTAGATGTTCAGATGTGTCTGGAAGGAAGTTTACCAAATATTCACAGTAAGTATATCTGTAGTGATTTTTATTTTTTTGTTTTGTTTTATTTATTGTTAGTGAACAACACTCACGAAAATATGCAATGTTTATTTTTTATTGATGGTTATCAGCATAAGTCTAGTATATTTAATCAGAACAGTATAATACAGAAATATTTCCAGACTAATAAATATTTAATTATAAATATTTAATTGCTTGTATTGAGAAATTAGATTAATGAATACCTGTCTATGTTGAGTTTATTTGTTCAGTCTCAGGTCTAGACTTACTAAGTTTCCAAAACAAATAATCTTATTATAATTCAATTACTGTTAAAATATACTAAGTGGCCAGATTATTATGATCTCTCTGAACACATAATAATCTGGCCACTCAGTGTATATCCTATATAATAAAAGGCAAATATGCAAATTGTCCCTTGACCAGAAGTTTGACCAGCAGACAGGCTGGGCAATCACCCATGTCCCCTCCCCCTGGGCCAGGCTGACTGGACCTCACTTATGCACAAATTCATGCACCAGGCTTCTAATATATATTCTGGGTGGCAAGATTATTATGCATTCAGAGATCATAATAAGCTGGCCACTTAGTGTATATATTTAAATATCAAGTCAGGGGTCAGTCACTTCATCTTTATTGTCTTAATCTACAAAAGCACCTCCTAAACCCCCCAAAATGTGGTACTAGAGTATAAAAATATTTGTAAGATTTAAATAAGATATAGAATATAAAATATTTAGCATACTTACCATTGCCTGCCAATCATGTAATAACTTACTATTGATGTTCACTTACCTAAGATTCATTGATAAGCTCTTAACTGCTATGTATAACAACAAAGTCCTGTGGTCTTCTCATGTTAGTGCTTGTCTACTCCTTTGTGTTTGATTATATTTATTACTATAAAATATCTATTTGTTGAGTCCAGAAAATAGAATTCAAGTTTTCTGTAACATTTATGAAATACACAAGTACACAAGTGTTTTTAAGTATTGCTTATCATCTTTTAGTGCTACCCCTATAGTCAACTACTTTGTAATGTTATTTATACAGGATTAGTATTTAAAAGGCTGTGATTAGAGGCATGTGAAACAGATCTTTAACTTTCAAAGAGAAATATTTCCTTATGTATTAAAGATCTTAAAAACAAGGCCTGAAAAATATTATCATTTGGAATCTATATCCTCTTAAAAGATTATTCTAAACTAGAGGCCTGATGCACAAAATTTGTGCATGGGTGGGACCCTTAGGCCTAGCTGGTGATCAGGGCCAATGGGGGCCAGGCTGATCATGGCCAGAATGGAGAGGAGGCAACAGTTGCCAGGCCAGGCATGGAAGGAACGCACACTGGCTGCCAACATCATCATCACAGGTATCCACCACCATGTGGTCACCTGCCTTCCTCCTCCTTCTCCCCTCACCATCGTGCCATCACTGTGGTGGGAAGGTGGCAGGCAGATTGGGGCCTGCCAGCTGGAGGTAGGGACTGCAAAAGGTTGGCTAGCCAAGGGAGGCTGTCTGTGGGAGCACACTGACGACCAGGGGTTGGTGTCTGTCCGCTGGTGGTCAGTGTGCATTATAGTGACCGGTCATTCCAGTTGTTCTGGTCATTCTGGTCACTTAGGCTTTTATATGTATAGATGGCTACATGGTATAGATATGGGAGAAGATATGGAGTGAGGGATTTGGCAAATAATTAAAATATAGGTTTTAATTAGTATCATAACTTATTATAGATTTACCCACATAAAATAGTTCTCTTCACATATAGTTTCTTATGGACTAACCTACATTTTTATTCAGAGACTTAAAAGTTAGTGAAAATTAGGAAAACATAATCTGACTATAATGTGATCATAACAATATCTGAATATTGTAAGACAAGGAAAGCACTCAAGTCAATGACATGACAACAATGACAAAAAATAGCAACATTTTTGTCATTGTTGCTATTGTCAAATCATAGACACATCGAAAGAAAAGTAGATACATCGTAAGTATAAAGCTACAGGAATTTTTACACATTGAATATATCGGAACCTGCTCCCAGGTCATTCACTTTATTTTTGAAAACTCTATTCTCTTAATCTATCAAAAGAAAAAAAAAAGATGATGATGTATTCTATCTTTTCTGCTGACTTCTAACAACATGGATAATTTTCAGCTGTTTTGTATTTTCTATAAATACACATAATCTTGTGTATCTATCTTATGTTGTTCAACGTGTTTGTGAAATAAACTTATATTTTGTGTATTGTGGTAGTTAATTATCATTGCTGCACAGTATTTCATTATGTAAATGTAGCACAATATATTTATTTATTCTTCTCTTGGGCAGTTTCCAGGTTTTGGTTATTAAAATAGTGTTGCTCTGAACACTTTAGAACATGTTTTTTTGTGTGAGTCCATGTTTGTATTTCTGATGGGTGTATTCCTACTAGTGGATTTGCTCAGTCATAAAATATGCATAGCTTCATCCTCATTATACTGTATATTGGCAAATAGTTTTTCAAAGTTGTTGCAGCAATTTATACCCACCACCTTGCTATCCCCCAATAGGGGGATCTCAGTTGGTTAGGTCTGATTTTTTCATTTTGCTATTCTGGTGAGTAAATATTGATATCACATTTTTTGTTGTTGTTAGCAATTCTATGAAATCTAATAGAATTGAATAATTTTGTGTTTACTGGCCATTTTGACTGCCATATATTGATCATAATTCTAAGATTTGTAATGAATACAGAATAATAAATAACAGTGTACATGTAGATATTTTGTCTCTTCCTTGCGTTGTCTTTCATCCCTTTAAAGTATTTTTTCTTCAGTATTCCTATTTTCAGGAGCTTCTACTTTCCACTCACTGTTATAATCTCAAATATTTAATCATTCTATTATTCTGGTTATTTATGTGGATTTCATTTCGTAACTTACAGCTGTTGCAGTAAGGTAAACTATAAAGTATGTAATAAGGAATTGTAAATAAGAGAAACAAAAAGTGACAATTCTATTAAAAATGTAATTTAAAACTTCCATGAAGTATTTATTAAAAAGCTATTTTGGGAAGACATACCACAGAGGTAAAGTGCTGTTCTTATTGCAACGTATCGAAAGTGTATGCTAGCAACATGACTTATCATTTGAATGCTAACTTTGATCACTTGGATGCAGTATTTTTTGTCAAGGTTCTCCAATGTATAGTTACTCTTCTTTCCTTCCCTTTTTATGCTGTACTCTTTAAAAGGCAGTCACTGTGTGCAGTCACATTACAGGAGTGGGGAGTTATGTTCCACCTAGAGTGGAGTATCTACATAAATAATTTGGGATTGTCCTGCAAGAGAGATTTGTCTACTTTTCCCCATCTATTTATGAATTTGTTTAATCATATATTTGTATTAACACAGAGACATTGAAATTTCATATTTTGAATTGTAATATAATACTATTTAAATATTGCTGCAAATATTTATATTTTGGCCTTTGAGAGCTCTTTTAGTTAATTTCTCTTTTCTTGTGACATACTACCATTGTGTGTGTGTGTGTGTGTGTGTGTGTGTGTGTGTGTGTGTGTGTGTATTAGGTTCTTTGCTGCTTCTGGCATTAGGTTGAAAAATTATAGGCTTTGTGAGAAAGAATTTATTTGGGCACAGGTGGTTTTCTTTTTTTCTTTTTCTTTTAAATATATTTTTATTGAGTCCAGGGAGGAAGAAAGAGGGAGAGAGAGATAGAAACATCAAGGATGAGAAAGAATTATTGATTGGCTGCTTCTTGTGTTCCCCCTACTGGGGACTGCCCCGCAATCTGAGCATGTACCCTTGACAGGGACTGAAAATGGGACCCTTCAGTCTGCAGGCCCTATGCACTGAACCAAACCATCTAGGGCCAGGTGAAATTCTTTCAACTTTGTTCTGTGACCATATGTGTGCCTTTTGAGCTCTTTTTACTTTCTGGCCCTATAAAATGTTCCAGGCTCAATTTGTATATTTCCAGTCCCCGTCCTAGAATTAGCTATTTCCTTTTACATTATAGAATTATATTAGAAATAAAGATCTGGGCATAACCTCCTTTTTAGGTGAAAATGTTACCTATACTTCTAGAGACTACAAAAATATTTGAATTAAATTTTTAAAAGTTGGTATAAGTATATATTTTTAAATGATCTTAAGTGTCTTTTCCACCTTGACTAACATGTATTTCAGAATATTTAAAATAAAGTGGATTAAATACACATAATAATGTTTCCAAAGTTGCATATAAGATTTATCAAAATTAATGATAGTATATAACTTGGGCTATAAATTACTCCATTGATATGATTAACTGATGTAATTTCTAATTAAAGTAAATTAGGTTAGAAATAGCAAGTTCTGTATGTAAGGCACGTGTATTCTGCATTATAGAATTTTTAAAAAGTTTTTAATAGAACTGAAGGAAGGAAGACTATGATTGTTGCCTCATCTTTTAACCTCAAAGCTTGGTGGCTTGAGAGAGAACTGTATTTATATATCACCAAAATAACATATGGAAAGAAATTAATAGAAACACAATTTTATTAAAAGATGAAGATTTAGAGCTTCATCTTCAGAGAGGATGGCTAGAAATTAAACCTGAATCTTGCTGATCATTATGAAAAGGTTTGTATTTATCTATAGCTTCTCAGATATGCCTGTTAAAGTCCAAGTAATGGTAAATAAATATTTTTAGTAGCTCTTTACAAAAGTATTTTAGGTTGCAGATGCTTATATGTCAACTGAAGGTGATTTTGAGTAGGGCAGTGATTTTTATAAGAAAAAGTAAAGAATGCTATGTGAAGCTCATTTACTAGAATATATGAAATAAAAACATCACTAAGGTTCACACCTACTACTTACAGCACTTTCTCAGTGGACATAAGTAATATCAATAGGCAACAGGGTTTTCTAGCTCATGCACCCCACCCTTTTGTCAAGTGAAAGCAGTATATACCTTGGTAAGAGGAGGTGAATCCAGGTTCTTTGGGGGCCCTTTTAAAGGAAATAAATATAAAGTAATTGATAAAAAATGATGTATAGAACATTGGAAAAGGTAAAGAACTCTGAAGTGTATGCTTCATGAAAAATCTGCCTTTTTCAGGCAAGGAGTCAAAGAAATTAGTCTAACCAATCCTACCCATTGGACTGCAGTTGGACTGGTCTTAATGGTGTATACTATACTTGGGACTTATTCCCTGCCCTTCTACTTCCCTCCCCTCTCTTCCTCCTCTTTCTTCCTCCCACAGGTAATTATGTTTCAGGCACTGTGCCCAGGACTGAGGATCCATGGTATAAAATAATAGACTATAAGCCTAGGGCTGGAGAGTCTACCATTGATTCTGTGTGTGTCTCCTTCACTAAACATTGGAACTTTATACAATCTGGCTTGTATTTCATCCATTTTTGCTTTTCACTTCACTAGAAGGTCTGGAACATATTAATATTGTTTTTAATAGCTTTAATAAGATATAATTTATATACAAAACTATACATATTTAATATATTGAGTTTGGACATCTGCATACACCCATTAAACCATCACTGCAATTAAGTAATAAACATTACTTTTAAGGTATAAACAGCTTTATTTTATGGCTACAGACAAGAAACTGGCTGAGCCACTTGAAGCCTTCTGGAAGGGCATGCAGAAGTTGAGTGTGGTATAGCAAGGAGAGAAAAGTAGCAACTAAAAGTGCAGTATTGCTCTTCCTGCCCTTGTGGGCCAGCCAATGTTCTCAGTATCTCAGAGAGCAAGCATTGGCAAAAAGCATAATTGTTCTCGTATTTATCTTTAGAATTTATAGTGTAATTACATCTCATTATTATACTCTGTGCTTTAGAGATCTTCATGTTTTTCTTTTACAGTTTCATTTGATCCTTATATCAGTGACATGAGGCAGGAGGCCAGACATTGTGATTATCTCCATTGAACGAAGAACGAAACTGGGGCTCAAATATTAGTGACTTATTTAAGGAGCTATGTGTTGGCCACAAAAGCAGAACAAGAACAGATTTTTCGATTTCTGGGCTTGTAATCATTTCAACAGAAAGCATTTTTGGCAAAGCAGAGAGTGCAGCGCCTGACCTCAGACCTATGACCACATAAAAACGTCTCTGTAAAACATTTCCTCCTGGCAGCCACACATGAGCAGAGCTCCAGGAGAAAGTGGAAGGGGACCAGCTGGGTCCCCTCTTTCCCTCTGTGCCTATGCCTCCTGTGCTCCCAAATGCCACCCCAAATAATTTTTGTTCACGAGACGAATCATGACAAGAGGTCCTAAATAAAAATTTTGTTTTAAAAAACACTACAGCAATCGAAGGTGGCCGCTGACAGGAAGGCAGGCTGCGGGGTAGAGTGTGAGAGAACAGGAGTGTGTGGACGGGCGGCGGGGAGTGTCCGTTGTGAGTGAAGGCCAGCTGTCTTCCCGGGGACGGTTGGGGACTGCCAGGCGGAACTCCGCCGACTGGGCAGCTTCCACTGCTGCTGGAATCTCTGCCGGAGCGACTGGCTCTGCCAGACACCCTGCCATTTTGAAGGGGAGAGTGGCTGTGATTGGAAACTTACCCCTACCTTCAACCAAGGAGACTCAGATACCTGCTGGGACCCTACAACCACAGCACCCAGGGACCAGCGGCGAAGCCACAAACCCCGGGTCTCAAGCAGCGCAAACACGGGGACTCGAATGAGCTCTGCATCTTCTCACAGAAAGGTCGGATTTCTCCCGGAGAAAGGTGCGGTCTGAGATCCAGGCTGGAGGGCAAAATGTGTACAGTAGGATCTAGAGGTTCAGAGGAAGTCTGTGCCCCACAGAATCCATAGTCACTGGGGCCAGCGTAGTCTGCAAATGTGGACGGGGGTCCACAGGGCTGCTGGCAGAAGGGAACTCTAGAAATGAACCCATAGCTGGGCTGAGCACAGAAAGGCAGCCTGAAGTTGCACCGGCATACTGGCTGCACTGTGCCAGGGGAAAAGACATGTGCAGAGACTGCTCAGAGTCACACGCAGTGACGAGGCGAAAAAGTCGCAAGTTGGTGTGCTTACTCTGGCTCTATTTTCTCTTTAAATCCTTGCTTTTGATTACTAAAGCCAGTACAGACGATCACCAATTAAAAGCACTCTCAGAGACGGCAGGGGAAAGTTGTTTTTGTGGAACCTGGGGATCAGAAAACCAGCTCTGGGGAAGTCCATTCCCCCAAACCAGTATTAAGTGCTGCAGGGAAAACAAAATCTAAACACTGGCTAGAGAGGACTTACAGCCCCAGATGTCAATACAGAAACACTGCTGCCCGGGAGTTGAATCACAAATTGACTCTTGTGTAAATACAACTAAAGACAGGCTGAAAAACAAAGAAATGCTGCCTGCTTGAAAATAAGATTGTGGTTTATGACACAGAGGAGCAGTGGGACACAGGGAACTTTAATGCTCTCCTGACTACATGACAGGAAACAGGCATGCCAAACAGAACAGTAGAGGGAGTGAATGACCGTCACTACTGCACATTTTTATTTTATATCTTTTACTTAAGAAACTAAATTTTTTCTCACTTGATTTTACCTTTTTAATTATTATATTTTTATTTTTAACCAATATTATTACTACTATTATCTTACCTTTTTTGTAAAGTTCCATTTTATTTTCTTTTTATTTTATTTTATTTTATTTTATTTTATTTTATTTTAGGATTAATGTTCTACGTTCTATTTTAACTTTTCCTTTACCATCATTTTACGCTATCTTAACTTTACCTTTAGACCAACATTCTCTTCCTCACTTTTCCCCTTTTGTTCTCCGGTTTCCCTTATCCTATTCCTTCATTAGATTTTCTTTATTTCTTCTTTTTACCTCCTGTTAAAAGTTCATCCTACTTATATATCTAATTTCTGATCCCCTGTTCCAAGTCCATACACATATCTCTTTTCTCTTTCTTCACTATCCAATTTGTTTCTCTTTCCTTTGTTTGTTCGTTTGTTGTTGTTGTTTGTTTTCTTTTGCCCTTCTTTCTCTCTGTCCTATTGTTATTTGTTTGATTGTTGATTAGATTGTATATTTATTTGTTAATCAGCTTAACAATAACCCACAACCTTCAGACCAACTCGTGTTTTTATTTATTTGTGTGATTGTTTCTCTCTACCTCTTTTTTTTTTTGCTTCTGTTTTTCCTCTCCTCACTTGTTATTAGTTGTTCTTTGTAGTTTGCATTCATCCCTGGGTGTTAGTTATTTGGATTTTGGATTAGTTGTTCTATTGAGTTGTTTCCCCATATAAATAGTTTTTTTTCTCCTTCTGTCTTATTCTTTTTCTTTTTTTTCCTTTTCTTCAATATAATTTCTGCACTGTCTCTCTCTCTCTCTATTTTATACCCTAATTCTCTTTTCTCTTGTGGTCACCTTTATTTGGGTTTATTAGTATCATGAATACACTTGTGTTCAATGCCTTGTGTGTTGTTCCTTGTTGTGTTGTATTTTGTGCCTTTAAGTCAATGTAGGAGAGAGAGAGCTACATAACCAGATACCCAAAGAGGAAAGATCATGGGGAGACAAAGCAATAACCCACATACAAAAGAAAAGGAAACATCACCAGAAAAAGAAGTAAACAAAATGGAGGCAAGCAATATGTCAGAGAAAGAATTCAGATAAATGGTCATAAGGTCATTGAAAAGGTTAGAAGAGAAATTCAACAATATGCATAAGAACAAAAAGGAAATGATGAAAACCAAGAAAAAATGAAAAATGGCATCACTGCAATAAAACAACTCAGCAGAAGGCATCAACAGTAAACTTAGAGGACTGCATCAGTAAGCTAGAAGACAAAGTAAGAAAAATACCCAAGCAGAGCAGCTTCTAGGAAAAAGCAAAACCTTAAAAAACAAGAGGAGAGCCTAAGGAAACTTTGTGACAACATGAAAGGAAACAATATCTGAAATAATAGGGTTGCCAAAAGGAGAGAAAACTGAGAAAAGAATAGAAAACCTGTTTGAAGACATATTGACAGAAAACTTCCATGATATGGGGAAGAAAAAACTCACACAAGTCCAAGAAGCTCACAGAGTCCCAAACAAAATGAACCTAAAAGGACTCATGCCAAGGCACATTATAATAAACTGGAAAACACCAATGACAAAGTAAGAATCTTAAAAGCGGCCAAAGAGAGATAGAAAGTTACCTACAAAGGATCCTCCATCAGACTAGTGACTGATTTCTCAAAAGAAACACATCAGGCCAGAAGGGAATGGAATTAAATATACAAAGTCATGCAAAGGAAGGGTCTGAATTAAAAAATACTGTACCCACCAAGGCTATCAATCAAAATTGAGGGTGAAATCAGGAGTGTCACAGACAAAAAAAGGACTAAGGGAGCTTTTTACCACCAACGAGCAATGAAAAAAAATTCTAAAGTGTTTTCTGTAAAAAGAAGAAATAGGAAGCAAAGAAAAAACACAGAAATAAAGAATAAAACTGTCACCAAACAAGTACATATCAATAATCAGTTTCAATATAAATGGATTAAATGCCTCAAGACACACAGAATAGCTGAGTGGATAAGAAAACATGACTTATATATCTGCTGTCTACAGGAAACCCACCTCACAAAAAAAGAACTTACACAGATTGATGGTGAAGGGATGTAAAAATATATTTCAGGTGAATGGAAATGAGAAAAAAAAGCTGGTGTACCAATACTTATGTCTGACAAATTAGATCTAAAATTGAAGGATATAATAAGAGTTAAGGAAAGCCACTTCACAATACTAAAGGGAGCTATCCAGCAAAAAGATATAACTCCAGTAAACATAAATGCACTCAATAAAGGAGCACCCAAATACATAAAAAAACTTCAGAAGATTATCAAGGGAGAGATTGACAGCAATAAAGTCATAGTAGGGGACTTTAATACCCCATTAACAACACTGAAAACATCCTCTAAACATAAAATCAGCAAAGAAACAGCAATCCTAAATGACACACTAGATCAGATAGACTTAGTTGACATCTTGAAAATATTTTATCCCGAACCCATAGAATATACATTCTTCTCAAATGCACACGGGTCATTTTTAAAGATAGACCACATATTGGGACACAGGCAAAGTCCCTTCAAATTTAAGAAGATAAAAATCATATCAAGCATCTTCTCAGATCACAATGGCATAAAACTAGAAATCAACTACAATAAAAACAATAAAAAATGAAACACCTGGAGGCTAAATAGCATGCTATTGAACAATGACTGGAGTAACAAAGAGATCAAAGAAGAAATAAAAAGCATCATGGCAACAAATGACAACGAGAACACAACAATCCAAAATTTATGGGACACAGAGAAAGCAGTCTTGAGAGGGTAGTTAATAGCTCTAAGGGCCCACTCAAAAAAGAAGAAAAACTGATAATAAATTATTTAACCATACAACTCAAAAAGTTAGAAAGAGAGCAACAAGAAAAGTCCAGCATAAGTAGAAGGAAAGATATAATAAAGATCAGAGCAGAGATATATGACATAAAGACAAAAAATAAAAAAGATCAACAAAACCAAGAGCTGGTTCTCTGAAAGGATAAACAAGATTGATGAACCTCTAGCCAAGCTCACCAAGAAGCAAAGAGGGAGGACCCAAATAAACAAAATCAGAAATGAAAGAAGTGAAGAAACAACTGATCCCACAAAAAATACAAATGATTATGAAAACTTACTATTAACAACTCTATTCCAACAAAATTGACAACCTAGATGAAGTGGACATATTCTTAAAAAAACACAATATCCAAAAACTCTACAAAGAAGAATCAAAAAGCCTAGATAGGACAACAACTATCGAAGTACAAAATTGAAAGCGCGATCAAAAATCTTCCAGCAAACTAAAGCCCTGGTCCAAATGGCTTTACAGGAAAGTTCTACCAAGCATTCGAAGAACTAAAACCTATCCTCCTCAGACTATTGCAAAAAATTCAAGAGGAAGGAACACTTCCAAGCTCTTTCTATGAAGCCAGCATTACCCTAATCCAAAACACACACACACACACACACACAAACAACAACAACAAACAAACAAACAAAAGAAACAACAACAACAAAAACACACATACATACATAAAGATACCAAAAAAAAAAAATAGAACTACAGGCCAATATCCTTGATGAACATAGATGCTAAAATCCTCATAAAATTCTAACAAATTGGATTCAGCAATATATTAGAAAAATCATACACCATGACCAAGTGGGATTTATCTCAGGGATGCAAGGATCATACAATATCTGCAAATCAATAAATATGACACATCACATAAACAAACTGAGAGACAAAAATCACACAATCAGATCAATTAATGCAGAAAAGGCATTTGACAAAATCCAACACCCTTTCTTGATAAAACCTCTCAGCAAAGTGTGTATAGAGGGATCATACCTCAACATAGTAAATGCCCTGTTTGACAAACCTACAGCCAACATCATACTCAATGTGCAAAAACTAAACCCATTTTCCCCTAAAAACAGGAACAAAACAAGGATGCTCACTTTCACTACTCCTGTTCAAAATAGTACTAGAAGTACTAGCCACAGCATTCAGACAACAAGAAGAAATAAAAGGCATCCAAATTGGAAAAGAAGAAGTAAAGCTGTCTCTATTCCCAGATGACATGATACTGTACATAGAAAACCCCAAAGACTCCATCAAAAAGCTACTAGATCTAATAAATGAATTTGACAATGTAGCAGGATACAAAACTAACACCCAGAGATCTATGGCCTTTTTATACATGAATAATGATCTCACAGAAAGAGAAATGAAGAAAATAATCCCATTTACCATTGCATCAAAATAAAGATACCTAGGAATAAACTTAACTTAAGACATAAAAGACCTATACTCAGAAAACTACAGGACATTGAAAAGAGAAATAGAGAAAGACATAAACAAGTGTTTATGGATTGGTAGGATCAACATAATTGAAATGTCCATACTACCTAAAGCAATCTATATATTCAATGAAATATCTATTAAAATATCAATGGCATATTTCAAAGATCTAGAATAAACTCGCCCAAAATTCATTTGGAATAAAAAAGACCTCAAATAGCCACAGCTATTCTGAGAAGGAACAATATTAGAGGGATCACAATACCAGACATCAAACTATATTACCAAGCCAGATCTCAAAATTTCCTGGTACTGGCACAAGAACAGACAAATAGACAATCTATAGATTCAATGCAATTCCTATTAAATACCAATGGGATATTTCAAAGATCTAGAATAAACTCTCCAAAAATTCATTTGAAATTAAAAAAAGATCCCCAACAGCCACAGCTATTCTGAGAAGGAACAATGTTGGAGGGATCACAATACTACACATCAAGCTATATTACCAAGCCACAGTTCTCAAAACTGCCTGGTACTGGAACAAGAATAGACATATAGACCAATGGAACAGATTAGAGAACCCAGAAACTGACCTAAGCCAGTATGCTCAATTAATATTTGACAGAGGAGGCAAGAGTATTCAATGGAGTAAAAACAGTCTATTCAATAATGGTGCTGGGAAATTTGCTCAGATACATGCAAAAAAATGTAACTAGATGACCAACTTACGCCATACACAAAAGCAAATTCATAATGGCTACAGGACTTGAATATAAGATGGGAAACCATAAAAATCCTACAAGTCTTTATAGGCAGCAAATTTGCAGACATATGTCATTGCAATATCTTACAGACACAGATCCTAAGGCAAGAGAGACTAAAGAGAAAATAAACAAATGGGACTACATCAAAATGAAAAGCTTCTGCATAGCAAAAGAAGCCATCAACAAAACAACAAGAAAGCCCACTGCATGGGAGAACATATTTGCCAGTGTTATCTCCAATAAGGGTTTAATATCCAACATTTACAGAGAACTCATACAACTTAACAAAAGGAAGATAAACAATCCAATCAAAACTGGGAAAAGAATATAAATAAACACTTTTCAAAATAGGACATTCAAAAAGCCAAGAGACATATGAAAACATGCTCAAAGTCACTAATCATCCAAGAGATGCAAATCAAAACAACAATGAAGTACCTCCTCACATCTGTCAGAATGGCTATCATCAACAAATCAACAAACAAGTGCCAGCGAGGATGTGGAAAAAAGGAACCCTCCTTCACTGCTGGTGGGAATACAGACTGGTACAGCCACTGTGAAAAACAGTATGGCATTCCCTCAGAAATTTAAAAATGGAACTGTCATTTGACCCAATAATACCACTTTTCGGAATATATCCCAAGAAACTAGAAACATCAATTGGAAAGGATATAAGCACCCTAATGTTCATAGAAGCATAATTTACAATAGCTAAGATTTGGAAACAGCCTAAGTGCCCATCAAAGATGAGTGTATTAGAAAACTGAGGTACATCTACACAATTGAGTACTACTGTGCAATAAAAAAGAAGGAACTCTTACCATTTGCAGTAGCATGCATGGAACTGGAGCATTATGCCAAGTGAAATAAGCCAGTCAGTGAAAGAAAAATATCACATGATCTCACTCATTTATGGATAATAAAGAACATTATAACCTGATGAATAAAAAGATAGAGACAGAGAATGATCAAACAGACTGTCAAACTACAGTGGGAAAAATGCAGAGGGTTGTGGGTGGGAGGGTAAGAGATCAACTGAAGGACTTGTATGCATGCATATAAGCATACCCAACGGACGCAAGACACTGCAGGGGTGAAGGCATATGCCGGGGATAGGGGACGCCTGGGGAAGGTCAATGGGAAAAAAAGGAGACATATGTACTACTATTTGTAATACTTAACAATAAAAAACAACAACATCAGAGCAAAGATATTATTGCACTGCTCTTATTGCTTAGACTAAATCAATACATCTATTAACTTTCAAGGGAGAAAGAGACGTCCACTTGAAAAAACTGAGGCTGCTTGGAAAAGTACAAGAAAAGACACAAAGGAAAGAAAAGTGATTAATATTGAATCCAGAAGTTATAACTTAGGGGAGGGGAGGAGAGGGAGAAGGAAAAGTGGAACATACATAATTGGAAATACCTATAGGAAATTAAATCCCTGTCCCTCAACTCACATTGCATTTTGCCCTTGCCATATTTTACCTCCCTGGAGGACTCCAGTGATTTAATGCCCCATGACCTCCCAACAAACAAGCAGTGATGAAACAATTTCCTTTTCTATTGAGAAGAAAGCAATAATAACTCGACTACTGGGCTGCAGTTCCACTCCATTTCTGTGCACATGAAGGACGGGTGAGAGAATGGGCCACGCTGTGACATGATCGTTCCTCACCCCTGAAACATTAGTTCTCAGTTAAAGTTCTCTTCACTCTCTGAAAATAAGAGCAGATCCCAATGATATGGGTCTATTAAAGGTCAAAATTCCAAATTTCTTTGCCTAATATTTAATAAGTTGTTTCTTATTTTTCATAGAGAAAAGAGGATGGGCAGTAAGTCTCAGAAGAAAACTGCTGCTACAAAGACCTTGATGTTCATTCTTAGGTGTAAAGAGTTCATGCCGACCCCCAGACAATTTGTTAAAGTAAGTCTGCAGGCATAAAGAGTCTGAGGATAAAGAACTTCCTGAATTAAGTCTTGTGCAGTTTGTAGCAATTTAACAACCCTTAGTGGTTTCTGAGGGTATTAAACCTACTATAGTAATGTTAGTAAATCTTGCTATGAATCATCAAGAAAAAATAAATGATATGATATAACATTTCAAAGAGGCAAGAATATGCATAATGTAACATTTAAAAATCACCAAAATTTAATGCTTAATGTCACTAAAGAAATGCAAATTATTACCACAACGAGATATCATATCACCCCTTCCAGAATGGCTATCATTAATAAGTCAACAAACAACAAGTGTTAGTGAGAATGTGGAGAAAAGGGAACCCTAATGCACTATTGGTGAGAATGCAAACTGGTACAGTCACTATGGCAACAGTATGGAGTTTCCTCAAAAAATTAAAAATGGAACTGCCTTTTGACTCAGCAATCCCACTTACAAGAATATATCCTAAGGATCCCAAAACATCAATTCAAAAGAATGTATGAACCTCTATGTTTATTACAGCATTATTTACAATAGCCAAAATCTGAAAACAGTCCAAATGCCCATCAGTGGATGAGCAGATAAAAAAGCTTTGTACATTTATACAATGCAATACTACACAACAGTAAAAAAGAAGAAACTTTGGAAACAGCATGAGTGAATCTAAAAATTTATTGTGCTAAGAGAAATAAACCAGTCAGGGAAAGACAAATATCACATTATGTCACTTACATGTGCAATATATATAAAAAAAAGAACAACAACTGATGAACAAAATAGGTCAAGAGGCATGGATGCATGGAACAGACTGACAGATATCAGAGGGGAAGGGGTGAATTCTGAATAGTGACATCTGTCACTGGCATGTAAGGAAATGAGATTTAGTCTGAATCATGAATCTTATTTGATTACTAGAAGCCCAAATTCATGCACTGGTGAAGTCCATTGACCTGGCCTGTGCCCTCTGGCAATCTGAGACCCCTCAGGGGATATTTGACTGCCAGTTTGGCCTAATACCCACAGGCTAGGCCAAGGGACCCCACTGGTGCACAAATCCATGTACCAGGCCTCTAGTATGCATATAAAATCTTTGGTTAATCTCTCCCCCCCCATCCCCTCTTCCTTCTGAGATTCATCAGTCTGTTCCATATTTCCATACATGTTAGTTGAGTGTCTGCTCCCTGGTGGTCAGTACATGTCATAGCTACTGGTCAAATGGTTGCTTAGGCTTTTATATATGTAGACTAGAGGCCTGATGCACAAAACGTGTGCAAGAGTAGGACTTCCTTCCCCCAGCTGCCGGCACCAGTTTCCCTCTGCCACCTGGGACCTAGGCTTCCCTCACAGCCCCAGCTTCATCCAGGAGGTTGTCCAAAAGGATATCCAGAAGGGCAGTCAGTCAGTCTAATTAGTGTATTACACTTTTATTATTATAGATGTCAGATCAAAGAGAAAACTTGAGCCAAGAACATAGTGGGAAAACCTGAGGAATAGCAAATAGACAGCCCCATGTGAGAGTGGACTTAGAGGGAGTGGTTGGCATATAAGTTGAGGTCATATAATTGGGAGGTTTAAATGCTAGGCTAAGGAATGAGTTACTAATTCCAAGCAATAGAACATGAATGTTTTACAACAGGGGAATGGCAATGACTCTAGCAGTACTGTGCAGTATTGATTGGAAAGGGATACCAATTAAGTATCTACTGCACTATATAGACAAGAAGTTAAGAGGGTAAATATTAAGTAAACAGTGGAAACAGACAGTGGGAGATCTATACAAGAGACATTTTGAAGATGATACAAATTTTATAAGAACTTGGAAGCTCTCATTAGCCATACAAACACAGGTGTTTTGATAGACAGAAAAATTGGGTTACAAATGAAAATTCATTAAAGGAAGAGAAATAGTATGATAATTTACCTTTAAAATAAGCAATTTTTAAAGCTGCCTCAAAATGACTATGTAGGTAGTGATAATAAGAAGTTTGTAATGTGGAAAAATATGAAATTGGTTAATTATTTTACTGGATGGGAACCAGGCCTGGAGTATGTCTGCCTCAGGTAGGCCTGTAGTATGTGACTTTTTCACTTTGTGTAGGAAATTTTCCCAACACAAGTCCAGGTGATTCTGAGGGTAAGTTTATTAAAGCTGGGGACAGTGAAACAAAGGAGGGTATTAGGGTAGGAGAAGATTAGGCTCCCTACAAACATTATAGGAAAAAGGCAAACCAAGACTGATCTGCTGTTAGTACTTTGGAAAGTCAGAGAAAAAGGGAGCCTTGGACACAAGTTTGGGGGTTAGCCTCAATGAGCTGACATTGCCCACTCCTCCCCTGGTTAAAAGTCTTGTGTAGAGCTTTAGAGTATAAGAGGAAAAAAGCAAAAAGTTCATGCCCAAGAGAAAGCATGGGCATGCTGAAGAGAGCCTACACTGGCATCCTTCGTCTTGAGGGTTTTTATCTCTCTTCTGCAGGAGGAACCCTGGGGGAGTTCTCAGTGGAGAGTCTTAACAGAATATTCATTAGTGTACCAGGTGTGTCCTTCAATAGGGTGATTCAGCAAAATGAGCATAAAGGAGAGATTTTGATTATTTTCTGCTCTACTTCACTGATTTACTTTATCTTGAGTCTGTCTGGTTCTAATTAGGTGTTTTGTTATTTGTTCCCCAGACTTCATCCATTCTAGGGTTTAGTAGGCATGAATAGCACTAATTGGGTTTTTGTTACCTATCTCCCCAACCAGGTGATTTAAGTTATATATTCTCTGATTAGGAAGGAAAGGTATATTTTTCTCAAGTATTTTGGTTAGGGGAGATAAATTACTGTGACTCACTGGCTGGCTATAAATTGGCCAAATTGTTTGGCCTTGTTTAATTAGCTTGTTAGTGTCCCCATTCCATTTGTCAATAAATTTTTCTAGATTCTTACTATCCTGATGATATGATACTTTGGAAAAGTCTTTCAATTTCTCTGAGTCTTGACATTCACTAATATAAGAGCAGTGGGTAAAATAATCTCAAATGTTGTAATTATTTTTATTAAACAAAATATTTTAAATTAAAATATTTTTCTAAAAAGTGAAGAATTAAAATATTTCCCATAGGGAATTACTCCTAATAATGATTATGTCTGACAATACCAGTAAGTGCATCTAATATTGAAATTGTCCCTGTGTCTATATATCAGAAGCAGAAAAGCCCGTCTATTTCTAAAGAGATAATAAAACCCATCTAGGAGTTTCTATATTTCAACTTTTATGGCTCAATTTTATGATTATATATATTTTATGAAAAGCATTGTCCTTTTAATCAATACTGTGTTTATAACATTAATGTAATAAATAATGAAAATTAGCATTAAACAAGGCAACCATACTAAGCAAATTATAAATAAGTATTTCAAAGCTGTAGCTGAGTAATTGATTATGGTATAAACCACTTTTTTGCCTTTAAAGCATATTCTGTATCCCCTAAAAAAGGTTGTAGTTTCCAAAAAACAAAAAATATATATTTATAAAACTATTAGGAAAGAAGTATGAAAAAATTATGGTATGCAAGTGACCAGATCATCAAGATTGACAATCTCTGATATATAACATATTTAAGGCTTGTGTAGCATTAGGCCCTTTAGAAGAACACAATTGAATAAAAATAAAATGCATGATTAGAAATTTGTTTTTATTTTTGGATGTTTTTTGGCTCTTCCATTTAAAATAATCACAATAACTTAGACATATAATAGTAGTTCTGATTAACAGAAAAAAACAGCATTTTACTTTTTTAAATCATTAATTAAATCAAATGTCATAGCCAAATTAAAAATGTACTTAGTGGAAGAACCAAGATGGTGGCATAGGTAAACACCTATACTGCTGCCCCACACAAAAATTTCAAAACTACAACTAAAAGACAAAACAAACATCATCCAAAAACACTGGAAAGCTGGCTGAGTGGAAATTCCACAAATAGAAGGAAAGATAAAAGGACACTGTGACTCAGAGGAGTTGTGGAGGATAGAGTTGCAGAGGCACACGGAGAAAGAGGTGTGGAGCCATGCGCAAGCAGAAAGGGCAGGCGGCTGAATACCCAGCTGGTTTTCTCAAATGGGGAGGGAGACAAAGGTGTTCCACTGCACTGATTCCCCAGTTCTGAGCAAGTCTCAGGGAACCCAGATTCATAAGGGGTGAAACTGGACCGTAAGGAGGAAACACACTGAGATTTGGGAGCTGCATAAGTGTGCAAGCTGGTGGAGAGGGCACATAAACTTGGGAACAGCAGAGGTGCGCGAGTTCGCAGAGAGGATGCATGGCTGGCTCTCTCGTTCGGGAGGAAGCAACAACAACAACAAAAAACACACCACCAGACTGCATTGTTTTCCAGCTCTGGGTGAGACTTGGAGTGTGCAGACTCATTTGGGGTGAAACTGAACTGCCTGGCAGTGGACAGAGCTCGGGGGCAGCTTTCTTTCATAGGTGCATGCAGCCATTGCCACGGGGCACAGAGATCCAGGCACCACTTTTTCAGACTCCTACCAATGATTATATCCTTGATATATAAACATCCTTAAATATAAAATAGTTCAGTATGATTACATCTATATTTATTCCACATGACAATTTCTTAATGTATTACTCTGATGTATATTTTTGAACTGGAGTCATATACAAAGAAATAATGAGAAACCCTTTAAAAATATTCTTTACAAGTCAAATTATGCTTAAAAATTAAAAGGTCTATGGAAAACAAAGAGTGGGCAAGAAATATTGGAAGAAATTTTTATACAAATAACAGCTGTCTTGTCTTATAACACAAAATAAAAACAAAACTTCCTACAATTAAACTCACAGGTCTAAATTAGCTGAACTAGAGTGACAAGGTCAAAGCTAGTCTTTCATTTGCACATTCATTTGATAAAACAAATCACATTGAAAACAAGACAGTAAAAAACAAACAAACAAAAAACCTCCATGTGTTCTTGTGCAGAACTGGCGACCCCTCTCAGCACACATGAGGACAACTGTTACACAGCTCTTCCTTAAAGAAAGCAGTAGATCCAGAAAACTGACAGAATGTTACTCATGCAATTCCATAAAGGATGTAAAGCAGCCAAGAGTTGATGGCATTTAAGGACAGTAAAAGACTGTACTGTTTATACCCATTGATGGGCTTTGTGCCAACATTTTGAAACTATGCTTTTCATTGGCTATAGACGAAACATTGAGGAAATACAATATTATATCATACCCCAGAACAGAGTTATTACATCTGTATAAAGAAATCACCAAAGAGTTACTTGTTATTTTAAATGAAGTTTTGTCTAGGCATCAGACTTTAATCTAAATATTGACAGCCTAATTTCAACTCCTGAGATAAACAAACTAGCTTACGTATCAAGATTAATTCTCTTTGGCCGCAATGGATACCATTTTCTCTGGGAGCAGTCTTTAGTTTGCTTTCTTTTCAGTACCACGTTAGTGGTTTTGCTGGTAGAAGTCTCTGTTGGTGTGGTTTCTATTTGTGTTATAAAGCTCTCAGGTTTAACATCTGGCTCCTGATTACAGCTGGAAAAGACGTCTTGGTGGATGCTCTGGAGCTGGATAACAGGCTGCATCTTTAAAACTTGGGGAAATCCATCTCCTTGTTCAATTAATGCAGGCAAGGACTGGATCAGGGTCATATTTTAGGTCCAATGGGTGTACAACAGGGTGGTATTCCTTTAGAATTTCTTGTTTTGCTTTTATAATTTTTATGACACATTCAAGGATCTTTCTGGGATACTGCTTACATTTGGTGGCTAAGTCTACTACGATTTCATCAAAGTGATCTTCAAGTTCTTTGATATCAGAATCGCGGAAACAATCGTCTGAAGCTCCTTGCCATGCCTGCCCTTTAATGCTGACATTCTCTTGCAGATTCAAAAGTCCACTGCTCATCTCGCAAGGCGGGCTCCCGAACCGAACCTGCCGCTGGCAGGGCGTCCCGAGCTGCCGCAGGAAGCGGAGGAGCACAGCTCCATCAGCTCCGGCACCGCCTGCTTCCAGGTGCAGCGCACGCGGAGGTCCTGACGGGGAGGGGTGGCGCCCGGGGTGCGGTTTTCTGTCCCGGCCACGCTCTCCACGTGCCGCCGAGGCGAGAGGCTCACCAACTCCGGAGTCCCCGCCATTTCCCCAGTTGGAACCGGAGGCGGGAACCGATAGTATGCGACTTTTTATCCTCTTAGATTTGGCTCTTAGAACCACCATTTCCTTGGGGAAGGGAATAGATTGTCAGATCAGACAAAACAACAAAGGTGGCAAAGAGCAAAAGTGACTTAGGTCAACAGGACCAGCTTGTCTCACTCCTCTGTGTGATCTAAAACAGCCTTTGTTTTGGGAAGGCTAGGAGAGGAATGTTCTATGCAGTTAGAAGTAGACGCCACCCCCCCCCCCCCCCCCACACAACAGCCGCATTCATCCACAAGTTAAGTCTGAAGGGGAAGATAAAATTACATACTACATCCTTTTTAATTTTGGAGTTCAGAAACTTAGGACAATCTGTGTGCCATATTCTATATGGAGACTAAGAAGATGATAAGCTTCTGAAGAAAGTTGCACATGATGTCATGATGTATTAGCCACAGAATATAAAAGTATTGCTATGGTCTGAATGTTTGTGCCTCTCTCCACCCCCAATTTATATGTTGGACTTAAACCTTAAAGTGATAGCATGATGAGGTGGAACCTTTGGGAGGTGATTAGGCCATGAGGACAGAGCCGTCATGAATAAGGCAGGACCCTTATGAGAGCATTCTAAGAAAATTCGCTAGTCCTTCCCACCATGTGAGTACACAGCCAGAAATCAGTGGTCTGCTGGAAAAGGACCCCTAATCTGCCAACATGATTGTTAGGTGTTCAATTTCCACAACTATAAGAAACAAATCTCTAATAGTCATAAGCCACCCAGTTTATGGGATTTTCTTATAGTAGTCTGAACAAAGATAGGTGTCATGGCATTTCTGGGCACAGAGGAACAAAGACAATTCCCTGGAGTTTTACATTGTCCAAAATGACATAGGAAATCACTCCATTATCCCCAGGTGCAACAGTTAGACCAGGCAATATCTTACTCTCAACCAACTGCCAACAGGAGCCGGGACAGGATCAATTACCAAATGGGATGAACTACACCCAGAGCAAGGGCCAGCAATACACCCATTAAACACAGAGTTCATAACTTAGAGGTAGATATTTCTTTCCTACCTATGACTCAGTAGTAGTTGCATAAACATTTTTCCCTACTCAAACCCTCACAGTTTAACACTGACACAAGACAAGTCTTTAGAAAGTTCCAGGTTTATATCTAAGATAACCTTATTATATCTAAATTTCTTTAATAGTAGCTGAATAAAGCATCAGACAAAATGAAAATTGTTACATATTAACTTCCTTTATAGAATAAATAAAAAACTTATAAATTTACATATCTGATATTCTTACCATGGATTTCGTATCTTCTGTAAAGGAAATGAAAATATTAAATTGTGGACATATTCAATATTACATAAAATTTTTATCTATGCATCATTCGATGCACAAATGTATCTATTTAAAAAGTAATGAGGGTGCTATTAAATAATTTGGGGAACAAAATTTACTTTATACAATATTTGGTAACTTGCCTCATTTATTAACACTCATTGATTAACCTCATGGATTTTTGGAGAGAAACTTGTTCAATTCACAGATTCAAAATTTTTTATTTTATGTAAGATTTTTAATTTTTTTATTTAAAATATTACAAATGTCTCCTTCCCCGCACCCTCCATTGACCTCTCTACCCAACCATCTCCACCCCCCCTCCCCCCGGAACATGCCCTTACTCCCCTATTGCCTGTGTCTATTGGTTAGGCTTATATGCATGCATTCAAGTCCTTTGGTTGATCTCTTACACCCTCCCCGCCCCCCGCCTTCCCTCTGAAGTTGGTCAGTCTATTCAATGCTTCTCTGTTTCTGGATCTATTTTTAGTCATTAGTTTATATTGTTCATTATATTCCACAAATGAGTGATATCATATGATATTTATCTTTCTCCAACTGGCTTAATTTGTTTAGCATAATGCTTTCCAGGTCCATCCATGCTGTTAGAAATGGTAAGAGTTCTGAATTTGACATAGAGCAGGTTACCTAATTTCTCTGCATCTGTGGAAAAATGGAATATCAATATTTACCTATATTGTTGTTGTAAAGTTAAATTAAACACAAGTGTACAGTAATTGTTCATTTTTTATTTTTATAGCTCTTTTTATTCTTAAGGCATAAAGCACAGAGTACAGTGCTTTGCAATAGTTGTTAATTGACAAATATTGTTGAGTAAGTGCAGCTGGTGCTGTTGGTTTCATCCAGTCTTCCCACTTCTTTCGTTTTTAACTACTTCAATAACCAACTCTTAAGGTTTTGTTTATCTGATCATTCCATAGTAGACTTTCCCCTCCAAGGATGCGTGAAACATATTGATGAACTCCTACCACACTTAAGACTTTCAGAAACAAAATTAACGTGGTAAAATGGTGTATCAATACATCAAATTCATCCTACAATGCCCTCTTGGGAAATCCTTTACTCTATCCTTTCTTCTAGTTTCATTTATTCTATTTCAGAAGATTCCATTTATTTGTTGTGCATATAGAAATAATAGAGTATAGCACAAAGAAAAAAAAACAGTAAACTATGTCATATAGAACAGTTTATATACATGTCATGCTTTTTAAAAAATCTCATTTAAAATTGATAAAAAACCAAAAGTACATCATGTTTAACTTTTGATAACAAATATCATTACTTCATCATTAATGAGATTAATATGTAGAGTCTATTTATGTAAATAATGTTCATGAGAATGAGTTAGAAAGCAGTTATGACCTAATGAGGGTTTGGTATTGCTTTTTGGTCTTGAAATCATTTCAAAGCTAAAGTTCAATGTAAAACCAAAAGCAAGACTCAACAAATAATGAATAAAAGCATTATCTATTGATTTAAGACAACAAATAACATTGCTCATGCAATTCTACTGTAACCTTGCAGTCTCATAGCATAATGCAATGATACCTACTTGAATTATGAGCAAGCCTCCTTCAGCCCTTTGTCCTTGTCAGGAGTTGCAACATGTAGTATTAACAATGTATTTAAGAACAGGCAGCAAACTTTTTCACACACTTATTCTTGCTTCACATGGATTGAGATCACATCAGAGCACCTCTCTGGAACATGAAGTAGTTTTAAAATTAACCAGCTTCACCATTGTAGCACTTGTTTTCAGCGAGGGGGTGGGGATGTAAGGTATATATTTATAATGCAAATATGGAGGACAGACACAAAGTGGGAATTATAATAAACTATTATTTATAATGCGAGAAAATGTGGGTTGTGTAGCTCAGATTTTGCCTTATTATTTTTTTTCTGGGAATAAAGCAAATAAAAGTCTTTAGACAATCCATGACTATCATAGAGGTTTTGTTTTTAAATCCTTATTATCCTTCAAATATATTAACTTCCTTTGATGGTCTTTAAATGTGTTTTTCTTGAATAAACCACAAAAACCCTTTGTTCATTTTCCTACAGTCTTCAAAAAGTATATCAGGAGAGTCTTTTTGAAGGAAATTGGGTACACAATCATAAATACAATTCTGTCAGAATGCAACATTTTAAAAACTCAGTATCCTGTGGATTTCTTGGAAAGAACTTTCCATCTAATAGGGATGACTGCCTTTGCTATGTACTATCTAGACTTTAAACCACTTTACAATCCAACCCAAATTTTATATAGTGTTACGTGTATATTGTTGGGTGTTATGGGGAAGAGGGTGGGCTGTAAGGGAGAGACACCCTGCTGAGTATGTGCTGTGAGTTCTTTTCATGATTTGCTCTCATAGGAGTTCTGTCTGAACAGATTAGGGAGTGGTCAATTCTAACGCTCCTTGACAATTGCAAGCCTCCCACTTAGTTGCTTGGGGTATAGCCTTTCAAAGCTTCACAGGGACTTTAGGAATACTTTGCTGTTGTTTTTAATAGGAAAAATCAAAGTCAGATGGAATGATTGTATTATAATTCAATGGCAGTTCATAGAATAAAGTAAGCTCCATTAGCATCGTCTAATTTTTTTTTTTTTAATTTTAAGATCTCTATGTTCTTTTTTGACTACCACTAATTAAAGTCAGGTTAACTGACCACATCTATTGCCCACTATGTAGAGGAATGAGTTTCAATTTTTATTCAATATTAAAAAGACACACTAAATTTTGGTCTACTTAAATAAATGAAATCTTGCTTACCACCCACACCCTTGAAAGTCAGAGTAGGTTTAACCTTTTATCTAACATGAAAGGCTCTTTAAATAGTTCATTAATGATTTTCTTGGATCTTTAGAAGAGGAAATCAGACTGGAGAAAAAGAAAATAATTATACTGGTTCAGGGAGAGATAGTCATATAGCAAAGCTTAAGGACATGCGTAGCTGCATATGGTTATTATTCTAAACTTGGCAGAATAACAATAGCTTGTGGGTGTTAAAGGAGCACAGAACTCATTATGTCTAACATAGACAGAAGTGATTTATTTTTTCTTTGAAATCCTGTGTATGTGTGTTTAATTTTGTGGAAATGAAAAATTTAGTTAACTTAATAGGAAAAGATGACACATTTCAATTTGCTGAGATCAGTCACTCAAGAAAAGTATTTTGTGTCCTCATGTCCTCAGTGCTTACATGATGGTTTATGAATACTAGTGACTTATTAAATGGTTGTTGAAACTTTAAATATAAAAAGCTACATATGTTAAGTTTTTTAATACTCAAAATGATAAGTCTTAATTTAAAAAAATTGTCTTATTTGACATTTATATTTTCTTGAATTTGTGATGGCACTTGAGATAATGCTTTTCTGGCTTATGATTTTCAAATTCAATCTCCTATAAACTAGACTGAGTGTACTTTCTGTAGCTGCTCCTTGTTGATATATAAATATTTAACTATATACTTTTATTCCAGTGTTCTCAGGCCTAGAAGAGAGCAAATCTGCTACTTATGTTTTATCCTTTGTGTCAAGGTATGGTGTTATGGGCATATTTATGCTAGAAACTGATAGGTGAGCCTAGGAATGCATTTCCTAGTTTTGGTATGCATACATTAAGAGATCTCACCAACTTCAGTGGCCTTATCTATTGAACTTATCTAAGCAAATTTCAGTTTGAGTACACTGCATTTGAATATGTTTAGAGTAGCTAAGGAAAATATTATTAAACCCTGGGGTTGGAATTCTTGGCTCACTGATAGTGTCTGTAGTTTGGCTCTCAGTGGAAACCTTTTCTTGATTCCAGGTACATTGCTTGTTGGTTCAGAGCCTGTTTCTTTAGAAGGAGGTTTGAATATAAGCCAAAAAGCTGTAAGTCTTATCTTTGCAAGTTCTCTTCTTTTAGAAATGTTTTTTCTTTGTAAGTTATTTGTTGAACCAGGAGATGTTACACACCAACGGTCACAGAAGCAAGGAGTAAGGACAAATGACTTGCTGTAAATGAAGATATCCTCACTAAAATAAAAATGGAATTGAAAAGAGTTTGGAAAGTGTATATTAGAACAGACATGTACTTCAAGGAATTCTGGCTTAATCTCTGGCCTCTCCCTCAAGTGTCAGACTCAGAAAGAATATCTAAATTCTACTTGACAAGTTCACTTGGCTCTTCAAAATCAGTATGGCTGATACTCCAGTAGCATTCCCCACTCCCCCCCCTTTTTTTTACTTCCTGCATTTACCATTTCACTCAATGATGCTCCATTCTCTATTGTTACATAATAAATTAATCTCATAATCTGTGGCCAAAACCAACAAGAAACATTTTTCGTTCACAGAATCTTTGAGCCAGTAATCTGAAAGCAGCCTGCTGAGTGATTCTGGCTTAAGATCTCTCATGAGGTTGTATTTATCAAGATGTTGGATAGGCCTAGAGTCAACTGAAGGTTTTCACAGTGTTGTTGGATCCCGTTCCAAGGTGGCTCATTCACATTGATGGCAAATTGGTATTGGCTGTTTGGGAAAAACCTCAGTTTCTCTTCCCATGAAATAGTCCTAAGGCTGCTTGAGTATTCTTATGCCATAAAGGCTGGCTTCCTTTAGAGCAAAGATAATTGAGTGGAAGCTATGGTCTTTATACACCACCTTGGAAGACATACTATTACTTTTCTCTCACTCTGTTGGCTAAAAAGCAGTCCTTAAGTCTGGCCCACATTCAAGGAAAAGAGTGTCAAAATTTGCAGATATTTTTCAAAATATGGACAGATACATTCAGCAAATCTTGCTAATTTTACCTACTAGAGAGACTTAATAGATATACTTCAATTCATTACTTTACTTTGTGTTATTTTAGGTCATCAATATATTTCACTTCTTAAATGGTCACTTGTTCGTTATCTTGAATGTCTTCAATACCTCTATAGTGCACCCAGAACAATCTTGCTAAAATCTGGCCACATCACTCTGCTTTTTAAAACTCATAATTTATTCTCCATGACACAAAGGATAAGACAGAAGCACCTTAACCAAACATAGACATTTTTTCCATGTCTCCTACTTATGATTCCGAACTCAAAAGCATTTTCTCTGCTTTAAATTTTTATATATTTTATTTGAACTTTTCTAATTTCTTGACTACATTGTAGTAGTTTAGATACCATTCTCCACTCTATACCAGAAATAAGAAAACTTTTTATGAAGACCCATATAATAAATATATTTGGCTTTGTGGGTCATACAGTCTGTTGTGACTGTGAAACTCTGCTCTAACAATGGGGCCTGATTATATTTAAATAAACTTTATTTAAGAAAATAGGTAGTGGGCCAAAGGTCAACCTGGGGTCATAGTTTACTGACCCTGCACTACACTATCCGCTCTTAAATAACACGCCCAACTTCTTTATTTAGACAACATTTATGATTGATTCTTTAAGAGTTATCTCAGATATTTTCTCATCTCTGAATTTTTTCACATGCTTGTAGGTTGAAATAATGACCTTTGCTCTGTGATACCTTTGCTCTATAGATACTATTTTGACTATATCTCAATCTGAAATTACCAACTTTCTGAAAACCTTCCTCATTAAACTGGTGGATTATTTTTGTTTTTGAAATTCCATTGCCAAGCACAGTTATTGGCCAGTGTGTTGAACAGAATTGATCCAGTTAAGGACTAATGCATAAAATATTATTAGGAAAATATAATATAGAAAGGGATTATGTGATAGAATTCTGGTCCATCAATTGTTTCATATAAGTAAAATCAATGGGGTCTGAGGACAGACCCACAGTTGAAAGTATAAGATATTTCTACCTATAATTTTCTGATATAAAGAGACATCCCTCCAATGAACATGCTTTGTGCCTATAAGTCTAAACAGTGTGTGCTCAGTAGAATTACATGTCAAATTGCCATATGGATACATGCATGCACCCAGTTTTTCATTCAATAGCCAAGCCCAGCAATGATGAAGAGGATTTTAGGATTTCAGAGGAAACAAAGGTGATGGTGCCATACTGTAAGTGTTGAGAGTCACTGGGCTATGGTTCATATCTAGCAGTATAAATCTGAGATGGCAAAATTCAAAATCAAACTTCAGATTTGACAAGGTAATGCAAAAAGAACAATGCATAGAAATAATTAGAATACGTGAGAGTGACTTTGGGATACACTATGCTAAAGGACTGTTTAGTCTTAAGAAAATTGCTTGAGAGAACTCACCATAAATTTTTTTCATCTTTAAAGTTAGATGTTTAGATGATACAACTCTTGATACTTTTATTTTATTAGTTCTTAACTGATGTATTTTTATAGTTACATTGCAAAATTCTTAATCAATCCGTATGTTATCTAATGTTGCATAACTACACACCCCAAAACTAAGTGGCTTAAAATGATGACACATATACCTTATTCATTACTGTGCACTTTGGGCAGGGCTCAGCTGGTACAGCTTTGCTCTGCCTTATTATGTATCAGCGGCGGTAGCTCAAAGACGAGTCCGTAAAACTCAGAAGCCTCACTCACTGCCTAATAGATGATGTTAGCAGTTAGCTGGGATGAAAAAAGTAGCTAGGCTATGGCCAAAGACTTATACATGGTCTTTCCATGTGTCTGCTTGACTGCCTTATGGCATGGTACTGACTCCAAGGCCAAACATTCCAGAAGAGAAGTTGTCAGGTGGAAACTCTCACCATTTGTGACCTATTTTCAGATGTGCAGCATCATTTCCATTGCATTTTATTCACCAAAACAATCAAAAGACTTTCCCAATTTCAAGGGGAGGGGAAATAGACTATGTTTCTTGATAAAAGAGTGACAGATTGCTGTACATTCTAGAATAATACAAACAACTGCTTTTTTGATACAATCTACTACAGTGCAAAATAATTTTTACTATAGATGAATATAATATGACAGGAAGGTTTGAGAAAGAGTAGGTACTACTTAGTGGGTCTTCAACAAAGCACTTAGAGAGGACACAATTTGTTCAAATTTACAAAGGAGAAGCACAAAGGAAAATCTTATATTTAATGTAATAGGTAAGAATTTTGCCCTTTGACTACATAAAGAAACTTGGCAAGGGTAACAACAGGTGTGCTCCAAGGGTGATAGCAGTGATATATTACAAAGAGAGTATGAGTGAGTCCTTGGCAGAGACTAACAACTCCCTGATCCAATATCTATTTCCCCTTCCTCTATTAGAGAGTCTCAGATTTTTAGTGGCATACATGGCTGAATGGAATAAAGACTTTATATACAAGTCTCCTTTGTACCTAGGTGTGCCTATATGACATGTGCTTACTAAAAGTGTTTTTAAAGATAGAGGGGCACACCTCATATGCTCTCTACATTTGTCTGATGACTGGAATGTTACAGATGCCTACTGAATAGAAAATACTAGTCAATTGAAAATAAAGTAAGCACTATGGATAGATCTCTGATGATTATAAAGTAACTGTCTCAAAATGGACTGTGTCTTCTCTCCCAGACTTTGTTTATGAAAAATACGAGATGTGTCTTAGTATACTCTAGCTGGTTTTGCTCAGTGGATAGAGCATTAGCCTGTGGACTGAAGGGTCCAGGGTTTGATTCCTGTTAAGGGCACAAGGTTGTAGGCTAGATCCCCAGAAGGAGACAGGTTCAATAGTTCTCTCTTATCATTGATGTTTCTATCTCTCTCTCTCTCTTCATTTCTCTCTGAAAGCAATAAAAATAAAAAAGAAAACACTAATAACTTTAGCTTAAAGAAAGAAAAACAGATTAGTAAGTTACCATTATTTCATATTTGATCAAATTCAGTTGTACCTAATTTTATATATAATGATGACTACATTATCATTATCACTGTTTTTGTTTTTGTTTTTGGTGTTGCCAACATCAACATTGCAAGTATTTAAGTTCCTCAGAGGATTCAAATTGATGCTATACTGTCACCATGTTTTCTACTTCTGCTTTTGATGTTTTCAGATGATCTACACACACTTAAAAATGAATACACTTTATTTTTTTTGTAGATTGTTTGAGCTGTTCACATGCAACTTTAGGTTTCTCATTATGTAAAATAGAAATAGTCTTTTTCATAACATTTGGGGGTGAATCACATGAGTCAATATGAAAAATACCTTGCAGGATTGCCCTTAAATGGAATAAGAAGTAACTTATTTTGTGTGTGATGGCTATAGTTGTGGTGATTCATAGCTATTACTCAATAATATTTAGTTTCTTAGTTGATGACATAGCTGTTATAAACATTGGAGAACCATATTATTCCATAAAAAGAAGAAATGATAGCTGTGATCATGAATGTATGTCTGTTCTCTTTTACTGCCTTCAATTTTTGCCTTTCTACCAATAAGATCATGCTCTGGCTACTGGTACAAAGGCCTATCTCATGGAATGGCTCAGAAGGCCTCATGATCATTGACAAGGTGACTGCTCCAGAAATAAACACAGACACATGATCCAGGTCGTTTAATGAAAACACTAACCAGGCATTTGGGGGAGAGGGAGGCATAGAGAAAAATCACTAAAATGATGTGAAAATAATCAGCCTTCAGAAGCTACTCTCTACCCAATTTAAGGGTGAAAAAAAAAGTCCATCAACAGCAAGAGAAAAATGCAGCTCTCCCGAGAAAATCAAAAGTGTGAGAACATGAGAAAGATACTCCTGATATTTAGCTAGTGAGTGGTCCCAGATATTTTTATACTAGTTTCATTCCTGACTTTCCCAATTATGTGAGTCAAACATTTTTTTTCTATTTTGCTCTGACTGTTTCCGCTGTTTCAGACTCTTGAAATCAAATGAGTCTTGACCATGTCAGTGAGGAATTAAATCAGCTGAATGACCTATTATGAAATATTAGATGAATCTTATATTTAAAGAGTAAAATGAGTCAGAAGTATTGTGACTATATTGTGTATGCATATATATGTGGATGTGTGTATGTAGGTCATGAGAAAGATAAGAACTAGGTTCTGTTTTGCAATTTTAATCTTTAGATTTCAACATACTTTTTAATATACATTTATTTGTCCCACTGAAACCTCAACATGTAAACTATGCATTTGAATTTGCAATCAATTAATTTACCTAAAATTCTGATTAGTGTTATAAATAGTAATCTGAGATGGTGTGCATATTTTCCTGCAGGTCTCATGCAACAAGCATGCGGTTTGGCTTTGAAGATCAAAGTCAATCTTATCTTTTGATTTTAATTCTTTATTTTCTCTATAAAGAATAATTTAAAGAAATTGAGAAGCTATTTTAATTTTGACACTTTGAAATATTGTTTCATATAAATCAAAGTCAGCCACTTTCTTACTGAATTGGTTATTAATGAAGAAGCACATTGCTTTTTAAGAAACAGTCTATTTTAGATAAAAAGAGAGAAAATATTAACTTCAAAGGCTATAAGAATCACCGGAATAAAAATCCAAGTGTCAGAATATTTGTCAATAGCATTTTAATGTAACTAAACATTTTTTGAAGAAGAAAAAATATCTTACATACACAGGGTACTACTCTTTCAGAGACCTTCATGAGCATGTGTGTATAAGCATGTATATGCATATTTATATTTATACTAGAGACCCAGTGCATGAAATTTGTGAATGGGGAAGTGGGGGTGTCTCTCAGCCCAGCCTGCACCCTCTCCAATATGGGGCCCGTTGAGGGATGTCCGACTGCCCGTTTAGGCCCGATCCTAGTAGGATTGGGTCTAACAGGCAGTCGGACATCCTACTCACAATCCAGGACTGCTGGCTCCAAACTGCTCACCTGCCTGCCTCCCTGATTGCCCCTAACCGCTTCTGCCTGCCAGCCTGATCACCCCCTAACCCTGCCAGCCTAATTGATGTATAACTGCTCCCCTGCCAGCCTGTTTGCCCCCAACTTCCCTCTTCTGCCAGCCTGGTCACCCCTAACTGCCCTCCTCTGCAGGACTGATCATCCCCAACTGCCCTCCCTTGCAGGCATGGAAACTCCCAATGGCCCTCCTCTACTGGCCATCTTTTTGTGGCCATCTTGTGTCCACATGGGGTTAGCCTGCTTGTGTGTTGGAGTGATGGTCAATCTGCATATTACTCTTTCATTTGATAGGAAGATAGAGGCCTGGTGGATGGGAGGGGATCAGCTGATTTGCCCTAAAGGGTGTCCCGGATCAGACTGGCGTTCCCTTGGGGCATGGGACAGCCTAGGCGAGAGGCCTGTGGTGGTTTGAAGGCTGACCACGGCTCCCAGCGACCCAAGGGAGGCCCTGGGATCTGGAATTAATTTATGTTCTACAATTGAAACTTTGTAGCATAGAGTGGAGGCCTAGGCACTAGGGCTGCAGAAGCTTGGCTTCCTCCATTGCCCGGGCAATCCTAGCCTCTGCTCTCTCCAGCTCTGTGGCTGTTGCCATTTCTGTTGGAATATATCTTCTATAATTGAAACTTTGTTGCATTGATTGGAGGCCTAGGCTGGCAAGGGCAGGCGGAAAGCTTGTCTTCCTCCATTGCCGTGGAAACCCAAGCCTCCCTCCTGCTCTCTGTGGCTGCAGCCATCTTAGTTGGAGTTTATTTGCATAATTTGCTCCTGATTGGCTGATGGGCATGGCTTGATCAGAGGTATGGTCAATTTGCATATTACTCTGCTATTAGATAGGACTAGAGGCCTGGTGCACAAAATTTGTGCATGGGGTGTGCAGTACTTTAGCTCTGCTTGCATCCCCTCTGACTCCTAACCGCTTGCCTGCCCGCCTGTTTGATTGCCCCTAACCACTCTGCCTGGCTGATAGCCCCAATTGCTCATCTGCCTGCCTGATCACCCCTAACTGGCTCTGCATGCCTCATTACCCCTCATATTACACTTTTATTATTATAGAAAGTTACCTTGCTCCAAGTTGTAAAGACCTGCTTGCCATTGAGATATAAAATTTTTAATTTTTACTCTTGATTATAGCAATTAACTAACACAGATGGCAACCAAACAGGTGACTTACCAAAGGGTGTATAGCAAATGGTGCTGCTAAGTCCTCTTCCATGAAAATGTGTATGTTGTGCATTGTATCTGTCTGGGTACATGAAAGAGTGCAGTTTTTGTCTGTGTTTGCAATCATATGAGTGAATTGTGTGAGACCTCAGCCCAGTCTGGCTTGGTGCTCACAGAGTAATAGAGCTCTTTTTTTTTTCTTTGCTCCATTGGTGGAAATTTCCTAGAAGTTGCAGGTCTTTCACCTTTGCTTTCCCTCCATCTACCACCTGCAACAGTAACTTGCTCCAGGCTCATGTCTCTTGAGTGTCTAGGAGATCATGCAACACATCCACCACCAGAACCATGATTCCCAGAATTCCTGGTGCTCCCTGTGCTTTTAGCTTCAGCTTCTGGTCCAGAGCCCACCACCAGAACTACAATTCCCAGCATTCCAGGAGTTACCCACACTCTGACTTCTGCTTCTGGGCTGAGGTCCCTCCTTCCCTCCTTCCACACAGCCGGGGCACATATGCTGTGCTCACATTGCCACTGCGACACAACCAGGCGTCCTGCCCCAGACACTATGGGCACCACCATCTTTGCTGTGGAGTGATGGTTAATTTACATATTACTCTTTTATTAGATAGGATACATACATATATGTATGTGTGTATATGTATGCACATAAATACAATGGTGAGACATATCCTTATTTCTCTTAATATGCTCAATTATAGTTTTTTACAATATTTTCTATTATTCCTAAAGTGAGTAAATCATCACCTTCACATAAATCTTAGATGGCCCTCTAACATATGATAATCTTAAAATGTTTTAGTCAAATAGTTACAGTGTAGTCAAATTAGTCATGTAGCCATAAATCACCTTCAATGCCCATTAGGATTGTGATCAGGTAACCATTTTCCCAGTTGCCTTAATGTGAGACTTGTTTATAAAATTTCGCAACTCTCCCTCATTCATTGTTTTCTTTTCTTTCTACTCTTTTCTCATGTTCCCCTTTCTTCTCCATTTCTTGCTTCACTCTCTACTATCTTAAATTCTGTACATCTTATTTGCCATGTATACCACTTTCCCCCTTTCATATAGAAACTGAATTTACTAACTTCTAACCAGTTGAGTGAGTTCTTGAAACCTATTGAGATCGCTATCGCTGTTTAGGGTGAAGAACTTTCTGCAAGAAAGCTTTTCTTCTCCCAGGGTTGGTTCCCATTTTTCCTTCTCTCCACATTCCAATTCCCAGGACTTCCCATCCTGTTCTGTTCTACAACAGATGCTTATTTCCACTCCTGGGGAGATCAATAGCTTTAAGCAGAAATAATAGCTTCTCCTCACCAAAACAAGAGGTAAAATATAATAAATTTAGGAGTCTATTTAGCAAAATTCTGAATTATTTCTGTGCTTTTATTACTATGTGAAAACCAATGGGTTCTGTCTTGATTAAGGCTATGCACATATGGGAAGTATATATAAGCCAGGATTTCTGGTTTGAAATGCAAAACATGTATCATTGTGACACATGTTTGATATACATATTAGTACTGAAAAGTACGTGTTAGGATTTTCTTAATTATTTTTTCCCCTCACCATGAGTATTAAAAATTTTTAGTAAGAGATGTAGGTAAACAAGTGGAATTTCAAAATAGTGTATTTAAAAGGAAATTCAATTGCTGTTCTAAATTCAAATCTTATTAGAAGTGAAACAAGTAACTATGCAGTGCAAAGCCAAACATCATCTCGGTTAAAAGAAATTTGTGTTGAGCATGTACTATATTTATGGGCATTCTAAGCTTCTAGAGATATCAAAGTAGAGCATAATAGGGAATGTGTAGCCTTTGCTCAAAGAAAATAGAAAATAGAAGGCTAGTGTATTTTATGTTAACTCTTTTTTACTAAGGAAAATATAAATGTTGTTATTACTTAAATTTTCAAAATTTAGTATAACTATTTTGAGGACATACTTGCAAAAACATAAATGAGAGGGTTGATGGTAGACAATGAATTCCTCATCTCAAATGGCAAACCTCTGAGTGATTTTGGAGTTTCCCAAAGTTTCAGAGGAGTTTCGAATAAAATTAGTGAAGAGTGCAGGTTTGGTAGATGGTGTTTGATAGAAATAGGTGGAAGGTGAAGTGATGAGTGTAAAAATAAAATCAGAATGAAGCCAACCCAGAGGCATAACATGAAGATAAATCTCAAGTAAACTGAGATAAAGGCAAGACCTAGGCAATGTTGCAAGTTGTTTTTTTGTCAACGTTAGTCCCTTGCAATATTATTTTAAAAAGTATTTTATGGTCAAACACATTGGGAAACCCAATAGTTCAGTCTATTTACTGAAGATTCACAATGTAAAAGAACATGTTATCAATGAGGAGTATTTCAGGAAAGCTTAACATTAACTTAGTGTTCCTAGTGATCTCTGAATGTTATTGAGAAATTAACTCAAACAACAAAGAGGCATTTTGAACAAAACTACTGGCATTGCAGTATACAGAGCACTCATGTGTGGGTATTTTATATTCCACTTACAGCTTTTAGGAGTGACACTCTGACAGGCGCAGCGTGGAAGAGGTATTCATTTCTTTTTCAGTCAGCTACAGCTGAATTCACACTATCTTATCTAATGCTGTATCTTTATTTAAAAAAACTCCAAGATATCAGAGTAAATTCCCCATATTTGCATTACATCCCTACTACTATGTGTTAGTATCTCTGATCTTAAAAACTTTATGTAACTTCATATCACTTTTGATTACTGCTGAACTTTTGCAACCCTCACAATGAGATTTTTTACCCTATTGCCCCACTTTTTAACCAATAATTTATTTCTCATATCCTTCAGATCTGATTTCCCTCCCTAAAACTCCACTGAAGATTCAAAATAAGTATGATCTTCATATCTTGTCTTTATTATCAATCTCACAGAAATGTTTGAATACAATTGATTATTGCCTCTTGGAAAACAACAACAAATCTCCCTGTTGTTGCTTTATGCCGTTGCAGCCTAGCTCACTTCAAGCCTATCTCTGCTCCGTATCATATGTTTACATGTTGAAAGGTCAATGTAACTTCTCTTTCAGCTCTTCCTCTGTGATCTCATTCATTCCCGTTACTTTAAATCTTGCTATTGATGACTCTCAAAACACTTTGTCATCCTTATCTCTCCTTATAGCTAAAGATGCCATATTATTTGACATCCCCAATAAATATCTGTTTGCTATTTCAAATTTACAATGTTTACAATAAACTCTTGATTTTACTGCCTTATCTATCATCAAGCCAAACCAAACACCTATGAGTCATTTTGAATTCTCCATCTTCCACACACAGAGTTCATTAACATCTATTCCCAAAGAGGCATTAAAACTATTTACTTCACTCTATCCCTACTCAGGAGAATGCATGCTTATTTCATTAATCTGGCCCTCTTTCATTAGAGAAGAATCACCCTGCTTTTCTCTTTTTGTTCTAGCTCAACAGTACGAAAACAGTGGGTCTTATTTGCTGCCCTTACTAGTCAAATCTACAAATAGTCAACATGTTTAAATACTGTTATATTTAGCTATAAATCCCTACAGCATGTACTCTGTTAATTTATTACTGTTGATAAGTTAACCACTCTTGCTATTTTGCTACTTTAAATGAACTACCAGCTTCCCCTTCTTTGAAAACTGCTTATTTTCAGAATTCCAATAAATACCTAAGATTCAAATATATTCAAAATGCGACAGCATTCTCTGCAATTTTCTCTGAAGTGAGTTTGTCATTTCCATTTCCCAATCATATTCCACCTGCTCTTGACTTTCAGCTCCTTCTCTAATCTGTTGCTGACATACTCTTTCTCCTACTCTCCTTTCTATTCTTAAGGAAACTTGTCTTAAAATGTCCTTCCTTTAGCATATGTAAAATTATTTCGATTGTGTAAAGGTTAAGGCCCAGGGCCAACACATTTTCACTCAGAGGTCATGACCATAGTTAGATTTTTTAAATTTAATATTTGCAGATTTATTAATAAAAGGACAACTGCTTAACTTTTGCAACCCTCACAATCTACTGAGAATGTTATCTCAGTTTAAAGCTGTCAGGGTTCAAATAAGAACTATTTGCATGGGCCCATAGACTTGAGGACATATACATTGTTCCCCTCTGAAGTATAGCAAGTGGGAGGTTGGAAGGGGGTAAAGAAAGGGAAGAGTGTCTAGCCAGTGGGCCTATGTGAGTTGAGGAATCTCTGAAACAGAGGTGGCATGTGAATCCAAAATTTATGAGAATTATAAGCCCCTAAATTTTCTGTGGCTTTTTATAAGAATATTTTTTATAAGCAAAATAGAATGAAATGGACACATAGGTATTTTCCAGAGAAAGAAATTATTTTTTAAAATTGTCCAAATATAGCAAATAAAAGCTGTGGCCCAGAAATTGTATGTTTACTTGAGAATAAAAATTGAAAAGACAAGTCAAGCAAGACAGAGAAAAGGTTTTCTATTTACTGCAAATCATAGGTCATATGGCTGAAATCTAGGGAGCTGAAAAGGATCATGTACTCAGTGGATTTATAGCTTATACCTTGTTGCTTCAGAAAAACCTTGAAAATCCCCCCCAAAAAATACTTGAGCCTAGAATAGGTATTGACAGCTTTTAACCTTGAGGTGTCTTTAATTCCATGTAAACTCATAAGAACTTTCAGGAAATAAATAATTGTAGATTGAAACGCTAAAAAAACTTTAGAGAATTGATAGGATACCTGTGTTCTTTAAAGAAATTTTCTACTAAATCTTTTAGTTAATCTGAATAATATTTGCCACTAATCTCAGAGTCAATGGCTGTTTCATAAATATGACTAGCTAATGAAGTATGAACATAATTTTACATCAGTTATTTTAGATAGGTTTTTACTCATTCATCAAATTAGTCTTGAGAATACTGAAAAATACTATAGTTACCCAAAAATAATCTCATTTTTTGTCTGGCCTGACATTCAACAAAGTCTTCAAAACAATTACAGCTGTATACTGACTTTATTTTTATATGAACTAACATACTATTTTATTATATTGATAGTTTATGAAAGAGTTGTATACAAAAATTTTAATGCACTTTCAAAAAATAAAAAGAACAAAACTCATGCATATTAAAAAAAACTTCAAAACATATTATTTGAGAATTAAGTACTAATATAAAAAGTAATTATTCTTGATTTTTTTTGTATACCTTTAATTGCCATATTGGGTACATTGCTCCCTATAACATTCCCTGTTATTTTCATGTAGAGTGTTTTTTAAAATATGGTCTTAATTTTTAAAAGTATAATTAGCTATGTTTTCATCAATGGTGCATTTCACATTTTCTTGTTTTAGGTTCACAAAATTTGAAAGTATCAATATTTTAATTAACTCTGACTGTGCTGTACTATTATTAACTGAGGAAAAAATGTCTTTACAGGTGCTGAATTATTTCAAAAATTCAAAGGGAATTTGGTTCATTGAAGCTTATGCTTAATATAACTTCGCTTATATTTATTTATTTAGACTTTTACATTTTAATAGCAGAGCAAATAGATTAATTACAAGTTCTTTATGATAGATATGAATGTTTTTATTAATTCTTTTTTTATTTTTTATGAATTTATTGGGGTGACATTTATATATACAAAAGCCTAAGCGACTAAATGACTAAACAACTGGTTGATCAGTTGCTATGAGACAAAATGACCACCAAAGAGCAGATGTTCAACACAGGAGCTGCCCTCTGGTGGTCAGTGCACTCCCACAGCTGGCCAACCTCCCATGGCTGGCCAGACAACCTCCCACGGTCCCTCCCCCCAGACAGTTGGCTCCCCAATTGGCCTCAATCACCAACCAGGCAGAGGGACCGACCCATGCACGAATTTGTGCACTAGGCCTCTAGTTGGTTAATAAAGTTAAATATATTTTAGGTATACAATTCTCTAATATTTTACCTGTATATTACTTTGTGTCTTTACCACCCTAAGTATTAATTTTATTTTTAGCTGACCTCTTAGAATACCTGCTTAGTTCTTAATAGAATAAAAATAATATTTATTTCTTAAAGAAGTGAGAAGGGGAAACAATAAAAACTTACATTGTAGAAATGCATCTTTATTTAAGAAAGCTGTCAAAGATTTCATCCTTATACAATTGAAACAATATAAATTTCATAACTAATAGACAAAATTTTTCTTATGGTTGCAAAACAGTTTTTGCTTGTTTATTAAAATATAGTTGAAAAATCCTATATAATAAAAGGCTAATATGCCAATCGACTGAATGTCAGAACGACTGGTCACTGTGACATGCCCTGACCACCATGGGGCAGACATTCAGTGTAGGAGCTGCCCCCTGGTGGTCAGTGCCCTCCCATAGGAGGAGTGTCACTCAGCCAGAAGCCAGGCTCACAGCTGGCAAGCTCAATAGTGGTGGCAGCACTAAGGCTATCTGACTGATGGTCTAATCCATTAGTCAGACATCCCCCGAGGGCTCTCGGGGTGCAAGAGGGTGCAGAGAGGGCTGAGGGACCCCCTCCCCAACCCAGTGCACACATTTTGTGCACTGGGCCTCTAGTGTATATATATAAAATTATATTAGTTTTAGGTGTACAACACAGTGATATGACATTTATATAGATTACAAAGTGATTACCACAATAAATCTAGTAACCATCTGTCCCTGTACAAAGTAACTATGAATATACTGACTATACTCTCTATACTGTACATTACATCCTGTGTCTTATATTTTTATAACTGTTTCTATCTCTTAATCCCCTTCATCTTTTTTTTGCTTATTCCTAATCCCCACCCCCTCTTAGAAATCATTAGTTTGTTCTCTGTGTCTATGATTCTGTTTCTGTTTCATTTTGTTTGTTCATCTGTTTTGTTTTTTGAGATTACACATAGAAGTGAAATCATGCCCTGTGTGTCTTTCTGTCTGACTTATTTCATCTGGCATAATGTCTTTGAAGTACATTAACGTTGTCACAAATGGCAGGATAATATTCCATTATTATGTAATATTCTATTATATATAAATTTATATATCACATTTTTTCCATTCACTTGCTGATGGAGACAATTTCTGTGCTTTCTTTTGGCTATTGTAAAGAGTGCTGCAATGAACACGAGGGCACATCTATCTTTTAAAGTTAGTGTTTTCATTTCTTTAAGATTCCAATTCCAAAATTGAAATTTCCGGGTTAAATAGTAGTTCTAATTTACCTTATGAAGAACCTTCATGCTGTTTTACATTAGTGATTGCACCAATTTATATTTTCATCAACAGTACACAAGTGTTTCCCATTCTCCACATTCTCACCAACACTTGCCTTTTTTTATGATAGCTATTTTATTTTATTTATTTACTTGTAAAGTTTTACTTATGTCTCCTTTTTCCCTGATTGATCTCCTTCCCCTCCACCCCCCACAGAAATTCTCACCCCAGGCAAGCCCCCACTACCCCAGTGTCTGTGTCCATTGGTTGCATGCATATAAGTCCTTTGGTTGTTCTCTAATCCCCACCCCCACTTCCCCTGCTATTTGTCTCTGGATCTATTTTTGTCAATCAAATTATGTTGATCATTATATCCCACATATGAGTGAGATCATATGATATTTATCTTTCTCTGACTGTCTTATTTCACTTAACATAATGCTCTCCATTTCCATCCATATTGTTACAAATGGTGAAAGTTCCTTCTTTTTTATAGTGGCATAGTATTCTATTGTGTAGATGTACCACAGTTTTCTAATCCACTCATCTGCTGATGGGCACTATTGCAAATTGTGATGTTATGAACATAGGGGTACATATGTCTGTCCTGATTGGTGTCTCTGGTTTCTTGAGATAGTCCCAGAAGTGGGATCACTGGGTCAAATGGGAGTTTCATTTTTAACTTTTTGAAGAAACACCATAATGTCTTCCATAGTGACTGCAAAACTTTTTTTATCTACTCATCTCCTAATGGGCACTTGAGCTGTTTCCTGAACTTAACTATTGTAAAATGTGCTGTAGTTCTGTAGTTTTTCCAATTATAGTCTTTTACCTCCTTAGTTAAGTTTATTCCTAAGTATCTGATTTTTTTTTTTTTTTTGCTGCAATGATAAATGGAATTATTTTTTTAGTTTCTCTGGGAGTTCATTATTGCTGTATAAAAACCCATACTGTTCCTTCCTCTTGAATTTTTTTGGAATAGTCTGAGGAGGATAGGTTTTAGTTCTTCTTTGAATATTTGGTAGAACTCCCCTGTATCCAGACCAGGGCATTTGTTTGCTGGATATTTTTTATTAGTGCTTCAATTTCTTCGGTGGTTATTGGCCTATTCACGTTTTTTATTTTTCCTAATTGAGTTTTGGAAGCTTGTATTTTTCTAAGAATATGTTCATTTCATTTAGGTCAGTGGTTGGCAAACTCATTAGTCAACAGAGCCAAATATCAACAGAACAACTATTGAAATTTATTTTTAAAGCCAATTTTTTTAAAACTTAAACTTCTTCTAATCTCACTTCTTCAAAATAGACTCACCAAGGCCATGGTATTTTGTGGAAGAGCCACACTCAAGGGGCCAAAGAGCCACATGTGGCTCATGAGCTGCAGTTTGCTGACCACTGATCTAGGTTGTCCAGTTTGTTGGAGTAGAGTGGTTCATAGTATTTTTTTACAATCCTTTGTATGTCTGTGGGGTCAGTTGTTACTTCACATCTTTCATTTCTGATTTTGTTTATTTGAATCCTCTTTGTTTCTTGGTGAGCCTGGCTAGAGGGTCATCAATCTTGTTTATCCTTTCAAAGAACCAGCTCTTGGTTTTATTGATCTTTTGCATTTTTTTTGTTTTATTTTTTTGTCTCTATGTTGTTTATTTCCATTTTGATCTTTCTTATTTCCTTTATTCTCCTTACGCCGGCTTTTCTTATTGCTCTCTTTATAAATATTTATGTTGTAGAGGTAGATAATTTATTACCATTTTTGTGTGTGTGTGTTTTGAGGTCGATCTGTAGATCTGTGAATCTCCCTATCTGGACTGCTTTCATTGTGGCCCATAGATTTTGGATTGTTGTGTTTTCATTGTTATTTGTTACTAGGATGCTTTTTGTTTCTTCTTTGATCTCTTTGTTAATCCAATCATTGTTTAATGGCATGCTATTTAGCCTCTAAGTGTTTGACTTTTTCATTGTTTTTATTGTAGTTGATTTCTAATTTTATGCCATTGTTATCTGAGAAGATGCTTGATTTATGATTTCTATCTTCTTGAATTTGAAGAGCCTTTGAAGAGACTTTGCTTGTGTCCCAATATATGGTCTATCTTTGAAAATGTTCTGGGTGTACTTGAGAAGAATATATATTATGTAGCTTTGGGGTGCAATGTTCTGAAGATGTCAATTAATTCCATATGATCTACTGAGTCATTCAGTATTGATGTTTCCTTGCTGATATTTCTTTAGAGAATTTATCCAATGGTGCCAATGTCATATTAAATTCCCTTACTATGATTGTATTACCGTCAATCTCACCTTTGATATCTTCCAGAAGATTTTTTTTCTGTATTTTAATCCTCCTGTATTGGGTGCATATATGTTTACCAGTGTTATTGCTTCTTGTTGGATTTCTTCCTTTAGTATTATGAAGTGGCCTTCTTTATCTCTTGTTATGTCATTCACTTTGAGATCTAATTTGTCAGATGTAAGTATTGCTACCCCAGCTTTTTTTCCTTTTCATTTGCCTGAAAAAATTTTTCCATCCCTTCACAATCATTATGTGTGAGTCCTTTGTAGATAACAGATATATGGGTCATGCATTCTTATCCATTAACCTACCCTTTGTCTTTTGATTGGAGCATTAATTCATTTACGCTTAAGGTTATTTGACAGGTACTTGTTTGTCACCATTTTTATTCTTCATGCCTATGTTCCTTCTTCCTATGCTATTTCTTCTTTCTACACCAGTCCCTTTAGTATTTCTTGTACTTCCTCTGCGAAGCTCCTGATTTCACCTTGAATTTTGTATGATAGTCTGCTGGGTATAATATTCTTGGATTCAATCCCTTTGCATCACTTTGTATATTTCATTCCATTCCCTTCTGGTCTGATGTGTTTCTGTTGAGAAATCAGTTGATAGTCTAATGGGAGATCCCTTATAGGTAACTTTCTGTCTCTCTCTGACAGCCTTTAAGATTCTTACTTTGTCATTGGTGTTTGTCAATTTAATTATGAGGTGTCTTGATGTCAATCTTTTTGGGTTATACTTGATTGGGACTCTGTGTGTTTCTTGGACTTGTGTGAGTTTTTTTTATTCCCAATATCAGGGGAGCTTTTTGTCATTTCTTCAAACAGTTTTTTCTATTCCTTGCTCAGTTTCCTCTCCTTCTGGCTCTCCTATTATGCAGATATTGTTTTGTGTTTCATGTCGTCTCATAAGTCCCTTAGACTCTCACTTGCTTTTTATGTTGTTTTTTTTTTTCTTTCCAGTTGCTACTCTGCTTGGGTGTTTTTTCTACCTTGTCTTTTAACTCACAGATGTAGTCCTCAGTTTCTTCCACTCTACTGTTGATACTTTCAGTTGTGTTCTTTATTGCAGCTATGTCATTCTTCATTTGTGTTTGATTCTTCTTCATTTCCTCTTGATTCTTACACATGTTGTCAAATTTTTCTTCCATCCTTTTCAGAGTCCTCATGCCCATTGCTCTGAATTCATTCTCTGACAAATTGCTTGCCTCCATTTCATTTTCTGGTGATCCCTCCTATTCTTTCATATGGGGGTGGTTTTGTTGTCTCTCCATTTTTCCTGTGTTTATGTGGTTGCTTCTATGTATTAGATCAAACTTCTCTATCATCCATATTTTTTGAATTTGTCTTATATATTAGATGTTTTGTGGGACCAAGTGTTGCAATCTCTCAGGTCTTCTGGGCTGATTACTCTAGCGATGTCCCTTGGAATATTTGGGTTCTCTTGGAGTTGTTGGGTCTTGAGAGTTATTATTCCACTTTTGGATGGAATCTCTTCACAGGGTATCTGCTAAAGTGGCTCACTCTCTATCACATTGACTGAAAAACACAAAATACAACTTGACAAGACATGACACAGAGGGAACAAAACATGAATGTATTCATGACACCAATAACCCCAATAAAAGTGACCACCAGAGAAAATAGAATTAGGAGAGAGATAAGAGAGCAAAAATTATATTGAGAAAATGAAAAAAAAAAAAAGGTAAGAGAGAAGAGAAGAAGAAAAAAACAAGGTGAAAATATGCATGTTTAGGGAGAAAATTCCACAGAATAAACCTTAAAATGCAAACAACAAACTTCCAGAAATAAAAAAAAGGGGGGGTGGGGACTGAATTTGTAGAGGCAGAGCTTATTTCCAGAGAGTAAGATAAAAGAATTTAATGAATAAGGGAATGGCCATGGTTCAATATAGAGGAAGTAGAAAGAGAAAAATTGTATAAGAAGGAAAGTAAAAAACAAAATAATCATAAATTAAAAAAATTAAAAGAAAAATATTTTTGTGTTTTTAATTTATCTATCTATATATTCACCTATTTTTGTACAAGGTGAATAGAGGAGAGAGCAGATAGGTTTGACTTTAGTGAATGAAACTAAGAAGACAGGAAGAGAAGAGAAAAACAAAAGCATAAAAATTGACTAGTGAAGAAAGAGAAAAAAGTGATGTATAGACTTGGAACAGGGAAGAGGAAATTAGATATATGAGTAAGCCAATGGAGACTATAGTAATAATAACACATAAATGTGGCAGATCAATTTTTAACATGGGGTAAAAAGAAAGAAGAGAGAAAAACTAAAGCAGAAATGGGAGAAAAGAAATAGGATGAAAAAGGGAGAATTGAAAAAGAGAAGGGAGAACCAAGATGGCGGCATAGGTGGAACATCTATCTTGCCGTCATACTCAGCAATTTTAATACTACAGCTTAACGAAGGAACAAACACCTTCCAGAATCACCAGAAAGCTGGCCGAGTGAAAATTCCACAAATAAAAGTGAAGATAAGACACTGTGACTCGGAGGAGCAGCAGTGGACAGCGTTGAAAGATTTGCATGGAGAGAGGTTTGGAGCGCGCACCAGTGGAGAGGGCGGGCAGCTGAAAACCGGCCAGTTTTCTCGAACGGGGAGACAAAGACGTCCCACTGGACTGATTCTCCAGCTCTGGGCGAAGTCCAGAGAACCCACTATCACACGGGGTGAAAACTGGACAGTGGGAGGGCACGCCGAAGCTCGGGTGCTGCCGGGTCTGCTGGCTTGTGGAGAAGGCAGCTTGCGCGAACAGCTCGGCTGCGTGACCTCGGCAGAGAGCACTCTGCGACTCGCTCTCTCATTCGGAAAACCGTCAGACTGCTTTGTATTACGACCCTGGGTGAGACATTGCGCATGCAGACTCATTTGGGAAGAGTCTGAATTCCCCGGCAGCCCGGTGGAGCTCAGCAGCGGCTCTCTCTCAGAGGTGCTGGCAGCCATTGCCCCCGGCACAGAGTTCCTGGGGCCGCATAGGGCGGAGCTAACACTGTCTGCTTGGCCCGGAGACTCCGCCCATCCAACCTGAGCACAGCTGAGCTTCGCAGACAATTGGACTGGAGGTCAACCCCTCCAAGTGCTAACAACAATTTACCTGAGCTTAACTTCAGCAAGACTGTGCAACCCATATCCACCTCAGGTAACCGGGGAGGCTGAGCCACTGTCCCTAGTAGGAAGTCTACCACACAATGCTAATTGACCAAGGTTTCTTTACCATCTTTAATTCTGGACTATTTCGCCTCTGTATTCATTGGCCACTGCTATTTCTGTGGCTAGGACAGCCCTATCAGGTCCTCTCTGGGATCTGTTGTTGCAGGAATCCATATGGACTTTTCTGGAAATATACAAACATATTCTTGACCAAAGGTTAATAAAGAAATATTTTCTATAAATTAGATTAGGGATCCTTTTGATTTTTGTCCAAATGATTTTTCTTTTACTTATTTTGACACCATAAGATTTTATAGGTGTCTTGTTATCAGCGTTATAATTAAAACATAAAATTTTAAAATAAAAGTAAATTTTAAAGGAACTAAGGCTTGATGTAATTTACTTACATAATATTTCTTACAGGATAATATTCTTCTATTGTCCTTTTCTGATTTTATTATTATGATGCTTTTGTAAAATTTTTAATTCAGTCTTGATAACCTTTTATTTTTAATTTTTTGTCCAGAAATATGACTGCTTTGGATTCAAAGCATGTTTAGCAATTTTACTATGAGATGAACCCTCAATAAAAATTTTAGTTAATACTTCAGGAACAGTTTTTTGTCCACTACAATTAAGATTTTATGAATATTTACTTATTTAAATTAGCCAATATAACTTAGTCTGAAATAAAGTTAATTTATTTTTTAACTTTAATTTTATTTGTCCTAGATTATGGACAATAAATGATATTAACTAAACTGCTGCAATTAGCCATTGAGTTACTTTACATAAACTTTATCAGGGAGGCAAAACACAAATTATTTACTTCAGTTTAAGAGGCCAAATATATAGACTTTTAATTAGCTCTTAAGGTATTTGAAGGAAACATATCTTTATTTTCCTTCCAAAATAATTTTCAGGCTGCAGAGAGTTTCACTTAGGAATTTTGTCTTTCTTTTTTACAACATAAAACTTTGTATTGCCAGGCCATGTCACATGAAACAATTTCTCTTAAAGTTACGGTGACCACTGATATGGATCAGATATAATATTTTAATAACAATCTTAGTTTACCTGGTAGATATTAGTGAAGGAGAACTCAAAATTTTTAAATTTCTCCTTTTTATTAAAATTACTAGAGTCCTGGTGCATGAAATTTGTGTGGGAGGGGAGGTGTCCATTAGCCCAGCCTGTACCCTCTCCAATCTGGAACCCCCTCTAGAGATGTTTGACTGCCCATTTAGGCCAGATTCCTAAAAAGGCAGTCAGATATCCCTCTCACAATCCAGGACTGCTGACTTCCAACAGCTTGCCTGCCTGCCTTCCTGATTGCCCCTAACTGCTTCTGCCTGCCAGCCTGATCACTCCCTAACCACTATTCTGCAAGCCTGATTAATGTCTAACTGCTCCCCTGCCATCCTGTTTGCCCCTAACTGCCCTCCTTGTAGGTCAGGTCACCCCTAACTGCCCTCCTCTGCAGGTCTGATCTCCCATAATTGCCCTTCCCTGATGGCTTCATCCTCCCCAACTGCTCTCCCCTGCAGACCTAGGGAACCCCACAACTGCCCTTCCCTACAGGCCCAGTCACCCCTAATTTTCCTCCTCTGCCAGCCCGGTCACCCCCAACTGCTCTCCCCTGCAGGCTTGATTGCCTCCAACTACCCTCCCTTTTAGGCTTGATTTCTCCCAACTGCCCTCCTCTGCTGTCCTGATTGCCCACAACTGCCCTCCCTTTATATTTTTAAAGTATCTTCTTAGGTTTATTTGCATATACAGAATGATTATGGGAAGGCTTCAGTAACTTTCTTAGAAGACTTATTTAAATTGCTTTCAAAGACATTGACTTATTCAATGGAAGGGGTTTCCCTTTATTATTTCAAAATAGTGGCCCCTATGGGAGCAGCAAGCCATGAAGCCAACATGGTGGTTGTCTAATCCATTCTTTAAAAGGACTGTCAAAATTATATTGCAAATAAACAAAAATCTCACTGTCTGTTTCTGGTATTTATGAAAATTGTTTATAAAAATACTGGCTTTTCATTTAACTGAAAACCTTGACTATAATTTAACAAGCTAATTTATTTAAGTAATTAATGTAAGCATCTTCATTTAAAAAGCAAAGTAAATTTACTTTAGTAAATGTTTAAGCCTAATTCGCAAATGTTGCTCCACCTCTAGCTTAATTAAGAACGCAGGTGGCTACCAAAGTTAGGCAGTAAATGGTGGCTTCTAATCTGTTTCTTAGATTTTACTTGGATTCAATTACTTATAAAAACATTGGCTTCTCAATGTAACTTAATTTATATGAGACCTTGATTATATTTTAAAAGGCTAATTGATATAGTAATTTAAGTAGGTATCTTTAATTAAAAAAGCAAAGAAACTTATTCAGTAAAGTTATAGGTATTATAATTATTGGTCTGATTTACAAAGCACACTTTCCCACAACCAACCCACTTAAAAATGAAGGCAGCTTGGGGCTTTTGTCTTTCTTGAAATTCTACTGCTATTGAAAAATTTGGCTATATTTAATAACTATATTACTACTTTTTTTCCCCTTCTTAGAGGCTATACTTTCATGACATTTAATATATGTATGTAAGTAAAATATATTGATTAATTTTTATTTTATAAAGCTTTCCATGCAATTTCAAGTATCAATCAGTTTAATTAAAAGATATCTCTTTTAAAAGAGAATAGACTTTTGAAAACATTTCTGGGCCCAGGTAATGCCCAAAAATGTCTTGAAATATACTTGGAAAGATCAAAAATATATATTTCTATATATGATTTAAAGATTATATACTTATATTATCTTAAGGAATAGCAATTCAATTTAAACTGGATTATAGAATTAATCCTCTATTTTAAATTAGAACAATCAGTAACATATTTTGAATTCCTAATTATTAGTGAAAAACACAACATTTTATTTTCTCAAAAAACAAGTTATACTTTAGGCATTTAATTACTACATTTATATAATTTCTCCCAATTCAATTTGAATCTTAAACTTTCAGAGCTTCAAATTTTAGGTAGCAAATTAAATACTTAGCATTTCTCAAATCAATAATACTTTTACACTTTTAAGTATACATTTCAAATAAAATACAAGGCATATTCAATTAATAGATTAACTTCTATATTCTAGACTTTATACTAGGCATACTCAGATCAACATTTCAGTGTTATATCATATCAATATATTTATATATGTTTTTATCATTAGAATTAGTGAACTTCAAAGTTTCAAGTTTCCAGCTGATAGGCCTGACACAACTGCTAACTTTTAAACGTAACCATAATTTTCCTGCTGGGGAAGTCAAGAAGCAAAACTGTAGCTATTCTCATGCAAAATTGCTATCTACTTTCTCCTGGTTACTTGCTTCTGGGAGGGAAATTTCAAAAGAGCTACTTTAGATTGCCTTGGGAAAACCGGCCGGTATTTTTCTGGTTCATATCCACCATCTTTAAGACTAAAAAACAGTCCGGGTTTTTATTCTGTACATAGCAAAAAGTTAGGTTCAGCTCAAAAACTCTATCTAAAATGTCTAAATATGGACACTTGCGTGCATTCATTTCTAAACTGGCCTTTCCCTTTACATGTGCACAGAAACCCCAGATCCATTTATAGATTTTGTAAAAGTTTTAAATCACTAGCTGGAAAAAGCATGGTGAAGATATGACCCTTTTCAAATGGCTTTCTCAGGGAGTGGCGTCCATATTGGATTGCCATGTGTCTCCCTTCCCCACCTCCATCTTGTTTTAGAGGAAAATTCAGTGATGGTCTGGCATCTGCTGTTTTTATTTTATTTATTTTTACAATTTTTTAATTTTAATTTTATTTTTTAAGGAAATAAAAAGATTTTTTTAAGATAAAGAATCATTGGCAGTTGCTGAGAAATTCCTTTAATCCTTTCTATTTAGTTAAGTAGTTTGAGCCTTCAACAAAAGAAATCACTTTTAGCTGAGCACCTGCATCCAGCCATAAAGGCTGGGCAGCTGTGAGCAAAACCTTTCTTATCCTGCTCACAGTGATGCTTGACTCTCTTTTCCTCAAACTCTGGCTCCCACTTATAGCTTATATTTACAAGATAAATCTTTATCTGGTGGGCTTTTGACTGTGGTTGTGGTTGCAGGAGCGACACGTGGAGGCTGAGGAGGTTCAGGTGGTATTCTTAGAGATTTGCACCCCTCCACTACAGGCTATAAGGCTGTAGCTACATCCCACTTAAACATTTTTAAACTCACCTGTGTTGGATCTCAAATTAAATTAGGAATAGGAATTTTCTCTGGACATTCTGCTGAATATCAGCCATGCAACTGCTTTCTGACCTTTTCCTACATTTCAGTAGCAAAACTTAAGAAATCAATAATCTGACTATGCTTAACAGAGCATACTTCAGCTTTGAGCATAGTTTTAAGCATTTGAGGATTACCCATATTTTACAAACAGCTAATTCAATTTATAACAATTTGTTCCTCTCCTTACCTTACATTTCCTTAAATCTGTGGCATGCGCAATTCTTGGAGTGATCCCTAGCTTCTTGCCTCTTGCCTCTTGTCTCTCGTTGGGCACCAGATGTGGTGTAGGGGGCCCAGATAAGGCAGGGATCTCCCTTTTCCTCGTCCAGCATGGAAATAGAGATGAACTGGTTCAGAGTGGAGGCGGCTGGGGATTGAGAAATAAAGAAGAGAAGCAAAGCTGGGAGCCAGGTGAGAATACTATCTTCTCTGAAGGAGGGACAGAGACCCAGAGCAGAGGCAGCAAAATTCCAGCAAAATTTCACCAAAATTTAGGATCAAAGGAGATTATTTGCACTCTTGAATAGGCCCGAGCATTCCTGGTGCTTGTTTGGATTTACTTCTCAGAGCCCACTCCTGGACATCTGGGCAAAGCTGAAGGCCTTTTTGGTGAAGGGTGATCCCAGGGTGTGGTTCTGCCTGTGGCCTTGAGTTCAGCTGACAATAATTAAAGCAATGCCCATGTGCCTTCCCCGGGGGCCCTTTATAGACTGGTTTAAGACCCCTCCCTACTGTCTGCAACTTTTCAGTTTCCTGTTAGGTAGTCAGTACTGTGTTGAAGTTCCCAGGGATCCACTGCTGCTCAGTGTCTGTCTCCACAGCCTTAGTTCCAGGGAGGTGGAACCAATCTGCCAACTTTGTCTGCTTGCTTTCAGTATTATTTACACAAGCGTCTGTTTCTGACATAGGCTTTAGGTGGGGTGTTGGTGGATTAGTTTGGGACCAAATGCCCCTCAACCCAGTCCCTAAGGCTCCCTGAGGCTATTCAGATTCTGGGTGTGGCTGCAATTGCTGCCCTGAGGCTGCTGGGAGAGGCTGGTTCTTTAGGAGAAAAATGGCTGCTTAGGGTTGGAAGGTCCGGAATGTTCCAGTGCCAGATTCGTGGTCACCTCTCCTGTCATGCTCTTCTCCACAAGTGCTCCCTAGCCTCCACAAAACTGTACCTCCACCTGAACTGCAGACTCAGTGGGTTTTGTAATTGAAAGGTTCTATGAACTTTGTTTAGTGCGTAAATGTAGGAAAATATAAAGGCACAACAGTCCTGCCACTGCGAGTTACTCTCCACCTGGTTCTGCACAACTAGGGCAGTTCTTCAGGCTGCCTTTCTGGGTGGAGCCTTTGCAGATTCCCTGGCTGCCAGTAGCCCTGTGGACGCCCTTCAACAGTTGAGTGTTATGTGTGTCCCCAAGGGATGCAGACTTGGTGCAGCATAGGTTCCTTCTCACCCTCTCATCCCAGTAGTCAGGTATCTTTCTCCAGCCCAGATCCCTGATCCTACCATTCTACAGGCATGCTCTGTTCTTTCTGGCTCCAGATTGTCTCCCCAGCTGTGTTTAATTCTGGGTAAATGTTATTCCATTTAGTTGTTTCTTCTGTCTGCTCCATGAGAAGGCACAGGACACATTTGCCTATTTGGCTGCCATTTTGTCTCTCTCAGTTTTTCTAGATTTTTAAAATATGTTTTTATTGATTTCAGAGAGGAAGGGAGAGGAAGAGATAGAAACCTCAATGATGAGAGAGAATCATTGATTTGCTGTCTCCTGCCTGCCCCCTACTGGGGCTGGAGCCTGCAGCCCCGGCAAGTGCCCTTGACTGGAATGGAACCCAGGACCCTTCAATCCACAGGCCGATGCTCTATCCACTGAGCCAAACCATCTGTGGCAGTTCTACTAGATTTGATCAGTAGGAATAACTTCATGGATATATAGTCTAAAGGATGAATGGTAAGATTCACTGATTCATAAATCCATATATTACAGAAAAAATGAAGTCCTGTTTTAAATTATTATTTTGTCATTTGTTTGTTATCATCAGAAAGGATTTTGTTATAAGTAAAGTTTAACTGCTTTATAAAATACAGTAAACATTTTTAAAATCTTACTATTTTGCCATTGTAGAGTCATAAGAAATGTACTTACTCTTTTTTTAAGTTAGGTATTCACACACAGAGTTCTAAGTTCCATTCCTGACTACATTTTACAAAAGTTTAGTATCGGGAGAGTGTTAAACATTGTTGGTGTGGCTAAGCCTCCACTGGAAAATTGGTTTACAGGCCAATCCCAGTGAGCCAAGTACATAGTACAGAGCTGTTTTATTTGACATTATTTTCTTGTACCTCAAAAGATCCTATGAGCTATTGAGAATAACAATAGTGTGTAGAATCTTTAATCAGAAGGAAAAGGAATAGGTTATTGCCAAGTCATAAGCAACTATTAATACTTGCTTAGCTCAGTTTTCTCAGGGCCTTCTGACTGCAAAGAGAACTTTTGCATTGTATCTTGTCTTTTAATTAGAAGAGAAAGTTTTCAACCTCATTTCTAAAAATAGTTCTGCTCCATGAAATTTTATTCATGGTCCAAATCCTGTCAATATTATTTGAGTTTCTTAATTTTACCAAAATCTTGTGCTATGATAAATGGTGTTTTAGTCTTTGTTTATACCTTTACACACTTGTAAACAATCATTATCCTGTGCTTTATATGGTACTTACTCTATTTTAATCTTCCCTTAACCTTTAATCTTCCCCTGTAAATTAATTAGTCTTAATTTTATTTCAATGAAAAGGGTGCTTGAAAAGGAACTACTCATTTAAGGATTTATGGAAACTAAATGTTATTCAAACATGAAACTAGGGAAGCAAGCTAGACTTTGCCAACAGAGGGGATCATTCAGTTGATTTTAGAGATGTCTTAAAAATATATGCAATACATACACACCTTGCTCATTTTTAGCTTTAATAACTGTTATTGATGGGATTCAGGACTTGCTACCCCAAAATATACTGCCTTGGTAGATTGAATAGTTTAAACAGAGTTTTGAAAAAAATAAACAAAAATGAAAAACAGTAACAACAAAAGAAGAAAGGTGATTTTAATATCCTTCCTTCATTGTCCTTCTTCCTTGAGACAGGTATTAAAACCTTCAGGTGAGAGGTGCTTTCTCTATACCCAGAGGAAGAAAGAAGTTTTATCTCTGAAGATGAAGGAATAGCAAGAATAATTTTAACAAACAGGCCTTGCTGAGTTTATTTTAGTACTAGGGGCTCAGTGCATGAATTAATGCATCTTATAAGGAACTGTGGGCCAGGAGACTATGGTGGGTGCAGGAACGGGTCTCGGCCCATCCTCTGAACCCTCTCCTGACCCCTCTCGCTGTGGGCCCCAGTCCCCTGTTTTCCAGCAGCCTCACTCCTGCTGCTGCCACTCCCACACACTGACAGCCACGGCCCTGCTTGCACCCACTGATGGCATGGAGTGAATGGGGCCAGCGCCAGCAGTGGGAGCAAATGGGATAGGTGCCCCCAGGGGTGATGAGGACCGGCAGCTGCTGCTTGCTCCTGTTGATGATGCCAAGTGATCAGGACCTGCCAGCAACAGGTTCGAGCAGTGATTCCGGTGCTGGCTGTGGGTAAGAGTGGAGCCAGCCTCAGCAGTGGGTGCAAGCTGCAGCTCCAGCACTGGCAGCTGCAATGAGTAGGGCCGTCTCTGGCAATGGGTGCAAGAGCCAGCTGCCAGCCCTGATCACCCTTCAGGAGCAGGGGGAGATGGACTGGCAGTCACCACTATGTACCTGCTGATGGTGCTGGCTGAGCAGTGGCAGTGGATGGGAGCGGCAGCTCTAGCATTGACAGCTTGTGCAAGTGCCAGGCAGGACTATGGCATGTAATAGCAAGAATTTCTAGTAACCACCAGAGGCTCACCCCAATGACAGCAACTGGTGCCCTGCCTTGGTCTGGTGCCCCCACTCATCTGCTCCACCATCCTGCCACAACTGAAGCCCACCACGTTCCACATGCGCGCCCCTGGTGGTCAGCACACATCATTTCAATCAGTTGTTCAATTGTTCCAATATTTGGTCTATTTGCATACAAGGATATATATATATATATATATAAATATATATATATATATATATATATTTACTTCCAACTCCTTAATCTGTCATGTTTCTCCATGACTGTGTGCTCTCCATCAAACTTTACATAAAATACTAAGCTCTAACCATTTTTGGGGGGTTTTATTTTCTTGTAAAGGCTCTTTGTCACATAAAACTTATACTAAATAAATCTACATCCTTTTCTCATGTTAATCTGTCTAATTTTTACTTTTTAAGACCCAGCCAGGGACCCTAAGAGGGCCAAAGAAAACTTTTCCTTCCCCTATGAAATATTTATTTCTCAGCCAGATCTATGGATGGATAACACCTGGTATTGGACAACTGATTTAAGTGGATTCCAGTCAATTCAGTCATTTTCATATGTTGAAATTTTATTATTTTTGTTTTATTTTATATTTTTATTGGATTCAAAGAATTAAATCCATCTAGTCAACCTAAGAAGAGAAAATTTAGGCAAATAGCTTTTCACAGCACCCCTCAAATTCCATAGAATAAGTATCTAATGCCTAAACTATTACTGTTTCTTCACTGAATAGTTTAAAATGGCTATTGCTGTTTTACTTGTAAGTTTGTTCTGGAATTCCATGGTTTGCAGATAGAAAGGGAAGAGAGAAGCTTGCAAGAAAATGAAATCCTTGGGATTATGATGAAAATCTATAGAACTACCAAGCTTTGGAAAACTAGTTATTGAATAAATTTAACTATTTACACCACTGACCTAGCCTTTTCCCAATACTGGGGGAACTTCCAGGGAATTTTTACAGTTAGTTTTCCAAGTGATATCATTTTAGCTAATTTTTTTCCTATTTTATTTTCTTAAGAATTCAATCTAGCAATGGTTGACCTGAGTAATAAATTTTAGATTCTTTGTTTCTGTCCTAAGTTTAATGTCATAAAAGCTCTGTATATCTCATTGCCTTTTCCAGGCTATAGAACAAAACTGAATAGTGGAAAACTTGATTCAGCTCTTGAAAAGTCTTCAATGTCTTCTTAATGTCCTTAGAATAAAACCAAAACCCATTTTCAACACCTACAAATCCTTTCATGGTCTAACCTACATTTCTATGTTGAATGAACAAAAGCAAACAAACAGAAGGTCTTTTGACTATAAAATTTGTTGATTTTCTTTTCTGATCTTGATAATTGATTATATGGAGTCAAATAAGTCATAGTCACAATAGATGGAATTAATTGAGGAAAGGGAGAGGGAATTAGCTCTCATTAAGCACCTACTATTTTCAGTAAATATCAGATAGCTTTGTGTGTACATCAACCCTGTGAAGTAGTCATTGTCTTTCTCCTTTTTTCAGTTGGGCCAATTGTGAGTTAGAGTAATTGATTGAATTTCCAACTTGAAAAGCTGGTAAGTAAAGAGCTTGTATTCAATCCTAGATTGGTCTGAAGATCCCCAAGCCATGATACTGAAATGAATTACCCTAGAGGTATTGTCAACATCTCTATATATAAAAGCCAAGTGACAAGAATGACCAGAACAACCAGTTGCTATGATGCGCACTGCAGTGGCCAACCAGCCTGATTGGAGCCATGATCAGCACATCCCCCAAACCTCCTGTGGCCCATTCCCCAGTTCGCCTGACCCCCAATCAAATCCCTCTAATCGGGGGGAGGGGGGAGCCAGCCAACCTCCTACATCTCCACCCCCTGGCCAGCCCAGCCCGATTGGTCCCCAGTGGGGTGGGCCTGCCAGACACTACCCATGCAAAATTTGTGTACCATGCCTCTAGTTTATGGTCAAAAGAGTTCATCCACTTTTTTTATTTCAGCATATACTGGTTGGCAATTATCTTCTAGGTAATTTGCAAGATGCTAGAGTAGAATAAGTAAGCAAAACCCCAAAATAATCTTTGTTGTTTGGGAGCTTATTATATAGTGGACTGTCAGACTTTCAGCAAATAATCTTGGTATTGACTATATGTAATATTTAATTATTGAATATAAAAAGTACTCTGAAAAAATGAAATGCAATTCTATAGAAGTGTATTTTAAAAGAAACTAAAATTAATGTTTCAGAGAAGGCTTTCCTGAGATAGTGATGATATCTGAAGTTGGGTTGAAGAGATGAAAAGCAGAAACTAAAAGTAGGGGTTAATTTTTAGGAAGAAAAAACAACATTTGTAAATATAACTTTGATATATTTGGGGATAAAAAATAGTTAGTGTAACCCAGCCTGTGTGGCTCAGTACCCATGGACCAGTCAGGGCATATGCCCAGGTTGCTGGCTCAGAGTGGGGCATGCAGGAGGCAGCTGATCAATGATTCTCTCTCATTATTAATGTTTCTATCTCTCTCTCCCTCTTTCCTCTGTGAAATCAATAAAAATGTGTTAAAAATAGAATATGTAGAAGTCACATAGTAAAGGGGAGAATGTTAAAAGATGCAGAAGGAAGGAGAATAGATCTGAATCTAAACTTTCAGGCCCTCACAGGTGATGCAAACTTAAGTATTGCCGGTCTGAGTACAGTTGCATCTTCAATGCACCTGGTATTTAGTACTGAGGCATTGATACAATGTCACTGAACATGTAATGCAGGAAACACTTATTCATTTTTTATAAAGTACATATAAGAGTAAATCACTCATTCATCCTCATTTAAGAATCTTATGATTTAGTGGGGGAAATATCCTTATGTAGTTATCTCTGGTCTAAATTATGAAGTTGTAAATGTTGCAGAGAGACATAAGAATACTAAATCCTAAGGGAGCTTAATGGTTGTGGTGGTAATGGGAGGCACAGTCAGAGGATGATGGAAAGGTCCCTGAAAGAAGTGCTAATTGAATTAAGTCTTATAGGATAGGCAGTACTAGGCCATTCAGAGATGATCCGATGATTTTCCAGCCTGGCATATAGTGGGTGTATTGGAACAGAAGGGCTTTAAAAATGAGCATTATACATGTGTAATGACAAACTGGTACCAGATTAGGGAGTTCCTTGAAAAACGGCCTAAGTAGGGATTACTCCTGAAGTATAGGGATCATCACTCCAGAAAGACAGAAAGACATCTATATGTGATGGAGTTTCAGGAATGCCAAAGTTCTTTGAGGAATACACTAGAATCCAGATGAATGAGATTCCCATCTGTAAATAGGAGGAAGCTTTGCTAACAATCAAAAAGATCAGGAGCTTACTTTTTTTTTTTAACTTTTGATTTTATTATGTTGTGTCCGGAATTAGCATTGGTCCCACTAAGGGAGCAGGGAGAGAGTTGGCATTTTCACAGCTCTTTCCTGTTAGTGCATCCACTGCTATACCCAGAAATGTGTCACAGTATTCACATTGGGAAAGAAGCACCTGAAGTTTTCTAACATGAGTACTCAGGATAACTGCTCCCTGTTGCCTCTATAGCTCTCAAAACATTGTTTAGTCAGTTACTGTGACAAAGACTGGTGAGAGAAGGGGATTCTGGAATCTGAGTGCCTTTTCTGTGTGTTCCATATGCTAAACACCACCTCCAGATTTTGTTCACAGCTTTATTAATAGATTTGGGAAACATCTTTTTTATTTTTACATCAATGTTATTGTGATAAAAAGTCAGCTTTTTTATTTGCTGATCACATTCTTCCCTGTGACAATGGACAGAATTTAGTTGTCTCCATTATTCTGCTTTTGTTGTGCATGCACTGAGAGACACAAATGAATGTCATAAATAGGATTTTTGTTTTACTCTTTTCAGCGTTTTTCAAGTAGAGCAATAAAGCCTCTATTCTCCAAGTGATATCTTCAGATATATTTTTTGTTTATTTGTGTCTTGCTGTGTTTCTAAATTATTTCATAGTTTTAGTTTGTCAATTTCTCAATACATTTTGAAATATTATGATGTTTGTAACCTTTTTATTAGTAACTAGAGGCCTGGTGCACAAAATCATGCATGGGAGTGGGGGGTGTCTCTCAGCCCAGCTTGCACCCTTTCTAATCTGGGCAGTCGGACATCTCTCTCACAATCCAGGACTGCTGGCTCCCAACTGATCACCTGCCTGCCTGAGTGCCTGATTGCCCTGAATCACTTCTGCCTGTCAGCTTGATTGATGCCTAACTGCTCCCCTGCTGGCCCAATTGCCCCTAACTACGCTCCTTTGCCAGCCTGGTCCCTTCTAACTGCCCTCCCATGCTGACCTGGTTGCCCCAACTGCCCTCTCCCTGCCTGTCTGGTCCTCCCCAACTACCCTCTCCTGATGACTTGGTTCCCCCCAACTGCCCTTCCCTTCAGGCCTTATTCCCCACAACTGCCCTCTCCTGCAGGCCTGGTCACTCCTAACTGCTCTCCCCTGCGGGTCTGGTCCCCCCTAAATGCTCTTCCCTGTTGGCCATCTTGTGGTGGCCATTTTGTGTCTACCTGGGGGCTGCCAACTCTGACCACAGGGGCGACCATCTTGTGTGTTGAAGTGACAGTCAATTTGCATATTACCTCTTTATATTATAAAGGATATTTGATTCATGGACATTTAAAAACTGTGCAAAGCTATGATAACAAAAATATGAACACAAACCTAACTAGCAGTTATAAATTTGCATTAAATAGTTCTTCAGCATTTTGCTTTACCAGCCACCCACTCTTACCTTTTCTTTACTTGGTAGCTTTTCAGTGATACAACTCTCTACTGGTTTATAGCACACTAAACATTCTAGGAGTATTAAATAATATATGTTTCCAAATAAAACAAGGGCCTTCCATTCTTGAAAATGCAGACACAGTAGGAATGAGATGGATCCCTTTGTTTACAGTCAGTTACTTTTCTGGGATCACTCACTGGTTCCGTCTGTAACTACTTCTTTTTGCTAAATGGCTCAGTGATTGATCTGAAACACCCTGCTTTTGGTACAACTGGAAAATGTGAAGGATTCTGCTTAACTTTTAGTTTTATAAGTTTTCTTATTGTTTCACATTCATCCATCCATTTAATATTTAAGAAACATGGGGAGATGGGTCCTGACACTGCTCTACATTCTGGAAGAAATGTGGAAGATGGAGTCCTGTCAAAAACAGAGACAACACAGACCCTCTATTCAGCTATTTGGGAGGGACCGACTCATTTTTGGCATCCTGGATAAGAAAGACCATTGAAGAGGGAAGCGCCCTTTTACTCTAAAGGGTGTTTTGTGCATGGATGAGACTCTCTGAAAAGGCAAAGAGAAATATTAAGCAAGAATTGACAAAGCTGAATATAATAGAGAAAAAGTCTGGTGTTAAAAATATCCAGAGACAGAAACACCAAACAGACCATCAAAAGTCAGAGGGAAGGTGGGGGGTGGGAGGGGAAGTCAGAGATCAACCAAAGGTCTTGTATCCATGCATAGTAGCATAACCAATGAACACAGACACTAGGGTGGGGAGTGGGAGTGGCTGGGGAAGGGTCAATGGAGGAAAAAGGAGATATATGTAATAGTTTAAACAATAAAAAAAGAAAATTATTTTCTTATGGCTTTATGATATAGCTTACAATGGTATCTAATTATACATATACTAGAGGCCCGATTGCATGAAATTTGTACATGGGAGGTGGGGGATGTCCCTCAGCCCAGCCTACACCCTCTCCAATCTGAGACCCCTTGAGGGATGTCTGACTGACCATTTAGGCCCGATTCCAGTAGGATCGGGCCTAAATGATTCCAGTAGGATCAGGCCTAAATGGTCATTTGGACTTCCTTCTAACAATCCAGAACTGCTGGCTCCAAACTGATCACCTGCCTGCCTCCCTGATTGCCCCTAACCGCTTCTGCCTGCCAGACTGATCATCCCCTCACCACTACCCGCCAGCCTAATTGATGTCTAACTGCTCCCCAGCCAGCCTGTTTGCCCCCAACTTCCCTCCTCTGCCAACCTGGTCACCCCTAACTGCCTTCCCCTGCAGGCTTGATAGTCCTCAACTGCCCCTCCTTGCAGGCTTGCTTCCTCCCAACTGCCCTCCCCTGCTGGTCTGATAACCCACAACTGCTCTCCCTTGCAGGCCTGGAACCTCCAAATGGCTCTCCCTTATTGGCCATCTTGCGTCCACATGGGGGCAGGATCTTTGACCACATGGGAGCAGCCCTCTTGTGTGTTGGGGTGATGGTCAATCAGCATATTACTCTTTTATTTGATAAGACAGAGGCCTGATGCATGGGTGGGGACTGGCTGGTTTGCCCTGAAAGGTGTCTTGGATCAGGGTTGAGGTTCCCTTGGGGTGTGGGGCAGCCTGGGAGAGGGGCCTATAGTGGTTTGTAGGCTGGCCACACCCCCCAGTGACCCAAGTGGAGGCCCTGGGATCTGGGATTAATTTATGTTCTACAATTGAAGCTTTGTAGCATGGAGCAGAGCCAAGCCTTCTGCTTGCTCCATGGCAACCGCCATTTCTGTTTTGAAAGTTTGTAGCCTAGAGTGGAGGCCTAGGCTAGGGTTGCAGAAGTTTGGCTTCCTCCATTGCTCTGACAACTCTAGCCTCTTCTCTCTCCAGCTCTGTGGATGCGGAGATTTCTGTTGGGATTATGTATCTTCTATAGTTGAAACTTTGTAGCATTGAGTGGAGGCCTAGGCAGGCAATGACAGGTGAAAAGCTTGGCTTCCTCTGTTGCCAGTGAAACCAAGCCTCCTTCCTGCTCTCAGTGGCAGCAGCAATCTTGGTTGGGGTTTATTTGCATAAGTTGCTCTTGATTGGCTGGTGGGCGTGGCTGCGGATGTGGTTTGATCAGAGGTATAGTCAATTTGCATATTACTCTTTTATTAGATAGGATAATTCATGTACAGTAAAACAAAGAGGTATTGCATTCGTTTAAAAAAATTGAAATCTGTTGTGGTAGGGTTTTATTTCATAAAAATAAAATGTTGTCATAAAATAAATTAAACCTAAATGGATATACACTAGAATTATAAAGTAAGTAATTTGCCTAGGAGGTAAACATTATTATATAGTAATAGAATACTTTAGAGATATATGCCTGGATAGTTTAGAATCAGTGCTCAGGTACCTAAACAAGTATACAGATGGTAATAATGAGTTTTAATTTCCTCAATAGCCCATTTTCAAAAGTTAGTAAAATTGAACTTAGATATTTTACTATTGATGAGACTCTGTCATTTTAATGTGAAAATACCACTTGCTTTCATATCTGAAAAAGACATGTCCTACATTTTTAGAAGTTACAGCGCTTATAGTACTGTTCTACTTCCTTGAAGTGAGTTGATTTATCATCTTTAAGTTGGAATTTTCAAAATATCAAAATTATACAATGTTGCATGTAATTTACTGTTTTTCAAAATTGGATGGTTTAAAATATATTCATTATAATTACTGTGAAAAAAAAGAATATGGGGAGGAAAAAATGGTGGTGGAATAGACAGACATGTTCCGAGCCTTGTCCCAGAGCAGATAGAAAAAACAGCTGAGGACTGCATGGGAAGTGTTTGTTAGCGAGTTGAGGGACAGCTATTCTCCAGGAGATGATGGGGTACTGCTGGACAGGCTCCCTTGACCAGGCAGCCTCCACTGCTGCTATGTTCCTTCCCAGAGGGACCAGCTCAGACGTGGAGACCACACCATCTTGAAGGGGGAAGTTGATGTTATGGGAAGCCTGAAAATCTACAACTGTGGCATCCACTGGACAGCTGCGAATCCCAGAACTCCAGTCTCCACTTGACACAAACATGTGGATTCAGAGGAGCTCTACACTCCACCACAGAAAGGTAAGATTTCACCTGAGATAAGGTGAGGACTCTGCTCCACCAGGAGAGAGAAACGCACGCACTGTGGGAGTTGGAGGATCAGAGGAAGTCTGCATCTAGAAAAATCCATGGTTGTTGGGGTGGGCTTGATCCATGAATGTGGAAGGGGGTGCTCAGAGCTGCTAACAGAAAGGAACTCCTAAAAGCAACCCATTTGGAACTGATGCAAAAAGATAACCTAAACATTTTAAAAGTGTGCTGGCTGATTAGACCCAAGGTGGGAAAAAGGCTGCACAGATTTGCACGCAGACCTGGAGTTCACACACTTATGCTGGCTCTTTTTGTTGTTGTTGTTGTTTGTTTGTTTGTTTGTTTCTCCTTTAAATCCTTGCTTCTATTACTAAGCCCAATACATAACATTACCCAATTGGGGACATCTTGAGAGACTGCAGGGGAAAGTTGTTTTTCTGGAACCTGGGGATCAGAGAGGGGAATAACCATCAGATAACCAGCTCAGGGGCAACCCACTCCAACAAACTGGTATTGAATGACACAGAGAAAGCAGGATGTAAGCACTGGCTACAGAGGACCTATAGACCTGGAGGTCAATCCAAAAACACTGCCACCCAGGGGTTGAATCACAAATTGACTCTTGTGTAAACACAAATCAAGGCATACGAGAAATTAAGACACACTACCTGCTTAAAAATCAGGACTGGCTTACAACACTGAGGAGCAGTGGAATACAGGGAACTGCAATACTGTCCTGACTAGGAAACAGGTGGGCCAAACAGAGCAGTAGAGGAAGTAAATGACCCCCACTTCTGCATTTTATTTTTTATTTTTATTTTTTTCTTCTTTTACCTAGGAAAGTATTTTTTTCCTCACTTGATTTTACCTTTTTAATTATTACATTTTTATTTTCAATCAGTATTATTACTACTACTATTTTACCTTTTTTTAAAATGTCATTTTATTTTCTCTTTATTTTACTTTGGGATTAGTATTCAACATTCTATTTTCATCTTTTCTTTAGCATCATTTTACTCTATCTCAACTTTACTTTTATGCCATCACTCTCTTCCTAACTTTCCCCATTTTGTTGTCCTATTTCTCTTACCCTTTTCCTGCTTTAGATTTTCTCTATTGTTTCTTTTTACCCTCTGTCAAAATTTCACCCTACTTATATATCTAACTTCCAATCCCCTGCTCCAAGTCTATACACACCTCTCTCTTCTCTGTTTTCACTATCCAAAAGAATTGTTTTTCGCTCTGTCCCTTTGTTGTTTGCTTGATTGTTGATTATATTGATTTTTTATGCTTGTTTGTGAGATTGTTTTGCATATTCTTTTTGTTTGTTTGTTTGTTTTGATTCTGTTTTGCCTCACATCGCTTGATATTTGTTGTTGGTTGTAGTTTGTATTAATCTCCAGGTACTTGTTGCTGGCATATGTTGAGATTAGTGGCTGTTCTATTGGAATTTTCTCCCCATATATATATAGTTTATTCAACCTCTTCCTTGTATTCTTTTTCTTTTAATCTTACTTTTTTCCCCTTTTCCCAATTTCATTTTTGTACTACTTTCTTTCTTTCTTTTTCTCTTCTTCTTTCTCTCCTATCCTCTAATTTGCCTTTTTCTGGTAGTCACCATTATTTGGGGTTACTAATATCGTGAATACATTTCTGTTCAGTGCCTTGTGCATTGTACCAGGTTGCGTTGTATTTTGTGCCTTTAAATCAATGCAGGAGAGAACTACATAACCAGACACCTGAAGAAGAGAGAGCATGGGGAGACAAAGAAACAGCCTGCATATGAAAGAAAAGCAGACATCACCAGAAAAGAAGTCAATGAAATGGAGGCAAGAAATCTCCAGAAAAAAAAATCAGGGAAATGGTCATAAGGTGGTTGAAAAGAATGGCAGACAAATTTGACCATATGTATAAGAACCAAGAGGAAATGAAGAAGAACCAAGAAGAAATGAAAAATGACATCACTGCTGTAAGGAACTCAATAGAAAGCATCAAGAGTAGATTAGAAGTAGCATATGACCATATCAGTCAATTAGAAGATAAGGTGGGAAAAAATACATAAGAAGAGCAGCTTCTAGAAAAAAAAAGGAACACAATAAAAAGCAGGAGGAAAGCCTAATGGAACTTTGGGACAACACAAAATAAAACAACATTCTCATAATGAAGCTACCAGAAGGAGAGGAAAATGAGCAAGGAGTAGAAAACCTGTTTGAAGACGTAATGACAGAAAACTTTCATGATATAAGGAAGAAAAAGCCCACACAAATCCACAAAGCTCACAGAGTTCCAAGCAAAATGAACCCCAAAAGACCAATGCCAAGGCACGTTATAATTAAATTGGAAAACAGCGACAAAGTATGAATCTTAAAAGTGGCCAGAGAGAAACAGAAATTTACCTACAAAGGAACCCCCATTAGAATAGTGACTGATTTCTCAATAGAAACTCATCAGGCCAGAAGGAAATGGAATGAAATATACAAACTCATGCAAAGGAAGGGTGTAAATCCAAGAACACTGTACCCAGCAAGGCTATCAAGAAAATTGAAGGTGAAACCAGGAGCTTCACAGACAAAAAGGGATACGAGAATTCATTATCACCAAACCAGCAATGCAAGAAATACTAAAGGGTCTACTGTATTAAAAGAAAGAAGAAAAAGAAAGAAAGGAAGAAAGAGAGAGAGAGAGAGAGAGAGAGAGAGAGAGAGAGAGAGAGAGAGAGAAAGGAAGAAAGGAAGGAAGAAAGAAAGGAAGAAAGATAGGAAGGAAGAAAGAAAGAAAGAAGTGAAGAAGAAACACAGCAGTAAAGAATAAAAATGGTGACAAACAAGCACATATCAATAATCACTTTCAATATAAGTGGATTAAACGCACCAATAAAAAGGCATAGGATAGCTGAATGGATACGAAAACATACCTATATATCTGCTATCTATAGGAAACCCACCTCAGAAAAAAGGACTCACACAGACTGATTGTGAAGGGATGTAAAAAGGTATTTCAGGCAAATGGAAAAAGAAAAAGAAAAGGTGTGGTAGCAATACTTATATCTGACAAATTAGATATCAAAATGAAGGACATAACAAGAGATAAGAAGAGCCACTTCATAATACTAAAGGGAGCAATCTAACAAGAAAAAATAATTCTGCTATGCATACACACACCCAATACAATATCACCCAAATGCATAAAAAAACAAACTTCAGAGGATATCAAGGGAGACATTGACAGCAACACAATAATAGTAGGAGACTTTAATACGCCACCATCACCATTGGACAAATCCTCTAAACAAAAAATTAGCAAAGAAACATCAATTCTAAATGACTCACTGGACCAGATGGAATTAATTGACATCTTCAGAACATTTCACCCCAAAGCCACAGAATATACATTCTTCTCAAGTGCCCATGGGTCATTTTCAAAGATAGATCATATGTTGTGTCATAGGCAAAGTCTCTCCAAATTAAAGAAGATACAAATCATATCAAACATCTTCTCAGATCACAGTGGCATAAAACTGGAAATCAACTACAATAAAAACAATCCAAAAAATCAAACACATGGAGTCTAACAGCATGCTATTAAAAAATGACTGGGCTACCAGAGAGATAAAAAAAGAAATGAAAAACACCATGGCAACAAAAGACAATGAAAACAACAATCCAAAATCTATGGGACACAGTGAAAGCAATCTTGAGAAGGAAGTTTATACCTCTACAAGCCTACTACACAAAACAAGAAACAATGGTAATGAATTACCTAACCCTACACTCAAATAATTAGAAAGAGAGTGACAAGAAAAACCCAGTGTAAGCGGAAGGAAGGGAATAATAAAGATCAGAGCAAAAATAAACAATATAGAGACCAAAAAAAACAATACAAAAAGATCAACAAAACCAAGAGCTGGTTCTTTAAAAGGATAAACAAAATTGATGGACCTCTAGCCAGGCTCATCAAGAAACAAGGGCAGAGGATCCAAATAAACATAATCAGAAATGAAAGTGCTTAAATGACAACAGACCCCACAGAAATACAAAGGATTTTTCAAAAATACTATGAACAACTCTATTCCAACAATCTGGACAACCTGGATGAAATGGACATAGTCCTAGAAAAATATAAGCTTCCAAAATTCAACCAGGAAGAATCTAAACATCTCAATAGACCAATAACTATAGAATAAATTGAAGCAATCATCAAAAAGCTTCCAGCAAAAAAAAGCCTGGGGCCAGACAGCTTCACAGGGGAGTATTACCAAACATTTAAGAAAGAATGAAAACATATCCTCCTCAGACTATTCCAAGAAATTCAAGAGGAAGAAAGACTTTCAAGCTCCTTCTATGAATCCAGCATCACCCTAATACCAAAACCAGATAAAGACAACACAATGAAAGAGAAATACAGGCCAGTATCTCTCATGAACATAATGCCAAAATTCTAGCAAATCGGATCCAGCAGTATATCAGAAAGATCATACACCATGACCAAGTAGAATTTATCCTGGGGATGCAATGATGGTACAATATCTGCAAATCAATAAACGTGATACATCACATAAACAAATTGAGAGATAAAAATCACATAGTCATATTAATTGATGCAGAAAAAGCATTTAACAAAATCCAACACCCTTTCTTAATAAAAACTCTCAACAAGGTGGTAATAGAAGGATCATACCTTAACATCATAAAATCCATATATGATAAACCATCAGCTAACATCATACTCAATGGGCAAAAACTAAAACCATTTCCCCTAAGAACAAGAGCAAGATGGGATGCCCACTCTAACCACTCCTGTTTGACATAATACTGGAAGTATTAGCCATTGCATTTAGACAAGAAGAAAAAATAAAATGCATCTAAATTGGAAAAAAAGTAAAGCTGTACTTATTTGGAGATGACATGATATTGTACATAAAAACTCCATCAAAAAACTAATAGACTTAATAAATGAATTTGGCAATGTAGCAGGATACAAAATTAATGCCAAGAAATCTATGGCATTTATATACACATATAGTGAACTTACAGAAAGAGAGACTAAAAAAAGCAATTCCATTTACCATTGCTCCAAAAAAATTAAGATACCTAGGAATAAACTTAACTAAAGAAGTGAAAGAAAGACCTATGTGCAGAAAACTACAGGACACTGAAAAAAGAGATAGAGGAAGACATAAACAGATGGAAGAACATACCATGTTCATGGATTTGTAGAACCAACATCATTAAAATATCCATACTACCCAAAGCAAACTACAGGGTCAATGCACTCCCCTTTAAAATACCAAAGGCATATTTCACAGACCTAGAAAGAACTCTCCAAAAATTCATCTGGAATGAAAAGACCCCGAATAGCCACATCAATCCTGAGATAGAAGAACAAAGTAGGTGGGATCTCAACCATATGAAATTGCTTCATATGCCAAAGCAATTTCTTCACTGATACTGCTCCTAGGGTAATAGACGCTAAAGAGAAAATAAACAAATGGGACTACATCAAAATAAGAAGCTTTTGCACAGTAAAAGAAACCATCAACAAAGCTCTACTACAAAGCCACTGTTTTCAAAACAGCCTGGTACTGGCACAAGAACAGACATATAGACCAATGGAATAGAATAGAGAATCCAGATATTGACCCAAACCACTATGCTCAATTAATATTTAACAAAGGAGGCATGAACATATAATGGAGTCAAGACAGTCTCTTCAATAAATGGTGTTGGGAAAATTGAACAGATATATGCAAAAAATGAAACTAGACCACCAACTTACACCATAAACAAAAATTAACTCAAAATGAATAAAATACTTAAACATAAGATAGGAAACCATAAAAATGCTAGAGGAATTCACAGGCAGAGAAATCTCAAACATATGCCGAAGCAATTTCTTCACCGATACTGCTCCTAGGGTAATAGACGCTAAAGAGAAAATAAACAAATGGGACTACATCAAAATAAAAAGCTTTTGCACAGTAAAAGAAACCATCAACAAAACAATAAGAAAGCCCACTGTATGTGAGAACATATTTGCAAATGTTATCGCTGATAAAGTTTTAATTTCCAATGTCTACAGGGACCTTATACAACTTAATAAAAGGAAGATAAATGATTCAATAAAAAAATGGGCAAGGTACCTAAATAGAATCTTATCAAAATAAGACAAAAGGAAGGCCAAGAGAGATAAGAAAACATGCTCAAAGTCACTAATTATCCAAGAGATGCAAATCAAAATGACAATGCGGTACCATCTCACACCTGTCAGAATGGCAACCATCAACAAATCAACAAATGACAAGTGCTGGGGAGGATGCAGAGAAAAATGCATCCTCGTGCACTGCTGGTGGGAATACATACTGGTGCAGCCACTGTGGAGAACAGTATGGAGTTTCCTCAAATAACTAAAAATTGAGCTCCCAATTGACCCTGTAATGCTACTTCTAGGATTATATCCCAAGAAACTAGAAACACCAATCAGAAAGGATATACGCACCCCTATGTTCATAGCAGCACAATTCACCATAGCTAAGATTTGGAAACAGCCTAAATGCCCATCAGCAGATGAGTGGATTAGAAAACTATGGCACATTTACACAATGGAATACTATACTGCTATAAAAAGGAAGACATTCTTACCATTTGCAACAGTATGGATGGACTTGGAGAGCATTATGTTAAGTGAAGTAAGCCAGGCATAGAATGATAAATACCACATGATTTCACTCATTTATGGAAAATAAAGAACATTATAACCTGAAGAATAAAAAGATAGATACACAGGCATTAAAGCACCAAACTGTGAAATTATAGCGGGAAGGCTGGGAAGTGTTGGGAAGGGAGGGAAATAGATCAACCAAAGGACTTGTATGCATGCATATAAACACACCAATGGACACAGGGCACTGGGGGTTGGGATGAGGGAATCTCTCTGTTCTTTTCTTCTCTTTTTAAAAATTTAATAGCAACCTATACTTATTTTGCTTTTGTATCAGCTCCTAATTTATTTTTCTTCAAAATATGCTAAATGCAATGGCCCTTACATATATTGCCACCCAATAAAGAAGGAATATGCAAATAGACCATCACACCATAACAAGATGGTTGCACCCGCAGCGGAGGCAGAGATTCCATAACACAAGATGGCTGCACCAACAGCAGATGGCCAATTTCCCCCAATCAGCAGGGACCTGAGTCTGCGAGGTGCTGGGCAGGGGTAGGGTACCAAAGGCAGTGCCTCCCACCTGATGGAGTTTGACAGTGGACCTTAGGCTGTGCCCCCTTTCCTGGCACCCGCCTAGGGGACCTCAGGCCATGCTCCCCACCCCAATGCAGGGCTGAGAAACCTCAGAGTGCGTCCTCCATCCCAGTGCCAGGCTGGGAAACCTCAGGCCATGCATCCTGCCTGGCAGGGCTTGATGGTGGACCTCAGGCTGTGCCTCCCACCTCAGTGCCGGGATGAGGGATCTGAGGCCACACCACACCCCTTGGCGCCGGGCATGGTACCTGAGGCTGTGTCCCCCAACTGGCAGGGCTTGAAGGGGGACTTCAGGCCGTGCCCCCCACCCAGCAGAGATTTATGGGGGACCTCAGACTGTACCCCCTGCCCTGGCACCAGGCCAGGGGACCTCAGTCCATGCCCCTGACCCAGCAGGGCTTGATGGGGGACCTCAGGACTCACCTTCCACCCAATGGAGATTGACAGAGGACTTCAGGCCTTGCTCCCCATCCAGCGGGACTTGCTGGGGGATCTTAGGCTGTGCCCCCTGTCCTGGTGGGTCTTGATGGGGGACCTCAGGTCATGTGCCTCCTGGCCTGGGCCAGGAGACCTCAAGGCGCACTGCCCGGCCCAGGCCGGGGGCTTCAGGTCACACCCCCTGACCCAGTACCAGTCTGGGAGACCTTGGGCCATCCCTTTTCCCCTAGGCTAGGGTACCTGAGGCTGTGCCCTCCACCTGGTGGGGTTTGACAGCGCTGTAGCTGGCCAGGTCTGCAATTTGCCTAATGGAGTTGGGGTTGGCTAGGTATGGGTCTCACATGATTTTGAGATGCATGCAGATGGGTGGGGAGTTGACTCTGGGTCCCACGGCATGCCCCAGACTCTGACAGGAGGAAGATTTTCATATACATTTTACTAATTTTCTTTCATCTCTGACACTTCTATTACAGATAAGGGCAAATAGCAATATTAAAATATTTCCTCTAATTAATTCCCTTTTAATGTGCATGAATTTTTGTGTTCCAGGCCACTAGTTACTATAATAAAATAGAAATCTGACCTTTACAAAATATAAGGACTGAGTATAACTATGGAAATCATTTAGTTTTCTTTACAATTTAGGCTACATTTAGGGTCCAGCCAAGTAATCAAGAATAGTAAACTCACAATATTTAATTGTAATCACATCTACAACTACCCTGCCCCATAAACTAACATATACAAGTTCTAAGCATAAGAATATGGATACCTTTTAGGGGACTATTTTTCAGCTTTGCACAGATGTCAACAAAGAGACCTGATATTCATAGAGAATGATTTATGTAATAAATAATTACTTGAAAACTGTGTGCTGGCACAATGCTGGGCAGAAAAAATGTGACTTCTAACAAGAGAGTTATCTCCCTTTCTGCACAGAGCTTACACCCCTACAGTGGCTGAAATGGGAGCTTCCATTTCTCCATGAAAGAGGTGAAGAGGACATTGTAAATTCTTGAGGTAGTTAGCAGGAAGTCTGAAGAATATAAAGAAGGTTGGAAATGGCTGCTGTGGGAAAGTGAAAGAGAAAAGATTGAGTCAAAAACTAGTAGAATATGGGACTATTTAAAGATCCCAGAGGTATACTAGTCATTAATATTTATCATGTATTTTTAGCTCTTCCGCCTTAGAGCTCACAGTTCAATTGATAACACTGTAATTTCCATATTGTAACTTTTTAGAATATAGGGGGAGAAAAATATTTTTTCTCCACGCTCTGAGTTCTTAGCTTAGTCCCCTATAATAAAAGATGAACAACAATAGTTTATTGACATATGTACCTTTGTATACCTAGAAGATACTCAGGGAAAAATGACTAACTCCTTGAGGTGGCCTAAATCACCATCTTCAATTAAAGACAAAAAATAGAAAAGTGAGTGTGTGTGTGTGTGTGTGTGTGTGTGTGCTTGTGTGTGTGTGTAGCGGGGGTGGGGGTGTATGGTTTGTGACGGTGGTGATGGGGTGGGTAGTTACAGCCAGTTACCAGGGAAAGCAAGGATAAGGTTTGTTGTGCACATTTAATTCAGTGATGAGAATTTCTTATGATTTAAAGTCATACTTCCCTACCTGGTACACAGAGGAAGACAGCTTTACAAATGGAGGTTTCCTTTAGGAAATGGTAACAACCTGGCTGGCATGGCTCAGTGTTTGAGCGCCGACTTATGAACTAGGAGGTCACAGTTTGATCCCAAGTCAGGGAACATGGCTAGGTTGCAGGTACGATCCCCAGTATGTGGTGTGCGGGAGACAGCTGATCAATGATTCTCTCTTATCATTTATGTTTCTATCTCTTTCTTCCTTCCCCTCTGAAATTAATAAAAATTTATTTTTAAAAAGTCAAAAGGGTATCTTATACTCTTTTCATAGCTTTTCCCACATCTACTGTTTCTCCAAATTTCTGCTCAAAATAATCTTCATTCTAAAGAGACATTTTGGGGTGGCATATTCTGTTACCATTCAAGTGACTACTTTTTATCACATCAAGAAATTTTGTTTTCCAACACATAGCACTGAAATATTGTTTATCATTGCTCACAAGAAGATGTATAATATGCAAAAAAAGCAAATGTCTGACTGTTGCTAAATATCTATCAGTTAAATTAAATTAAATTTTACAGTGATGAAATATATGAAGGTTAGCAAAAAAAGTGTACTGCTAATATTTTAAGACTTTCAACATCTTTTCGTGTTCTGTTTTATATTTATATTTACCTGGTCTTTGGAAACAGATGATACAAAATTTTAATGTGCAATTATTTAGAGAATTGTTTTAACAAATATGAGAATTATATATCTGCTTCTTTTCTTGATTATTCCTTACATGTATCAGTATTTGTCTCTAGAAAAGTACAAATCAGGAAAAAATTAAAAATTGCTATCAATTATTATTCCTCCCATTATAAAAATTGGTTTGCAAACAATCCATATAGTTTAATTATCCAGATTTGGGGTTTTTCATATTCTAGCCAAGGACTTAATGAATTCCTCAACCTGCCACCCAGACTAATGATTCTGTCTCCCATTTATTCTAACAATTTTAGCTTCTTTATCTGCCAGATAAAACCAGGACTCTGCACCTTCTCTCACTGAGTCTTTTTCACATCTGTGTAATATAGGAGGGGAAAAAATTGTTAACAATGTTTATTAATTAGCATTTTATTCTGCAATTTATTCTCTATCCTTATTCAAGGAAATAATTTGCTGACAGCTTCTTGCCTCAGTGGAAGAACTGGAAAAATTAAGTGTAGAATTTTTTTTTCTAGTACTTCCACTTCAGAGTGTGAAAATATGTCTGATCATAGACACAATGTCGCATTGACAAAAACACACAAAACAAGAGAGGCATTACCATTATTGGCCTACCATTCTTTTCTTACTATGAAGCTGAACAAAGAGAAGAAGCTATGCTCTACTGCCTGGCACTAGCTCTAGAGAGATAGCAAAACCCAAGAAAAGAATAGAACAGACCAGATTTTCTCCATCCAGGTGTTACTGAGATTTTGGAACAACTGACTCTTTGCTGTGGGTTGTTTGATAACAATGTTCATCTTTACTGAGTATATGTCGATATCACCCTCCTCCCCAAATGTGACAACCAAAAATATAGCCAGAATTACCAAATGTCCCTGGAGTGGAGAGAGGAAGAAAAGGCACCTTCATTTGAGAACCCCATATAACCTGGCAGATTAGTCCTTTAACAAGCTTCCTGTTCTCATTCTGCTGGAATTTTAAGCCTGGCTCAGCATCTCTTAAGAATTTTTGAAGGCTAATTTATAACTTCCAGGTGAGCAAGCTTCTAATGTAGGCAAGGTCTAAATATCTGTTTAAGATATGCTTGCTATTTACCCTGCCAGAAAGTCTTTTATTTTCTTTTAGTGCTGATCAACAATGCCTTTCAAAGCAATTTTCTCTGGTGACTGAACTTGGATTTACAGAGGAGAATACTTTCTTTTTCTGATGAGTGTTCATGTGCATTGCCATATTGTACTCAAGAAAGTTTAACATATAATTTTACCTAAGAGTTTTATGAAAAAAAATTTTTGATATTGGTTGTCTAATCTGTTATATTTGGTTTTGGTTATGTAAATTTAAGCAGTTCTTACTGCCAAAACATATTTGGGCTATTATTAAAACTATTGTGTAAAATAGATGTATAGACATAAAGATATGTACAGATAACACTTTGTAGGAAGGAAATGGAAAATAACTTCTTGGAACTATAATTTAGCATTATATACGTGAGTTCCATAGCACAGAGAGAAAATGAAAGAAATATAAGGCAATAAGATATTATCTCATAATCAAATCAAATTATATTTTCATAATGAATTCAGATGGCTAACAAGAAAATAGATTTTGGCCTTTAAGACTTTTGGAATCTTTACAATCATTACAATATATTTTTATTAAAAAATATATGTTTATACATCTCCCATAGTCTATACTACTATCTAAAGCATCCAGGAATTGGCTGCACTAACTCATATATTGACAGTATCTATAAAGACTTTTTAACTGCTAAAAATGTGTTTTAAGAACACTAAGATTTATTTAGTTCTATTAATAATTATATATTTATGGGGTTTTGTGAATATAAAACTTGTGCACAGTAGAAATATTCGAAAGTCACACTTATATAAAAAGTTAAAAATAAATCAACTTCCCCTTCTTACTTCACCTCCAAGATTCCCCAGAGGCAGTTACTGTTATCAACTAGTAATGCCTTTCCCAGAGATATTTTTGCATAAACAAATGTAAGCATATAAATATTTTTATGCACATGGTAGTACACTCTATATGAAATTCCAACCAAGAAAAATTAAAAATCTGTATAATTTTATAAGTAAAAATAAACTTTGATTTATAAGCTAGGTTCTAACTATAGCTCACATTTGAGCATTTAGTCCATGTTCTTAGGACACATTAATCTTGGGTTTATGAAAAGGGACACCTTAAGATTCATGTACCTTATTTTGTGGAGTTTTTCTTCTGCCTGAATTTCAATATCCTTGGAGTCTATATGTGTTATCTCAACTGTGGTCACATGCAAGTCTTCTTAATCCCTCTTCAGCCTAAAGCCTGCAGCATTCAGTATGCAACCAGAAACTTTTGGATAATTCCTCACAATTAGGTCCCTTTCCTTTGCACCATACCCTCTAAGGACCTTGGTTGCTGCCTGCAGATACAGATTTGTAGCATTGATGCTTCCCTGGAGGATGGCTGTCCTTTGGAGCCCTCAGCACAGCAAAGCTATGTTCTTAGCAGACCTGAGAAGACTGAGATTCTCCTTTTGGTTTTTCACAGTCTCTCTCACCAACTGAGCTTCACTAAATCACAGTACTTGAGTTTTTTTTGTTTGTTTTTTTGTTGTTGTTTTTTTTTTGTAATTAGCAGTAGAGAAGATTCTGAGATATCTTGAGCATCATGGTTGGCCATTGCTTTTGTATTCGATTCTCTTTCCCTTTAGGAGGAAAGTATACACTGAGTGGCCAGATTATTATGACCTCTGAACGCATAATTGGTCACTCAGTGCATATATATATTAGAGTTAGAGGCCAGGTACACGAATTCTTGCATGGGTGGGGTCCCGCCAGCCTGGCCAGGTGGAAAGGACAAGGGTGTTGGCTGGCCTGCCTGCTTGTTGAACTCCTAGTCAAGGAGATAATTTGCATATTAGCCTTTTATTATATAGAAATACACACGGAGCAGCCAGATTATTATGCGTTCAGAGATCATAATAATCTGGCAACTCAGTGTACAGATTACCCAACAAACAAGCTCTGTACACAAACACAATGCTTCAAAAGGATATTAGATATGTCTAGATTTCTCTGACACTTGAAATAAACATAATTTATGTTCAGAATTAAATATTTTCTGAACTAAGTTGCTAGAAAAAGAACCAATGTTATCTTGCTTGCTAAGAACATCTAAAGCAAAGGGATTTTTACCTAGCAGCTTTCAGAGGGCTATTGGCAGAGACCATATGCAGAAAACCTGCCCCCTGCCATTTTTCACTCCAACTTGGAGAAGCAGCATCACAGTAAAACATTAATTACATATAAAAATGACCTCCTTCCACTAACCTATGTATCACCCTGTCCCTTTTTTTCTCTCCTGCTTTCCTGCCAGTACTATTTGGACAGGGAAGAAAAAACAATCCTATCTAATAAAAGAGCAATATGCAAACCAACCATCACTCTGCACCCACAAGCCATGCCCACCGGCCAATTAGGAGTGAGTATGCAAATTAAGCCCAATCAAGATGACCGCAGCCACAGAGAGCAGGAGGGAGGCTTGGGTTTCCCTGGTGATGAAGTAAGCCAAGCTTTCTGCCTGCCCTTGCCGGCTCAGGCCTCCACTCAATGCTACAAAGTTTTAATTATTGAAGGTAAATGAATCCCAACATAAATGGCGGCAGCCATGGAGCTGGAGAGAGCAGGAGGGAGGTTTGGGTTTCCCTAGAGATGGAGGAAGCCAAGCTTTCCGCCTGCCTGCCCAGGCCTCCGCTTAAGGCTCAATTATGAAATTTAAATAAACCCAACAGAAATGGTTGCTGCCAAAGAGTGAGCAGAAGGCTTGGCTCTGCTCCAGGCTACAAAATTTCAATTGTAGAAAATAAATAAATCCCAGATACCAGGGCCTCCACTTGCATTGCTGAGGAGTGTGGCTGGCCTACAAACCACCACAGGTCCCTCACTCAGGCTGCCCCATACCTCAAGGGAACTTCCACCCTGATCTAGGAAACCCTTCAGGGCAAACCAGCTGGCCCCCAACCCATGCACCAGGCCTCTATTCTATCAAATGAAAGAGTAATATGCTGGTTGACCATCACTCCAACATTCAAGAAGGCTGCCCCCATGTGGTCAAAAATCCTTCCCCATGTGAACATAAGATGGTCACCACAAGATGGCAAGCAGGAGAGGGCAGTTGGGAGGAACCAGGCCGGCAAGGGAGGAGAGTTGGAGGTGACCAGACCTGTAGGCAAGGGTAGTTAGGGGTGACCAGGCCATCAGAGGAGGGAAGTTGGGGTAAACAGGCTGGCAGGGGAGCAGTTAGATATCAATCAGGTTGGCAAGGGAGTTGTTAGGTAGGGGGTTATCAGGCTGGCATGCAGAAGCAGTTAGGGAAAATCAGAAAGGCAGGAAGGTGAGCAGTTGGGAGCCAGCAGTCCTGGATTGTAAGAAGGATGTCCAACTGCCTGTTTAGGCCAGATGCCACCATGAGGGGTTCCAGATTGGAAAGGGTGTAGGCTGGGCTGAGGGACACCCTCCCTCCATGCACAAATTTCTTGCACCAGGCCTCTAGTTCTCAGTAACTTTGATTTTGCTAGATGTTTCTTCCTACATGTTGCCATTTAGACCACGTAGTCTAACTATAATTTTTTTTCTGCAATAGCAAGACATGTTTTATTGTTATTGTTGTACTCATAGCTCAGGATGTCTTTGTTTCCATGGCAATCAAAGTTGGTGTTTCCCAAAGTTATTTAAACGGCATTTTTTTTGAAAGTTAATAGTTTATTTAACCAACATACAACATAGCAGGAAATTAACACTGATACAATACTATTAAGTAATCTACAGACCCTACTCAATTGCCAACTGTCCAAATTGTTCAGTCTAGGATTCCATTTTTTTTTTTGCATTTGTATTTAGTTGTCATGAATCTTAAGGCTCCTCAGATCTGAGATACTCAGTCTTTCTTTGCATTTCATGACATTAAACGGCATTTTTGAAATCATAACATTTTGGTGGAATGCTAGCTAAGATTGTGAGTTATAATGATTGCATCTAGTAATGCTACACTTGGCATACAAACTTTCATTTTTAAAAGTTTTCTATTGAAGTAACAGGAAAGAATTTTTGTGGTATAAGTCTAATTCTTATTTTGTTGGGTTGATATTAAACCGGTTTTCCTTCTCCTCCATGTACCTTTCTAGCATTTCACCTTTAATGTTTAGCTACAAGGTTGAGCTCCGGGAATGGAGAAACTCTCTTACAACACAGAGGTCATTTTCAGCTTTCTTTCACAGCTGATTTTTGCAAGTCAGAGAAAATCAACAGTATCCATAACCTCAACACCATATGAAAAATAACTCCTATCAAACAAACACACAGAGCTTTAGTTGTGGCCTGAATAATTTCTGACATCATGTAGAGATTATAGAAAGCCCTGCCCTTCTGTTCTGAGAGTAAGTATCAAAGGGGGTGAAATAGAAGGAGGCCCTATGCATCCTAATCTCCCTTTTCTGAACTAAGGTACTAGAGAAAGAAGAAATGTTATCTTGCTTGCTAAGAACATCTAAAGCAAAGGGGGTTTTATCTCATAGCTTTTAGAGGACTATTGGAAGAGATCATATGAAGAAAACCTGCCCCCTTCCATTTTGCACTCCAACTTGGGAAAGCAGCATCACAGTAAAACATTAATTTTCCCTAGTTAGGAAGAAGAAGGAGAGAGAGAGAGGAAAAGAGAGAGGATGTCATTGTTGTTTTATCTATCCTCTGATGTTAAAGGTACTCAAAAATGCCCACCTTCTTCAGCAAGATGTGCTCTGTCACTCTGTCCGATTGTGTATGGACAGTGGTTTTGGCTAGGTCACTGTGCCCTATTGATGTGACTTCGTAGCATACTGTCCTGGGAATCAAAATATATTATAACTAGAGGCCAGAGCATGGAATTCATGTACTTAGAATGGGAAGAGGGGTGTCCAACAGCCCAGCCTGAACCCTCTCGCAGTCTAGGAGTCCGCAGGGTATGTCCAACTGAAGGCTTAGGCCCACTCCCTAGGGAAAGCAGGCCTAAGCCCATTAATCAGACATCCTTAGGGCTGCCACAGAGGTAGGGGAGATTCCTGCCTCTGCTGCTGTGCTCACCAACCATGAGCCAGCTTCTGGCAGAGCAGTGCTCTCCCTGTGAGAGTGCACTGACTACCAGGGGCCAGTTCCTGCATTTAGAGTGTGCCCCCTGGTGGTCAGAGCACGTCATAGCAACTGGTCATTCTGTTGTTCAGTTAATTTGCATATTACCATTTTATTATATACTAGAGGCCTGGTGCACAGAATTTGTGCATGGAGAGGGGATTCCCTCAACTCAGTCTGCACCCTCCTCAATTGGGGACCCCTTGCAGGATGTCCGACTGCCATGTTAGGCCTGATCTCAGGGATAGGGCCTAAACCAGCAGTCAGACATCCCTCTCACGATCTGGGAGCACTGGCTCCTAACTGCTCACCTGCCTGCTGCCTGCCTGATTGCCCCTAAATGCTTCTGACTTTTGCAAGTCAGAGAAAATCAACAATATCCATAATCTTAACACCGTATTCCATGGATCCGTAGATTATGAATACAATGACTGACATGATTCAGACAACCTTCCAGTACTACCTGGCTTTGCCCAGGACTCCTTCACACTTCAGAGGCAGTGACTCCATCTGAAGTGTGAAGGCCACCTAGACGAGGCCAGTTAGCACTGGGAGGTTATCTGAATCACGTCAGTCAGGTACCTCCCCCACCTGGCCTGCCCTATCCATAATCCAACAGTATTCATAATCTCTGAGTTGCAAAAGTAAGCTAACTGCTCCTCTGCTGGCCTGATCACCCCTAACTGCCCTTTCCTGCAGGCCTGATGTCACCCCAACTGCCCTCCTTTGCTGGCCAATTTAGTTCTTATTGGTCAGTTCCTATACCAGAGTCAAAAGCTTCACCTCCCAGGCTCCCCACAGCACCCAGATTTGGTTCTCATTGGTTGGTTCCTATGCCAGTAAGCATCAAAAGCTCTGCTTTTTAGGCGGCTATTGGGTCCCCACATCACCCATCTTTGGTTCTGACTGGTTGGTTCCTATGCCAGTCAGCATCTCCAGGCTTATCTCTGGGCCTGATCAAAGAGGTGGGGCAGCCTCCTCAGAGCTCAGGAGAGGAAAAAAAGCCCAGCTGCTGGCAAAGATCAGAAAGAAAGAGGGAGAGAAAGAGAGAGGCAAGTACACTGATTAACAGCTTCCACTGAGGCTGAAGATCAGACCCTGACTCACTTTCTGGGTCTCAGCCACATGAGCAGTCAGTGTGGGATCACCAGGCTGCAGCTGGGAAACCCAGCATTGACTTCTGGATTGTCTGCATTTGGTCACAGGTGACCCCTTCCCAAGTCACAGGCTTTAGGCTTGGGAAGTACCTCCCCCACCTGGCCTGCCCTTTCAATAACAGGCTCAGCTCCTTTGATGGCCTGTAGGGAGTTACCTAGGTGCCAAGGAGATTCTGGGGACCCAGGTATGCTTGTAAATTAACGTCCATCTTTGTTGGGTTAATTTTCATACTCACTCTGATTGGCTGTGGGTGTAGCAGAGGTACGGTCAATTTACATGTTTCTCTATTATTAGGTAAGACTAGAGGCCCAATGCATGAAATTCGTGCACTTGGGAGGGTGTCTTTCAGCCCAGCCTGCACCCTTTCCAATCTGAGACCCTTCGGAAGATGTCCAACTATAGGTTTAGGCCTGATCACCCCACAGGAATCAGGCCTAAATCTGCAGTCAGACATCCCTCTCACAATCTGGGACCACTGGCTCCTAACCACTCACCTGACTGCCTGATTGCCCCCTAACTGCTCCTCTGCTGGCCTGATTGGCCCCAACTACTCTCCCCTGCTGGCCTGATTACCCCCAAGGCTTTTGTTAATATAGATATGACCCTTCAAAGAAAATTTAACTAATCCTTCTATACAATAAGGGCTTGACGATTGAATCATTGGGACCAGGCACCAAGATTACCTTTTTTTGAATAGTGGGAGGAATAATTATCTTGTCTTTAACTTGCTCTGAAATTAAAATGAGATAATGACTTACAAAAGTATGAAAGCACCATATAAAGACAACTGTCTTTTTCATGTACTGAAAAGACAATAAAGTGGTAAAGTGAAAAACACTATTTTTAATCTCCCCCTTCCTTCTTTTACAGCCTTTATTCAAACTTTGAAATTTATAAAAATTTCACTCCAATTTTCATTTCTTTACATTCAATATTATTTTGTATTGGTTTTAGGTTTTATAATAGCGGTTAGACAATAACATACTTTACAAAGTGTTCCTGATATTTCCAGTGCCCACCTGGCATCATACCATCATTACAACACTATTGACTATAGTCTCTATTTAAGTGACAGTGGGTTTACAGGTTCCTTCCAGTCTTTCTTTTGTGTTGTTCGCCTTTCCTTTTCTTTCTCACTTCTTCCCTCATTTTCCTTATAGAGTATCTCAATTGGCCATCAAAGCTCAGTGAAGGCACTGGAACACGCTTAATCTATTTTAGAGACCAGGAAACTGAGGCCAATTCCAATTGACAGTGGAACTTGACTCAGCTCACAGGGAGCCCTCAAAGCCATGCTCTCTGCCCTTCCTAAGGGACAGCCACTGGGCAAACAAAACAAGCCTTCCTGTCATCTGCACCTCTTCATTGCAGATGCTCCACATTCTTTCCTCTCCCCGGTTCCCTGCCCCCATTCTTTAGTGCCCCCCCCCTTCACCAGAGCAGGTGGAAGGCTTAGAACTCACAGCCAAGTCATGCTGTGCCATGCGCAGGGCGTCCTGGACTTGCTTTTGGGTCAAGGCAGAGGCAGGAGTCACAGCCTCTGAAGTGCAAAGGCGGCCTGGGCATGGCCAGTTAGTACTGGGAACTTCTCTGAATCACCTCAGTCTGGTACACTGCAGCTGCACCACCCTTCAACCCCCGCCTCAGAGCTTCCGGTCCTTAACCCTCTGCCCAGGCGTCCTTCCATGCCTCTTGATCCCTGGCCTGGCCCTCAGCATTTTGGGGCCACTGCAGAACCTCTCTCTCTGCAGGTGAGTCAGATTTCTGCCCTTGGTCTTCACAAAGCTGTGAATCTGTGGCCAGAGGCCCAATCTGGGTCTCAGCAACCCTATGCCTTAAACCCAGGGCCCAGCCACACCTCCCTGGGCAGCAATGTCCACATGAGGGCAGGATCTTTGACCACATGGGGGCAGCTGTCTTGTGTGTTGGAGTGATGGTCAATCAGCATATTACTCTTCCATTTGATAGGATAGAGGCCTGGTGCATGGGGTGGGGGCCAGCTGGTTTGCCCTGAAGTGTGTTCCAGATCACGGTGGGGTTTCCCCTGAGGTGTGGGGCAGCCTGGGTGAGGGGCTTGTGGTGGTTTGCAGGCTGGTCACACACCCCAGTGACTCAATCTGAGGCCCTGGTATCTGGGATTTATTTATATTCTACAACTGAATTTTTGTAGCCTGGAGCGGAGCCAAGCCTTCTGCTCGCTCCTTGGCAGTAGCTATTTTTGTTGGGACATTTATTTTCTGTAATTGAAACATTGTAGCCTATGGTGGAGGCCTAGGATAGCCAGAGCTGCAGAATCTTGGCTTCCTCCATCACCAGGGGCAACCCTATCCTCTGCTCTCTTTAGCTCTGTGGCTGCCATTATTATCTTCTATAAGTGAAACTTTGTAGCATTGAGTGGAGGCCTCAGCCAGCAAAGGCAGGCATAAAGCTTGGCTGTCTCCATTACTATGAAATTCAAGCCTCCCTCCTGCTCTCAGTGGCTGCAGCCATCTTGTTTGGGGTTTATTTGCATAGTTGCTCCTGATTGGCTTCTGGGCATGGCTTTTGGGTGGAGCAGAGGTGCAGTCAATTTGCATATTACTCTGTTATTAGATAGGATTAGATAGGAAGAGGATTAGACCTTAGAAGTTTAAGCCTGTTATTGCCAAGATAAGAAACTATACAAGAAAAGACATCAGATTAAACAGGCCCTGGACACAAATACAGATAAAGATCCACATACCATAGTCTTCATATATTTCAAAGCTATAAATAATAGTAACAAATCATTAGAGAATATATGTCCTATTGTCTTACCACCACATTAAGAAGGTCAGGTTTAGATTTATTGTTGTGGGACTCCTTGGAGTTCTGTATTAAACCACAGCAATTTAGAAGTTAGTGTGAGCTTGCTTCTCTCTGCTCTCTTCTGCATACCATCCTCTATCCCTCACATTCTACAAGGAACCTCATACTATGCTTGAGGACACCTAGTTAAACTGCATTCAGTTTTCCCAAGCACCATCCCCATTGCTACCCCTTAGACCTAGGAGTGCTATATTAGTTTTTTTTTTTATGAAGCATGAATTTAGTTGCTTAAAAGAGCCACATATCATAGTTTCTTTGGAGTAGAAGCCAAGTCATTGTTTAGCTGGGTCCTCTGTGTATCCTATATATTAAAAGCCTCATATGCAAATTAACTGAATGGCAGAACGACCTGTCACTATGATGTGCACTGACAACCAGGGGCCAGATGCTCAATACAGGAGTTGCCCCCAGCCTGCAGGCCCCAGGCCATCCAAAGTGAGTGCCAGCAGGGGCCCCCAGATTGCCCCACCAGTTGCCCCACAGATCAGCCCTCATCCCTGGCTAGGCCTAGAGATCCTACAAGTGTCATACACTGGGCATCTAGTGATCTTTTAAGGTTGCAATTAAGGTGCTATCCTAGGAGCTTTCTCATAGGGTAGCTTGAATAGGGAAGGATCTACTTCCATGTTTGCTCAGCATATTTGGCAGAATTTGTTTCCTTAAGGGAATAGGATTCATGGATTGCTATGATCTGTCCTTTTAGTAAGGGCAATATTATATAATACAATATAATTATGGAAATCAAGTTTCATTGCCTTTACCATATATCATAATGTAGTCAGAGGACTGAAATCCCATTACCTTTGCCATATTCTATTATTTGGAAGCACTCATAGGTTCTGGTTATACTCAAAGGTGAGGCTCAGGGATTATACAAAGTGACAGCAGCAAGAGACATTGATCACTGGGCAATTTTAAAGTGTGTTTTCCCCAGGTGAATATACATGTGGTATGGACTGCCCACAGAAGGATGGACCATGAGAGGAGGCTGTGCATAACTTGGATATGGTCTCCAAGCAACACATACTGGGATTCTATGGACTTGACCTATGTTTTGGAAGGTGGACCCATGGGCTCTATGTTGTCTTAGTCCTTTGGCTCAGAGGACTCCTCAGCCCAGAGGAAAGGCACAGTTTGGATAAAACCAGAGTGGAAACCTTTGAATTGCAGAAACTAAGGCAAAGCCTTGCTTTTCTGAGTCTAAAAGTAATATTGGTTACAATTTTGTCTACCTCACACTTGAGCTATGTGATATCATGGGTCTATGATGAGTTATAACCAAGAAGACATGGATTACCATCACTGAAGAGAATATCCAAGACACAGTACCAAAGGGATTCTCATGTGAATGTCAGGTTCTTTGCTTCACCTCCATGAAGGTGTACAATACATTCTTTCATTTAGCTAGACTGAATCTGAGTAGGACATGATGAATGAAAGCAGAAAAGTTAGAGTCAGCATTTACCTGAAAGGGACTGTTTAAAACTGAAAAGACTCTGCATCTTCCAAAAGAGACAGAAAAATAAATTGATAAATTAAACTTTCTCCATTTCCCAACAGCTTGGGAAACACATAAGAAAAAGTCACACCAAGCTATAGGAAATTTAAAACTTTATTTTATTTGCTTTTTTGATATGGCATAAATATATACTTTAATCCTACTATATCAATCTTAGCCTCATAGCTTCCAATTTACCCCATTGTTGGTAACTTTATCCTCAGCAAATCTTGGATCTTTCCCAGAACCTGAATTGTACCAGGGTTCTGGTGCAAGTCCAAATTTTAGGCAAGGCCAATATATTTGAAAGATCCCTGCTGCTACTGGATATTTAAATATACTTTTACTTGGCTCATGTTTCTCAACTTTTTATATTTTTCAATCCTATGTTTTTAGCTATGTTCATGGTACTTCTTACTGTTTGTATGATGATTTTTATTTCCATGTTTGTTTTCCTTTTCTATGTTTTCTTGTTTACTTTTCATTTTTTGTCTTATTTTTTTCTCTTGGTTATTTTGTCTTAAGACAAGTTTTAAAGCTTTCTTTGACAGTAAGTATATGAATTTATTTTAATTGTACAAATCCTTATTTTAATAGATATTCTTTTTATACTCCTCATATTTCGTATGTTACCTTGCTCCTTTTATATTATACTAGAGGCCCAGTGCACAAAATTCATGCACAGGGGTTGGGGTCCCCTCAGCTGAGCTTGGACCCTCTCCAATCTGTGACCTCTCGGGGGATGTCCGACTGCCAGTTTCAGCCTGATCCCAGGGATTAGACCATTACTGGCAATTGGAAATCTCTCTCACAACCCAGCACTGCTAGCTCCTAACTTCTCACCTGCCTGCCTGCCTGATTGCCCCTAACTGCCCCCCCTGCCAGCCTGATGGCTCCTCATTGCCCCCCTCTGCCAGCCTTGTTGCTCCTCATTGCCCCCTCCCTGCTGGTCTGGTTGCCCCTGCAGCCTGCTGGTCAGTTTTTGTTTGTCCCTCGCTAACCCCCCTGCCAACCTGGTCGCTCCACACAGCCTGCTGGTCAGTCATTTGGTCATCCCTCGCTAATCTCCTGCTGGCCTGGTTTCCCCACACAGCCTGTTGTTCAGTTGTTACTGTGAGGGCATCATGACCAATTTACATATTACTCTTTTGTTAGTATAGTATTCTTAGTTAGGTGCAGATTATTTTTGCCTTTAAATGGGACTAATCTTTTAGGATTACATCTTTACTTAAAAATAAGATAAGGAGAAAATATTTCTCAGTATACTTTTTACCCCATCTACTGTGAGCATATGTAAACAGTATCCATTACTCAAAATGCTCTGAGCATTTTGGACAAAGAGAAAGTAAGCTTAGACCAAAGAGAGTCATTTTTTCAGAAGCTTTTCTTTTTAAATTTATCTTTATTGTTGAAAGTATTACAAATGTACCCTTTTTATTATTTATTTATTTATTTATTTAAAATATATTTTATTTATTTTTTACAGAGAGGAAGGGAAAGGGATAGAAATTTAGAAACATCGATGAGAGAGAAACATCAATCAGCTGCCTCCTGCACATCCTTCACTGGGGATGTGTCCACAACCAAGGTACATGACCTTGACCCGGAGGCTGACGCTCTATCCACTGAGCCAAACCGGTTTTGGCCAAATGTCACCTTTGTAAATCTCACCCCATTCCTGTCTCCTCTCCAGGTCTTCACCAGGCTTTTGTTTTGAGATCTTGTATTTTTGCAAGTCTCTTCAGTGGTCTGTGACTGGCTATTGTGACACACACTGTCTGCTGCAGTCCTGACCAACTAATAGCCTGTTTATATGATTATTTGTTCTTTGTTTGGCCTCACCCTGTGTAACTCTGTAGTGTGGATGGAAGAAGGCACACATCCTTTTTCCATAACCCATTCATGTTCTGAAACTTACAGTCTCAAATAAGCAATCAATCAACAATCATATTGCTCATAGGCATCTCAGATATGTGCTACCTGCTTCCTGTGTATTAACACACATAAATGCAAATACAGACAGAGATATAAACATAGTCTAGGTGTTGTGTCACAAATTAGTCCTTATATCACTGTTCTTGACAGTTTATTTATAGGTTAGGATTTCAAGTTGAGTTTGTTTTTCATGCTTTAATTGAAGATAGAATATTCTTATCTGAGTTTCATGCATTTTATAGTTTTATTGTTCTTTATTTTTTAAATTAAATTTATTGGGGTGACATTGGTTAACAAAATTATTCAGGTTTCCGGTGTACAAGTCTACAACACATCATCTGTTGTTTGTTTGCACTCCAAGTGAATTCTGTCTTTTACCAATTATTCCACCTAGAAATGCCTTATGCTGAAAGCTCTAACCATAAGCCTCTCTCTTCACATATATATATATATATATATATATATATATATATATATACACACTCACTGTTGTTTAGAAAAATGTCATTATGAAGACTAATTGGGCAATATGGAAGGCTTTTAGCACCAACTCTCTCTAATAAATGATGAGTTTAATAATATTCAAAATGAGTCTACAGTACTAGAAACCAAATGATCCATACTTATGAATTCATTTTTACTTACTAGTAGCTATCATTCTTAAGCAAATTCAAATTTTGATTATATATACCTGTCCGGGATCATTTAAAAAGCAGTATACAAGTATCTTAGAAGTCTCTCCTCCCTGTTCACTCAGGAAAAATTGTGCTTTGAATATGGCTACCTAGACGATTTATCTTCAGTAAAGAGTGGTAGCATGCAGATAAAACTTTTCTCTAGGGTTTATGACAGATAATTGAAGGCTAAAGGTTTAGTAAACTCCATAACAAAACCAAAAATATCTCTATTTTATTATTTCTTTTAGGATTTAATTTAAAGTCTGAAATACAAGGAACACAAGCTATTATTTTAATTTAACATATTTGAACCACTTACTATTAACTTTTCAATTGTAGGGAACATTAACTCATATTTGACACTGCTAGTTTTATTAGAATGGGTTAAATTTTCTCATATGTGCTAATATCTGAGTGGAAGGTGAATTTTATAATGATTATTATACTAATAACTCTGATTAGACTGATTATAATCATCTATTGTATTTCATCAAGTGAAGACCATATAAGTTTAAGAGAGAGCAAATGTTCACATAATCATTCCTACTCTATTGTAGTAGAATATACTAAAAAATATAGCACTGATTCTTTTATGCTTTTCAATCAAGAATTGAGATAAATGTAATTTTTATTATCTAACACAGTCATGAAAAAATAGAACTGCATGTGCTATAATGTATGATGCCCATTTTATAGGTAAAAAAAAATTAATATTCCAAAGCATCAGGTAACTTTCCTGAGATCATATTGCTAACAGGTGACAGTTTTTAAATAATGTGATTATAGATAAAGAAGGATTCTAAATTTTGAAAATTATAGCTAGAAGAGCTAATGTGGAGAAACAAAGTTGGACTGAACAAAAACAGGCTTGAGAATGAACTCGTAAGTTATTCCATCTTCTACTGTTAATGGGTGCTAGCTAGTAGTGTTAAGAACACCACTCTATTTTAAACTTAAATAAGAACTTACTGTTTGAGGAAATCCTATATAATGAAAGCCTAATATGCTAAATATCTGGTCATCCAGTTGGCCATTCAACCAATCAAAGCATAATATGCTAATGATATGCTAAGGCCGCTCAACCACTTGCTATAATATGCACTGACCACCAGGGGGCAGATGCTCCAACTGATAAGTTAGCTTGCTGCTTGGGTCTGACCAATTGGGACTGAGGGAGACAGGCCAGACATGCCCTGGAGCCTTCCCACAGTCCCTTCCTGGCTGGCGAACTTTCCGCATCCCTTCCCGGCCTGATCATGCACCCATGGGGTCCCTTGTCCTGGCCTGCACCCTCTTACAGTCTGGGACACCTCAGGGGGTGTCAGAAATCTGGCTTTGGCCTGGTCCCACAGGCCACGCCAAGCAAATCCACTGGTGCATGAATTTGTGCACTGAGCCTCTAGTTGTATATAAAGCAAGAAGATCTTATGAGTTGTAGAAACCAACTATGTAGTAGAGACCCATCTTTTGGGTATAACTAGAGATGGGTCAGGCTCCTCATAGAACATATTATTGATATGTTTAGTCAACATATATATTAAATTTTCCTTCTGAAATATTACTTGGATAACTTGAAGATATAATATAAAAAAGGTATTTTGCTTACTATAGAGAAAGTTATAGCCTCTTAGAATGGCACTATTTTTGTTTAATAGAATTTGGCATATGACCAGTTAATTTTACCAATTAACAGATGGAAATGGAAAAAAATATAGAAGAAATATTAAACATGAAGGCTTCCCCCCCCATCTCTTAACTTCTTGATGGAGAATAACATACTTCTCTGAGCTTAATTAGTCTTGAGATCAAGAAGCAGATTAACAGTGCAGAAAACTATGAATTCATACTTGCTGTCATTATTTTATTCCATATTTATAAGTATTAAGTAAAATGGGAAGCTATAGCTTACATTTCAGGTGTTGATATAGTCTCATTCTGACTGAATCATTTTCTCAACTTTATACATATATTTGGGTATAGGTATTATTTTATAAAACAGTTTTTGTGGTTATAACTTATTATGATAATCACTAGAATGGCATAAAAAGGATGTTAAATTAATAGATGATCTCCTGAAAACTGTTTTTCTCTTTTGCTTTGACAGTACTAAAAACACCCAGGGACTAAAAGAGCTGTTTATTAGTTGTCTATCACTGTACAACAGCAGCTTAAAATAATTCACAGTTATTATCTCATAGATTCCTGAGTCAGGAAACCAGGTTTCTCTTACTGGATACTCTGATTTTGGAAATATCACAAAGATACAGTTTTCTCCAGACTATTGTGTGAAGAATCTTAGACCATGGTCCCTTCCTAGAAGATCCAGTCTCAAATGGAATATTGTGCTGTGGCTTCAGTTCTTCATGAGCTGTGTGTTAGAGGTGTTTGTCATGCAGGCTTCCCATAGATCTTCATACACAATTGCAGCAAGAAAGAATGCTAGTAAGATGAAAGTCAGTCTTTTGTAAACTAATCTCAGAAGTGACATCCCATCACTTTTGTCATATTCCGCTCATTATAATTCAGTCACTGGGTCCAGCTCACATTCAAGGTGAAGGAATGACATGAGTGTGTGTATGATTGAGCAGTGGAGAATCACTGGGAACCAACTGAGATAATTCCCTACCATGTTATCTGCTTATAACTTCTTGGAATACAAAACTTAATTTTGTTGTTTGTAATTTACTTATACTGTAAATAAAGCTTTATCATGTCAGTCAACATGCCAACAACAAGCAATGATAAATGTTTCCCTGTTTGAATAAACAGACATGTCTTACTATTGAAAACAAGAAAAGAGAGCAAGAGTAGGGTTTGGTTTTGGTTTTTGATCCCATAGAATTGTGGTCAGCAAACTGTGGCTCTTTGGCCCCTTGAGTGTGGCCTCGGTGAGTCTATTTTGAAGAAGTGTCATTAGAAGAAGTTTTAGTTTAAAAAATTAGGCTCTCAAAAGAAATTTCAATCATTGTATTCTTAATATTTGGCTCTGTTGACTAATGAGTTTGCTGACCATTGCCCTAGAAGAACAAGACTATAAAAATTAATATTTAAAACTCATATATTCAACTTAATAACTATGGAATTTTTTTATCTATTTTATGTTATCTGAGATTTTTGGGTTAGTTTAGTTTAGCCTATCACATAATTATAATATCAAGGCAATAATTAGCATGTTATAAATAAATAATGCATAGGACAAAAACAAAGATAAACTGTATTTGTTCTTGATCAATGATTGCTTTACTGATATTGTGAAAAATACAGTCAAATTCCTGACTTTGATTCTTTTGGAGTTTGTTCTATTCCATATATTTATTTTTTTTAACTTAACCTGAGGATAAGATTTAGAGAGTGAAAACCTACATGGATTTTATTCTCTTTCTTCAAAGATTTCCATTGTAACTTGTATTAATATATGTTCTACCTTACAAATATTTTCAGATACATCTTCAGCAGCTCTATTACTCCTATCCTGTTTTAAGACACCACTATTGCTAATATAGATTTTTGCAATCTTATTGTCATTTTTCTCACAGATTTCATTCTCATGCTATCCTCCTACAATCTAAACTCAATAGAGCAACCTTAGAAATCTTAAAATGTAAGTCAAATTATATTACATTTCTGTCAAAACCCTTCAGTGCTTCTTCACCTTACTCAGAATGAAAGCCAAAATCCTTTCAAAGGCCCACAAAGCCCTATGATTGGGGGCACTATCATCTCTCTAACATCTTATCATTTGCCATTTGATCATCATTTTCAAAACTCAATTTCGTTCTTGCAGTTCTCTGAAAACCCCAGGAATGTTAGAACCTTTGCATTGGCTACTCCTTCTGATTGGAATGCTATTCTCCCAGATATTATCTTGACTTGCTCCTTCATTTCTTTCGAATAATATGTGAATGTCTCTCACTCTGGCAATATGGCCTTATTTAAAAATTGAATTTCCTGTCTACCTGGCTTTCTTATTCCACATTCCCTGCTTCCCCTTCCCCAACTCTGAACAACATTTATCCTATCTAATAAAAGAGTAATATGCTAATTGACCAATTGACCATACCTTTGCTACACACACAGCCAATCAGCATGCTATGCAAATTAGCCCAGGAAAGATGGCAGGTAAATTTGAATACACAGGTGGGGGAGGATGGGCAGTGCCCCGTGCCACTGCCCCAACAGGGTAGAAGCCAGGATTGCACCACCTACCCGGGTCCACTCCGTAATCACTGACAAAGGCAGGTGGTGTGGGCAGTGCCCAGTGCTGCTGGGCTACATCCAAACAAAGATGGAAGACCAGGGCAGGCTAAGGGAGGCAGCTACATACACTACCAGCTAAATCCAAGCTGCGATAACAGACACCGGCAAGGCGGTGTGGGCAGCACCCAATGCCGCTGGACTGGATGCAAACAAAGATGGAGGACCGGACAGGCTGAGGGAGGCAGTGACATACACCAACAGCTAAATCCAAGTCATGATCATGGCCCCTGGCAGGTGGTGTGGGCAGCAACCCATGCCACTGGGCTGGATCCGAACAAAGATGGAGCACTGGGCAGGTGGGGGCATAGGAGTGGAATAGGGTAATGCTCCACACTGCAAGTGGGTCTAAGCCCCGGGACTTAGGCGGGCCCCGCCAAGGCCCTCCTGTGGGGTCAAGCAGAGGGAGAAAGCTGGCAGCTTAGAAGGCATCCCTCCCTCTGGAGTCCCAGCTTCTGCATCCCAGCTGTGGAAACTGACAACAGTAGGAGAAAGTTCCACCCCCACAGAATCTCTCAAAATCAGCCATTGGTCACACAGCTGAAAAGCCTGACAGTCAAGACTCTCATTCTCCTGTATCTAAGAACATGGCAATGGAGAGGTGGGACTATGTCCAAAGAAAAACTGTTGATACAACATAGCTCTGTAGCAGAAAGATGCCAACATTATAGACGGAAAATGTCTGAAGAGCGACATGCGTCTGATCTTGAAAGAAGGCAAGGACTGTGACAGAGAGTATCTGAAGAGCAGCTATTGGAAAAACGTCGCTCTGAAGCTGAAAAACACTGGCATCTTTGACAGAAAATGTCTAAAGAACAATGTGACTTTGAAGTTGAAAGAAGGTGGTGGCAAAGACAGAATACGTCTAGAGAACAATCATCAAAAAGTACTAGCAATACTGGTAGGAACTGCCTTCTCAGTGAAAATGGTTGCAATCCTCGAACATAGTTGTGGTGAAATGACTGTTAGATGTGAATTTGCCTAAATTTCTCTGATGAAAAACCATCAATGTTGTAGCAAAGGGAAAGTCTGTCCAAATGACATACACTTTCCAGATTACCCATCATATTTAAAAAGATTAATGACAAATGAAGATTCTGACAGTAAAAATTTCATGGAAAATCATTCAATCTATAAATAGTTCTTTTGCTTTTGCTTCCATGGGTGAAAATGTTGCATTGCCATCAGGGTATGGGCCATATTGTTTTAGAATACATGGATAAGTTTATCATCATACTGGAACTTTACATCCTTCTGATGGTGTTTCTCAGAAGTTTGCTCAACTCTATATTTTGGATACAGCTGAAGCTACACGTTAAAGATTAGCAATGCCAGAAAACCAGGGCTGCTGAGAAAGACTCATGATCAACATCAACAACCTCATGCATGAAATTAACAAAATCGTACAAGATGTTACATGAGGTAGAAAAGGAAGCCCAATCTGAAGCAGCAGCAAAAGGTACATTTCCCACGGAAGTAACTATGGCAATTAAATACGATCATAACAGTGACCCAGGTAGATATAATTCTCCCCGTGTTGAAGTTGCTGTTATATTCAGAAATGAAGATGGAGAACCTCCTTTTGAAAGGAACTTGCTCATTCATTGTAAACCGGATCCCAATAATTCAAATGGCACTAAAGTGAAACAAATCAGTATCCTGTTTCCTACATTAGATTCAATGACATATCCTATTCTTTTTCCACATGGTGAAAAAGGCTGGGGAACAAATATTGCACAAAGACAACAGTGTACTCAACAATAATAGTAGACAAAATGTAAGGACATGAGTCACATAAATGCAGTATTATGGAGGGACATATTCAATCCTATTTTAAATGCAGGAAAATTAACTCAACAGTTTATTGTGGATTCATATTAAAAATGGAGGTGAATCGAATAAATTTCATTAAAGAAAATCAATCTAAATTGAGAGTTGAAAAATATAGTGGCTTAATGGATTATCTCAAATCTAGATCTGAAAATGACAATGTACCCATTGGTAAAATGATAATACTTCTATCGTCATTTGAGGGTAGTCCCGGAAATATGCAGCAGCGATATCAGAATGCAATGGCAATTGTAACAAAGTATGGCAAGCCTGATTTATTTATAACCATGACATGCAACTCCAAATGGGCAGATATTACAAATAATTTACAACGCTGGTAAAAGTTGAAAACAGACCTGACTTGTAGCCAGAGTTTTTAATATTAAGCTGAGTGCTCTTCTAAATAATGTATGTAAATTCCATTTATTTGGCAAAGTAATAGCTAAGATTCATGTCATTGAATTTCAGAAACGTGGACTGCCTCACGCTCACATATTACTGATATTAGAATAGTGAGTCCAAATTATGTTCAGAAGATGACATTGACCGTATAGTTAAGGCAGAAATTCCAGATGAGGACTAGTGTCCTTGACTTTTCAAATTGTAAAACTAAATATGGTACATGGACCATATGAAATACAAAATCCAAATAGTCCATGTATAGAAAATGGAAAATGTTCAAAGGGATATCCGAAAAAATTTCAAAATGTGACCATTAGAAATATTAATGGATATCCCAAATACAAACGAAGATCTGGTAGTACCATTTCTATTGGAAATAAACTTGTTGATAATACTTGGATTGTCTCTTATAACCCATATTTGTGCCTCAAATATAACTTTCATATACACGTTGAAGTCTGTGCATCAATTAGAAGTGTCAAATATCTATTCAAATACATCTATAAAGGTCATGATCATGCAAATACTCAAATTTCTGAAAAAAATATTATCAATCATGATGAAATAGCGGATTTCATTGATTCCAGGTATGTGAGTGCTCCTGAGGCTGTTTGGAGACTTTTTGCTATGTGAATGTATGACCAATCTCATGCACTCACAAGATTAGCTATTCATTTGCCAAATGAACAAACTTTGTATTTTCATGCTGATGATTTTGCATGTCTTTTAGATAAGGCTAAAAGACATAACTCAACTTTGATGGCTTGGTTCTTATTGAATAGAGAAGACCTGATGCACGTAATTATTATTATTGGGAGATTCCACAGCATTATGTGATTAATAATTCTTTGTGGACAAAACGCTGAAAGGGTAGACTGTTCACTGTGAACTTTAGAGAACCAGAACAATATTACCTTAGATTTTTGCTTCTGCATATAAAAGGTGCAATAAGTTTTGAGGATCTGCAAACTGTAGGAGATATAACTTAGGATACATTTCATGAAGTTGCTAAACACGGAGGATTATTACTTGATCACATTATCTGGAAAGATACAATTGACAATGCAATCATCCTTAATATGCCCAAACAACTATGACAACTTTTTGCATATATATGTGTGTTTGGATGTCCTTCTGCTGCAGACAAATTATAGGATAAGAATAAATCTCATTTTATTGAAGATTTCTGTTGGAAATTGCACTGAAGAGAAGGTGCCTGTGTGAACTGTGAAATGCATGCCCTTAACGAAATTCAGGAGGTATTCACATTACATGGAATGAAATGTTCACATTTCAAACTTTCAGACTATCTTTTATTAATGAATACAAATACATGTGATGAATTGTATGAGCAACAAGAGGCAGAGGTTTTGATCAAATCTCTGAATGATAAATAGTTGGCAGCCTTTCAGACTATAACTTCAGCCATCGAAGATCAAACTGTCCACCCCAAATGCTTTTTCTTGGATGGTCCAGGTGGTAGTGGAAAAACGTATCTGTATAAAGTTTTAATACATTATATTAGAGGTCGTGGTGATATTGTTTTACCCACAGAATCCACATGAATTGCTGCAAATTTACTTCTTGGTGAAAGAACCTTTCATTCCCAATATAAATTACCATTTCCATTAAATGAAACTTCAATTTCTAGACTTGATATAAAGAGCGAAGTTGATAAAACCATTAAAAAGGCCCAACTTCTTATTATTGATGAATGCACCATGGTATCCAGTCATGCTATAAACGCCATAGACAGATTACTAAGAGAAATTATAAATTTGAATGTTGCATTTGGTGAAAAAGTTCTTCTCGGAGGGGATTTTTGACAATGTCTCAATATCGTGCCACATGCTATGTGATCAGCCATAGTACAAAAGAGTTTAAAGTACTGTGATGTTTGGAGATGTTTCAGAAAGATGTCTCTTAAAACAAATATGAGATCAGAGGATTCTGCTTATAGTGAATTATTAGTAAAACTTGGAAATGACAAACTTGATAACAGTTTTCATTTAGGAATGGATATTATTGAAATTTCCCATGAAATGATTTGAAATGGATGTATTATTGAAGCCACCTTTGGAAAAGTTTATCTGTAGATAATATTAAAAATACTATCTGTAGATAATATTAAAATACAAATTTTGTGCACTGGGGGTGGGGTGGTCCTTCAGCCCAACCTGCCCCCTCTCACATACTGGGAGCCCTCAGGGGATGTCCTACTGACAGCTCACCCCCAGCCTGCCCAAGGTCAAAAGCCTCTGGCTGAGGGAACCTTGGCTAGGGAATCCCAGCCAGCATGCCCGACCTGCCTGAGGCTGGGAGCACACAGAAAAGCAATCTCCCTGCTTTCCAGGCCAATCACTGCCTGGCCATGCCCCCAGCCTGGCCTGGCCTACCCGAGGCCTGGGGAACCCAGGGAAGCGATCGGCCTGGGATCTGGGCGATCACTGCCTGGCCATGCCCCCAACCCAGCCCGGTCTGCCATGAGCAGCAGCCATCTTGTTTGTGTGTTAATTTGCATATAACTCCTGATGATCTTGTGGACGTGGCTTACCTGGTGTAGCGAAGGTATGGTCAATTTACATATTACTCTTTTATTAGATGGGATATCTAAACATGTGATTCTTTGTCCAAAAATTAAATGAAGAAATTTTGGATATACTTGATGGAGATTTTCACACCTATTTGAGTGATGATTCCATTGGCTCAAGAGATGATGCTGAAAAGGAAAATTTTCCCATTGACTTTCTTAATAGTATTACTCCTTCAGGAATGCCATGTCATATATTAAAATTGAAACTGGGTGCAATCATCACGCTATTGAGAAATCTTAATAGTAAATGGGATCTTTGTAATGGTACCAGATTTATTATCAAACGATTACTATCTAACATTATCAAAGCTGAAGTATTTAACAGGATCTGCAGAGGGAGAGGTTGTTCTGATTCCAAGAATTGATTTGTCACCATCTGACAATGGCCTCCCATTTAAATTAATTTGATGACAGTTTCCTGTGATACTAGCATTTGCAATGACTATTAATAAATCACAAGGACAAACTCTAGACAGAGTAGGAATATTCCTACCTGAACCCGTTTTCGCTCATGGTCAGTTATACGTTGCTTTCTCTCGAGTTTGAAGAGCATGTGATGTTAAACTTAAAGTTGTAAATACTTTATCCCAAGGTAAATTAGTCAAGCACTCTGAAAGTGTTTTCACTCTTAATGTGGTATAGAGGGAGATATGAGAATAAGTTTAATCACTTTATCAGTCATTATTGCAACAATGTTGTTTTTATATCATGAGTTTGTTATTGTTGTTATATAATTTTGTTATTATTTATTTATCAATAAAATTATGTATTATTTTCATGTACATTATACTCATTTCCTTTTGTCTCTCACACTTTTATTATAGAGAAAGGGCAAATAGCAATATTAAAATATTTCTTCTAATTAATTCCCTTTCAATGTGCACGAATTTCATGCACTGGGCCACTAGTTATTTACTATGTTTGTAACTCTACTCAGAGTTACTGACTATTCTATTTGCCTAGGGACTAGAATAGTGCCTGGTACATTCTATAGTAGGTGCTCAATAAATAGTTTCTAAATAAATATTTTTTTCCTCTCAGTAAAATAATTGGACTCATATCCACCTTAGCTCATGTGAAAATAGAAAATTTAAATTCATTTCATTATTTCCAAACACATTGTCAAACTATTTTTACTTTCATTTTCTTAAGTGTACAGAGAGAACCAAGTTTGCATATGGAAAATGTTATCTAAACGCTACATGAAATATGTAATCTGTCTTCCCTAGGTTAGTCAACATATAGAAGTAACAAACTCCATGATTAAAATACTTTGATTTTATCCTATATAATAAAAGCCCAATATGGAAATTGTCCCCTAGGAAGTATGAACACTGGTTATGATGTGCACTGACCACCAGGGGGCAACATGGAACATGGCCAGTGGAGGTGCTGTCATCCCTGATGGCCCCTGACAAGAACAGAATTGTGGTGGGATGGTGGAACAGGTGAGCGGGTGGCTCCAGGCCAAGGCGGGTCTGAGCAGAGGCCTGATTGCCCCACAGATGACCCCACAGATGGCAACCAGCAGCAGTGGTGGGGATGCGAGACTACTAGTCAGCTCCCAGGCACTGAGGGATTTGGGCAGGAGCTTCAGCACCAATTGATCATCCTGCAGGTGGGATGGTGGAGCAGATGAGGGGGTAGTATGAGGCCACAGTGGGATGCCAGGTGGGACTGCGAGACTGGGAGCATGAACTGGGGGCTGATCCTTGCAGGCCTTCTCAAGGGACCCTACCCATGCATAAATTCAAGCACCAGGCATCTAGTATTTAATAATTGCTCTTCTGACTCATAAATAACTTTATTATGAGGATTAGAATTTACATTTTAATAGGTTTATTTATATACTAATTAGCACAGTTAATTAAATTGTAGCATCTCATACTACATTTAACTGTTTCCTACCATATGCAAAAAAGCATATATTTTGTAATTTAAAGGCTATAGAAGGTTTTTTCCTTCATCTTTTTATTTATTTATTATTTCCTTTCTTAGCACCATAACTTAAGTCATATCTCACCCAAATTCCCACTGTGCATTAATTGGATATTTTGATGTGGTCCTCTGGGAAAGATTAGGTCAAACCTAACAAGGTGAAATGTAATTAAGATAGATGTAACATTCTAGTTTGGGTACAGAACCCTACTTATATTCCATAAGATAGGAGTTCTGTAATTTGACTTTAATGATTTAAATGGCTAGAAATTACAACATGATATGGCTTCCTAAAAAAAGATAATTTTGCCTAGTTTATGCTAATGGTAGTATGCTACTTAGCACACAAGAAATGATGATAGAATTCTGTTCTACTCTACATATAATTATATAACTTGTTGATTTTGTGTGTTAGGAAGGCTGACAATATAGAGCAAATTAAGAAGAGAATGTTTTAACACTAAGAAGGTTGCTTGATAATTTTGTGGTGGAGGTAAGTATTGGAGCAGTTAGAGGAAAGAAGTATAAAAACTGTCTTCCAGGAGCATCCTGGAGAAGAGAATGTAAAAAGTTGTATATTATTTGAAAGGTACCAAAAACACTAAATTAAAGTAACAGTTTTTGTTTTCATAGGAAAATAGACTTTTTAATAATAAGAGCCTTTGGGAAATGGAATGTGTTGCTTAGCGAGGAAATGAGTTCTGCATTACAGGGCATGTTTGAGCAGAACTCCAGATGTTCAACCAATAAATGAAGCCAAAGGTTGATGATACTTAGTTCCCTTCCAATTTTAAACTTTCATGTTTCTTAAAAAAAAGATAGAAAAAACTTCATGGAAGAAGAACTGAATGTTTAACATTAAGACAATATTTATTTAATATGATAAAGAAATCCAGTAAAATTTACATTTCTCTTAATGTCACGGGAGAAGCAATGTAAAAAAGCAAATAAAACTTAAAAACTTGATGAAAACACAGTGAAATATGTAGGAACCCATAGAATATTTAATTTAGGGGAAGGCAAAAATAAATCAGGCAGCTAAAGAAGTCAGGAGTCAAATCTCCAAATAATAAACTCAAGCTGAGAGAAGCCGTAGCTTCTGTGCTATTGCATAAGTACATAAAAGAAGTTGTTGTTCACTGTGACCTTCATAAAATCAGGACAAAGCAAAGGCAAGAACAGCCTGTATCCTGGTATAAATCAACACTCAGTATGCTGTGCTGTCTAGAAAGGCGGAACTAAAGGAGGTAGAGTATTAAAGAAAAAAGTCATTAAATTCATATGGGAAAAGTTCCAGCTGTGTATCCGTTAAGATGGTATCAATGGACTGACTGTGAAATGTTTTAGACAAGCAGGATTTAAAATGGTGATATTTTAGGAGCACATATTCATTCACCTTGAAAGTTTTAATGAGAAAAGCAAGAACAACTAAATAGTCACCCCACATGACCAGGCATTTCTAGAAACTTTTTTTTCTAATTCACCAATTTATGCCCAGGTCTTTGGCTTTTAAGAATATACTGTCAGAGAAACATCTGACATAAGTTTTCACTGGTTTCATTTATGGTACTTGATAAATAAATGAGAAAATAAGAAATAAAAAGGAACAAAATTGCTGAGTGTTTTTTTCTCTATAGTATTTAGTAACTGATTCTTGTTTTTCCTTTTGGATAATAGCTCAGTTGGAACAACAAAGAGTTTTGTATCACAATAAAAGCCAGAAATATGTTTAGTATCTGTTTAAAGAATTTACATCGTTAAGGAGGCTTAAATGTGTACTTATAATTAAGATTAGTAAAATTGATTAGCCAGTGTAAAGTATAGGGTGCTTTGAAAAATCTATCCTGGGTAAATCTTTCTCATCTCTACTATAGTCTCCTCTACCATTTTGCATTTATGTGTTTATTTATTTATTTATTTATATGTGGGTTTATTTATTTATTTATTTATTTAGAGAGGGCGGGAAAAAGAAATAGAAACATTGATAAGAGAGAAACATCAGTTGGCTGCCTCCTGCACATCACCGATGGGGAATCCAGCCTGGAATTGGAACATGTGCCCTGACTGGGAATTGAACCAGCAAGCTCTTGGGTCACAGGACAACAGCTCAGCATTGACTAGAACTTTTGACTAGACCTTTTCTTTTTAAATGAGACAATAGAGACAACTAGTGATAATTTGTTTACCCTTAATCATCGAAATAGTTTCCTTCAGCTTTTCTTATTTTACATATAGGATATATATTATTTTGATAACCAAAATATTAATGCTGATCTCTGTGAAAAAAGAAATGAACAAGATTATATTCTTGTTTTTAAGATATAGAAAGTACTAAATCATTCTAACATTTCTCTATATGAGAGAAGTTGTCTAAGGCCCCAAATAAGGTAAAATTATTAGATGTGATCACAAACAGAAAACATTTTAGAATCAAGACTAAGGTGTGCATTTACAACCTTTATTTTGTTTATTTATTTATTTATTTATTATTTTTATTTTTTTATCTTTATTGTTCAGTTTATTAATTACATTTTCCCCCTGTAGCTCCCCTCCACCCAATACTCATCCCATTCTCTACCCTCCCCCCCACTGTCCTCTCCCATAGTTGCATGATTTTTGTCCAGTCTCTTGCTGCACTTCCCACACCCCTTTTCTCACCAAGACTTGTCAGTACATTCCCTCTCTATGTCCATGATTCTGTTCTATTCCTCAGTTTATCCTGTTCATCAGATTGTTAATTGCCTTGATTTTTAGATTTGTTTGTTGATAGATGTGTATTTGTTGTTCCTAATGTCCTATGCCCAGTCGCGGACTCCAGGAACTGCTGTTCCAATTTATGCGAGCACTCTCCCCAAACTCCCAGACCTCAGCCACGCCCGGGGTCTTCCTTTTCCCGACCTGGGTCCTCGCCTGGACCTGGGGGGTTGGTGCTATGGGAGGCCTCCGCCCTCTCCATTGGAGAAAACCACCCGGGTTTGCTGCCGCCCTTCCCTCACCGCTCGCTCACGAAAGGCTCCTAATCTCACTCCTCGCGTATCTTCAAAGCTGCGCACCACTGCTCCTCCTGAGTCCCAGCATCCCACCTTTACTTTTATCTGTGGGATTTTTACTCAGCCAGCTTTCCAGTGATTCTGGATGATGTTTGTTTTGTTGTTAAGTTGTAGTTTTGGAATTGTTGCATGGGCAAAAAAATAGGTGCTTACCTATGCTGTCATCTTGGTTCTTCTCTAAAGCTTATTCTATTTAAATATTTCCAGGAAGTGCACTTACAACTTACCATTCACTATCAATCATTGAGCTAATGAGATATGAAAATAAGAAAGTGGTGTTTCAGCAGTACTCAAATCTTCCCACAATCACATCAAAGTTGCAACTAAACTACAGAAAACCATCATTCAGAATATCCTGAAAGCTAGCTGAACAGAAGTCCTATAAGTAAGGATTTGAAGAAGATGCCACATTGAGACTGGTAGGAGGGGCAGAGACCTGGAACAAGCTGGACCTGTACCTATATGTAGCAGTTAAAAATTGGGAGGGATATTTCAGTTGTGGATGTCATCACTGAGAAGCAAGGGTTCCCAGCCCCACATCAGACTCCTGGCCCAAGGTTCAAGTGCCAAGAAGAAAATCCCCATGATTTCTGACTGTAAAATATACATGGGGATTATGGCTGAGGGATGCCGGATTCTTAAGCATTCCTATGAAAGTGCCCACATGTGGACTTATTTGGACTCACTCACTCTGAGCTCCACTGCTGTGGAACCAGCTCAAAAGCCTCCAGGGACATAAGGGAGAAATTAAATTGTTTGATATTATGGGGAGAAATAGAAGGGAAGCTTTCTCTCAGACAGAAGTACTGGCAGAGTCCATTGCTCCTTTTCTGAGCCCTCCCTTCACAAAGACAGGCAAGCAGGTGTCATATTTAACTCTCCATCAACCTCACTAATGCTGGTCATCCTGCCCTGGAGATTCCTTGAGATCCATTCATACCCAACTTAAGGGCCCATTCAAGGTGTTTCCAGTGGCTTTTCCATATAAACAGCCTGCCTTGGCTCATGCTGCAAACTTTTCTAAAATCTCTCAATCAGGCAGCATCTGGCCTCAAACCCAGCACAAGTAGCATCTGCAGATTGCTCTGTAGTTCATGACAAGTGGCCCCAGGAAGGGTACAGGTAGTGACTAACCTAGGCCTCCTGGAAGGCCCCAGAGCCAGTATACCTCATGGTCAGCTTCAGATCATGTTGAAGTACCACCCAACCATCTCTACAATAGACACACTCAGGGGGGAAACTCAGTGGGCACCATAGCCCAGTTAAAGTAAATCCTTCTTCATGGGATCATCTCCTGCACAACTGATCCTCCATGGTGGTTGCAGGTGGTTGCAGCCAGTCCTTTCAGCAAATGGTCCTGGGGGTGAATTTCATATTGATGTTCTAACAGCAGTCAATGTTTAATTATAGCAGGAGACTGTACACAGCCCAAATGGAGGTCACATCAGGAGTGCCCACCTTGATTGACTGGAGAGGCTGTGCTAAGGACTTTACAGGACACCTACTACACAAGGCCACTCTTTCAAGTGTGGAGACATAGTAGCTCTACTTAATACATACAAACAAACACAAGAAGGCAGCCAAATTAGGGAGACAAATAAACAAACATATGCCAAATGAAAGAACAAAACTCCTTCAAAACAAGCAATCTACTACATGCAGGGTTGAAATCATTGATTATATATGAGTGGAATATGACTCAGCCATTAAAAAAGTAAAAGAATGAAATCTTGCCATCTGAAATGGCATGGATAGGTTGAGAGGGTATTGTACTGAGATAAATAAGTCAGAGGAAGACAAATACCATTTATTATAACACTAGAGGCCCAGTGTTTGGATTTGTGCACAGGTGGGGTCCATAGGCCCACCCTGATAGAGGCCAATTAGGGCCATTCCAGCTGGGGGAAGGGGCTGCAAGAGGTTGGCCGGCTAGCTTATATAGATATAGATATAGATATAGATATAGATATAGATATAGATATAGATATAGATATAGATATAGATATAGATATAGATATAGATATGGATATGGATATGGATAGAGATAGAGATAGAGATAGAGATTAGATAGAGATTAGATAGAGATATAGATATGTGGAATCTAAAAATACTAAAGATGAGCAAATGGACAGCCAAAATGAGGAGACCAAAAAAAAAAACAAAACTCCCAAATGAAAGAACAAGAAAATTCTGCAGAAGAAGAGATAAATGAAGGAGAGATAAGAAATTTATCTGAAATAAGTTCAGAGTAGTGATAGTAAAGATGTTCAACAGTGTAAAAAAAGTTATAGTAATGCTCCTTCTAACTTGGCTCAGTAGATAAAGTGTCAGCCTGTGGAATAAAGGGTCCTGGGTTGGATTCCGATGAAGGGTATATGCCTGGGTTGTGAGCTTGATCCCCAGTGAGGGGTGTGCAGCAGGCAGCCAATCAATTATTCTCTGGCATCGTTGATGTTTCTATTTCTCTCTCCATCTCCTTCCCACTCTGAAATGAATAACAATAAAAACTATATAGAATTTATGAAAAAAGAGCAGTCAGAAATAAAGAATGACATAACACAAATAAAGAACACATGGGAAGGAATATAGGGGAAGCTGGGGGGTTGAATCAGTGAATTACAACACAGGGTTGAAAATTCACTCAATCAGAGAATCAAAAAGAAAACAAATAAGAAACAGGAGGACAACTTAAGGGAGCTTTTGGAAAATATGAAATGTAACAATATTAGAAGAATATGTGTGTCAGAAGAGGCAGAAAAGGAGAAAGGGATAGAAGACATGTTTGAAGAAATAATGGCAGAAAACTTCCCTAACTTAGTAAAGGAAAGAGTCACACGAGTTCAGAAGGCACAGAGAACTCTAAGCAAGAAAAACCCAAACAGGACGATGCCCAGACACATAATAATTAAAATGTCAAAAATTAAAGACAAAACGATAATCATAAAGGCAGCAAAAGAAAAGCAAACTGCTACATACATAGGAGCTCCCATAAGGCTGACACCTTATTTCTCATCAGAAACTCTATAGGCCAGAAAGAAACGGCATGGAGTACTCAAGGTGATAAAAAGCAAGGATCTGAAACCTAGATTACCTTATCCAGCAAGGCTATCATTCAAAATAGATTGTCAGATAAAGAGTTTCTCAGACAAAAAAAGTCTTAATGGGTACATCACCACCAAGCCAGCATTACAAGAAATGCTAAAGGGACTGCTATAATGAGAAGAAGAAACAGAGACAAAAACCTAGACGTACAGAATTAAAATGACAATAAATAAGTACCTATCAATAATAACCCTAAATGTACTAGTAAATGGATTAAATGCTTCAACAAAAGGCATACAGTAGAGTGGATGCAAAAACATTACCCAGCTATATGCTGTATACAAGAGACCCACCTCAGGACAAAAGATATACATAGGATGAGAGTGAAAGGATGGAAAAGTTTTCTATGCAAATGGAAAAGAAAAAAAAACTGGAGTAGAATTACTCATATTCAACAAAATAGATTTCAAAATGAAGTCCGTTACAAGGAACATAATGCTAGAGGGATTGACCCAACAAGAGTATATAATCCTAGTAAACATACATGCACTCAATATAGGAACACCTAAACATATTTTTAAAGACTTCTAGGAGACTTTAATGGAGAGATCAATATCAATACAGTCATAGTAGAGGACTTTAGCACCCCACTGGTTTTACTAAATAGATCTTCCAGACAAAAACTTAACAAGATAACAGTGACTCTAAAGGACACACTGGATCAGATGGATTTAATTGACAGTTATAGAACATTTCAGCCCAATGTAGAAGAATATACATTTTTCTCAAGTGCACTTGGGTCATTCACAAAGATAGAACACATGTTAGGACACAAAACAAGTTCCTACAAGTTCAAGAAGATTGAAATCACATCAAGCATCTTTTCAGATCACAGTGGAATGAATTTAGAAATGAACATTAGTAAAAACACTTGGAGACTTAATAGCATATTATTAAACAATGAATGAGTTTAATGAGATCAAGAAAAAAATAAAAATAAAATTCCTGGAAACAAATGAAAATAAACACACTACAACCCCAAATCTCTGAGACACAACAAAAGCAATCCTGAGAGGGAAGTTCATAGCACTACATGGATACCTCAAAAAAAAGAAGAAAAATCAATAATAAATTATTGAGCCCTACAACTTAAAGAACTAGAGACAACAAGAAAAGCAAAGAGTAATTAAAAGGAAGAAAATAATAGATTAGAGCAAAAATAAATAACATAAAAACTAAATATACAAACAAACAAAAAACAATGAAACCAAGAGCTGGTTCTTTGAAAGGATCAATAAAATTGATAAACTTTTAGCCAGATTCATCAAGAAACAAAGAGGGAGGACCCAAATTAATAAAATCAGAAATGAAAGTGGGGATGTAATCACTGACACCACAGAAATACAAAGTTTTGTAAGAAAATACTATGAACAATTATATGCCAATAAAATGGACAATGTGGATGAAATGGACAAATTTCTAAAAAAAATAGAGTCTCCCAAAACTGAATTAGGAGGAATCAGAAAACTTGAATAGGCCAAAAACAAATGGCATATTTGAATAGAAGCATTAATCAAAAAATTCTCAGCAAACAAAATCCTAGGTATAGATGGCTTCAGGAAGAGTTTTACCAAACATTCAAAGAAGAACTAAAACTTTTACTTATTAAACTATTTCAGAAAATCCAAGGGAAAAAAAATACTTCCAAATGATTTTTGTGAGGATAGCATTATCCTAATTCCAAAACCAGATATAGACACTACCAAAAAAGAGAATTACCGGCCAATATCCCTGATGAACATGGATGTTAAAATCCTCAACAAAGTCTTAAGGGGTAAATCAGACTAGCAATATGTTAAAAAGAAAATACACCATGACCACATGGGATTTATTTCTGGGAGACAAGGCTGGTACAATATTCACAAATCAATAAATGTGATACATCATATAAACAAATTGAGCCGAGACCGGTTTGGCTCAGTTGATAGAGCGTCGGACTGAAGGGTCCCAGGTTCTATTCCGGCAAGGGCATGTACCTTGGCTGCGGGCACATCCCCAGTAGGGGGCGTGCAAGAGGCAGCTGATCGATGTCTCTCATCGATGTTTCTGACTTTCTATCCCTCTTTCTTCTGCTCTGTAAAAAATCAATAAAATATATTTAAAAAAATAAATAAACAAATTGAAAGATGAAAAAAGTGGGAATAGAGGGAGCATATCTCAACATAATAAAGTCCATATATGACAACCCTATAGCCAACATCACACTCAATTGGTAAAAAACTAAAACCATTTCCTCTAAGAGCAGGAATAAGTCAGGGATGTCCACTTTTACCACTCTCATTCAGCATAGCACCGGAAGTCCTAGCCACAGCGATCAAAAAGAAATAAAAGGCATCCAAATTGGAAAGGAGGAAGTAAAACTGCCATTATGCACAGATGACATGATATTGTGCATAGAAAACTCAAAAGACTCCCCTGAAAAACTACTAGATTTAATAAATGAATTTGGCAATGTAGTGGGACACAAAATCAATTCCCAGAAATATGTAACATTTTTATACACCAATAATGAATTATCAGAAAGAGAAACTAAAAAAAAAAATCCCATTTACTACTGCAACAAAAAAATTAAGATACTGAGAAATAAACTTAATGAAGGAGGCAAAAGACTTGTACTGAGCAAACTACAGGATATTGAAAAAAGAGATAGAAGAAGATATAAAAAAGTAGAAGAATATACTGTGTTCATGGGTTGGTGAATCAACATAATTAAAATGTCCATACTACCCAAGGCAATCTACAGAATCAATGCAATCCCTATTAAAATACCAACGGCATATTTTATAGAGCTAGAACAAATACTCCAAAATTTATATGGAATAAAAAAAGACTCCAAATACTTGCCGAAATTTTGAGAAAGAAAAAACAAAATCGGAGAGAACACAATACTAGATTTCAAGTTATACAACAAAGCCACCATAATTAAAACAGCCTGGTACTGGCACAAGAACAGGCACACAGATCAATGGAACAGAACAGAAAACGAAGAAATTGACTCAAGCCATTATGCTCAATTATTATTTGACAAATGAGGCAATAGCATACAATGGAATCAAAGCAGTTTCTTAAAAAAATGGTAGGGGGAAATTGGACAGATTGTTGTGGTGCGACTTCCACGACCAGTTGCAAATGATGACAGATGTGGCTAAGTTGGCAAGCAAGGATTTATTGAACTGGAGAGGACGGCTGCAAGGGCACCACATGCCAGTAGAGACCAAACACCCATGACCGTGCAGCCGTGGGTGTAGGCAGTTCTTTTAAAGGGTCTTAACCATAAATTTTCATTGTTTTAAATTCCAAGAACAGCTTTCAAGGTCGTATCCAGGATAAGGGGCCTAAGTGAACTATGACTGATTCCTGTTGCCTGCTCTCTATTTCCAACCATACATCCTGCTAGACGTTGTAATGTGGACTTATCTTGAGAAAGGAGATAGTACAGCCCGACCCCTGGCACCACTGAGTCAACAGGAATCAATCTTTCAAAATTCAAACAGCAGTTTTGTGTTTTTGTTTGTTTGTTTTTAAAATATATTTTATTGATTTTTTACAGAGAGGAAGGGAGAGGGACAGAAAGTCAGAAACATTGATGAGAGAGAAACATCGATTAGCTGCCTCTTGCATACCCCCTACTGGGGATGTGCCCGCAACCAAGGTACATGCCCTTGACCGGAATCGAACCCAGGACCCTTCAGTCCACAGGCTGATGCTCTATTCACTGAGCCAAACCAATTTTGGCTCAAACAGCAGTTTTACCCAATTTGAATGCTACTATATTTCACAGATACATGCAAAAATATGAAACTAGACCACTAACTTACATCATATACAAGAATAAACTCAAAATGGATAAAATACTTAAATGCATGTTGTAATACCATAAAAATCCTAGAAGAAATCAAAGGCAACAAAATATTAGACATCTCCCATAGCAATATGTTTACAAATACATTTCATAAGGCAAAGGAAACTAAGGAGAAAATAAACAAATGGGACTACATCAAAATAAAAAAGCTTCTGCACAGCAAATGAAACCATCAAAAGAAGCTCACTGTATGGGAGAACATATTTATCAATGGTATATCTAATAAAGAGTTGATGTCTAAAATATCTAAGGAACTCATACAACTTAACAAAAGGAAGACAAACAATCCAATTAAAAAATGGGCAAAGGACCTAAATAGACACTTCTCCAAAGAAGACATATAGATGGCCAAGAGACATATGAAAAAATGCTCAAAGTTACTGATTATCTGAGAGGTGCAACTCGAAATAACAATGATGTGTTCTCACACCTGTCAGAATGGCTACCGTCAATAAATCAACAAATGACAAGTGGTGCTGGCGAGGATGTGGAGAAAAGGGAACCCTAGTGCACTGCTGGTGGGAATGCAGACTGGTGCAGCCACATGGAAAACAGCATGGAGTTTCCTCAAAAGATTAAATACGAACCTCCCATTTGACCCAGTGATCCCACTTCTAAGAATATATCCCAAGAAATCTGAAGCACCAATCAAAATATGTAAGCTCCTCTATGTTTATAGTAGCACATTTTACAAGAGCTAAGTTCTGGAAACAACTCAAGTGCCCATCAGTAGATGAGTGGATAAAAAAGCTGTGGTACATTTTACAATGAAATACAATGCAGCAGTAAATATATATATAAAATCTCTTATCCTTTGAGATAGCATGAAGGTTCCTGGAGAGTATCACATTAAGTGAAATAAGTCCGTCAAAGAAAGACAAGTATCACATGATCACACTCATATGTGGAATCTAAGTAACAAAATAAATTGATGACAAACAATTAAAAACACACACAGTCTTAAATTATTTACCTGGCAATGTTACAAAACAGAAAATAGGTCATAACACCTAGGAGAATAAACTGCTTATTCCAAGATAAATTAATTTCTGAAATAGGCCAAGTTACAGGGGAAGCGATGTTGCACAGGAGCAAAAGCAATGGTTCGGGAGTAAGACAAAAACTGAGTTTCAATCCTGGGTAGACTACTTTCCTGGCAGAGTTACTGAAGCCCCTCTAAACCTCTGATTCCAAATTGGTAAACAGGCAACATGCCACCGCTACTGGAGAGATACTGTGAAGATGAAATAAGGTGATGTGTGTAACATCACCAGGACAGTCCAGGTGCTTACAAATCAGTGCTTAGTAATTGGATCTTACATGTTCAGGCTCACCTGTCTCTCAAATTATCGACATTAAATGAAGATCTGGCATCAAGTTGTGTTTATTTGGGTGCCAGAAGGAACAGAGAAGTGATGTGGCAGGCAGGTATTAATAGAAATCTATACTAATAAAAGGGTAATATGCTAATTAGACAGGGAGACCTGGATAAAGCCATGATGGCAGGGCTGAGGCAGAGGCTGTTAGGGGCAATCAGACTGGCAGGGGAGGGCAGTTGAGGGCAAACAGGCCAGCAGGGGGGTTTTGGGGGGTGATCAAGCTGGCAGGGGAGGGCAGTTAGAGGTGATCAGACTAGAAAGGAGGTGCAGTGGGGGTCAATCAGGCTGGCAGGAAGAGTGTTTAGGAGCCAGAGGTCCTGGATTGCAAGAGGGATCTCCAACTGCTGGTTTAGGCCTGATCTCTGTGGGTCTAAACCAGCAGTCGGACATCCCCCAAGGGGTCGCAGATTGGAGAGGGTGCAGGACGGGTTGAGGGATACCCCCCTCGCCCCCGGGCAGTAATTTCATGCACCAGGCCTCTAGTATAAATATAAAATTCAAAAAAAATTATTTCAGATAGTGATAAGTATAAAGCAAATAAAACTAGAATAAAAGGATAAACTTTTTATTTTTTATTGAATTTATTGGGGTGACATTGTTCAACATGATCATACAGGTTTCAGGTGTGGGTTTCTACTTTACAAAATCTGTAACATTATACAGTGTGCCTACCACTCAAAGTTCTGTCACCATATATTAGGACCTCCTTCTCTCTCCACCCCCTTTCCCCTGGCAACCATCACACTGCTGCTTGTAATCATGAGTTTCAGTTTTATATCTCACATATGAGTGAAATCATATGGTTCGTAGCTTTTTCTGACTGACTTACTTCGCTTAGCATAATATTCTCAAGATAAACATTTTAAAAACAGTGGACACTAATGCATCTACATTGGATGTGATTGGTCAGGAAATATTTCTTTTAGGAGATGACAATTAATGATAGAATATCTGTCACAGAGTTCTAAGCAAAAAGGAAAGCAAGTTCAAGGCAGGAGCTAGTCTATTTATTTTCAATTAATAGGAAGAACCCCAGAGCTTCAGTAAACTGAGGTAAAGACTGATGGAAGATGAGACTGAGAAGGAAGAAGAAACAAAATGTATAAAATCTTATGGGTTCTGATAAAGAGTTTAATTTTATGTTAAATAAAAGGCTAACAAACAAACATGCCCCCCACAACACACACCCACCAAAAAAATAAAAATAAAAAACCTGAAAATTTTAATGCAAAGGGTTGAGAAAATATAATGCATATATTTAAAAAGTCACCCTGGATTCTCTGGAGAAACTGGGAGAGATAGGGCACAGGTGAGGGCAACAGCACCCACCAGCTCACAAGGACCAACTTCTGCCCAGAAGGTCTCTTGAATGAGGCTGGAGAGTCACTGGCAAGAACTGGTTAGAAAACCATGGCTTAATACTAAACAAAGAAATATGTAACTTACTGAAAAAGATTTTTTCCCTATTGGAGACTACCATTAAATCATCTTTGAGCATCCTCAGAAAAAAATTTGTTTAAAATGTCATCTTATTTTAAAATATTTTCCTGGATTCAGCTGTACACTTGATATTTTAAAATCACAACTTAAAAATAGTATCAAAAAAGTCTCCTTTCCGTCTTTTCCTATATTCTATGAACAAGAATATAATGTACTGTGACTTGTTCAAAGCATTGAACTCATAAATTATGTTCCAAACATTTTTATTCAAGAGCTCAAAAGATAAATAAAACCATATTTTATATTGAAGAATAAAAAGTACAAGGAATTTATTTAAATAAAAAGAGTACTCTAAATACAGTCAATTTATCAGTTTCAAGAAACAGTTTAACTGCAAAGTAGCTGGTGAAAGCTTAAGTACAATTTCTATAGAAAGGGAGAGAAAAGTGGAGAGAATAAATTATATTTTGATGCAAAATAATCATAGTACAAATATATTTAATAAAAGGAGGACACTTTTTCTGGTAGCATTTCACATGAAATTGATCATTTATTTAAATGTTAACACCATCTAATAAAACCTACAAAAATAGCAAAATTTGGATAAAATATAACTATCCAATAGGAGGGGAATACATAAGTAAGTTGTAGCATAGACTGGTCCTAATTATACTAAGAAATTTAGAAATGGAATTTGATCAATTGCTGTGAATCTATATAAATGAGAACTAAAATGTCAAAATATTGGAATTGTCTTGAAGAAAAATACAAATTTAAAATTATATGTTTACTAGTGGCCCGGTGGATGAAATTTGGCAGTCGGACATCCCTCTCACAATCTGGAACTGCTTGCTCCTCACTGCTTACCTGCCTGCCTGCCTGCCTGATTGCCCCTATCTACTCTGCTTGCCAGCCTGTTTGAACCCAAATGCCCCCCTGCCAGCCTGATCATCCCCAACTTCCCCTCGTGCCAGTGTGCTCATCCCCAACTGTCTCCCCTGTTGGCCTGCTCACCCCCATCTTCCCTCCTCATTGGCTTGCTCACCCCCAACTCGCCCCCTGATGGTCTGCTCACCCCAACTGCCCCCTCACCAGACTGATCACCCCCAATGACCCACCACCCCTGCACCAGCCTGATCACTCACAACTGCCATCCCATCCTGGCCTGATCACCCACAACTACCCTCCCCTCTTGGTCTCTAACCTCTTTTACCTCGGCCTTGCCACCATGGCTTTGTGCAGAGGAACGTCCAGAAGTTCTCCTGGAAGGTCTCACAATATAATTAGCATATTACTTTTTTATTAGTATAGATAGAGGCCTGGTGCCCAGATGGGGGCCAGTTGGTTTGCCCTGAAGGGTGACCTGGATCAGGATGGGGGTTCCCTTCCGGTATGGGGCAGCCTGGGCAAGGAGCCTTGGTGGTTTGCAGGTCAGCCACGCTCCCATGAGGTGAGGGTTCCCACTGGAGTGCCTGGCCACCTGGGTAAGGGGTTGAGGGCTGTTTTCAGGCTGGCCACACTGCCAGGTTCCCATACCCTTCTTCCTTTTTATTTTTTTCCCCAGCCATTCCTTGAGCAGAGGCCAGGGTGGGCGGGAAGTTTGGCTTCCTCCATCACTGCTGGCAACCCAAGCCTCCTGCTTGCTCTAGCTCTGTGGCTACCACCATCTTTGTTGGGTTAATTTCCATACTCACTCCTGATTGGCTGGTGGACATAGTGGAGGGTCAGTCAATTTGCATGTTTCTCTTTTACTATTTGAGAGTAGATTATATTTTATAACATTGAATTATGGGTACAAAAATGTGCAATATATTAAATTGGATAAGAAAAGATTTAAGTGTGTTCCTTTGGTTTGGGGATTTTTACATTTTTACTTTAAGTAAGCTTTTTTAAAGGATGGTACAGTACCCTTCATTTTATATAGGACTAGAGACCCAGTGCACAAAATTTGTGCACTGGGGGAGGAGGTCCCCAGCTTGGCACCGCGATCGATCTCCCCAAAGAGGTAGGCCCCACCTATCCATCCAGGGCTCCTCAGTGGATTGCCCCAAAGTGATAGGCTGGTGCAGGGGTCCCACCTCCATGCCACATGGAGCTGCCAGAACCCACCTTCGCACTGCACATGCAGTGTCAAATCCCCACCCATCCACAAAAACCCACTGCAGCCTCCTGGTGATGGGCTGCTATGGTGTGAGGCATCACGGAGTGAAGGCATGATGACCATATAGACTTTTATTAGTATAGATGTGTGCAGTAATATCATAAAGTAGATCATTTACTTTCCTAAGAGCATCTCTCAATCTTTTAAACACTTCTAAAACATCCACAGCCTTATCATTTCTTCTGTCATTGATTTGTCCTGAATCTTTCCCTAAAACTTTAGACCCTTTTTGCTTTTAGTCTACTTGACTTTCCACTTAGATGACCAATAAGCATTTCAAAATTTAAATGTTTAAACTATAACTCTCTATTTCTAGCACCCCCTTTTCCATCAAACAACTTAACTTTGAGTTTTTGCTTGTCAGAATATAGGACCATTGTCTATTTATATGACCAGAGATTTACTAGTACCCATCACCCTTCCCCCAGTGTTTCATCTCCTCTCATCTTCAACATTCACCAAGTCAGTCCATATTCATTATACTACAAGCCATACTCATTTTTGAATAAGTTTCTACAAGCCCCCTAATTGAGTCTTTTAAAAATCTTTCTAGAATTCATTGTTCACTTAAGAGCCAGAGAGATCTTTTTAATAGCAATATTGAAACTTAAAAATGTGGATTTCTTTTCATTGCAATTTGAATAATATAAAACTCTTTGTCCTGGACCACACTGCCTCACATGACCTGGTTTCTGTTCACCTATTTTATATCAACAGTCTCACTTACCTTGTTTCAGCTACAGCATTCTTTATCTGTTCCTCAAACATACAAAACTTGCTGGTATTCATGGTCCTCATACTAACTAGTCTGCCAGAATTTCTCTTTGCTCTATTTCTTTTCCTTGGTGTTCTTTTCATCATAACTCTTTCACTTTAAATACTAAGTTTCATAGAGGTGGTACTCAGGCATTCTCTATTATCACATCACCCTGTTTAATTTTCTTGATAGTATTTGCTATCCAAAGTATTCCTATTCAGACACCTTGGGTTTCTCAGATATTTTCATCGAATATACTGGTAGAAGCAATATGGGAACAAGAGTTTTGTCTTGTCACTTCTATATGCTCAGTCTTAGACTAGTGCCTAGCATGCAGCAGAAATATATATATGTGTTTGTATGTGTATGTATGTATATGTATGTATGTGTATATATATATATGCATATGTATGCATATATGCATATATATGTGTGTATATATATATATTATATATATATGAATGAGTGATAAATGGGTAATTCCAAAGTATCTCACAGCAACTCACTTTGTGGTTAAATGATTAAATCATTGAGAATATGCTTATGTTATCTATATTTTAATTCAAATATTTCTTAAAACTCTCTCACACAGTACTGTAGAATCCTTTGAAGATAGGCAGGTATTCATTCACATATTTTTGTTTGGAAAACACTGAGCAGGCAGAGCCAATTTTCCATCTTTCAATGCTAAAGGCTCACATGTTATTTATATCAATGTCTCCCACAGAAGGCATTTCCTGTTGGGCAGCTGTTTTTGTCCTCTATTTTTGATCCTTAATTGTTTGGATTTTTTTCTCTGTATATATCAAACTTTTCAGACCACTTGGAACCTTCCTTTCTACTTACATCCCATCACTGAGCAATTTTTACTTTGGACGTTTCAACAGCTTGATACAGGTAAGCATCTATCAATTCATCACTATTTGCAAAGCTTTAAATACAACTTAAAAATGGTTGGAGTCTACATTTTACTAAAAGACAGGCAGCTAATAATATCAAAACACACTATAGACCTCAAATATTTTTAAATCTCAATGGTCTCTCCTCTCTTTTATTAGCATTCTCCTTTCCTATTTAATGGTGTTCTTATTCAAAGGAAAGAAGACAGCCTCTCTCATCACCCACTTGGTTTCCTAATCATTTTGATTAGTAATCTGACAACATTTAAAGCAGGAAGACTTGAAAGTATAAAAAGAATGCAATCCTCCAGACTACTTGCAAAAGTCAAAAAATGCCTTCTCAAAACAGAGAATTATCATTACCTGTTGTGAAAGAAAAACCGTCACAAGTGGAGTTTGTTTAGTTGAGATGTATGTGACCTAAGGGTTTATAGGACATTAAGTGCTTTTGGTAGTAGTTCGGTGTGTGATGTCTGCCCCGTGTGTCACTATCACTGCAACATTAACGGCAGATGCATTTAGAAGGATGGCGAGAATGTGAATAATACTTTTACTGTCTTTTTATCCACCTTGTTTGTTTGATTTAATTCTTTATTTTCTTTTAAATTGCACTGACTTTTATTTTTAAAAATTAACATGGATGAAAAATGATCAGTTGGATTGAAAAGTGGAGCAATGAGTTGAAAAGGGAGTGAATGAAAGATACATGAAGTTATAAAACAGGCAAGAGAATTATAAATGTATACTGCTTTCAACCTAAACAAATTCATTTGTCATCAGGGGATACTGCTTTGAGTAAAGAAGATTATTTTTGCTGCATATATTCAAAGTGTGCATAATAAGTCATTTAAATCAAGGTTATACATTGTCTTTAGGCAATTATTCTCTTCTGTATTTATCAAGAGTAAAAAGGCAATTGTAAGCAGTTTTGAACTGTTATTTTGCTGCAATTATGCACTCCTTTGACAAAAGATAATGACTTATTTTACAAAGAAAATGCTGCGAGATTACTTTGTGGACTTTATAGTGTTTCAGAGAGAAATAATTAAGCAAACAGGTACAGAGGAGAAGGGTGGATGGTAAGGTGTAGTTGGAAATTAATACTCTCATCTAAAATTGATACATGTACCTTAAGTTGTTCATAATCACATTAGGCATGATCACATCTGGGCACAATATTCACTCAAGATAAAAATGTGATTTTGACCTCTCCCTGCCCAAGAAAACTAGTTATGGGAACAGAGACAGCTGCACTTTGGTTTTGATGGGTATCTCGAAAGTGATATTTGGGTGTGGAGACCCGTTGGCCTCCTGCCTGTGGGAGTCCGCGCCTCCCTCTGAGCCCGGGACTGGCCTCCTTCCCGCAGCCTTCGGCTCAACCACTTCTCCTGGGGTGCTCTCCCGGGAGGGGCTGCTCTCCCGGGACCCGAGTCCTCCACCGGAGCTCGCTCTGAACTGGGGTGCTACCCAGGGCACAACTCAGCTGGCCCACACGATTGTACTTTGCAAACGGGGATCCTGCGCATCCCCTGCAGGTGCTCAGACGCCACAGTTCATCTTGACTCACCACTGGCTCTCCGGCCAGAGGCCGAGCGAGCGGCGGACGCCATCTTTGCGACCTCCCCCAAGGCGAGTCTCATATTTGTTTTTCATTTTTTAAATATAACTGTCTTTGGTGTTAAGTAAAGGGTTGCCGGAGGGGACGAATGTGGGAAACCAGTTGGAAGACCATTAAAAAGTTGATGCCTGACCAAGCAGGAAAATAATCCAGCTTTTAAATACCGACTAAAAAAAGTCCAATTATTCTTATTGTTGTTTCCATTCACTGGTCTTTTGAGTCCCCCCTTACCTGCTTGAAGATGACTCATCCTCCTGCAGCCGGGATGGTGAGAACTGGGTCACAGCTCTCTCTGACTGTACACCTTTCCATGGCTTCCAAGGCATGCACACAGCCATTTGCATTTAGTCTTTATTTTTCTCTTTAAATTTTATTCACTCATATCAAACTCAGCTCCAGCCAGAGTGAAGAATTTCTGTCTCACAAACAAGTCACACCCCCCTTTACCCCTGAGGCTGTAGATGAGATCTTCACTCTGCCTTCAATACTCGGATGGCATGTGGTTCCCTCCCCTCTAATCCCCATCAGGAAGAAGACCCTTTTACCTGGATGATGGCCACTAAGTTCAGATCACAGGTTTCCAGTACTCATCAACTCATCTAGGAAAGGTTTACCAGGTCTGGGATTGTCACCCCTCTCATTGTAATTATTATTTAACTAGAGGCCATGAGGGGTGGGACCGAGATGGCCAGGGCTGCAGAGAGGCAGGGCCAAGGTGGCCAGGGCCACAGGGGGCAGGGCTGAGGTGGGGGGGAGGGTGCTCAAGGGGGCCAGCATGTGCTGGCCAGGGAGACGGTCTGGGCCTGGGGGGAATGAGCTGACTGGGGTAAAGGCCTGGGCCTGGGAGGGTGAATGGTTGGGCTGGAGCCAGCCATCAGCCCCATTACAGGGCGATGGTTGGATGCCCAAGACCTAAAACCTCACTCCCAGCTTTAGGCCTTGGACAGGCTAGGTGTGAGTGGTCAGTGCAACATCCTCTGAGGGCTCCCAGTATATGTGAGGGGACAGGTTGGGCTGTGGGATCACCCATCCCCAGTACCTGAATTTTGTACACTGGGCCCCTAGTAGAAGATAAATAAATCCCAACAAAAATGGCAGCAGAGCTGGAGAGAGCAGGAGGCTAGGGTTGCCCCTGGCTATGGAGGAAGTCAAGCTCCTGCAACCCGTTAACAGTTTTAGTAAATTTGTTAAATCTGTATCTTACTTTTGATTTTAGGAAAAATAATAATACGTTAGTTGAAAATAAAGTAAAAAATCTAAATCCTTTTTTAATTGGGTTTAGAGAAGAAGGAGGAGGGATAGAGCGATAGAAACCTAAATGGGAGAGAAACATCACTCGCTGCCTCCTGCACATTGACTACTGAGAATTGGGCTTGCATCCCAGGCATGTGCCTTGACTGGGAATTGAATCTCAACCTCCTGATTCATGGGTTGATGCTCTCAACCACTGAGCAACACTGGCTGGGTGAAAATCTAAATCTTTATAAGGAAAAGAAGGCTCATTCATTCTCTTGCTACCCGATAACTATTACTTTTAGCCTGGTGACATGCTTTTTTTCCATTATCTTTTATATTTAGGATTAGAGGCCCAGTGCACGAATTCATGCATGGGTGGGGTCTGGCTGGCCTGACCCAATTGGGCTAATTGAGTTGGGGCTGGCCAGGGGAAGGGGCCACTGGTGGTTGGCCCCAACCCCTGGTCTAACTTCCAGTCAAACTTCCAGTCCAGGGGGCAATTTCTATATTATAAAAAAAAAACCCAACTGCGTTTGCAGCAGATGAACTTTAAGATTAGTACCTTATTTTCTCACAGAGATTTTGATTGGGAAAGCATTTAACTTAAAAGTTAATTTAGGGAAAAATGATATCCATATACTGTTGATTCTTCCCTTTCTATGACATGATATACCTTTTTAAAAATAAATTATTTTTTTAAATATCCTTATTTAGTCTTATATGTTAAGGGTAACAATTACTTTTTTATATAGACCTTAAATAAGACTTTTTATAGATCAAAAGTGCCTTCTAGTTTTAATTGGTATTAGGAATTTACCACCTCCCTACACATGCACTTTTCCTGAATTGTTTCATTGACTTTTTTGTTGTATTTGTTTTGTGTCTTTATCTAGACATATAGCTTGAATTCTTAATATGTACTGTTTTCCCCATTTGATTGATTTCAAAATTATATCCCATTAAAATGATAGTTATATCTCAGTCTTTAATTTTTTAGAACTGATTTTTTTAAATGATAACAGGTATTTTTCTTTTATGTCAATCTTCCAAAGATTATAGTTGAAAATGATTAGAAAGTTAGAGACTATTAAAATATTAGAAAATGTTTCAAATATTTGCTGCATTTTTATCATGTTAAATTATTCTATTTGTAACTTACTATAATAATTTTCTTTTTATTTAGGAATAGGCCTTGAATAATTACTTAAATTTTTTACATGTGCCCTATTTGGTTTGGCTCAGTGGATGGAGCATCAGCCTGTGGACTGAAGAGTCCCGGGTTCAATTCTGGTCAGGGGCATATGGCAGGGTTGTGGGCTTGGTTCCTAGTGTGGAATGTGCAGAAAGTGGTCGACTAGTGTTCTCTCTCATCATAGATGTTTCTCTCTCTCTCTCTCTCTCTCTCTCTCTCTCTCTCTCTCCCCCTTACTTTCTGAAATTAATTTAAAAAAATTAAAAATACATATTGAAATGGCCATAGATTCATTTCTTTCTTACTCTTTTAATTGGGAGAATTATACTGAATTTTTCTTGATTCCTGGTCATAATGCGTATTTTTCTAATACTCTATGAATTAGGTGCATTAATCATTTAAAATATTTTAAGTTGAATATATTAACAAGTTCCCATTCATATTGATTTAGCAAAATAGGAAATGTTATTAGCTCACAAAATAAGTCCAAGGAAGACTTAATAATTGGGTGAATTATGAGCTCAATATTATTGTTAAGAACTCAGGTTATTTTAGCTCCTTACTGTAACTATCATTACAATGTGGTTGTAAATACCATTTTAGTAGCCAAATTTTTATTCTACAAATGTACTAGGATATATTTAATAATTAGCTTTGTATTATATATTTAGATCATTAAGATAATTTACACTTATGAATGCCATTAAGAAAAAGGTGGACTGTCCTTTTCACATTGTAAGTTAGCTTCAGAGAGGTGAAAGTACAGGATGAAAAGGTCTGAACAACTTTAAGGCTTTAACCTACAGTCTCACCCTCTCAGCAGCAGAATGTGCGAGGTCCTGTCCTGCTTGCTCTCTCATCATCATCACTAGCTTTGAGTATAATTAAAAGGAAGAAACACCTGTGATTATAAGAACATGAGTATGTGTATGCTAATTACATATTTCCACCAGTGTGACATCATGTTCATTCTGCATAATTTATCCCATTCTACTTATAACAGTTCAGAAATTTTATCTGCTTTCATTATTTTGGGATATATCTTATTAGTTAATAGGGAGCATGGAACTAATCTTTTGGTGATTCACATTCTTGCAGTTTAATTACCCTTTAATCATTTTGTCATAAGAGCAAAAAATTTAAATGTAAAAGTATAGGCACTTCTTCCCATCTTCCAAATAAAGAGTAATTGGATTTCCATGTGTAAAGGCCTGAATAGGAAAGGATAGTCTAAAAGGGCCACAGGATGGTGGAAGGAGAAAAATTCTCAGTCAGTTTGATGGTAGAGACAAGAGTGGCAAAGTACATAAAGGCTGAGGATGGCAGAGAGAAATAAGGGAAACATAATAGGCATTCTTAGAAATTATAATTTCCTCATGATATTTGACAAGTGTAAGCAAAGGATTTGATGTATGTTGAAATTACTTGTGATTGCATGGATTATGTTTTATGGTCCACAGAACCTCTATGAAACTGAACACATTATTTGCTTATGCTTCTCATACACATTTTGATTGCACCCACCATGGCCATTATTAAATCCAAGGTCACAAGTTTTTGCCAGCATTTTAATACTTACTCTTCACTAGTCAAATTTTCCTTATTTTTTTTAATGTCTGGTAGGGATGGGTACTTCAAATTCTCCATTAAGTGGACAATGAAACATCTGTTTAGCAACAACCACATGTGAGCTCTCCTGGTGATGCTATGATGAGGAAGGTACTTAAGATCACTGACAGACCCACAGTTGTGGAAGCATGGTTTTTTGCCTATCTTGAATCAATTTCCACTTTCTCTTTCGTAATCAAGCCTCAGTTTATTCAGATGTTCAGATGTTAATCAGCCCATCTCAGAGAAACTGGTTCCATCCTCAGTTCCAATTGTGGTTTATAATTTGTTTAAATCAATAAGCACATGCCAACCAAACACATTTCCTCATTACTGAAATCCTAGTTCTTCATACTCAGGGAAAGGACCTCATTCCCTGGTGAGGGAGAAACTCCTTTCACTGGACATTAGTAAGAACATTAGTTTGTGTGTGGAAGAGCATGTGCTGTTGATAGGCTTCCTAATGATCCCAAGAGTAATCAGCCTTTGAATAGAGCAAGAATGTGAACAGCAGAGCAAAAGGATGGGGAAAACTGATGACATCATTAAGCTACTGAATCAACAATCTATGACATTTGTCTTTCTATTGGCTTCCTGTAATGAGAGCTAATGATTTTAAAAACATTTTTGGCTAGAAATTCTGTTATTTACAGTTGAAAGCAACCAAACTGATATAATAGTTAATAATTACATAGAAAAATTCTGACAAGTACTACAGTATTTTCACCTGGAAAACTTTATTCATTCCTATGTATAAATGAACTTTCTGATATGCATTGTTATTTCCTTAATGCAAAGGAAAATATTAGTTTTTTTTCCAAACATATTTTTTTCTATGTTGATAACAAATACTTTTTGGCAAACCTACCAATAATTTCCTCTTCTCCTCTTCCTCTGCTTAAATGTTATGGTTTAAAAGTTTATTAATCTAAATGTTTATGTTATTTAAAAGACTACCTTTGTCTATCTTAATTAAATCTTACTATAATGTTCAGTCAATAAATTGAAATTTTCTAATATTCAATGTAATAACGAAGTGTTAATAGTCAATTTATTTTGTAAAAATTTTTATTCTAATGTATGTGTAACTGTTTTCTGTATTTGAATTCAAAAGACTTAAAGGATTGAGAGAACATGTTTATATTTTTAACTAGAGGCCTGGTGCATGAAATCATGCATGGCTGGGGACCCTAGGTCTGGTTGGTGATCAGAGTCTGTTGGGGCCTTCTGGCTGCCAGCTGGGGCCTTCTTTTTGGCTGTTGGCGGGGGACTTCTTTCCTGCCAGTAGCCAGCTGCCAGCTGCTGGTGGGGCCTGCTGGCTGGAGGAGGAAACATGGGAGGTTGGCCAGCCACAGGGAGGGACCAGGGAAGTTGGTGGTGCAGGAGGATGGCTATGGGAGCACACTGATTGCCAGGGGGAAGCCCCTGCATTGAGTGTCTGCCCCCTGGTGATCAGTGCGCATCATAGTGACCCATCATCCCAGTTGTTCTGGTTGTTCCAGTGTTCTGGTCGCTCAGGCTCTTATATATACTGTTAGTGCCATGATAACCAGTCGTTAAAAATTTATAAGACCTCTCAGTAGTCATTATTGTTAATTTTTACTATGAAAATGTGGGAAAAAAGAAGTCTGATTAGGTCAACTTGATAAGTCACTAATAGGGAATAATTGAGTAAATCTTTTATACTTTACAAAATAAAATTCAAAATTACAAAATACTTTGTCCTGAACATTATATTTTACCTGTAAAATGTAAAACATTCTTTATTCATTTGTCTTTTTTTTCTGCAGCAAATGACTCATGCAGAGCCAAATAAACCTTCAGATATGCAAAAATGAGCAGTAGGACATGTGATTTCCTTTCATAATCTTGTGTTTTCACCCAGGAAGTGGTCACCTTAGTGCACCTCCACTAGGAATTTGCTTTCAGAAATAAAGGCAAATGAGCCAGAGTAAAGACAGGACCCGATATTAGAGTATGGATTATGTTTAGATGGCAGGTACTTGTTAAGGTTTCAGATAATAAACTTGTATTTTTGGTGAATCATATTTTTTACTCTGCTAAAACATAAGAGACAAAAATGATCACGTGATTACTGTTACATGCACAGAGGGCTATTTGAAAGTATGTAGATTCATGTAACAAACAAAAACTATATTTCTGCATTACTATCAAAATTGAATGTGAATTATCTGGTTTGGCTGATGGGCTAAATCAACACAGTATTACCAGGTATAACTAAATCAATAAACAATAAGTAAGTATGAAGAAGGATATTGTTTGTGGGTTTTTTCATCATTCTCATGTAAATCATTATTTCATATATGTCGTTTGTTTGCATATGGAACAGCATTAGTTGTTTCAAGTGGGCTCATACCGTATCTCTCATGTTCACTGTTTTATGCCCAGTGCCTAAAATAGTGCATAGGACATAGTAGTACACGATAAGCTTATGTGTATAAGTAAGTATAGTGTAAAAATATTATGTACATATGATGATGCCAACACTTTTACAGCTAAAATACCTATTATGGATGATATTTATAAGGGCAATAACTTGCTCTAGATATATGCTAATATTATCATTCTAAAATATACTTAAACCCAGTCAGCATGGCTCAGTGATTGAGCATTAACCTATAAACTAGGAGACTGCAGTTTTTTTTTTTAGCTAATCCAATCCCGTCCTTTTATTTTTTATTTTTTATGTCTTTCATTTACAGTATAACTTATATTTAATAGTAGTACATATGTTTTCCTCCCCCCCCCATATCTTCCCCCCAGCCGCCCTTACGCCCCAGCACATGTCCCCACCTGCTCTCCTCCCCGGCCCAGTGTCTTTCATTCATTGGTTATGCACATATGCATGCATACAAGTCCTTCAGTTGATCTCCCCCCGTATCCGCCTCCCAACCACCCATGCCCTCCCCTGTAGCTTGACAGCCTGTTCAAGGCCACCCTGCCTCTATATCAATCACTCTCCCCTGTTTCTTTTCTGCAAAAATATCTTGCCTCTGCATACTAGAAACAAACTTGATTCCCAGTCATGGCACATGCCCTGGTTGCAGGCTCAGTCCCCAGTGTGGGGCATGTAAGAGGCAGCGATTGGTAATTCTCTATCATCTTTGATATTTCTGTCTCTCTCTTCCTACCTCTCTGATACCAATACAAGTATATTTAAAAATATAGAAAACTATAACACCTTATGATCACAACGATCATTAAATTAGCAGTACAAGATCTTAGCAGAGATAAAATAGTCTTTAATTATTTGTAAATATCTATGCTTCTTGTAACCCTATTTTATTTCATAAAAATATATATAATATTATATAAGAAACTTTAATTTTATCTTATTTAAAATAATTTGATTACTTGATATTTAGTAGACATGATTTTCTGCACACTTTACAATTAACCTCACAATGTTCTTGCTGATCTACACATTTGCACAGTATGAACAAAAGTGTAACTCAGTTTTCCTTTCTTAAATGTGAGATCTAGACCAATGAATTGCATTTGAATAATGGGATTCATGATTATATTGTAGTGCCTGGCAATGACTTGGTTTAGATAGTCTTTACTTCAATAGTTGATGGTTCTAAAATTATAATCCAAATATTTTGACCTTACCATCACAGAAAATATGTCTGGAATGTAAGGAAAATTTAGCCCTCAATTTTCTGATTCATTTACTCATCAAACTCTCTTATTAAAGCCACTTATATTTAAGGAACTTCTTAGGAAATTATTTCCAGCATATTTCATAGTCTTGGTAAGTTGTCATTTACTAACCCAACTAAATCCCTATGGAGCTCACACAGATTTTCTGTTGCTACAATAAATGAAGAGGTGGGTCTCTGAATCCTCCCTGAAACATTTACTGCAAGCAATTCAAACCAAATTTCTATTAGCTAATCACTCCTAATCCTCCAGCCCAACACAATATAAAAGAATAATGTTAATCCTTTTGTTGCTTTTAGAATTATGTTTTCTAATAGTTACTTGAATCTTATTTACTACATATGCTTTCTTTGAAACTCAATATCTACACTAATAAAAGAGAAAGATGCAAATTGACCATGCCTTCATGATGCCCACCAGCCAATCAGGAGTGAGTATACAAGTTAACCCAACAAAGATGGTGGGTTAATTTGCATATGCAGCTGCCAAGCAGTTGGGTGGTGATGCAGGTGTTCTGCACGGTCCTAGCAGCTCCGGGCCTCTGGGCAGCATGAGAAGGCAGAAAGGTGGCTCCAGGCCATAGCGAAGGCAGAAATGTGGCTCTGGCCAGAGTGACGGTGGTGCCAGCAGCCAGGGGAAGAAGGCCCATTCTTGCACGAATCTTCATGCATCGGGACTTTAAAACTCTATATTTCTTAATTCTTTTGTTATTGGTGACCTCTCTCTCTCTCTCTCTCTCTCTCTCTCTCTCTCTCTCTCTTTCTCTCTTTTTTTTTTTTTTTTTTTACAAAACATACTCTCTCTCTCTTTTTTACAAAACAGTATAGTTCTTTTTAGAAAAAAAAAATAGGACTTGACTTGTCCATTCTAAGTAAAAATTGTAACACTTGCAATAAAACTAAGAAGATTGGTACTCTATACACAAAGAAATCATATTTAGTGCTGGGGCCAGAGGAGTCAGGAAGGAAAGGTCACTTGACAACATGTTGAATTTATATTAAAAAGTATAGGCCTGGTGCACAAAATTCGTGTATGGAGGGGTCCCCTTTACCCACCCTGTACCCTCTCCAATCTGGGACATCCCTCTCACAATCCTGGACCGCTGGCTCTTATTGCTCACTTGCCTGCTTCTTAGTCACCCCTTACTGCCCCCCCCTGCCAGCTTGGTTCGCCTCAACTTCCCCCCTCAGGTGGCCTGGTTGCCCCTACTTCCTCCCCAGCCAGCCTGGTCATCTCCTACTGCCCCTCCTGCTGGCCCGGTTATCCCAAACTGCCACTCCTGCCAGTCGACCCTCATTGCCCCTCTACCAGCCTAATCACCTCCAATTGCCCCCCTGCCAGCCTGATCACCCCCAACTCCACCCCTCCACTGGCCTGGTTGCCTATTACTTTGCCCCCTGCTGGCCTGGTCACCCCAACTGCCCCCCTCTGCAGGCCTGGTCACCCCTAACTGCTCCCCCTGCTGGTCTGGTCTCCCCCAACTGCCCCTCTGCTGGCCTAGTCACTCCCACCTGCCATCTCCCCCTCGCTGGCTTGGTTATCCCTCATGCCCTCCTCCCCTGTCAGCTTGGTTGTCTCACACAGCCTCCTGTTCAGCTGTTTGGTCATCACTTACTAACCAACCTACTGTCCTGGTTGCCCCACACAGACTGCTTCTTCATTTGTTTGGTTGTCCCTCACTAACCTTTGTGCTGGCCTGGTCATAGGCAGCCATCTTGTGAGAGCGTGAGGATTAATTTGCATATTACCTCTTTACTATATAGGATAATGTGATGAAAATAAATGAAAGACATATTCTGGGTCATAAGACTAGAGAGAGTAAAAACAAGTGAGAGTATAAATTTGTGTACAAATAAATGAAAGCATAAGTTTATGAAATGGAAGTCTATAGGATTTTTATGTAAATTTTGTCAGAAATATGAGGATATGGATGCAATAAGACAACCAATGTCCACTATCAATTTATAAGGATATTATGGGAGATTGAGGTTGTGGTTTCCTTCAAGTCAGTTATAAATAGATTATATAAACTTTCAGCATATATCAGATAGTCAGCAGTTTTATAAACTGCCAGCAGTAAAAGCAATAGAATATGGCTTCTTGGAATATTTTGAAGAGCCAGCAATTTTAAAAGAGAAGCAAGGAAGTGAAATGTTTAATAAGACAGAGAAATCCAGATGTATTCTGTAATTTTGCTGTAATTTTTTTTATCATATGCCAGAGATCATGCTCCAGGTGTGGAGTGTGGAGAATGACCACAGAAACACACAGTGGAAGATGCATCTGCAGTGGACGTAGGCTGATGGCTTCTGCGTCTCTTCAGAAATCTGCATCTCAGTTCAGCTCTTTCTTCACTTTGTAATTATATATGATACATGCCTGGATCTTAACTATGCATTCAGCTTTATTAGTTTTGAGAAATGCATGTTTAATCAGCAATTCCATTAATACAGGAAACTTTTATAATTTTAGAATGTTCTCTCAAAACTACTTCCTCTTAATCTTATCTGCTTCACCATTCCAACTAATTACTGTTGTTATTTCTACATTTATTGATCTATTTTGCCTTTTCATGAACTTCATATCATGAAATTTTGTAGTATATATTTACTGTGTTTTGTTTTTTTGGCTATTATGACTTGATACAGTGGTATAATCAATATGTATAGCAGAGGTTCACTTTTTTATTGCTGAATAGTATTCCATTGTATGGCTATATCACTATTAATTTATTCATTCTCCTCTTAATGGTGATGGTGTTGTTTTTAATTAGCTGTTATTGCTATGACCATTTATGAGCATGCCTTTTATGAGAGGTTTCTCATTTTAAGATTTAAAAAAAATCTTGGTAATGGCCATACGAAGATTTCAAGTACTAATCAATGAAACTTTTAAATGTTGTGTTATTTAGAAAAAGGTTCTTTGCAAATGTTATTACATTAAGGATTTTGAATTAAGAGATTCCCCTGTACTATCCCAGTGGGCCTAAATAGAATCACATCTGCCTTTATAAGAGAAAGACAAACGGTGTTCAGGGAGACATAAAAAAGAGAAGGGGGGAACATCTCCACAGAGGCAGAGATTACAGTGATGTTGCCACAGCCAAGGAATGCCCAGAACCAGCAACAGCTGAGAGGCAAGAGGCGGATTTTCCTTTAAAGCTGGAAAAGGGAGCACAGTCCTGTTAGATTTAGAATTTCTAGATTCCAAAATAGTGGAAAAATAAATTTCCATTGTTTTAAGTAACCAAATTTATAACAATAGCCTTGGGAAATTAATATGCCCTTCATCGTCTCTCTTTCTTGCTGGCTTTGTATTTCAGGTTGTCCATACATTGGAGAAAGAGCTTGTTTGGGGCAGGAGATATGCCTATTCATGCTCATTCTCAACTTTAATTTTTGAATTTTATTTCTGATTAAGCAAGATAATTATATTGATTCTAAATATGGTTAGAAAAACTTGAGTTGCCACATTGATCCTATTTAATAAAAGGAGTACTATGCAAATTGACCACACTTCTGCTACACCCACAAGACACACCCACCAGCCACTCAGTGGCAAGTATGCAAATTAACCCAACCAAGATGGCTGCAGCCACAGAGAGAGCAAGAGACTTGGGTTTCCCCGGCAATGGAGGAAGTCAAGCTTTCCACCTGCCCTGGCCTGCCTTGGCCTCCATTTTAATTATAGAAGATAAATAAATCCCAATAAAAATGTCTGTGGCCACAGAACCAGCAGGAGGCTGGGCTTTGCTCAAGGCTACAAAGTTTTCATTATAGTAGATAAATAAATCCCAGATCCCAGGGCCTCTGCTTGGGTCCCTGGGGGCGTGGCCAGCCTGCAAACCACAACATGCCCCTAGCCCAGGCTTCTGCAAGCTCCAAGGGAACCCCCATCATGATCCAGGACACAATTCAGGGCAAACCAGCTGGTCCCCACCCATGCCACCAGGACTCTATTCTATTTAATAAAAGAATAATAGGCAAATTGACGATCATTCCAACACAAGATGGCTGCCCCCATGTGGTCAAAGATGACTGCTCCCATGTAGACACAAGATGGCCACCAAAGATGGTCAGCATGGGAGGGCAGTTGGGAGGGACAAGGTATGCTAGGGAGGGCAGTTGTGGGTGATCAGGCCAGCAGGGGAGGGCAGCTCAGAGGGACCAGGCCTGCCAGGAAGGGCAGTTGGGGGTGATAAATCCTGCAGGAGAGGTCAGTTAGGGGTGACCAGGCTGGCAAAGGAGGGAAGTTGAGGGTGACAGGGCCTGTAGGGAAGGGCAGTTGTGAGGGACCCAGGCTTGAGGGAAGGGCAGTTAGAGATGACCAGACCAGCAGGGTAGGACAGTTAGGGGCAAACCAGCTGGCAGGGGAGCAGTTAGGCATCAATCAGGCTAGTAGGGGAGTGGTTAGGGGGTGATCAGGCTGGCAGGTGGAAGTGGTTAGGGCCAATTAGGAAGGCAGGTAGGTGAGCAGTTGGGAGCCAGAAGTCCTTGATTGTGAGAGGGATGTCCAGGTAGAATTGGGTGTAAATGGGGAATTGGACATCCCTTGAGAGGTTCCAGATTGGAGAAGGTGTAGGCTGGGCTGAGGGACACTCAGCCCCCATGCACGAATTTCATGCACCGGGCCTCTAGTTATTATATAAGGAAGGAAAAATATCTTTTCATAGTGCATTTTCCCCTTAATTTTATAAATAGAATTAAATAATCACAAGACCTAGAGAATAAATACTGGGATAAGAATACAAGAAGATAGCGAAGAAAAAGAAAATTTTGGGCATAGATTCTTGCTCTCAGTAACCTGACATACATGTTTGTTGACAGCTCACACCATTCCACTCAATTACCACCACCTTCTGACTTTTATCAGAACACTCTGATTAGGATGACAGGGAGGCACTGGAGAGCAGACATAGGTTTTTAGTCTAATCAGTAAACTCAATTAAATTATCTATAATTAAACACATTGTTTCTAATATATGTGTAAGTTATAAAAGGGGTTGGGATAGAGATCAGGGAGATACAGCCTAAGTTGTTAACACTTAATAATAAAATAGGTTAGAGTTGTATAAATTTTACAGATAGTAATAGATATCAAAAATGTTTTTACAAACAAAAAAATCTCTGCATTAAATGTTGTTAATAAAAATAAATAGGAGCTTTAGGTCAAGATGGCAGTGCACGTAAACACAGTACTCACATTCTCCCCAAAACACATAAAATTGCAACTAACCTACAGAATAACCATCATTTCAGAACTGCCTGAAATATAGCTGATTGGAGACCCTACAACTAGAGAATTAAAGAAAACACCACATTGTGATTTATAGGAGGGTCAGAGATGCAGAATATACTGATCCCATACCCAATAGTGTCAGATAAAAGTCAGGAGGTTCATATAGCTTGTAGTAGTGCCACCTGAGGAGGAAGTGGTTCCAGCTCCACACCTACCCAAGCTATTTCCAGTGGCTTTTCCATAAAAATAGCCTGTCGTGGACATGATTCAGACTTTCCTAAAATATCTCAAACATGCAGCATGTAGCCTCAGTGTGCCTTATATTTCTTGATAAGTAGCCCCAGGCATGACACTAACATCAGCCAGCCTTGGTTCACCACTTGACCTCTCCAAAGCACCTCCAAACCCAGCACAAGTAGCAGTCATTTGCATATTGCTTTGTAGATCATGCAGGATGGCCCCAGGCAGAGTAAAAGTTGCAGCTGACTTTGGCTTGCACCACCCAGGAGACCCTAGAGCCATCGTTGCTGGTGGACAACTTGAGACCATGTCAAATCACCACCCAACCATCTCCACAAGTGACACATTCAAGGAGAAAACTAACCAGGCATCAGAACCCTGCTGAAGTAAGTCCTGCTCTGAGTACAGCTGATCATCCATGTAGCTCACAGCCAGTCCTTGTAGCCAATCACCCTGGTAGGCCATCCCTCCTATCAATGTTCCAACAACAACCAAAGCTCAACTTCAATAGAAAGATGTATGCAGCCCATGTGTGTGTGGGGGGTGCACCTTGAGTGCCCATCTCAGATGAATGGGGAGGCTGTGTCACTGGAACCCAAAGGACACCTTCTAAATTAGGTCACTCTAAAAATCTAGTAAATCTATCTAATACCTAGGAGCAAGCACAGGGAGGCTACCAAAATCAGAAGAAAAGGGCCAATGCCTCAAATCAAAGAACAGAATAAAATTTCAGAAAAAGAACTAAAAAAAAAAAGGAGCTAAGCAATCCACTAGAAACATGGTTCAAAACACTGGCTATAAGGAACTCAATGAACTTAGGAGAAAAGTAGATCAACTCAGTGAGAACCTCAACAGCACAAAAAAATAATCAATCAGAAATGAAGAGTAAACTAAAACAAAAAATATTTTACAAGGAATTAACAGTACAGTAGTTGAAGCCAAGAATCACATAAGTGATCTGGAATATAAGGCAGCAGAAAACACCCAGTAAGAACAGCAAAGTAAAAAAGAATACAAAAATTAGGATAGTGTAAAGAGCCTCTGGGACAATTTCAAACATACCAGCATTTGCATAATGGGCTGTCAGAATGAGAAGACAGAGAGAGAACAAGAAATTGAAAACTATTTGAGAAAATAATGATGTAAATTTTCCTAACCTGGTGCAGAAAATAGACATATGAGTCCAGAAGGCCCAGAAAGGTCCAAACAAGATAAACCCAAAGAGGCCTAAACCAAGACATCCTGTCTAATAAAGACAGAATATGCTAATTGACCACTACTCCATCACAAAGATGGATGCACCCACAGCTGAGGCCAAGTTCCCATAAGGAGCCTTAACTAGCACTCAACAGGAACCTGAGGCTACGCCCTCCCCTGTCCCCATGGGGCTTGACAGGGACCTCAGGCTGTACTCCACACCTGGCAAGTCTTGAGAGGGGAACTCAAGGTGTGCTTCCCATCCTGGAACTGGGCTAGGGGACCTCAGGTTCCTCCCCCAACCCCAGCGCCAGGCTCCAGGACCTCAGGCTGCACCCCGCCCCTATCTGGCAGGGCTTGACAGAGGACCTCAAGGCATGCCCCCTGTCCCAGTCTGGGCTGGGGGACCTCAGGCCACAACCCCCATCCTGGTGCTGAGCCAGGGGACCTGAGGCTACATCCCCTGCCCAGCAGGGCTTGACAGGGGTGGGACTAGCCAGGTCTGGATCTACCCCAGTGGGGAGGGGGGCAAGCCAGGTCTGGGTCTCATGATATTTTGAGGCACATGTGGATGGGCAGGGACTTGACTCTGGATCCTGTGGTGCGCCCCAGACTCTGACAGGAGGAAGGTTTTCATATACATTTTACTAATTTTTTAATACATTTTAATGATTTTTTTTTTTTTTTTACAGAGAGGAAGGGAGAGAGATAGAAATTCAGAAATATCGATGAGACGAGGAACCAAGATGGCGGCATAGGTAAAACACCTATCTTGCTGTCATGCACAGCAATTTTGAAACTGCAACTTAACGAAAGAACAAAACACCTTCCAGAATCACCAGAAAGCTGGCCGAGTGAAAATTCCACAAATAAAAGTGAAGATAAGACACTGTGACTTGGAGGAGCAGCTGAGGACAGCGTTTAAGATTTCGCGTGGAGAGAAGTTTGGAGTGCACGCCAGTGGATAGGACGGGCGGCTGAAAACCTGCCAGTTTTCTCGAATGGGGAGACAAAGACGTCCCACTGGACTGATTCTCCAGCTTTGGGTGAAGTCCAGGGAACCCACTATCACACGGGGTGAAAACTGGACAGAGGGAGGGCACGCCGCAGCTCGGGTGCTGTGGCAGTCTGCCGGCTTGTGGAGAAGGAAGCTTGTGCATGACCTTGGGAACAGCACAGCTGCGTGACTGCGTGGAGAGTGCTCGCGACTTGCTCTCTCATTCGGAAAACCATCAGACTGCTTTGTTTTACGACACTGGGTGAGACGTTGGTTATGCAAACTCATTTGGGGAGAGTCTGAATTCTCCGGCAGCAAGTGGAGCTTCACAGCAGCTCTCTCTTAGAGGTGCTGGCGGCCATTGACCCCAGCACAGAGTCCCTGGGCCACATAGGGTGGAGCTAATGCTGTCTGTTGGCCTGGAGACTCTGCCCACCCAACCTGAGCACAGCTGAACTTCACAGACAATTGGCCTGGAGGTCAACCCCTGCAAGTGCTAACAACAATTAACCTGAGCTTAACTTCAGCAAGACTGTGCAGCCCATATCCACCGCAAATAACTGGGGAGGCTGAGCCACTGTCCCTTGTAGGATGTCTATCACACAAAGCTAATTGATCAACTCAGGGAAGCAGCCACCCTGCAGAGACATGGAAAGAAATCAGATGTGAAAGAAATGGAGGGAAAAAAACGACTGGACATGGAATTCAAAACCACAGTTATAGGGCTTCTCAAGAGGCTCCAACAAAAGGTCGAGGCCTACAAGGAAATAAGCAAGACCAACATGGAAATGATCAAGACCAATGTGGAAATGAATGAGTCCTACAAGGAAATGAAGGAGACCCTCAAGGATATGAAGGAGACTCTCAAGGATATGAAAAAGGACCAACCAGAAATTAAGCATACACTGACTGAAATAAAAAATATTATACAAAGACCTAAAAGTGCTCTGGAGCACCCCAAGAACCAAGTTCAAGATTTGAAATACAAAGAAGTAAAATCCACTCAGCTGAAAAAGCAAGAAACCAAAAGAATCCAAAAAATTGAAGATAGTGTAAGGGGCCTCTGGGACAACCTCAAGCATACCAACATCCGAATTATAGGGGAGCCAGAAAAAGAGAGAGAGCAAGACAATGAAAACCTATTCGAAGAAATAGTGACTGAAAACTTCCCACACCTGGTGAAAGAAATTGACTTAGGAGTCCAAGAAGTGCACCGAACCCCAATATATAGGAACCCTAAGAGGACCACACCAAGGCACATCATAATTAAAATGCCAAGAGCAAAAGACAAAGAGAGAATATTAAAAGCAGCAAGAGAGAAACAGTTGGTTACCTATAAGGGAGCACCCATACGATTGTCAGCGGATTTCTCAACAGAAACAATGCAGGCCAGACGGGAGTGGCAAGAAATATTCAAAGTGATGAACAGCAAGAATCTACAACCAAGATTACTCTATCCAGCAAAGCTATCATGCAGAATTGAAGGTCAGATGAAGTGCTTCGCAGATAAGAAAAAGCTAAATGAGTTCATCACCACCAAACCAACATTATATGAAATGCTGAAAGATATTCTTTAAGAAGAGGAAGAAGAAAAAGATAAAAGTGTAAATTAGGAACAACAAATACACATCTATCAACAAATGAATCTACAAATCAAGTGAATTAATAAGCTGATGAACAGGATAAACTGGTGAATGTAACAGAATCACGGACATAGAGAGGGAATGGAGTGACAACTCTTGGGGAGAAAGGGGGTGTGGGAAGTGCAGCAAGAGACTGGACAAAAATCATGCAACTATGGGAGAGGACAGTGGGTAGGGAGAGGTGAGGGCGGAGGGTGGGATGGGTGCCAGGTGGAGGGGAACTATAGGGGGAAAAAAGGGAACAATGTAATTAATAAACTGAACAATAAAGGTGAAAAAAATTTTTAAAAAAGAAATATTGATGAGAGAGAAACTTTGATCAGCTGCCTTTTGCACATCCCCTACTGGGGATGTGCCCACAACCAAGGTACATGCCCTTGACCAGAATCAATCCTGGGACCTTTCAGTCTGCAGGCTGAAGCTCTAACCACTGAGCGAAACCGATTTTGGCCATTTTACTAATTTTCTTTTATCTCTGACACTTCTATTATAGAGAAAATGCAAATAGCAATATTAAATATTTCCTCTAATTAATCCCCTTTTAATGTGCATGAATTTCATGCACCATGCCACTAGTGTAATAATTAAAATGCCAAAGAGTCAAGACAAAAAGCAGCAAGAGAAAAGCAGTCATTAAGTCTTATTTAATAAAAGAGTAATATGCAAATTTGACTGTACCTTTGCTACCGACACACCACGCCCAAAGCCACACCCACCAGCCAATCAGGAGAAGATTACACAAATAAACCCCAACCAAGATGGCTGCTGCCACTGAGGGCAAGAGGGAGGTTTAGGTTTCCTCGGCAACAGAGGAAGCCAAGCTTTCCATCTGCCGTTGCTGGCCTAGGCCTCCACTCAATGCTACAAAGTTTCAATTATAAAAGATACAGAAATGGTGGTAGCCACTGAGCTGGAAAGAACAGGGGCTTGGATTTCCCTGGCAATGGAGGAAGCCAAGCTTTCCTCCTGCCGTTATCAGCCTAGGCCTCCACTCTAGGCTCCAAAGTTTCTGCTCACTGCTGCCACGGAGTGAGCAGAAGGCTTGGCTCCACTCCAGGCTACAAAGTTTCAATTGTAGACATAAATTAATTCCAGGTCCCAGGGCCTCCGCTTGGTTCACTGGGGGGTGTGGCCAGCCTCCAAACCTCCACAGGCCCCTTGCCCAGGCAACTCCTTGCCTCAAGGAAACCCCCACCCTGATCCGGGACACTCTTCAAGGCAAACCAGCTGTCCCCCACTCATGCACCAGGCCTCTATTCTATCTAATAAAAGAGTAATTTGCAGATTGACTGTCAATCCAACACACAAGAGTACTGCCTCCATGTGGTCAAAGATCCTGCCCTCATGTGGACATAAGATGGCCAGCACAACTGCCCTCCCTTGCAGACCTGGTTCCTCCCAACTATCCTCCACTGCTGGCCATCTTGTGGCAGCCATATTGTGTCCACATGGGGGAAGTCATCTTTGACCACATGGGGACAGCCTTCTTGTGTGTTGGACTGATGGTCAATCTGCATATTACTCTTTTATTAGATAGGATATGTACTCTGACATGTTTTCTAGTATAATAAAATTAATGCACAAGTTAATATAGAGAATAGATCATTTTATAATTTCATGTTAGTTTATTTTTCTAACTACACGTAAATATTTTGTATAATCCAATAGTATCTCAATAATATACAACAAAATTATTTCCTTTATTTTCTCTTCTAAAATGAGACTACACTTTAGAATATGCTTGAATCTTCTTAAACTTGAAAACATTGTACATACACATACACAAAACACTCAAACTTCCCAAGTGTCTCTCTATTTGTAAGGCTACATTTATGTTGTATAAAAGCTCCACTTCATAACCTCACTTAAACTTAATTACCTCCTAACAACCCTATGTCTAGATACAGTCACATTGGCAGTTAATGACTTCAAAATATGAATTAATACCTTTTAGAGATATTACTATTATGCTAGACAAAATAGATGGTCTTCATACTGTTTTTTAAAAAATATATTTTAATGATTTTTTTACAGAGCGGAAGGGAGAGGGATAGAAAGTCAGAAGCATCGATGAGAGAGACATTGATCAGCTGCCTCTTGCACGCCCCCTACTGGGGATGTGCCCACAGCCAAGGTACATGCCCTTGACTGGAATCAAACCCGGGACCCTTCAGTCCGCAGTCCGACGCTCTATCCACTGAGCCAAACCGGTCTCGGCTTCATACTGTTTTTCTAATCACTCTGTACCTTAATTTAAAAATATATTTAAGCATTGAATAGACTGTCAAACTACAGCAGGATGGCAGGGGAGGTTTGGGGGTGTTAGAAATCCAGGAAGACTTGTATGCATGCATAAACTAGTAAGCATAACCAGTGGACACAGACACTGAGTGGGATGAGGGTGTGTGCCAGGTGGTAGGGAAGGCCAGGGAGAGAGCAATGAGGTGAAAAGGAGACATAGGTGCTCTTATTTGTAATACTTTAACCAATAAAACATAAATAAAAGTAGTTACAAAAAATAGTCATTTAAATTAGAAAATACTTTATTTTCAAAGAAAATGACTTTATGTTAAGAACATTTTACAATTTAAAATTATCTCCCTATAGTACTGGCTAAATTTTCAAAGGATATGAATCAGATAGATATAAAATTGGAGTTTGAGAAGCTATTGAACTTCTCCATTCCTGAGAAAAGTATATACATAGAGATTACCCACATTCCTATGTTTCAAGTTCTCTCACATGGTCTGGACAAAATGTTTAATAAATTTTGTTTTAAAATTGTGATATATAGCATACATCAAAGATGTGATTTAAAATATATACATGTATATATGGCTTTTAACATTCAACAATTAAATAATCCTCAAATTCTTATCAATTACATTAAGGAAGAGAACATTGTCAGTATATGAAACTGCCTCTATGTGTCCTGCTCTCATGCTGTGTTCTCTTTACTATTCTCTAGACCAGTGATCGGCAAACTGCGGTTTGCGAGCCACATGCGGCTCTTTGGCCTCTTAAGTGTGGCTCTTCCACAAAATACTATGGCCTGGGCAAGTCTAATTTGAAGAAGTGGCATTAGAAGAAGTTTAAGTTTAAAAAATTTGGCTCTCAAAAGAAATTTTAATCATTGTACTGTTGATATTTGGCTCTGTTGACCAATAAGTTTGCCAACCACTGTGTTAGGACAATATTCAAGACCCTCTTAAGTTTTCACTATCATGATATTTGCAATACAAATTTCACTGCAATAAAACTATCAATTTCCTTACACTATAGATTATTAGTAATCCTAACTCAACCACTGGATTTGCTCACTTTTCTCTATTTAAAATGAGTGTAACCACTTCATTACTTACTAGAGGCCCAGTGCACCAAATTCATGCAGGATGGGGGAAGTCCCTCAGCCCAGCCTGCACTTATGCAATCTGGGACCCCTCGGGGATGTCTGTCTGCATCTTTAAATCTGGAACCTCTGGTTCCTAACTGCTCATTTGCCTGCCTGATTTCCCCTAACCCCTGCCTACCTGATGGCCCCTAACCACCTCTGCCTGCCTGCCTGATCAACCCTAACTGCTCCCCTACTGGCCTGATTGCCCCTAATTGCTCCACTGCTGGCCTGATTCCCCCTAACTACCTCTGCCTCACCCTGCACCCAGGACTCAGGATTCCCTCCTCTGGCCAGCCGCAGGCACCCACGATCTAGGTTGGCTTCTCCCCGGCTGCAGCCATAGGTGCTGGAATCCAGGACTGCAGGGTGGGCAGTTTGTCCCTCCCCTAGGCCACATCCTGGCTGCTCCCCATTTCTCTCTCCCAGTGTTGAGTGTTGGAGCCATTAAGGTGTGATGACCATTTGCATATTAGCTCTTTATGTTATGGGATAGGCTATATCAATATTTGAGATCATTATCAAAATCAATATGACATTCAGTTTTTATTATATACAAATCCTTTTTATCAGTCTTTCTATCTTAAAATTAGGTAATATACAAATAAAATAAATATTCAATACAATTTTACATATTAAATATATTTCTAGTGCATCAGTCACAGACATGATGCCTAGAGATGTGTATTATGCATTATTGCTAGTAAGTAAACTACATGATATTACATTTGTATGCATGAAGTTAATAGGTAATTGGGTACATTGTTGTGCTCAGAAAGAGCATAACTTGTCTATATATGTAAAAGGCTAATATGCAAAGAGTCCCCTCAGGAGTTGGACTGGGAGAACAGTTCAATCACTTGCTATGACATGCACTGACCAGCAGGGGGTGGCGCTGAATATGGCAGGTGACCAGCAGTGGGGGAGGGGGGGCACTAAGGGAGCAAGGGAAGGAAGAGGCAGGGAGGCAGGGAACCTGATCAGCCCTGATCACCAGCCAGGCCTAGGAACCCAATCCATGCATGGATTTCATGCAGTGGGCCTCTAGTTTACTAGTAATAATGTGAGTGGATGTTTGAGCCTGGATATAAGAAAGGCAATTTTGCTATGTTGAGGAGATAATTTAACAGGAAACTTAGAAGATACACTTTATTTAAAACCAGTTCTACAGTACGTGAATGATTTATTTGAGATATAACTCCTTATTTTTTATAGAACAAACTCTCTCAGTGTAATGTTAATAGTTTATGTTAACTTTATAAAGGCATTATGGAAAAGTTAAACTATAATTGACATGTAGAATTTTTATTATGAAAAGAAAATAATCAGTTTTTGTTATTTGTTGGTAAAGGTTTTGTATGTTTATGCATTTCAAAGATAGCTTAAATAAACACAAGTTAGTAATAGGAAACTAATAATTGACATTATACTCTTACTTATGCAACAATTAGCATTTTGCATTGACTATTTATGTAACTGATTGTGATCCTAGCTATTTAATAGCAACAGCAAAAAAAATTCTAATGCATAAAAAGGTGATTCACATATATTTTTAAATACTTGAAAATGTTATATAATTCTAATATATGGCCTATTTAATTTATTTAATTTGTTAGTTGCCTTTTTTTTCTTGTGGCTCTTAACACCTTTATTATTTTTAATTTAATAAATCTCTATTGTTCTGATAATTATAATTGTTCTTCCCCCTCCCCAAAGCTCCCCTCCACCCAGTTCCCACCCCACCCACTGCCCTTAGCCCCTCACCACCACCACCACTGTCCTCATCCATAGGTATATGATTTCTGTCCAGTCTCTTCCTGCACCACCCATACCACTTTCCCCCCAAGAATTGTCAGTCTATTCCCTTTCTATGCTCTTGATTCTATTATATTCACCAGCTTATTCTGTTCATCACATTTTTTATTCATTTGAATTTTAGATTCACTTGTTGATAAATATGTATTTGTTGTCCATATTTTTTAACTTTACCTTTTTCTTCTTCTTCCTCTTCTTAAAGAATACCTTTCACATTTCATATAATACTGGTTTGGTGGTGATGAAGTCCTTTAGCTTTTTCTTATCTGTGAAGCTCTTTATCTGCCCTTTAATTCTGAATGATAGCCTTGCTGGGTAGAGTAATCTTGGTTGTAGGTTCTTGCTACTCATCACTTTGAATATTTCTTGCCACTCCCTTCTGGCCTGCACAGTTTCTGTTGAGAAATCTGCTACAGTTGTATGGGTGCTCCCTTGTATATAACTAACTGTTTTTCTCTTGCTGCTTTTAATATTCACTCTTTGTCTTTTGCTCTTGGCATTTTAATTATGATGTGTCTTGATGTGGTCCTCTTTGGATTCTTTTTGTTTGGGGTTCTGTGTGCTTCCTGGACTTATAAGTCTATTTCCTTCACCAGATGGGGGAAGTTTTGGGTCATTATTTCTTCAAATAGGTTTTCAGTATCTTGTGCTCTCTCTTCTTCTAGCACCCCCATATTCTGATGTTGGTACGCTTGAAGTTGTCCCAGAGGCTCCTTACGTTATCTTCATATTCTTGGATTCTTTTTTCATTTTGCTTCTACAGTTGAGTGTTTTTTGCTTCTTTGTATTTCAAATCTTTGATTTGATTCTTGTGATCCTCTAGTCTGCTATTATATCTCTGCATAATATCTTTTATTTCAGTCAGTGTATGCTTAATTTCTAGTTGGTCCTTTTTTATATCCTTGAGGGTCTTGCTAAATTTAGTGGTCTTTTCTAGAAAATTCTTGAAAAACCTTATAACCGTGGTTTTGAACTCTATATCCAGTCACTTGATTTCCTCCATTTTTTTCATTTGTGATTTTTTTCTTTCTTTCTGCATTTTGGCTGCTTCCCTGAGTTGATAGAGTGGCTTTGTGTGCTAAGTGTCCTATAGGGTCCAGTGACTCAGCCTCCCCAGTTACCTGAGGCAGACACACTTGGTGCACCCATTTGTGGGCTGTGTGCACAGCCTTGTTGTAGTTAAGCCTTCATTATTGTTTGTATCACTGGAAGGAATTGACCTCCAGGCCAATTGGCTGTGAGGATCAGCTGTATCTATGTTGGGAGAACTTCTGTACCGGAGACACCCTTATAGAAAAAGACTTGCAAAAGCCTCTGTGCTCAGCTTGGATGGGGCAGAGTCTCAGGGCAGAGCAGACAGCATTGGTTTCCTGTCAACCCTGCTCTAATAGGCCCCTGTGTCTCAGCGTCTCATGGTAATTGCTCTAAGCACCTGTAAGAGAAAGCTTCCCTTGATTTCCACCCACTGCTAGACAGGCCAGTTTCTCCCCAAATGAGTGTGGGTCCCCAGAGTCTCACCCAAACCTGGAGTTCAATGAAGTTGGGAGCTTTTTTCTCCCTCCCACTTGACAAAGCTAGCTGTGCACTCAGTTGCCAGTCCTCTCAGTGTGCAAATCTCAGTACCTCTGCCTCCAGCAGCTCCTCTGAGTCTCAGTGTGCTTTTCTCTTTTCTTCTAGTTGTAGAATTTCCACTCATCCAGCCTTCTTGTGGTTCTGGATGATGTCCATTTTGTCTTTTAGTTGTAGTTTTGAAGTTGTTGTGCGAGGCAGTAGTTTAGGTGTTTGCCTATGCCACCTTCTTAGTTTCTCTTCTTAACACTTTTAAATTAATAAACAAAAATTTTAAGAATACAGTTAATTGCAAAGTCATTGGGAAATATTTTTTTGTCATGAAGGTAGGATAAGTTTGAGCTATGATGCAGCTCTCTCCTGTAATGACAGAAAAAAATATAAAAGAATAATAACTAAAATCAATCCGCTGGTATGAGTAACTAAATATATCCATGGCCCAGTTATAGAGCAGAAAATTGGCATGAATACATTTAAGATTGGAGAAAAATCCTCTTTTTTATGATGATAGCAGAAAGTGAAAATACAAGATTCAGTCACGCCAGCTCAGAGCAGTCATGTTAGTTTTGTTTACAGTCTGTGTGAACTGGAGGAGAGGAAAAACGAGTGAAGACATGGGCAGGAGGGATGGAAGACATAAGCACAGAATTACAGATTCCAAGTCTGATTATACCACAGTTGACAGATGCAAATAAATGTATCATTTTATATGTAACTACTGGTTACATGAAATATTTTAATAAATAAATTCAGGACAAACATTTAGTGAATGTTCAAAGAGAAAAAAATCATCTGAGGGAGTAAATATGTGTGTTGGGGAGACTGGAAATTTTATTCAGAAATAGGAATCTGATCATCATATTTCTAACCCAAAATCAAGAAATGTGTCATTACTGATAACTACAAAATCCCTCCTGACTTTTAAGCTAAAGATCTTGTTAGGGCCAAGTCTCAGATCCTGTTAGATACTGTCAGAACAGATTTTTTGTTTCCAGTGGTGAAAATAGCAGAAAGAACTGAAGTCCAACTTCTTGAAGTCTTTCTCTGAGGTGACATAGAAATCTTCTGTCGATATGCTTACACTTCTGCTTACATCTCATGAATGACACAGGTTCCTTTCTGAAATCAGGAAAGAAGTCACTATCGCAGAGATAAATCAAAATAAACCCTGAACTTCTCTTGGTTTCTTTGTTGCCTAGGTCCAATGTCAGGAAACAGACCATCAGCTTTTAAGAGGAGTGGCTTCTAGAAATAACCATTTTCTTGACAGGAGTGTGTATTGAAAATTCAAGTATTGGAGGGACTTCTAAAGCTCAGTGCTTTAAAATTTGGTTTAGCTGTTCTAACTTGTTTATTATCTGATAACAGATATGAAAAGATGTGATTCTCTAATGGTTAGTAGTGGGTCATGTGAGACATGCAAAAGTATGACTTTGTCACTCTTAGAAGGGTTCTTAAGTAAGATAGAACTTTAATTACTTTTGCATATATTAATTAATAACACACTTCTAAAACATGCAAAACAGATACAGAGTTGTCTGCTTATTTCAATTGTGAGCAAAAAGAAATACACTAGCTTCCTAAACATTGTTGAAATTTGCTTGGCTTTTAAATAATAAAAGAGAATGTAGCTTGATTGCAGGGACTATAAATCTGAAGTGTATATTTTATGGCCATTTTAGGAAAAGTATTTTTCTCTTTGTCCAATACTAAGATTTCTTTAGATCTTTGCTTGACTTTTGCTGATGCACATTAAACAATTTGTTTTCTATATCCTCATTTTATTTATTTATTTATTTATTTATTTATTTATTTATTTATTTATTTATTTATTTATTATGTGCAAGTCATTTTACTGCAATCCTTTGAAGGCTTTTAGAATTCATACTGATGGCTTTGCTGTGAGCCTTGCTGATGGATACTTCAGGTTTGGGCATTTAAAAAAATTCTTTATTGTTTAAAGTATTATATGTCTCCTTTTCACCCCATTGACTTCTCCCCGGCCACTCCCACCCCCCAGCACATGCCCTTGTACCCCTACTGTCTGTGTCCATTGGTTATGCTTATATGCATCCACACAAGTCCTTTGGTTGCTCTATTACCTCCCCACCCCCCACTTGCCCCTGCGTTCCCTCTGAGGCTGGTCTGTTCAATACTTCTATTCTATGTCTTGGATCTCTTTTTATTCATCAGTTTAAGTTATTCATTATATTCCACAAATAAGTGAGATCATATGCTATTTATCTTTCTCCAAATGGCTTATTTCATTTAGCATAATGCTCTCCAGGTCCATCCATGCTGTTGCAAATGGTAAAAGTTCCTTCTGTTTTACAGCAGCATAGTATTTCATTGGGTAGATATACCACTGTTTGTTACCCACTCATCTGCTGATGGGCAGTTAGGCTATTTCCAAATCTTAACTATTGTAACTTGTGCTGCTATGAACATAGAGGTGCATATATCCCTTCTGGTTTGGTTTTCTAGTTTCTTGGGCTATCTTCCTAGAAGTGGGATTACTGGTTCAAATGAGCACTCCATTTTTAATTTTTGAGCACACTCCATACTGTTTTCCACAGTGGCCACACCAATCTGCATTTCCACCATACAAACAACTTCTGTTTTCAAGATATAGACATTTCTCAGGAGGTCCAGTGGCCTAATGATTGAAACTAATTTTTCAAATGAAATTTTTTTTTCTCTTTCTTTTTCTCTCATTCTCATTCTGGATTTCTCTCTTGATTGTCCCATTTCCATCTACCATATATGGAAATTTCATGCAAGGAGGTAAATTGAAAGCTAGTTTCCACAATTTATATTCCTCACATGACTATAACAACACCAACTCTAATTTTTAAAAAGTCCAGGGAAGACTATGGTTGGGCAAACTAAATCTTTTGCCTATCCCTAAACCAATCTTTGTAGGAGAAAATTAGAGAGATCTGATTGGTCCTGAGTTCAAAGCTGTCATAAGGACGGGACACAACTTTGATAACACCACCCTCCCCAGACCAAAGTATTATTGATAGGGTGTTTTTACCAGGAACAAAATATTATGGATGGGGGGTGTCTTCAAAGTAAAGGGCACTGTACAAACAATTTTTTATTCACCAAGCCACAATCATAATTACAGAATCTTCACGCATCAATATTAAAAGAGTTGTTTACTTCTTTATTAGTCAGGGTCCAGTCAGAAAATGATACCAGTTATTTTAACAGACAGAATTTCAGATACAGAATTAGTTAAACAAGCTCTGGAAGGACCAGCAAGACAAATGCAAAACTAAAGTGTATCAGGGGTGGTAGCTTCTAAAAGCCCTAGCCACCTCTATGTCGGGGGCATCCTCCCAAAAAAAGGTTAGGACTATTTGAACTTAGAAGCTTGGCAGAGGGTTCTGCATCACTGGGAGCCTGCTCTTTGGGAAGAGAATGCTGCCCCCAAGATGCTGGTGTGTATGAGCAGCCACCATGAGGCTTATTCTTTGGATGTGGAAATATAAACTTGAAACAGATGTATCAGATACCACTCCAAGGGTGAAGACCAATTGCTAAAGTAACAATGAAAGAAAAATTATACATAACAATGAGGAGTCACTTCTTTCTTCTTCCTTTGATCCTTTCATTCTCCTTCTAGTGTCCCCTGCTTGCAGAGCCTAATAAGCTTCCTCCCAGCAGAGCAGAGTGAAGGTTATGGAGCCCAAACTCAGCATCACAAAGAAGAGATTGAAAGGGTAGATTTGACTGAGAGACAACAGCTTAATAATGGCAGCATCAATTGTGCACCAACTGGGTAATATTTTATTCATTAGCAATGGGATTTTGTCTATATCTATAGATTGAATAATAGAAACATACACATGTAAGTAAAAATTAGCACCAGCCATTTCATGTGCTTAGTTCCCATCTCAAAACCCACTAGTTTCTTAAAACTTTGCAATATTATATCAAGATGTTTTCTACTCAAGTTGGAGATTTCTAGAACTATATTCTACCTAGTCTTTGGAGTATATTTACTGATCTTCATGGAGGGGAGAAACTGAAGTTTTTCTTTGGATTATGATTTTAGAACTGTCAGCAGTTTATTCTGAGAAAGTAGGTTTAGGTTCATCATTTTCCTTCAAATAATTTTCCCTCAGCTTCAAAGTTTCCATCTATAAAAGAAGCTGAGTTAGCATGGTCTATGCTGGTACTCTGGCTTGACTGAGATAGTAGAACATGTGGAATCTGTTGACAATTGGAGAGAAGACCTATTCTGTGGCTAACTTCCTTGAATTCCTTACCTTAATCTCTCTCATATATGGAGAATTTAATATAAAAACTGGGCCATTGAAGTCTCTTGAGAATATTGCTTAAATCTAGCCTATTTGAACATAAACATTTTATAAAAATTACTAGAAGCCCAGTGCATGAAATTTGTGCACTGGAATCGGGGTGTCCCTCAGCCCAGCCTGGACCCTCTCCCCTCAGGTGATGTCCAACTGCTTGTTTAGACCTTATCCCTGGAATGAGGCCTAAACCAGCAGTTGGACATCCCTCTCACAATCTGAGACTGCTGGCTTCCAACCACTTACCTGCTTGCCTGCCTGATTGTCCCTAACCCCTGCTGCCTGCCAGTCTTATCATCCACTAACGACTCCCCTGCCAGCCCAATTGATGCTTAACTGCTCCTCTGCTGGCCTGATTGCCTACAATTGCCTTTCCCTACCAGTCCGATCACCCGCAACTGCCTTTCCTACCCTGCAGGCCTAGTCACCCTAACTGCCTTTCCCTGCTGACCTGATCACCCACAACTACCCTCCCTTACCAGCCATCTTGTGGTGGCCATCTTGTGACCACATGGGGGTGACCATCTGTGACCACATGGGGCAGCCTTCTTGTGTGAGGGTGTGATGGTCAATTTGAATATTACCTCTTTATTATATAGATTTTTTCATTTAAGTTTATTCTGAAAAATTTTGTAAAAAAACAAGAAATGCTTTGAAACTGTCCCCCCAAAATCATAGTTTTAATCCAATTTTACTTGCTTTTCTTTTCTAATTTTATATTTCCACTTTTTCCAGAGAATATCACAAACATTGTGTCAGAAATACTGAATTTAAATATTGGATGCTTTTTCAGGCAGCCTTAAAATTAATGATATGTACATGAAAAAGTAGACATTAGGATTTTATCATGATAAATACATCCTAAATTCCATCAAGAGCACTGTAGCAATCTTAATAAGCCTGAATAAATGATTTATTTTAGAAAATTTACTAAATAGCAGTGGAAAAGTTTAATGTGGAATCTCACCACAGCTAATTATATGTATTAGCTATGTTGAGTAGTTTGCTAGCCCAGATAACCTTTAAACTTTGGTTGTAATGGTAATTTACTTAATGGAGGGGCTTAATAGAAATATTGAAACAAATGAACCTCCTTAAATTCACTGAGATTGGATTGGGAAGTTAGAAGTCATGAATGTGCTGTGCACATATACTGACAGAAAACCTTGTCGTTTTAATGATTCATAATTTCTAATTAGCCATGATTATTCTGAGTGGTTGTGGATATACATTTTAATTGTATCACATACTGTAATTTCCAATTTCCACAGAGACGCTGATGAAGTGAAAGTTGTATTGCTAAGTCATCATTTAAATATTTGCAAAATGGAAACCTCTAAGAGGGATAACTATGTACAGCTTAATTATAATTTCTATTGATCTCAGAAGTCAATTTTGTTTCTGTAAGGTGGCTGGCTGTCTCCCTTTACTTTTGTGGCTCAACCTCATGGTGGAGTTTTGGAATTGCAATGATGTTGTCAGCAGAAGGAGAGAAAGCTATACTTCCAGTATATAATCAGCTTTTTAGAGACAAAAGAAAGAGTCAGAGGATCAGAGACAGGGCAAGTAGAGCAACTGGGTGAATGCCATTGTAGTAGGAGAGTTTGGGTTAAAATTAAGTGCTGAAGGTGGGAAGACCTCTCTTTGACATTTATATTTTGCATGATTATTTAATAGAGCTACCTGAAGAATACTTAATTATATTTCTCTTATATTTAGGTTTTAATTTTCAAATCAAAAGAATTGGTAGGTCTATAAGAAGACAACTGCCTAAGAAAAATATATCTCCCAACAGGTTCTGATGTGAGAAAAAATAAAGCAGATTAGCAAGTGTGTATATATTTATGATGAATAGAACAATATGGAAATATTTGATGGACTCTTCTAGGTGTTAAAACGTCCTATATAGCTTACAAATCATGTACTATATGGCACAGATAAGCTAAAATAAACATACCTACGGCAGCACTTGGAATAAGTACTCCCTTCTATTTATTCAAGGCCCAGAAACCCAGTGTGATAATTGAGTCCATCCTATGCCAATATTTATTTATAATTAAAAATAAAAAGCAGTTTATTTTCTTTTTAACATCCCCATGACATTTATTTTATAACAGGAAGTTTGTACTTTTTAACCATCTTCACTCATTTCACCTAACTACTAATCTCTTCTATGAGCTTGGTATTTTATTTGATTGCACATATAGTGGAGATAAATTGGTCTCTTTCTGACTTATTTTCTTTAGCATGTATCTTCAGATTCCACCCATGTTGTTGCAAATGACAAGTTTTCTTTCTTACTATCTACACTAATAAAAGAGAGATATCCAAATTACCATCACTCCACTACATCTAACAGCCAATCAGAGTGAGTATGCAAATTAATCTGAAAAGATGGCAGCATACTTCCCCCCTTCCCCCCAGCTGCTCAGGCCCTGTGTAATTTGGAGAAGTTGGGCCCCAGCTCCTGAGGCTGGCTGCGGCCTGGGAAAAGTAGAAGCTGCCTAACCAGTGATCCCAGGCTGCAGCCAGCTGGAGAAGCCACCCACCCCATGTCTCCCTACACCATGTCTGCCTGCCCCATATCCTGGGGGAAATGGAGAAACAGGGCCCCAACACCTGAGGCTGGCTGTAACCCAGGAGATGAAGAAGCTGCCTGCCCTGTGATCCCAGGCCACAGCCATCAGCAGAAAAATCACATCCACCTGCCCCATGTCCTGTGGGAGATGGAGAAACCGGGCCCTAGCTCCTGAGGTGTGGCCCAGGACAAGTAGAAGCTGCTGTCCCAGTAATCCCAGGCTACAGTCAGCTGGAGAATTCACCCATACAGCATCCCAGGGAAGACAAAGAAGCCATCAACCTGTGGTCCAGGAGCCAGCACCTGCAGCTGGCTATATCCTGGTAGACAGAAAAGCCACCCAACCTGCAGTCCCGGGCACCAGCACTTGGGGCTGCAGCACAGGCAAAGCCACCTGCCTACCATGCTCTGAGGCTGCAGCTGGCCTGAGTGCCTATGGCTGACCAGAGGTAGGAAAGCCTGGCTCTCAGTTGCCTGTGGTCAGCTGGAGGAGGTAATCCTAGGTCCCGGATGCAGGGCAGAAGCAGAGGTGGTTAGGGGCAATCAGGCTGGCAGGCGAGTGGTTAGGTGCCAGCAGTTCTGGATTGTGAGAGGAATGTCCAACTGTTGGTTTTCCCCTGAGGGGTCCCAGATTAGAGATGGGGCAGGCCCAGCTGAGGGACACTCTTCTCCCTCCCACCCTGTGCACGAATTTTGTGCACCGGGCCACTATTGGCTAAATAATTTCCATTGGTGCTTACGCATACAAGGGCGCGCACGTGTGTGTGTGTGTGTGTGTGTGTGTGTGTGTGTGTGTGTGTGTGTGTGTTGTGTGTTGTGTAAACATTTTTCTTTTATTTATTTATGGTGCTTAGGTTGCTTCCATATCTTGGTTATTGTAAATTACGCTGCAATGAACATGGATGCGCACTCATCTTTTAAACTTAATGATTTCATTTTATCCAGCTAAGTGCTCAGACATATTATGGATAGGATGGTCTCCACCAGGACCAAAGTATTATAGATGGCACGGCCTTCACCAGGATCATATGATTTGGTTGCACTAATTTACATTCCTAAAACCAGTGCACAAGAGTTTTTTTTTTTTTTTTCCGCTATATCCTCACCAATACTTGCTATTTCTTATTTTTAGGTAATAGCCATTCTAATAGGCATATGGGGATGTTGTGACTTTGATTTGCATTTTCCTAATGATTAATGATGTATCATTTATGTACCTGAAGGCCATCTGTATGTCTTCTTTGAAAAAAATATCCCTTCAGATTCTCTGCCCATTTTAAATCAATTTTTTGTGTTGTTGTTATTGTTGTTGTTGTTGTTTTATGGAGAAGATTCTTAACTTGAGATCATAAAAACATTCAGGAGATTGGTTATGAACAAATATACCTGTATTTAGATTGGGAAATGGGTATAATTTATGATGGAATTAACCAAAGCAAACATTATTTGCCTAAAGTATAGATGATATCCAGATGATTTTATATAATCTTTTCATTTCCTCACCAAGAAAATGGTGATAATACATAGCAAGATAGGACCAAGAGAATAATCTCTGCTTTAGATTAATTAGACTGAATTTCTTTATTTTATTTTATTATTTTATTGTTTAAAGTATTACATATAGTAGTGCATATCTCCTTTTTTTTCACCATAGACCTTTCCCAAGTCTCCCCGACCCCCATGCCCTCATCTCACCCCACCTCCAAGTGTCTTGTGCCCATTGGTTGTGCTTATATGCTATGCATACAAGTTCTTTGGTTGATCTCTCCCCCAGACCCCAACACTCCCCAGCTTTCCCACTGTGATTTGACAGTCTGTTCGGTGCTTTACTACCTGTATGTCTATCTTTTTGTTCATCAGGTTATATTATTGTTTATTTTCCATAAATGAGTGAGATCCTATGGTATTTTTCTTTCATTGCCTGGCTTATTTCACTTAACATAATGCTCTCCATGTCCATCCATGCTGCTGCAAATAGTAAGAATTCCTTCTTTTTTATAGCAGCGTAGTATTCCATTGTGTAGATGTACCATAGTTTTCTAATCCACTCATCTGCTGCTGGGCATTTAGGCTATTTCCAAATTGAATTTCTTTTCTTACATTCTATTTTACTTAGTTTATCTTTCATGTTTGTCTTGTGCAGCAGCCATAGGTTTAGTTATATAGCTTTCATATATGGATCCCCATTATTAATTGCAAAAGAATTATTGTTTGAAATTTATTTAAATTGCGGTAGCATTACTAAGTTAAATTGTTATAAATTTTGAAAAATGCATCAATGTATTTATTTAGTCAATAGATATGTATTAAGGCATAGATATATATATTTTCTTCAAGTTACCAAAACATTATCATGGCTATTGCAATTATAAGAAATATATGAGAATGGACTTAGTACAGTGTTTGACACTTACTTAGAATTCTATTTTTATTAGCATTACTGATTAAAGTATGTATTCTCTAATAAAAACTATAAGCAGTATTCTGTAGACATTAAAGTGATACAGTGATCCTTACTTCCTTGAATCTTCTGACTTAGAAGGAAAGTCACACAATTGAAGAACAAAACCAATAAGGATGAATAAATATAATGATAAACCAAGATTTGGTTTTCTTGGAAATACATAACAGAAGTTATCCAAACTACTGGCTACTTTATTTTACATCATACTGAAGCTCTTGTAATAATATACACATAGTTTAAGTGCTCAATACAATTTTTTTAATTGGGGGAATGTCTTAATGTTAATTCTTTCTATATAATTTCAAATTTGTTTTTAGAACATATATTTAATTTTTCTACTTTCTGGAGAGAAAAGGACCTTTCATTTTGAGTTTGAGTTGAAAACTGACATCTTATTCGGCAAACCAATATGCTTCTTGAAAACTATCTTGTCTTAGCAACTTAGATATTTAATTATTTTGCCATTTCACATTCAATTCCAAATAAGTATTTTTTATATAAAGTATTCTATCACTTCATATAGTTAATGATATTCAGGTGATTTAGGAAAAGAGATAGAACTATTAACTTAAAGTAACTTTCCTGAGAAAGAACAAAAACACCTCTATTGAAACTTATCACTAAAGTTACCAGTGGTCAATTACATCTTTACAAAAGAAGTAAAAGGTTTTATATTAAAAAGTCTTCAAATTGCAACTACAACCTAAAGAGACACTCACTAATTTTACTGGAGTGAAAATGTCTAACTGCAAGTTCATGGCACTCAGGGTTTCATTACTGGGCATGGCAAGGGACGGAAGTGGTGTCTGTAAACATCGCAGACAGATGTTGTGCTCTATGTTCATCTTTCTGGAGAGAGGATCTGTACTCTTTATCTGTTTCTCAAATGGGGCCAAGATCTTAACATGGTAAGAAAGCCATGATCTTGTGGTGTGGCAAGTAGTTTAGTCTGTAGGAAGGGATCAAATGACAGAAAGTACTAATTTCAGCAGGAACTAGATGGCTATTGGTGAGCTCCTGTTCTAATTTTCCTTCAAAACCCCACAAAATTGATAATAATGAGGATTTTACAATATGCTCCAGATAGCTATAAAGTCCCTATTACGACAGCCTCCTTAAAGGTTAGCTCGTTGATTTGTGGCTTGGGAAGTTTTCTCTTTCAGCCTGTGATTTTTCTCAAAAGAAGTTTGTGGAGAAAGAGAATCATCATGACAAGACCTGCAGCTTGTGTGTGGCTTCATGCTGTATAGAGGGGGAAGGATGGGGGTGTGCATTGTTTTACTCAGTGACCTGATATCTTGAGGATGCCTTGATCTTATCGAAGGACATTCAACCGTGGTTAAATGTCACCTCTGTAGACAGGTGGGAGAGCTCTGCCATTAAGTCTGTGAATAATCTCATGTAAGGCAGCATTTTGTAACTGTCAAAACTCACACTAGAAGCTATTTTTTCCTGGGGCCAAATCCTGGCTCTATTACTTAGTCACTCTTATTCTGGACACCTGTTTTATTTTTAAAATTTAAATATATATTGGTTTCAGGAAAAGGAAGGACAGGTAGAGAGACATAGAAATATCAATGATGAGAAATAATCACTAATCTGCTGCCTCACGCATGCCCCCCAATGGAGATTGAGTCTGCAACCCAGGCAGATGCCCGACTGGAAATCAAATCCCATGATCTATTGGTTCATGGGTCCATGCTCAACCACAGGCACCCGGGCCGGGCTGGTCAACTTTCCTAATTCTCTCTGCCTCATTTGTAAAATAAGGATAGTAGTGTTGCCTACTATATGGGCTTGTTCTTATAATTGCATGCTGCTATTTATTAAGTACTTAGAACAGTGACTAACATATAGTAAACACTATTTTTATTAAAATAAAATTAGGCTCTAAAAGTCCACGTTGATAGGCATTTTCTAAATTTATGGGAGTCTTATGTTCTATTGATTTGATTGCCTGAAACCACTGCTATCCATAAGTCCTTTAACCTTTCTACTGTCTGCCACAGAAAGTTTTTATTTAGTTGAGAAGAAAAAGTAGTTCCATGTACTAAACTGGGTGTGGTACTGGCTGCTAGCGTACTTGTTGTAGACACATTTTTGAGAGAAGCTACTCTTTACTTTTGCATTTATAAATATGTTAGCTCCAAGTTTTTGGAGTTAGGGAAGAGTTTGCAATAAAAAGTAGGAGAATGTTAGAGAAAGAAAATACACTAATCGTAGAAATATGGACTTTGGGGAGCTTATCATTGTCAGCAGTTTGCCTAAATTCTGATACAGCTCAACATATCTTGAACATTTCAAACATGCATTGTCCTAAGATTATCTTGGGCTTGGGTGGACAAGGGATGATGATATGTGATGAAGCCAACTCAAGAAGCAGTCCATATTATATTCTTTAACTTGAGAAGAAATAAATACATTTTTCCTAAACCTTGAGATATACAAATACATAAGGATACTATGTCTTCGTCTTTCATCTAAAACCTCTTGATGCAATTTTATATATCCTATATAATAAAAGCATAGTATGCAAATCGTCCCCGTGGGCTGTCATTTGCCTGGGAGTTCGACCAGGAGACTGCGTGCAGGAGCCGGTCTGCAAGGCCAGCCAGGAGAGAGTGCGCTGCCTGACCGTCTTCTGTGTGGCACCTCTGGGTGGCACAGAGGCCCATGCTATGCCCTGGTAGTGGTGTCTGGCTGCACTACTTCATCTCTGTGTGGGGACTCGGGGGCTGTGACTCAGGCAGAGAAGGCAATCAGCTAGGATCCGCCCTTCCATGCCAGAAACTTGCACTTTGATCACCAGCCAGGCCTAGGACCACACCCATGCATGAATTTCAAGCACTGGGCCTCTGGTATTTGTAATAGATTATAATCTAATCTCTTAATATAATTTGAGCCAAAGGACATCAAAACATTTTTTTCAACTGTACTTTCTAATTAACCTCTTTACATGAATGTTGTCAAATGTCTTTCTGCATGTTGTCATGCAGTTCTTGTCTCAATACTGAGCTGGTGTAACTATAATTCATAGCTGTAATCATTCACCATCTGGACACTTCTAGTTACTAAAGATTTTAAATTAAAGTGTTTGCAGTGCATAATAGAGTTGTAACAGATACCATTGATACTTATTCTCAGTAAGGTTCATCCATAGAGTAAATTTTCTAAGCAAATCAAGTCCCCAAATCCACTATTGATAAAGTAGATTCTGCAACATGAGTCTGCATATGCAAAATGCATCCTACTAATTTATTTTGTCTTTGTGTATAGAGTAAGACAATGATTTATGAAGTAATTTTCCCAAACTTAGCTCATCCTGAGAATTATAAGGGAAATTGATTATGGTGGGCTCTGAAATCTTTATGTTAAACAAATGTTTCAAATAATATAAGAATCAGAACAACATGCCATCATTGTAAAGTATAAAATGATTCAGACTTACTAGGAAATTTAGAGACGAGTGGGCAGTATTTTTAGACTTAACATAATTATTCTCTTCTCGTTTCATAATCATTGCTTTTATAAATCAGAGAGATTAGAGGCAGGAAGCATGAATAAAAATAGAAGACTAGAAGATGCAGCTTTACAAATCACTTTTAGTCAACAAAACTGACAGATTTTTACATAATGAAAACAAAAACATAATTGCCAAAAATTATAGCTTTAATTTAAATCTCAAAACAATAATCATGAAGCTTTACTTAAAACCTTAAAAATTTAAGAGTGTTGTGAAGGATTGATAACACAACAGAGAAATTATGTATTTGTTCAAATGACAAAAATCCACAGGAGACCAATATAGCTTTAAATACTGTCTATGGTCGAGAATGTGTTTGTGTGTTTGCAGAGGACAACTCCAAGACCATGTGGGTTCCTGCGACAGTGAGGAACTGACGGGCCTGTTCCATCCACGAGGACGGTCCAGAGATGGTGGACGCTGACGACACCTTGCCATGCTAGCAGTCGGCAGCTGTGTGTGGCTGCAGGCGGCCCAGGAACATACCAGAGAGGATGGATCTTGCATTGCCATGATGTGTCCACCATCTGGATAGCATTGCTGACATGTACACATGAAGAACTATTTGACATTGAAACTGGGACTCAGAACAGTTGGACATTGAAACTGACACTCAAACTTTTTTTGGTCTTAGACGTTTGTTTTCAGTATGCAGAGGCAAGATATTTTTGAAGAAAAGAAACAGGGGAGAGTGATTGATATAGAGGCAGGGTGGCCTCGAACGGGCTGTCAAGCTACAGGGGGAAGGCTGGAGTGGAGGGGAGGCAGATGCTGGGGGAGATCAACTGAAGGACTTGAATGCATACATATGAGCATAACCAATGAATGAGACTCTGGGGCGGGGAGGGAGGCAGGTGGGGAACATGTGCTGGGGGGTAGGGGAGGCTGGGGGGAGGATATTGAGGGGGGAGGAAAACATATGTACTACTATTAAATATAAGTTATATTGTAAATAAAATTTAAAAAAAGAAGAAACATTGAAAAAAATAAAATAAAATAAAATAAAATAAAAATTTAATTGAAAAAAATAAAATAAAATAAATACTGTCTAGGATTTCTCCATGGTAATCAAATAGTTAAACCATTCACATCAATTTATTACATTTGGAAAAAAATCAAGGAATAGGACAAACAATGCTTTTATTTTTTAATTTAGGGTTGATAACATAGATTATAAAAATATAATTTAACCTCCAAATATTATTTATGATAATAAAAATTAGTGAACCAGAAGCTATCCTATGTCAAATTCCTCTAATAGTCTATAACTCTGTTTCAAAACTAGAATATTAACTGACATTTCTGCTTTCCTAGATCATTGCTGTGTACTTTTATGTAGACCTTCACTGAGATTTCTAAATTATTTCATCATTCTAGGTCCCAAATTGTCTTGGACAATTTTCTAGGATCTCATTTCTTTAACTCCTTACCAACCATCAAAATGTCTTATAAACTTAAAGAGTTATGCATAAATGCTAAAGGTGATCTTTACATGTATATTTTTCCTCCTGAATCTATTGAGTCTGTTACTCAGCAATCTATGATTCTCTTCATCTCTCATTCCATAAATCAGCCCCTACTTTGGAATTCATTACCATCAATAGCTCATGTAACTTGGGCCATTTTGTCAGGCTTATAAACTCAAGCTTCACTGGAGACATAATCACAGACTTTTTCTCCTGCTTCCCGCCTTTTTGTTCCAGCATTTATGACCATGCTATGAGAGTCATTGTCATTAAGAAGAGTTAGGGAAAACCTCCTAGGCTCTGTATAGAGCTCTGTAGACTGAGTAACTGAACAGCTGGCAAGGGAGAAGTAGGTGGTCCCGTTTGTATACGTTGTTGAATATTTTGGCCAAATTTCTTTTCAGATATGACCATATCATCCTAATTTCTTATTCCAGGACATGGCTGACTAGAATTCCATACCAAGAATACAACCTGTCACCCTTTTGATATATTGTTGCTCACTTGTGTTTGCTTGCATATCATCTGACTATATTGCTCTGCAGGCAACTATGAAATGCTTGTATACTCTTGCCACTGTTCATGAATCTAACCACTCACAGCTGAAATGTTTGGGTACTTGCCTGTTTTGATATTGTTATGAATTCATGTCTTATTGGCTCTTTTATATAATTAGCAGGTCCAAAAAGAAATAATCTAATTGGTTATTAATTATTAATAGGTTAAAATGCAATTCAAGCAAATAAGAAAATGTGAGGCTTCTTTCAAACATTCTAGCCTGTGGATACAGAACCCAGTTCTGACCACTGCCTCTCCCAGCTGATGATCTTTTTCCCACAACAAACTACCTCTTGCCCACAGGTTGAATTGGAAGGAGAGATTAAGGAAACCATGGATTGCTGATTTTGGTACTCAGTCTTGAAAAATAAAAGTAATACAGGCTGAAATGGGCAACCCTGAAAGTGTCTGATGACATCTTTAGAATTATAATAGCTCTCAGTGGGAAGAAAGCATAGCAAAATTAACCATCTGAAGAAGAGAAAGATGCTGTATTCCAAAGTGCAGAATTTTAGCCCATGTGAACCAGCAACTGGTGTTGCTACCTATCCTGCCAGGAAATATCTGCTAATTTCAATGTGAATAAAACTTAAGCATTTGATTAGGGGCATTGTTTCTTTTTTTAAAGTTCCTTTTCCTAAAATTTTGCTTTATTATTAAATTACTAGAGGCCTGGTGCATGAAAAATGTGCATGTGGGCACCAGGGGTGTCCCTCAGCCCAGACTGCACCCTCTCAAACCTGAGACCCCTTGAGGGATGTCCGACTGCCTGTTTAGACCCTCCCAGTATGAACAAACCTAAGTGGGCAGTTGGACATCCTTCTCACAATCCAGGACTGCTGGCTCCAAACTGCGCACCTGCCTGCCTCCCTGATTGCCCCTAACCACTTCTGCCTGCCAGCCTAATTAATGTCTAACTGCTCCCCTGCCAGCCTGTTTGCCCCTAAATTCCCTCTTCTGCCGACCTGGTCACCCCTAACTGCCCTCCCCTGAAGAATTGATCGCCCACAACTGCCCTCCCTTGCAGGCCTGGAACCTCCCCATGGCCGTCCCCTGCTGGCCATCTTGTGCTGGCCATCTTGTGTCCACATGGGGGCAGGATCTTTGACCAAATGGGGGAAGCCCTCTTGTATGCTGGAGTGATGGTTAATCTGCATATTACTCTTTTATTAGATAGGATAGAGGCCTAGTGCATGGGTGGGGCCAACTGGTTTTCCCTGAAGGGTGTGATGGATCAGAGTAGGGGTTCCTTTGTGGTGTGGAGCGGCCTGGGCGAGGGGCCTGTGGTGGTTTGCAGGCCAGTCACGCCCCTTAGTGACCCAAGCAGAGGACCTGGGATCTCGGATTAGTTTAAATTCTACAGTTGAAACTTTGTAGAGCAGAGCCAAGCCTTCTGCTGGCTCCGTGGAGACAGCCAATTATGTTTAGGCTTATTTAAATTCTATAATTGAAATTTTGTAGCCTAGAGTGGAGGCATAGGCACTAGGGCTGCAGAAACTTGGCTTCCTCCATCGCGTAGGCAACCCTAACCTCTGCTCTCTCCAGCTCCGTGGCTACCGCTATTTCTGTTGGATTTATGTATCTTTTATAATTGAAACTTTGTATCATTGAGTGGAGGCCTAGGCCAGCAAGGGCAGGCAGAAAGCTTGGCTTCCTCCATTGCCAGCAAAACCCAACCCTCCCTCCTGCTCTCAATGGTTGCAGCCATCTTGGTTGGAGTTTATTTGCTCCTGATTGGCTGGTGGGCATGGCTTGTGGGCATGGCTTAATCAGAGGTACAGCCAATTTGCATATTACTCTTTTATTAAATAGCATTATAGATGTCCCCTGTTTATGTTTGTTTTTTTTCCCATTGACAGGACATCTCACACCTCCCAGGCCTTCACTACTTTAAGGTCTGTGTGTGTGTGTATGTGTGTGTATATATATATATATATATATATATATATATATATACCCTAATATGCAAATAGATAGAGCTGCAGAACAACTGAACAACCGAACAACCAAACAACTGGTTGCTATGACATGCGCTGACCACCAGGGGTGCACACAAAACATGGCAGGCATTGGTCATGGCAAAATGGTGGAGAAGGTGAGCTTGCGGTGGCTGTCATCAGCTTTTAGTAGTTACTGAAAATTCTTTGCTCCCCCGTGCCATCATCCCACCTGGTGCTTGCACCCGCTGCCGGCGCTGGCCCCACTCACATGATCTTTAGTTTGCATATAAATTCCCTAGTTAATAATTCTCCACTTATCTCCCTCACCCTTGCCTTCCCTCTGAAATTTGTCAGTCTGTTCTATGCTTCTATGTCACTCAATCTATTTTGTTCATCAGTTTTTTTTGTTCATTAAATTTCACATATGAGTGAGATCATGTGATACTAATCTTTCTCTGACTGGCTTATTTAGCTTAGCATAATACTGTCCAGGTCCATCCATGCTGTTGCAAATGGTAAAACTTCCTTCTTTTTTTACAGCAGCATAGTATTCCATTGAATAGGTATTCCACTGTTTTTTATTCTACTCATTTGCTGATGGGCACTTAGTCTGTTTACAAATCTTAGCTATTGCAAATTGTGCTGCTATGAACATAAGTTTGCATATATCCTTTTGATTGGTATTTCCGATTTCTTGGGATATATTCCTAGAAGTAGAATTATTGGTTCAAAAGGGAGTTCCATTTTTAATTTTTTGAAGAAATGCCATACTATTTTCCACAGTGGCTGCACCAGTCTGCATTCCCACCAGCAGTGCATGAGGGTTCCTTTTTCTCCACATCCTTGTGAGCACTTGTTCTTTATTGATTTGTTGGTGACAGCCATTCTGACAGGTGTGAGATGGTACCTCATTGTCATTTTGATTTGCATCTCTGGGATGATTAGTAACTTTGAGTATGTGTTCATATGTTTCTTGGCCTTCTGTAGGTCCATTTTTGAAAAAGATCTATTTAGGTCGGTTCATTGCCCATTTTTTGATTGGGTTGTGTATCTTCCTTTTGTTAAGTTGTATGAGTTCCCTGAAAATGCTGGAGATTAAACCCTTTTCAGAGATAACATTGGCAAATATGTTCTCTCATGCAGTGCGCTTCCTTCTTGTTTTGCTAATGCTTTCTTTTGCTGTGCAGAAACTTTTTATTTTGATGTGGTCCCGTTTGCTTATTTTCTCTTTAGTTTCCATTGTCCTAAGAGCTGTATTGGTAAAGATATTACTATGGAATATGTTTGAGATTTTGCTGCCTATGGATTCTTCTAAGATTTTTATGGTTTACCATCTTTGTTTCTTACTAAAACTAGACTGTAAAGCAGTTTAGGGGAATATGTAGTTTGAACTCAGTTCTTTCACAGCACTTTATGTTATAGCTTCCTTGAGCCAAAGTAAAAACTGAGAAGGTAGTTGCCAGTCCTCTACTTATTAGTAAAGGCAGCTCACTTGTGTCCAGAGATGGACGACACTGATGACACCTTGCCATGTGACCAGTCAGCAGCTGTGCATCGCTGCAGGTTACCCAAGACCAAACAAGAGAGGGTCGGACCTGCATTGCCAACATTTGTCCCACCATCCAGATATCATTGTTGACATGTACACATTAGGAACAGTTTGACATTGAAACTAGGACTCAGAACTGTTGGACATTGAAATTTGGACTCAAATATTTCTTGTTTTCATATGTTCATTTCTAGTCTGCAGAGACAAGATTTTTTAAAGAAAAGAAATGGGGGAGCCGAGACCGGTTTGGCTCAGTGGATAGAGCGTTGGACTGTGGACTGAAGGGTCCCGGGTTTGATTCTGGCAAGGGCATGTACCTTGGCTGTGGGCACATCCCCAGTAGGGGGCATGCAAGAGGCAGCTGATCAATGTCTCTCTCTCATCGATGTTTCTGACTTTCTATCCCTCTCCCTTCTGCTCTGTAAAAAATCAATAAAATATATATTTAAAAAAAGAGAGAAATGTGGGAAATAAAATAGATACAGAGGCGAAAAAGCATGAAACAGACTGTGAAACTACAGTGGGAAGGCAGGGGAGGTTGAGAGCTGGGGGATGCAAGAGATAAGCCGAAGAACTTGTATGTATGCATAAAAGCATAACCAATAGATACAAGACACTGAGAGGGGGGCAGGTGAGGGCACGTGCTGGGAGGTAGGGGAAGCCAGGGGGAGGTCAATGGAGGAAAAAGGAAATATATGTACTACTATTTGTAATACATTAATCAATAAAAAAATCAAATACTGTGGAAATGTCAGAAAAATAAAGAGATTAGTGGAAGGAAGATGAATTTTAGAACAAGGAATAGGATGGACACAGGGACTGAACAATAGTTTCAGTGTATATAAACTATTAATAAGGTTTTTGTTTTAGAAAGTTAAATTGCAATCAATATATCAATAGTTTTTTACTTGTTTTTTCCTTTTTTTCTCCATTCTTAAATTTTTTTCACTGTTAAAATTTCTCTTTAATAAAAGCAGAACCTTATCAAAGGTCAATCTTATGTTTGAAAGAGTACAGAAAACACCAGCTGGAGATCTTATTTTTATAAGTTCCTTACCTGAGGCCTCCTTCTTATATTCAGCTGTTCCATCTAGTCTAGACTGTAGCAACCTTTCTGAACAACTTTCTTATCTATAAAAGTAGCAGGTGAAACTGGTGTATGAGGAAACTTCCAATGTTAGTTAAGTATCTTGTTATTCCATTCTTATGTTAATTCTTATATTAATGAAGTAATTAACATCTGGTCACAGCATATGCCTTTACAATCAGTTGATTTTTAAAGGGGGTGAAAAGGAGAGAGTGAGAAAGGAAAACACACTTCACGTGGTAGGGTTTATAGTTTCATCGGAAGGCTCATCATGTAGGCTGTGGGTATATATGTATGTATATGTGTACATTTTGCATGTTATTTTGACAGATCTGTTTTTTTCTGGGAAATTTGAGTGATTTTATGGATGTAAATATTAAGAAATAAAAACTTAAAAACAGCTGAAAAACATTGTTCTGATTATTAAGGTAATCACCTAATGGGAGGCAAGCCAAGATCTGCTGACACCTGCGCCCCACCTGGGGCCACCTGGCATGAACTACATAGTGATCTGCAGGTGGCTGCTACTTGTTCTGGGCTTGGAGGTGCCTAGGAGAGGCCAAGCTGTGAACCAAAGCTGACCACCATGAGTAGTAGGTCTGGGGCCACTTAGCAAGAGTCCAGATGCTGTTTGTTTGAGAGATTTATAAAAGTCAAGCATAAGCCAAGACAGACCCTTTATAGGAAAAACAAACACTGGGAACAGCTTGAGTGGACCTGCAAGTTTGGTGGATCAAGGTCTCAGGAAAACAGCATGTCAGGACTAACATTTTGAGCCAGGTTGATAGAGTATAAAATTTGGCACCCACCTGCCAGCTCTGTAGGGGGAGACCTTAAAAAGGCACAATGGCCTCTCCCAACACTTTTGTCTGGAAGAAAGCTGCCCTTCCAGCTCTCACATGATGCTAGACAAATTAGTTTCTCTCCTTGTGTTCCTGGTACCTTCCAAGTTGCTGCCTCAATACTAGAGGTCAGGGCAATTGAGTCCAAGTAAGATCCTATGCGGGTCCTTTAAAAGGAATGCCTGAGTCTCCAGCAGCTCAACATTTCATTTAGCCACAAACCCTTCTTTGTTTTTGTTTAATTGATTTTAGAAATAAACAAACACCAATTTTTCTTGTTCCACTAACTTATGCATTCTTTGGGTTATTCTTGTATGTGTCCTTACCAGGATCGAACCTGCAAATTTGGCATACTGGTACAATGCTCTCACAACTGAAGTACACAGGGAAACCCCACTAGTTTTTCACAGGCAGAGATTATGAGAACTTCTCTTCATGGTACTGGAACCCTGGATTGAGGGGCTGGTGTGGGCTGTGACTTTTGCTCTTCAGGCAGTAACTCCATAGCCAAGAAATCCTTTCTGATTTAAAAAAATGTATCTTCATTATTGAAAGTATTACAGATGTCCCCATTGACCTTTTCTAGCCCACCCACCACCCAGCCTCCTGGCCTTCACCACACTATTGTCTGTGTCCAGGGACTATAGATATATGCCTATAGTTTCTTTGGTTAATCTCTTCCCCCTACCAACCCTTTCCAGCATTCCCTCTGAGATTCAACAGTCTGTTGTATCCTGATTTTTGTCTGCCACATGTTGGTGTGGCACCAGCCTATTCTGCATCTCCAACCCTCCTACCAATCTTGATGTTACTTCCTCTTTATATTCTTAATTGTAGGACTTCTGTTCAATTAGATTTCAGGTGGTTCTGAATGATGGTTGCTGTGTAGTTTAGTTGTAGTTGTGATGCAGTTGTGGAAGGATTTGAGTACCATTTGTCTATAAGACCTTCTTGACAAAGCTTAACTTTTTATTATTATTGAAGAGGAAATTCCTCAATTTGGAGTAGGGAGCACTTAAAGAAGAGGAATCCCTCTCTTATTACCTAGTCATGTCATTCTTGGCCAAGGAGTATATACAAGATTGTATACATCTGGAGGCAGGAAGATGGCTAAAGAGAAACACAAGAAGAGTCCAGAGGAACAGTTTTCCAGGGGATGCTGTAATTTCCCATAAGCTCTCCAGTGGAAAGAGTGATGAATCAGATTCATCAGACTTTGATACAGGTAATTTTAAGATTTTGTTGAAATATAAAAATATTGATTAGTTTTTATGTTGATCTTCAGCTTAGCAAAATCAATATTTGTTTATTATAATATCTGTAAGCCACATGCATCTCCAGCCAATAACATTTTCTGTCAGTATTTTGAGTTATAAGTAGAACCAAGTTTTCATTAAGGTAATGTGAGTATTAGAATTTACTCAGCCATTTTATTTCCAAGAGTACCGTGTGGAATTACTAAAAATTTAAGTAAATTTAAGCTATTTTATAAGTAGCCACCATTTTAACTCTGTCCCTTCGCCCTTCTTCCTCGCATTACTATTTCTGTCTTTATCTGCATATATTTTCCATGTGGCATCAAGTTCTGGATCTATAAAATAGAGGTCATGTTTTTCCCAAAAAAGAACTGTGAAATTTTGACTAACCACAAAAATCACTTCCAGCTTTTTGACGCTGCAATTTTATTGACTCACTAATTTTAGCATTCTTTCAGTTGGCCAGGAAATTTAGAAAGATCCTAAAAGAAAATGCAAAAATATTTTTTATAAAATGACTCAACTTTATATAAGAATAAGGTAAAATTTCTAAAGATGTGTTTATGCATTTCTGGCAGTCCACCAGCATGATATTCATGTTCACTGCAGCTTCCAACTAGAGTACACAAGAGGAAGAGGAGAAACAAGATCCCTAGGCATATCTGTAGGTTTCTCTCTGTGTGTGAAAAGGTTAGGGGGCAAGGGACAGTGATATGTAGGCATCATGTGCTGACAGGATGGACATTTCTAGTCTAAGGTCGGGCTGAAACTTGCCAAGAGCACCATGTAATTGTTAACTTCTAGGCAAACAGAAGTAGATGGACTGTACTGCCATGAGTCAAATCATAGACAGGATGACTTGTTTTGAGGAAAATCATCAAATCCCACAAAGCAAAGAAGCTCAACAGTAAACATAAAATGGATTTAAAAGTAGAAGATATTGCCACATCACTAAAAAGACTCTTCCTTTTATGTCATGTTGTAGGAAACATGTATGACACACGTTGCTCTTTCACATTTGTCTATGGTAACAAGTATAGTTTATTTTAAACACAAGATCAGCAATTCTTTAATAATTTAAAATTTCTATAAGCAGTTGCTAATAATAATTTCAGTTATCCTGAGCCATCCTCCTTAACATTTTCTTTT